>OZ014522.1:180858949-181484076 GCA_963966055.1 Lathyrus aphaca
CAAGTAATTTCCTTGCCACCCCTCGTTAGGGGAACTACGGCGTCTCTGATCCTCATTATCCTGATGAGGTACGTAGGCAGCGGGGTAGGGCCCGTTCGAGCACAATCTTTATTTTCCCAACATTTTTTCTCTTTGTTTTCTTTTTCAGCTCCTTTCTCAGTTTTCTTTTCCAGTTCATTTCCTTTTCTTTGCAGCAGCTTTCATACCTTCACCCTTTGAAACAGTTTCTTTTGCAAGCGTGGATCCCGTCGGGTACGGCGGACGATCTGGGTGCTAATACCTTCCCAGGTCGTAACCGACTCCCGAACTCAGTCTCTTTGGTTCGCAGGACCCGTGTCCTTCCTTTTCATTTCTTCTGGTTTGTGCAGCATTACCATTCCCGTTCTTTCGGGATAAAAATGCCTGGCTGGCGACTCTTTTCTTTTCCGCGCCACTTTCGCGTTTGTACCAGGATGGAAATCCGGGGAGCGACAGCTGGCGACTTTGCTGGGGATACAGAATCCAGAATCTCTGGTTCCCCTGTGAGTTTCTTCTAGCGCTTGCGTGTTTCTGTTTCCTTGGGTGATGTTTGTTTGCTGTGGTTTGTTGTATGTTACTGTTGTTTATTTACAGCTTTATTTACAGTTTTCAGTATTTATTTTTTGCATCATGTATATCATACTGGAGTGTCTAGACTGGTTTTCTGTTTGGTGGGCTCGGGTGATACTGTTTCTGAGAGATAAGCCAAGTACCCGACTTGAGTGCACTATAGGATTAGAGTGGACATATTGTACTCACATGTGACATGATGAATGGCGATGTGTTTCACGCCCAGATTGCGACCGTCTTGGAAATATCTTATGTGGGGATTTCCTCCACTTCGGGATAGGACCTTGATAGTTATGTGCATCTGGGGACCGATCATTGAGAACCTTTGTGGGAACAACCCTCTCCAGTGGTGACAGTGGCAGACCACATTTTGTGGCAAACCCATTCGCACCCGAGGGTCCACTGGGGACTCGCATAGGATGGCATGGTTCTCTTATAGGAACTCAGTCAAAGCATCTGGTCGTATGACATTAGTACTGTATCCTACGGGCTGAATGTACTATTGTTTCTTGATTTCAGCGCTTGAAGCTAGGGACTTATAAGGGATGCTTGTTTTTCCCGGACTCAGCTGAGGCCTCCCTGCGTAGTACATAATGCCTAACCGATTCCCTGATTTGGTCATGAGCCATTTCTCGGAAATGGTGAAAGTATTATTGCTATTCAGCTTTGAGAGTCCGTGATGTTTGACCCGGAGCACACCTGTGAGATTGGGAGGGGTTTACAGGTTTGCAGGAACCCTTGACTCCATCATTCCCTTGTTACCAGTGCAGTTTCATGTTCTGATACAGTTACTTTGGTTCCAGAGTTCTTGAGTTTATCTGGTTCTTGATTGGGAGTATCTGAGCTTATCTGAGTGTTTATGGGTTATTATCCAGAGGATTGGGGTTTCTGATCACTTGGCTTTGACATCCAGATTCCAGGCAGTCCCAGATGGATCATATGTCTTTGCATTTGCATTTGCATTGCATCATTGCATCATTAATCATGTTTTGTTTTCATTCACAGGTTCATATCTTTGCTTCCGGTTCCGGTATCCTCTTCAGAGATGGAAGATCCTCGCAAGCAGAATATTCATTTCAAATTTTTCGACACTAAGGTTGGCCTGTTAAAGAAGATGGTGAAGCTGATCACACCCAACCATGTAGAGATATTCAGGAAGGCTTATGGGAGTATTCTGGATGTGGTGGTAGATTTGGATCCTTCTGAGAAAAGTGCCATTCACACCCTGCTTCAGTATTATGATCCTCAGCTCCGTTGTTTCACTTTTCCTGATTTTCAGTTAGGTCCTTTGCTGGAGGAGTATGCTTTGATCTTGGGAGTTCCTGTTCGAGACCAGATTCCGTTCAATGATGAGATGAGTAGACTTACACCTGAGACTATTGCTAAGGCTCTTTATTTTAGCACTTCTGCTATGAATTCTTTGACCATCATTAAGGGAGGTGTACCTGGATTTTCTTTAGAGGCTTTGGTAAAGAAGGTGGAAGAGTTGGTGCTGAGGAAGAATGGGATGTTGTTTGTGCTATCTTGGCTCTTTCTATCTATGGCATTATTTTGTTTGCAGATATGGAGAAGTTCATAGATATGAATGCTATACATCTCTTCTTGTTGAAGAATCATGTGCCCACGTTGCTCGGAGATTTGTATTACTTGGTGCACTATAAGACTGAGAAGAAGAGGGGAGGGTTAGTTCGTTGTTGCACTCCTTTATTTCATATGTGGTTCATGAGGAATCTTCCTAGTACTGGAGTGTTTAGTGACCATACCTTGGTGTGGGCTCAGAAGCTGGAAAAGTTGCTTGCCAAGGATGTCAGGTGGATTACTCAAAGGCTTCAGGGTGCCCGTTTCATCACTAGTTGTGGGAGTTATCTTAGTGTACCTTTATTGGGAGTAACTGGAGGGATCAATTACAATCTAATCTTGCTGAGAAGACAGTTGGGATATGCCTTGAGGGAGGTACCAGAAGAATTGAAGTTGTCCCCTATTTTCTACTTCCCTGTAAAGGACAATATGCCTTTAGTGAGGAAGGTTGCTGGAGCTTGGAAGTGCGTTAAGGGAGAGGGGATAGCTAGTTTTGGAAAGTGCAACAATCAGACCTTCCCGGAGTATGAGGCTTGGTTGAAAGACAGAGCCAGAAGGGTATTACTGCCATTCTCACCTCCAGTTCCTCCAGCTGTTGAGTCCAATGATACTGTGTCTTTGGAAGAGTTCAAGAAGTTGGAAGCCCAACTGCATGAAGTCAGGGTGGAGAACACTGAAATGGTCAATCTGTACCATCTTGCCAACCGGGCCAAGAATGAAGCTGAAGAGAAATTGATGAAGATGCAGAACATCTTGGAGGCTAAAGAGAAAGACTTTGCTGGAAGGGAAGCTCACTTTCACAGGTTGGGTATGATGGAAGCAAACAGAGAAGCTGAACGAAAGAAGAATTCGAAGACTCTCAAGGAAGCTCGTCGGTCTATTGCCTAGTTGTAGGGACAGAGAGAGCAAGAGTTGAAGAGCTATAAAGAAAAAGAAGAGTTCTTCGAAATGCAAATGGCTTTCAAGAAGGAAGAGGTGGAACAAGCCCACCAGATTCGAAGGGAGAAGACTCAACAGTTAGCAGATAGTCAGCGAGCTTTAGAAGCAACATTTAAAGAGATTGAAGACCTTAAGTTGATGGCTGGAGTCAAGAAGGCTAGGTCTGAGTTGGGACTTAGTGAGGGAGGTTCAGGATCTTCAGGCAGTGGTTTTGCTTCTTAATTTGTTTTCCTTGTATCTGGATTACCTACAAGCATGTTGTAAGGATCCTGGTTGTTTGCTTTTCTTCTTAGAAACTTGTACCCTACGGGGAATTCTGTTATGTTTGCCTTATAGGCTGATTTATGTTATGCAGTTTTTCAGTTCACCATTTCTTTGTGGGCCTGCTGTTATGGTTTGAATGTGGTTTTTTGCGAAGGTTTCTGAAAGTCGAGGATCAGTATCCATCTGGTTTTCTTTGCTAAATACCGGAACCGGGGCATGAATGATATGGGATTGAAAACATAAACAACTGCATTGCATACATATCACCTGTTTTCTTGTTTTGCAGGTGTGGCCACCAGTTCCTAATGTCTTTTGTGTTTCAGGCACTATAGCTCCCAGGAAAGTTCGGGAACAGCCAGTCGCACACAGATATCCAACAAAGATCAACAGAGAGAGAATCATGGATCAAATGCAAGCTGACTTAGCTGACTTGAGGTTGAGGATGGACAATTTTATGACCCTGATGGCAGGCATGGGTCAGAATCAAGAGCGTCTGCGGGAGATGATAGAAAATGGTCAAGCTAGAAACAACGGTACTGCTGAGGGAGGTAATCGTAATGGTGCAGGCGCACGTCAGGTTGAAATCCCTGTAACACAGCCAGGGGTTACTATAATCAATGATGGGCTGAATAATGTGCAAATGGATAACCAGGACGAACATTTCACTCTGTTGGACGAAGCTGAAGGCCAGGGGGCTGAGATGAACAGGAAGTTTGAGGAGATGGCAGAACAAATCAAGGCTATTCAATCCCAGAATTCTTTGGGATTTGACATTACTGACTTGGGCTTGGTTCTAGGGGTTAGAATCCCTTACAAGTTCAAGGTTCCAACTTTTGAGAAATACAATGGCACTGCATGCCCAAAGACTCATCTTCAGTCCTTTGTAGGGAGGATTGCTGCTCACACTGATGATGAAAAGCTATGGATGTATTATTTCCAGGACAACCTGGTTAGGGCCTCCTTGGAATGGTATATGAAGCTTAGCAGAGTCAACATCAAGAGTTGGAAGGACCTGGCAGAAGCTTTTGTGAGACAATACCAGTATAATTTGGACATGGCTCCAAATCGCACTCAATTGCAACACATGTCTCAAACTGCTAAGGAGGGATTCAAAGAATATGCTCAAAGGTGGCGTCAGCTTGCTGCCAGAGTGCAACCACCACTACTTGAGAATGAGTTGGCTGATATGTTTATGGGGACCTTGCAAGGTGTGTTCATTGAAAGATTGGCGTCTTGTTCTGCTACCAAGTTCAACAATATAGTAATTGCTGGAGAGAGGGTTGAGACCTTGTTGAAGATGGGAAAGATCCAAGATACAAGTGCAAGCAGCTCGAATGGAGCAAGAAAAGCTTTCAGTGGACCTCCTAGGAGAAGGGAGGGTGAGACAAATGTTGTGTTTGGCCGAGGAAGGGGCCAAGGATATAGAAGACCATATGAGCAAGTGGCAGCTGTCACAATTCCTTCCAATCCTGTGCAGCAGGAACCACCTCAACAACAACAGCAACAACAACAACCGCAACGTAACAACTATCAACAAAGACCTTATCAGCCAAGGCAAACTCGCCCAGCTAATAGGGTGCTTGAGGCAATCCTCATGACGTATGCTGCTTTGCTACCAAGATTGCTGGACTTGAATTTGATTCAATTGAGGACCTTGGCACCACCACCACCTGGAGAGCTTCCAGTGGGGTACGATGTCAATGCAAGATGCGCTTTCCACTCAGGGGCACCCGGGCACTCAACAGAGAAGTGCAGGGCGCTACAGCACAAAGTTCAAGACCTGATAGACTCCAAGGCAATTAACTTCGCACAACCGCAGAATGTTAATTCAAACCCTATTCCGAATCACGGAGGGGCTAGAATCAATGTTGTTGATAGTGGTGAGAAGTTAAGTCTAATGCTGAGTATAGAAGACGTGAAGACTCCGTTGTTGGTAGTGAAAGAGAGGTTACTGAAAGGTCAAGTGTTTTCGGGATGCTGTTCTAACTGTGAGAAGTGTTTGAATTCAGAGAATGGTTGTGAAGACCTGAAGATGGGATTACAGAGTTTGATTGATGAAGGATCTTTGCAGTTTGACAAAGTTGGTAATGAAGTTGATGATGTGTCCACTATAACCATCTTCTATGACGAAGCTGAGATGCCTGCTAGAAGAGAGCCTGTAACCATTCATGTTCCTGAAGTCAGTCCTGTGACTATCACCGTGTCTGGGCCTGTTCCTTATACAGATAATAGAGCCATTCCATGGCATTACGGCTTAGAGGTATACGTGGCTGGACAGAAAGTGGAGAGTAAGTTTGTTGTTGTTGACCCGATTGTAGTGAACGTCGGAGGAGTTGGAGGTTTCACAAGAAGTGGTTGCCTATTTGCTCCCCCAGTTCTGAGAGGGGATCCTGAGGCTGAGGCTTCGTCGAAGGCTAAAGGGAAGCAAGTTGTGACTGATGAGACAACAAATCCTGTGGCTGTACAGGGTACCTTTGAGAAGGAGGTCGAGGAATTCATGCGCATAATCAAAAGGAGTGATTATAAGGTGGTCGAGCAGTTGAACCAGACACCTTCCAAGATATCCATTCTATCTTTGCTGATGTGTTCTCCTGCACACAGAGAGGCCTTATTGAAAGTGCTGCAGATGGCGTATGTTCCTCAAGAAATCACTGTCAATCAACTTGAAGCTGTGGTGGGCAGTGTGAATGCAAGCCACGGGCTGGGCTTTACAGATCGAGACCTCACGTCAGAGGGCTGTAACCATAACAAAGCACTACATATTACTATGGAGTGCAAGGGTGTTGTGTTGTCGCATGTTCTTGTAGACACAGGCTCTTCTCTTAGTGTACTTCCGAAGAAAGCATTAATGAAGCTCAATGTTGATGGTATTGTCCTAAGGCCCAGTGATTTGATTGTCAAAGCGTTTGACGTGTCCAGAAGATCAGTGTTTGGAGAGGTTGAGTTACCCGTGAAGATAGGTTCTCAGGTTTTCAAAAGCATCTTCTACGTCATGGACATTCAGCCCGCGTACAGCTGCTTATTGGGACGCCCATGGATTCATACTGTCGGAGCTGTAGCGTCCACTCTGCATCAAAAGCTCAAATATGTGGTTGACGGCCAGGTAATCACAGTGTGCAGAGAGGAAGACATCTTTGTAAGCCACTTGTCAACCTTCAAGTATGTAGATATGGATGGAGAGATCCATGAGACTCTGTGCCAAGCTTTCGAAGCAGTCAACGTCAGCATTCTGACTCCTGTAGAGAGAAGCAGTGAGAAAGAAGGTACATCCATCCATTCCTACAAGCAAGCAAAGGAGGTGGTTCAGTCCGGAAGCGCCCAAGGCTGGGGAAAATTGCTGGAGCTGGAAAAGAAAGACGACATGTTTGGTTTGGGATATCAGCCTGGTGGATCTACTCCAAGTGGTAAAGCCATTACCTTTACAAGTGCTGGGATGCTCGACCGCAACCAGATATGTGCAACCACTGAAGAAGGAGACAGTGATGGTGACTGGGAAAACTGGATACATCCGTGTGAGCCCGGAGAGGAGCTGAGGAACTGGTCTGCTAAAGACATTGTTCACATTACCTGGCACTCAGAGTAATTTATTCGTTTCCTTTTATTATCATATTGCATTGTCAAATCCAGCATTCTGCCCAAGATGCTAGGATCCATTGTATTGGGCCACCATGTTTGTTATGCACTTATTTTTACCATGAAATAAAAAGGACATTTTCAGAAAAATTGTGTTCTCTGTCTTTTGTTTTAAATTTTTCACAAAAAATATAAAAATGGCAATGTGTTTTTCCTTTTTATTTTTGTGTTTGCGTCTCTTTTCCAAAATAAGCAGATTCTGAAATAAGCACATCATCTGTGCAGTGTTGATCATCCGGATTCCATTGATAACATTCCTGCTACGACCACGCATGACTTTGACAATCATGTCTACCAAGCTGATGAAGGGGTGGAGGAAGACTGTGAACTCCCTGAAGAATTGGTCAGATTGTTGAAACAAGAGGAACGGGTTATTCAGCCTCATCAGGAAGAAATTGAGATCATCAACATTGGTAGTGAAGATGTGAAGAAAGAGATCAAGATTGGGGCCAGTCTGCAGGCCGAACTCAAGAAAGAGCTGATCAGTATGCTGCATGAGTATGTTGATATCTTTGCCTGGTCGTATCAAGATATGCCAGGGTTGGATACCGACATCGTTGTGCATAAGCTAACTTTGAGAGAAGATTGTCCTCCTGTGAAACAGAAGTTGAGAAGAACTCGTCCTGACATGGCGATGAAGATCAAAGAGGAGGTTCAGAAGCAATGGGATGCCGGGTTTCTTGCTGTAACTAGTTACCCACCTTGGGTAGCTAACATTGTAGCTGTACCAAAGAAGGACGGCAAGGTCCGAATGTGCGTTGATTACCGGTATTTGAATAGAGCAAGCCCAAAAGATGACTTTCCATTACCTCACATTGATGTGTTGGTAGACAATACTGTTCAATTCTCGGTATTTTCCTTCATGGATGGTTTCTCCGGATATAATCAGATAAAGATGGCGCCGGAAGACATGGAGAAAACAATGTTCATTACCCCGTGGGGTACATTTTGCTATAAGGTCATGCCCTTTGGTTTGAAGAACGTCGGAGAAACTTATCAGAGGGCGATGGTCACATTGTTCCATGACATGATACACAAGGAGATAGAGTGTTATGTGGACGATATGATTGCAAAGTCCCAAAATGAAGAGGAGCATCAGGTCAACCTCGAGAAGTTGTTTGATAGACTGATCAAATACAAGTTGAGGTTGAATCCAAACAAGTGCACTTTCGGAGTGCATTCCGGGAAACTGTTGGGTTTCATTGTTAGTCAGAAAGGAATTGAGGTAGATCCTGCAAAGGTAAAAGCAATTCAAGATATGCCTGCACCGAGAACAGAAAAAGAAGTGCGCGGGTTTTTAGGGAGGTTGAACTACATTTCACGGTTCATATCTCATCTAACTGCCACGTGAGAACCAATATTCAAATTGCTAAGAAAAGAGCAAACGGTCAGGTGGAACAATGACTGCCAAAGAGCTTTCGACAAGATAAAAGAATATTTGCAGGAGCCTCCAATTCTAATGCCTCCAGTTGAAGGAAGACCTTTGATCATGTACTTGACTGTGCTAGAAGGGTCAATGGGGTATGTTCTAGGCCAACATGACGAGTCTGGTCGAAAAGAGTACGCTATTTATTACCTTAGAAAAAAGTTTACCGACTGTGAATCCCGTTACTCACTGCTCGAGAAAACTTGTTGCGCTTTGGTATGGGCTGCTCGCCGACTGAGGCAGTACATGTTGACTCATACCACACTGCTAATCTCCAAAATGGATCCTGTCAAGTACATCTTTGAGAAACCAGCGTTAACCGGAAGGGTTGCTAGGTGGCAAATGATCTTAACTGAATATGACATCCAGTATACTTCTCAGAAAGCCATCAAGGGAAGTGTATTGTCGGATTACCTTGCACAGCAACCTCTTGAAGATGATTATCAGCCAATGAAGTTTGATTTCCCTGATGAGGATATCATGTACCTCAAAGCAAACGATTGCGAGGAACCACTTCCGGAGGAGGGGCCAGACCCTGAATCCAAATGGAAGTTGATGTTTGATGGGGCAGTCAATATCAATGGATGTGGAGTTGGTGCCGTTCTTATCACTCCTGAAGGTGTTCACTTTCTCTTCGCTGCCAGAATTACATTTGGCTGCACCAACAATGAAGCGGAATACGAGGCATGCATAATGGGAATAGAGGAGGCTATTAATCTTTGGATTAAGAACCTCGATATATTCGGAGATTCAGCCCTCGTCATTAACCAAGTTACAGGAAAGTGGTATACGCATCAAGAGCATCTAATTCCATACAGGGATTATGCTAGAAAACTGTTGACGTTCTTCACGACAGTTAAGCTTCAGTACATACCACGTGATGAAAATCAGTTTGTCGACGCATTGGCCACTCTTTCTTCGTCTATCAAGGTCTTGTGTTGGAATTATGTGCCCAGAATTGACATCTCCAGGCTTGACGCTCCAGCTCATGCCTTCTCTGTAGACGCCGTGTCTGACGAGAAACCTTGGTATTTTGATATCAAGCTATTCCTGGAAAAGCAAGAATACCCAGTTGGGGCATCTTCCAATAACAAGAAGACCTTGAGGCGACTTGCTGCTAGCTTATTCATGAATACAGACGGGATTTTATACAAGAGAAACTTTGACATGGTCTTGCTCAGATTCGTGGATAGACACGAAGCAAGCCTGTTGATGCAGGAAGTCCACGAAGGATCTTTTGGTACCCATGCAGGAGGGCATGATATGGCTAAGAAATTACTGAGATCGGGGTATTACTGGATGACAATGGATGCAGGCTGTTGTTCATTCGCTCGTAAGTGCCAGAAGTGCCAGATTTATGAAGACAAAGTGCATGTTCCTCCTAGCCCGCTCAACGTCATGTCATCTCCTTGGCCCTTTTCTATGTGGGGAATTGACATGATCGGGAAAATAGAGCCTACTGCTTCAAATGGTCATCGCTTCATCTTGGTCGCGATTGATTACTTCACAAAATGGGTGGAAGCAGCATCTTATGCCAACGTCACTCGTCAGGTGGTGGCAAGATTTCTGAAAAGAGATATCATTTGCAGATACGGAGTGCCCGAAAGAATTATTACTGACAATGGTTCTAATCTCAACAACAAGATGATGGCAGAGTTGTGTCGGGACTTCAAGATACAGCATCACAATTCTTCTCCTTACCGACCAAAGATGAATGGTGCGGTAGAGGCAGCAAACAAGAATATCAAGAAGATTGTGCAAAAAATGGTTGTCACTTACAAAGATTGGCATGAGATGTTACCGTTTGCGCTGCATGGGTACCGAAAGTCAGTCAGGACGTCAACTGGGGCAACTCCCTTCTCATTGGTATATGGCATGGAAGCAGTCTTGCCTGTTGAAGTAGAGATTCCTTCATTGCGTGTGATGATGGATGTGAAGCTTGATGAGGCTGAATGGGTGCGTGCTCGTTACAATCTGCTATGTCTAATTGAGGAAAAGAGATTAGCGGCTATCTGTCATGGTCAGCTTTATCAGAGGAGAATGAAGTGTGCATTCGACCAACGAGTACGTACTCGGGAGTATCAAGTGGGAGAGCTTGTGTTGAAGAGGATCATTCCTCCAGGTTCAGACCACAGGGGCAAGTGGACCCCAAACTATGAAGGACCATTCATAGTGAAGAAAGTCTTTTCAGGAGGAGCACTGATGCTCACCACTATGGATGGAGATAACTTTCAGTCCCCTGTTAACTCGGACGCAGTTAAAAAATACTTCGCACAAGAGACCCGCTGGACACAAAAACAGAATTAAAGTCCAAGCAAAAAAAGGGCATCTCGGCGAGCTAAAAACAGAATAAAAAGCTCGGGCAAAAGTTAGGGAAATAAATATAAAAAAATGTACACCCGCTGAGTTGAAAAGCCACATTGGACAGCTCAGGCAAAAAAGGGTATCCCGGTGGATTGAAAACCCGAAAGGGCGATCCACGCAAAACAAAGGAATAAGCGAACAACTGCGATCCGAGTAATCTGAACCATATCATTGTTTCGTACAACTTGACAATATCAGAAGGGTAGGAAACAGTCCTCTCATCTTCTCAGAAAGCAAAGGCAAGAATGGAGAGTTTTGAAGACATGTCGGTCATAGCAGAAATGGAACTCATTGGGATGCCGTGCCCATTGTCATTATGATAGTTTATTTTCTCATTTTTATGGTGGCTACCTCTTTCCAGGTGGTTTCTTCCTGATGTAAATCTTTTCCTATTCAGAGGCCTCTCAATAAAAGAATATTCAGTCAAAAAGTTGTGTTGTGTTTATTTTTGTTTGCAAAATGTCCTGAATTTTTCGCAAAAAATAGCATTGCATCTAAAACATGGTGATAATTTAAAAGAAAATGACATGCAGGGAAACACTGTAAACCCTCTTTGAGTGTCGGGTGACGCTGGATGAACAGATCATACCATGCAAGTCCCCGGGGCACACTTGTGTTTTCTGTTGTTACAGGTTGCAGGATGGCGTCACATTTTCCCAAGCAAAATTACTCCCCGCGGGTAGCCCAAGCAGTTTATTTTTCCCCAGTGGAGTATGCCCAACAGGTAGCTGAATGCCTGATATCCCCAGCAGAACTTCAAGGCTAATTGAACAATTCTTATCCCCAAGCGGAGTTATCTTTCCACAGTGAAGTATTCCCAGCAGGAAACTGAATGCCTGATGTCCCCATAGGGCTTGGAATTAGAAAAATTCTCTCCCCAGCTAGAGTATTGTTGAAGCGTCTTTCCCAGCCAAGTCTGAAGATGATCCTTCCCCACATAATTCATACTTGATTTTCACTCCCCACCAGTGAAATATTCCCCAGCGAAGTTGCCAATTTATTTTTGGTCAATACGATGATACAGTCAGGTATTCATCACCCCATTCAGAGCACTGTCAAAGCCTCTTGACCTGGTTCTCCCCTGCAGAGTTGTAAATTTTGTTGCCAATCAGGGCACGTTGCTGCTACTCGTTCTCCCCTGCCGCTCGTCTGTGTTCTTTAACACTCGTCTGTGTTAGCCCCAAGCGGAGTTTTCCCCAGCAGTGGCCTATTATTACTTTACTGATGTTCATCTGCAACCCTCAGCACTCGTCTGTGTTTGACAATTTCTAGCACTCGTCTGTGTTATTATTTTGGTATTGCCCGTCTGCAACTTCCAACACTCGTCTGTGTTTGATAGATATCTTTGTTGTTTGCTCGTCTGCAACTCCCAACACTCGTCTGTGTTTGGCAATTTCTAACACTCGTATGTGTTTTGATATGTAATTTCTGTTGTTTGCTCGTCTGCAATTTCCAGCACTCGTCTGTGTCTGGTATTTGACTTTTGTTGTCGCTCGTCTGCAATTTCCAACACTCGTCTGTGTTCACATATTATTTGCTCGTCTGCGCTTTCTAACACTCGTCTGTGTTTGATATCTGATTTTTATTTGCTCGTCTGCATTCTCCGGCACTCGTCTGTGTTTGATATATGATTTTTATTTGCTCGTCTGCATTCTCCGGCACTCGTATGTGTGTTATCTATTTGAAGCGAGTGCATTGTTTGGATACTCGTCTGTATCATCCTTACACTCGTCTGTGTTAGCTTATATCTGTATAGTGATTTGTTGATTATCCTGGTATTCTTTGTGTGGCTACTCCAAATGCTCGTCTGTGTTTGAATTTCTGGTATTCGTATGTACCAGTGGCTGATACTCGTCTGTATCATTGCTTGAAGCGCTCGTCTGTGTTTCTTAGATCATTGTCTGATACTCGTCTGTATCATTGACTTTTGGCACTCGTCTGTGTTATCTTGATGATCATCCAATACTCGTCTGTATTGAAGAGGTTTAAAGTCCTGACTGTGGGAATAAATGTCAAAATGGTTACCGGTCCCGGCGTAACGGGTATATCCGAAGGAGGCTCGTCTATCTCAGGCACCAATTATTAATGTTTTACCTGGCGTAACAGGTTTGGTCGAAGAAGACTCATCTGTCTTGTACCATATATCCACGGATAATATATGAAGAAGGTTCGTCTACCTTTATTATACATGTCTATCCCACAGACTAAAGTGCATCCCGGTCCTGGCATAACAGGTATATCCGAAGGAGATTCGTCTGTCTCAAGTTATATGTTCTTGCAAAGTGTTTGAGGGCTCGTGTATCCAGTTCCTGGCGTAACAGGATTCTTCAAAGAAGACTCGTTTGTCAAAGTATTCTTATTCCAGATAACAGTTTCAACTTGGAAGAAGCTCGTCTACTTTCTTTACCCCTGCAGTTGCCAAAGCGTCATTTGGTTAGGTTTATTTCCCAGTTTTTCATTCTTCGTCAGAGTGCAAATTTCAGGTCTTCTTGGTATTCAACCACAGTTTATCTTAAACGGTCGATAGCCCGTGCTACCGTCCTTTTCAGATTAACAGATGTTTGAATAGGGGCAGTTGTAACACCCCAAATTTGCCCTCTTTATTTTAAGCATCATATCACATCATATTAATCATGAACATATCATTTTCTCAGCATCCTAGCATGGAAAGATGAGGCATAACATTTCTCATGACCTAACATTAGGCATATGATCATCTGTGGAGGTTCTTGAAGCATCACAAGCTATGACAAGGGGCTCAATGAATTTGTACAAGTCCTATGAGGGGTCTACATTGTATTTACAAGTTCAAGTTCATTTGCAAAAGCTCATAAGGTTAGAAGATCATCTGAGAATCCAGGCTAAGGCAAAGCTCCTAAACAATGGTCCTAAACTAGGGTTTGAGATTCAAGCATGAAAACTACACAACTTTGGCCATTTCATTTGGGCAAAGTATTTTATATGTCAAGAGGATCCTAGGTACCAATTTTCATGAGAAAATTCCTTGTGGAAGTCAAGAAATTCTTCAGTTGCTTGCAGATGAAGTAATTGGTCAATTGTGCCTTTAAAGAGTCAACTGTGTGATTTCAAGGGGTCCAATCCACTTTTTCTAGCCAAGGGATATCCTTACAATGTTATAAGAGGTTTTTAAGGTTCAAGGATCAAGAATCATGAAGATTTGAGGGTTTTTGCAAAATTGGTGCAAAGTTGGTTTTTGGAAAATTCCATTTTTGGCAACTTTTGCCCTAAATTTCAAGTGACCTTAACATGATCAAAAATTCTTCAAATGAACCAAAATCAAACATGAAAGTTGGAGATTAAGGTCTCCCATTTTCAAAAAGTACAAGTACGTTTTCATAGCCCTCATGGTTTGGACTATAGGCCCCTCGAAAATTTGCTTCAAATTAGGGCAAATGCAAAATTTCATGCATGCACCAAAAGCCAATTGTCATAAAACTTCCTTTTAAGGCTTGGAATGGATCAAGTGAGGTTACTAAGTTAAAATACAATGCAAATGGCACACTTTGCTCAAGAGAAATTCACAAATTCGCGCAAGGCAAGGATGTTGCTTCAAAAATGCAAAAAAAATGCATATTCATGAGAAAAGTGTGATGCCTTGATCTAAGGGCCAAGATCTTTTGGATTCAAATTAAGGGTGCAGATTGGAGTGCACATGGGGCTGAAGGCCAAGTAAAGCATGAGCATTGCATGCTCTCACATCAAACTTGCAAGAATTGCAAAATCACAAATTCTCCTCATTCCCACGTGCAAACTCTTTCATTTTTTCAGCATTGGCTCATGAGGTGGTATATAACAAGCTAGGGTTTCAGAATCCCTCATCTCTCTCTCATTCTCTCATTTCAATGTTTGTGCACAACTTGGAATTTCTCCAAAATCTCTTCATACATTTGCTCAATCCCAAAACAAATTGTAGATCCTTGATCAATTCAAGCTTAGGATCACACGTATCACCATCATTCAAGCAATCTCTCAAGATAAAAAACATTGCCATTTCAGGGTAGGTGCTCGCAAAACTCAAGATCCAGCCATATTCAAGGCTTTAGATGCATTTATTTTGCATCTAGAGTGAATTTGGAGTGATTTGCATCCATCATCTGGTCTTCTAGCAAGCATTTTCAAGCTCTGCAAACTCAGGTATGCCTTGGAATCTTCGCATCTGGAAATGAAATTGGTTATGTATTTTATGATCCTTGATGTTTGCTGGTTATTCTGCTACTTTTGGTTTTGAATTTGGTGCAATATTGAGTGAGATATTTGAGTTTCAATTTTCATGGTCACAACTGTTTCTCTTCGATCCGTACGATTCTTTGATCCAATGAACATTCCAAGGCCATTTTTGAATTCAGAGCAGTCTAATTACCCAATCTGGAGCTTATTAGTCATTTCTTTTAATGTTTGTGTCTCTGGTGTAATTTCCGGTGCCGGAGCCCTAGCTCCGGTCACCGGAATCTGCAAAGTTTGAGATTAGGGTTTATGAGGTTGAAGAAGGGTCCTATGACCTTGGATCTTGTCTCTGAGCGTCCAGATCTTGCCACGTTTTAAGTGGAACACCCTCCCATTCATGTGCCAATCTGTTTTCATTTTAATTCATTATGTTTCTCATCCCACCATAACAAGTGTACGCCCTCCACTCATAACTCAGCAAACTTCCACGTCAATTAATGAGACTCTCTCCACACGCGTTAGATCAAACTCCTGGTTCCTCTATTTTCCATTTATTTCCCTGATTTTCCACCCTTACTTGTATATTCATGCGCAGCTAATGGGCCTCAGAGCTGCTTTTTGCACCCCCTGCTTCCAAGCCCAATGCATTTCAACGTGAACTCCTGTTATCCTCAACCCAGCCTCATTTTCTTATTTTAATTTCTTTTTCATTTTATTTCTTTTATTCCATTTTGATTTCCATTTATTAAAAATACTTCCAGTCATCAGAAAATTCCAAATTAATTCATGGTAGTCCATTTGAGTTTTCTTTATTTTTCTATATATTTATTTTCCATTTTTTCATTTTCCACGTGCCAATTAATTCTTTATTTCAATTAATTCATTTTGAGTCCTTTTTGAGTACCCTGTCTTGTCCAATTTCCCTAGGGTTCATTATTTTGAGTTTTGTGATGGTTCTTTTTGCTCTGGATTCCTAACTTGATGTAGTTTATGTGTGATTTTTCCCCTGATGTTTAGAAACTTATTCATTTGGTTTTGATCCTTGGCTTGTGAAGGAAGTTTTTAACCCTAGTTCATGTTCTTGTCCTCATTTGACCTACTTGGCTTCTGAATTTCTCCCAACCCTTTTGGCTCATTGTTTTATCATGTTTGAGGATCATTTGTCTTAAGTTGTGGAATTTTTAGATGTATTGTTGAATTGATGTGAATTTTGCTTTGTACCTTGTCCCATTTTGTTTCCTTTTGATCATAAGGTCTCTAATTGGCTTAGAAGGGCACTTGTGCCAACTTCTTCTTCTCATTTTGGGTCTCTTTGGGGTATGGGTACCTTCCTGGTCTTGGTCTAGGGTTGGAGTCTTAGAAACTTTGTGTTTGGCTTACCTTTTGAGTTCTTCCTTTCTTAAGTGTATTCACTTCATCTCCTTACTTCTTTCATCTCATATTGTGATTGTTTGGTCTTGTGTGTCTCTTCTCTTCATCTTTCTTGCTTCTTAAGCATTTCTTCAACTTGTTTTGGTTCTGGTTGTCTGCCTTGAGTCCATGTCTTGTGCATCTTGCTTTGTGTCTTTCCTAAGTGTGCATTTTCTTTGTCATATGTTTCATGTTGCATCATATTGTCTGGTATGCTTCTTTATTCATTCTTTTGAATTGCATATCCATTGAGAATTTGCATATTTGACTTCACTTCTGTTTTTATGATGTTGGCAGGTCATTTGCTTCATTTCATTTCACTTTTGTGCTTATGTTGTTAACCTTGCAGGGGCTATGGTAAGTGAGAGGTGTGGATGTGAGTTCCACATCTCCAAGTCTCATCTCTTCTTCTCATTTCTTACTTTTGCTAACCCTTTGCTTGTTGGGCTTAGGCCTTACTCATTTCTCTTCTTCTTCTTCTTCTCTTCTTCTTTCTTTCTTCTTTACGATAGAAAACCACACTAACTTAGGATATCCATGCATGACAACTCTTAGGATTCTTTAGTTCCCCATTAGATGTTTTACCTTTAGATCCTTTGGTGCTTTCTCTTCTCATCTTCAAACTTAATTCTAACTCACTTAATAAATGTTGAGTGCTTTCATGTGACATGAGACTTTTCTATGAGATACTTGCACGCGTTCCGTTTCGGGGCGAGGTGTAAGTTATCCCTCGTGGTGGATAGGTCTTAGCATGAGTACCTCACAAAGAAAAGCTAAAAAAACACTTCTTAACCAAAAAAAATCACAAAAAAACTTAATAACTGTTAATAGGTCAGTGTGGCTGAGCCTTCACTTGTGGGACTAGCTTTGGGGATTTCCTCCATAGATAGGTGTGCCTCTTGCGCATTCCATTTCGGGATGATGTGAGACATACACATCCCATTAAGTAAGACTTAGGTACACTTACCTATGCAAACTTCACTCATAAAAGCTTCATAAAAAAACACAAACAAACAATAAGCGTCTTTCCTTCGGGAATTCTCTTCTCATCTCCTTTGCTCCGTCCGCGAATTTGCTCCTACTTGTCATTTTGCAAGACGGTTACGCACTCGTCGTCCGAGTCTGCAACACCTGAGCATTGGCATAGGCAGTTCAAGCCTTAATTCACAAGTAATTTCCTTGCCACCCCTCGTTAGGGGAACTACGGCGTCTCTGATCCTCATTATCCTGATGAGGTACGTAGGCAGCGGGGTAGCGCCCGTTCGAGCACAATCTTTATTTTCCCTACATTTTTTATCTTTGTTTTCTTTTTCATCTCCTTTCTCAGTTTTCTTTTCCAGTTCATTTCCTTTTCTTTGCAGCAGCTTTCATACCCTCACCCTTTGAAACAGTTTCTTTTGCAAGCGTGGATCCCGTCGGGTACGGCGGACGATCTGGGTGCTAATACCTTCCCAGGTCGTAACCGACTCTCGAACTCAGTCTCTTTGGTTCGCAGGACCCGAGTTCTTCCTTTTCATTTCTTCTGGTTTGTGCAGCATTACCATTCCCGTTCTTTCGGGATAAAAATGCCTGGCTGGCGACTCTTTTCTTTTCCGCGCCACTTTCGCGTTTGTACTAGGATGGAAATCCGGGGAGCGACAACCATAGCCCGTTGATAGGTGGCACCAGCATTCTTTAGTCCGAATGGTATTACCTTATAACAGAATGTGCCCCAGGGTGTGATGAAAGTTGTCTTCTCCATGTCTTCAGGTGACATCTTGATCTGATTATATCCTGAAAATCCATCCATGAAGGAGAACACCGAGAACTGAGTCGTATTGTCGACCAATACATCAATGTGAGGTAATGGGAAGTCGTCTTTCGGGCTGGCTCTGTCCAGATCCCAGTAATCCACGCACATCCGTACTTTTCCATCCTTCTTAGGCACAGGTACAATGTTAGCAACCCACGGCGGGTAACTAGTTACAGCAAGGAAACCGGCGTCCCACTGATTTTGTACCTCTTCTTTTATCTTCATTGCCATATCCGAACGAGTACGGCGCAGCTTCTGTTTTACTGGAGGACAATCTTCTTTTAGAGGGAGCTTGTGCATAACGATGTCGGTATCCAGACCTGGCATGTCCTGATAAGACTAAGCAAAAACATCCACATACTCTTGAAGCATGTCAATAAGTTGTTATTTCACTGAATCTTGCAGACGGGCCCCTATTTTCACTTCTTTCAAGTCTTCTTCTGTACCAAGATTAACTATCTCAATTTCCTCCTGATGAGGAGTGATAACCTTCTCCTCTTATCTTAACAACCTGGCTAGCTCTTCAGGCAACTCATAATCTTCTTCAACCCCTTCATCGGCTTGATTAATCGGATTGTCAAAGTCATACGAAGTCATAACAGTGTTGTTGTCGGTGCAGTCTGGAGGGCACTCTCTGCAAGGGTTTAGATTTGTTCGTTTTAGTGATCAGTTTTATCTTGCTTAGAAAAAGTGAAAATGAAGTTATTATTTTGAAAAACATTGCCATTTTATTTTTGTACAAAAAATGAAAAATGAAAAACAGTGAGCGGAAAAAAGAAAAGATTCATTTGCCAAAGATGTCCTGATATTCATTAATTGATTGTTTGCACAAAATACAAGATAGCCCAATTACAAAATGAGCCCTGACATCTTGGGAAAGATGCAGGACTTGATGCATGCTTAAAGACAGGAAATAATAATTACTCTGCAGGAGTAACTCTTATAATTTCCTGGGAAGATCAGTTTGAGACTTGGTTCCCCGGGATCCTTGGACGTATCCAGTTTTCCAGGTTGCGTTCGTCTTCTTCCTCATCTTCCAAACTGTTCACAGCATTCGGGGTCAGCATTCCCCCGCTGACAAATTTGGGCTCCGTTGCAGCCTCTGGTTGATCTTGTCGAGTTGGTCTGTAACCCAACCCGAATCGGTCTTCTTTCTTTTCAACTGGCAGCAGCTTGCCCCAGCCTTGAGCGGTACCCTCTTCAACAACCTTTCGGGCCTGTTGATATGATGTGATGGAAGTCCCAGACACAGCAGATGCTTCATTAATATTAAGGGCTTCAAACCCTTGACTCATGGTCTCATGGATCTCCCCATCCATTTCTATGTACTTGTACGTAGCCAGCTGGCTAACAAAGATATCTTCTTCCCCACAAATGGTGATGATTTGGCCTTCCCACTCGAATTTTAACTTCTGGTGAAGGGTAGACGTAACAGCACCAGCGGCGTGGATCCAGGGTCTACCCAACAGGCAGCTGTAGGCTGGCTGTATGTCCATCACAAAGAAGGTAGTTTTGAAGGTCTGCGGGCCAATCAACACAGGCAGATCAATCTCCCCAAGCACTGATCTTTTAAAGCCATCAAATGCTCTCACCACCAAATTACTCGGGCGCAATGCCCAGCCATCATACTCCAACTTCACTAAGGCTTTCTTTGGTAGAACATTGAGTGAAGACCTAGTGTCCACCAGCACATGAGACAGAACTGCACCTTGGCACTCCAAGGTGATATGCAAAGCCTTGTTATGGTTGCGCCCCTTCGTTGTTAAATCCACGTTTGTAAAGCCCAATCCATGACTGGTGTTGACATTCGCAACCACGGTCTCTAACTGATTAACAGTAATCTCCTCCGGCACGTATGTTGCGTTCAGGACCTTCAACAATGCATTCCGGTGAGCTTCGAAACACATTAACAGTGATAATATGGAGATTTTGGAGGGTGTTTGGTGAAGCTGGTCCACCACCTTGTAATCACTTCTTTTTATTATTCTCATAAACTCGTCTACATCTTGTTCAAAAGATGTCTTCTGAGTTTCTTTGGCAGTTGGCTCTTCAGATACCACATTCTTTCCTTTTGCCTTAGCAGCAGCTTTTGCTTCAGCATTAGGTCTTTGTGTTTGTGAGGCAAAAAAGCGTCCGCTTCTGGTGAAGCCTCCGCCTCCCCCAACATTGTCAATTTGTGGAGAAGAGGTTGATGAATCTAGAGTGATTTTCTCCCCATTGCAGTAGAGATCAGAGTCGTAGTGCCAAGGTATGGCATTACTACTTTCATAAGGGACAGGCCCAGGTACCGTAATGGTAACTGGACTGATTGCTGCAGAGGAAGGTACAGCAATGGTGTGCGGATCATAATAAATAGTGACCGGAGATCTGGCAGGAGGTGCCACAGTTTGGAAATTGTTGTTGTTGTGAACATTTGCTGGGTTATAGTAGATTGTGACTGTTGAGACATCTTCATTAACTTTTGTTGGCGTTGTAGAAGATTTTGTTGATAAAATGGGTGCTGACGTTGTAGAAGAAAAATTTGTTGAATTTTGACTTGTTGAAATAATGGATGGAGTGATTGCTGGTGTTTTTGATGAATCAGTAGGAATGATTGTTGTTGCGGTTGTAGGAGAAACTGTTGAAGGAAGAATTGTTGGTATTGTAGGAGGATCCATTGTTGTTGAAACAAGAGTTGCTGAAGGAGCCGTTGAAGTAATTTGTAAGATTACATCTTTGATGAGGCCATCTATGCCAATCCTTAGCTTCTCACAACCATTACTAGCTATCTTGCACGATTCACAGCAGGCCCCACAGCCCGGGAACACTTGGCATCTTAAAAGTTGAACTTTGACTTCAGACAGTGGTGTTTGAATCTGTGCAACATTATCAATTAATGTAGATGATTGGTCCTCTTCAATGGCATTAATCTTAGGCCCACCATGATTAGGCATAGGATTTCTATTAACGTTCGGAGGAGGCGCGAAGTTGAGAGCTTTAGAATCAACCAGATCTTGCACCTTCATCTGTAAGGCTCTGCATTTCTCAGTATTGTGACCAGGTGCGTTAGAGTGAAAGGCACACCTGGCGTTAACATCATAGTTCTTCGGGAGATTGAGAGGATTTGGTGGTGCCAACGTCCTTAACTCAACCAAGTTGAGCTTCAGGAGTTGTGGCAACAAGGCAGCATAAGGCATAGGGATAGGGTCAATCACCCTATTTGCCTGAGATGGCCTCTGCTGGAAGGGACGCTGCTGTTGGTTGTTATTGTTGTTATTGTAGGCTCTTTGTTGTGGAAAATGAGATGGTTGCTGATAGTGTTATTGTTGTTGTTGTTGAGGATATAATGGTTGTTGTGGAACCGGAGCCGGGATGGTAACAGCTGCTACTGACCTGTGAGAATATTGGGGTCTGCCCCTGCTTGCGTGAATAGCATTCGTTTCACCCGCCCTTCGGGGTCCTGTAAAGGGTTTTCTGGGGTTGCTGGAGGAACTTGCACCATTGTCAGATATTTTGCCCATCTTCAAGAGACTTTCAATTCTCTCACCAGATATAACTACATCAGCAAAACTGGTAGAGGAGAAAGCAGCAAGTTTATCAATATAAGTCCCTTGTAAGGTGTTCATGAACATGTCAGCCATTTCTCTTTCTGACATGGGTGGCTGGACAGCAGCAGCAAGCTGTCTCCACCTCTGAGCATAATCCCGGAAGCTCTCCCTTGAAGACTGAGACGTGCCCATTAGAAGAGTTCTATTGGGGGCCATGTCTAGGTTGTACTGGTATTGCCGGATGAAGGCTTCGGCCAAATCTTTCCAACACATTATAGTGGCCCTTGTCAAATGCGAATACCATTATCTTGAAGCTCCAGTCAGACTGTCCTCAAAGTAGAACATCCATAACTTCTCATCCATGGTATAAGCCTTGAGTCTTCCTAGGAAAGATTGCAGATGAGTACGCGGACAAGAGGTACCATTATACTTCTCAAAGCATGGGGGTTTGAATTTGTGGGGAATCCTCACCCCATCTACCAACCCCATATCCATCACGTCGAAGCCTAAAGAATTCTGAGACTCCAAAGATCTTAACTTTTCAGCAATCTCATCCAGTCTTCTATCATATACCTCATCTCCAGCCCCAATAACAGTAAATTGTTCTTCTTGGGGATCCTCTTGTAGGATTCTACCCCCAGCAGTATTACCTTGAACATTCCTCGGGATGTTAACATCTGGACTCAAATGAGGCCCATACTCTGGAGGGTCAATACGAGGCCACCCTCGTTCATTATTGATGGTCCCACCTGTTCCAAGATGGGGCTCCTCAGGTGTCTGTCTTTCTACCAGCTCTCTTAGTCTTTCTTGACTCTAGGCTAAGCCATTCATTACTGCCATAAACTGAGACATCTGGTTCCTAATCTCGACTCTTTCGTTTGTCATCTGATTCCTGACCTCATTCAGGTCCTGCTGTAGCTGCTCCATTTGAATGCCTGGAAGGTTGTTACGCGTAGGGTACTAGTGTGTGCGGTTGACAGGGAACACTCGACGACGAGCAATGTTTCCTGAGATGGCAACAAAGTTAGAAACAAAAATAATAGACAAAACCTAGAGAACAAAGAAAATGTTTGTATGCAATGCAGTATGCTTATTTGCTTTCCAAGGTATCCGATTTGGTTCTTGGTTTTGACCTTTCCAGACCTCGAGGAAGATGCTTGGTGTTGTTGAGAGAAAGCCCAAATGAAACAAACTAAAATATATTACAAATGATGAAAAGTACATAGTTTGTTTTACAATACATGCCCACGGAGGGTCAAAAAATACAACAAAAGGAAAAGTACATCAAATGGAAAGAACAACAAGCAAAGAGGAATCAGACATCCAATCCATAATCATCTTCACTGACCTCCTTCAGGAGTGCCTCAGTCACCGGACCAGCTGGGTGCTCTGTAATGGTCCTAATGAGGAGGTTCCTGGTAGCAATGGCAGTAGTCAGCTTCTTATGCCTGTCCTGGTCTTTTGATCTCTTCAACCCTGCTCTAAGCTTCAACTCTGATATCTCCTTCTGAGCTGCCAACAAAGCTTCCTGCTGCTTCTTCTCATTGGCCTCCAGCTGATCAATCTTGGCTTGAGTCCTCTGGTCTTCTTGTGCACGGGCTTCGGTGATCCTGACCCACCTAGCCTGGCTCTCTTGCAGATAGTTCTCAGCTCTAGCTTTCTGAATCTTGGCCTCCTTGCAGGCATTCTTCAATATCTGTTCCCCAGCCCTTGCTTTCCTTATATAGTCCTCTGTCTTTTCAATTTTAGCCAGATGTTCAATTCTGAGCTTCTCCAATCTCTCAATTTCCAGACGACCATCACTTCTTTCCCAAAGAGTCTTCTTCAGGGCTTGAGATAGCTGCTCATTCCTTTCCTTCAACTTTTCAAATTCCTCCAGGCTAACTGTTGCTGCATGCTGTACTGTGGATGGTCCAGGTGTGTCTTCCAAGGTGAAAGGCATTCTGGTAATCTGAGGTCTAGTACGGGACCAGTCTGTGTACTGAGCTGAAGCAACATTGTTACATCTTCCAAGAATAGATACCCCTTTTGTCTGGATGTTGTCCTAAGCCCAGGATGCTTGTCTGACAACAGCTGAATTAGGTTGCACTTCACAATATAGGGTTTCAGCTAAATCCTGTCCTCTGGGAGGGTGAACTAAGGCATATCCCAATTGTCTCTTAAACAGTAAGGGGTTGTAGTTGATGCAACCCTTTACTCCTATCAGAGGCACATTTGGGTATTGTCCACAGCTGGTGATAATGTCCTTGCCTTTGGTGTTCTGGGTACACCATCTGATATCATCTGAGGTTAAGGAAATGAACCTATTGGCCCAATTCCTCTGCTCATGTGGGTTCAAGAAAGCATCTGATTTAGGCAGGTGTCTGAGTAGCCAAGAATAAAACAAGGGAGCACAACATCTCACCAACTTCCCCCTTTGTTTTTCATTCCTCTGATGAATAGAATAGTCGAAATCTCCTAGCAATGTAGGCACTGGGTTCTTCAGAAGAAACAAATGGATGGCATTCTTACTGACAAATTTAGGCTCATCTGCAAACAATATAGCCCCATATATGCTGAGGGCTAAGAGTGCACAGACTGCCCTCCATTCTCTCAAGGTAGCCTTCAGGATGGCCTGAGAAATCAAGAAGTCCAGATGTAAACCAGGAATCCCAGCTTTTGTTGTCATGCTTTGCTCAATAAGGGCAGGCTCCAAGTACAGTACCTTTTCTATCTCCTCACTTCTGGGAGCATTCATCTCTGGGTTAAAGGGGATCCCTCCTCTGATAGGCACTCCAATCAACAAAGAAAACTCCTCCAATAGAGGCCCCATCTGAAAGTCAGGAAAGGTGAAGCACCTAAGAGGAGGGTCATAGAACTGCAAGCATGTGTGGATCATGCTTCTCTGAGAAGGATCAAGATCCATAACCATATCCAAGATACCCCCATATTGTTCCCTGAACTGTGGGATTTGGTCAGGTGTGATGAGTGACTGGACCTGCCTGATACCAGTCAATACAGGCTCAAAAAAGTGATAAGATATGTTGCTCTTCTTGGGAGTAGCCATGTGTGTTGCTGAAGAAGCTGAAGACAAATGCTGATGAAGATCACAAACTAAGGTGCTGGAAGTAAGTCTCTGATAGACTGATACAGGTGGGGATGGAGATAACTGAAGCAGATGTTGAAGAAGATATCTGAAGCTGAGGTCTAAGCAGAAGAAGGGGTCAAAACCAAAACCAAGATACAATGAGGTGGATACCCTGAAAAACAAATAAACAAATGTTAAATGATGCAATGATGATATATGAAAATGATATGCAAGGGTTTATGATCAAGAACTGGATCTGATTATCTGTCTTGATATAAGGTCCATGTATGTTCAAAAGTCCAGATGGAGGCTCAGAAATCCAGTAACCAGGGTGGGGGACTCAAAAAAAGAATCACATGTCCAGGGTTTAATAACAAGAACCGTCCAAAAATGAAGCATTCTTAAACAATACAGTAACAGGGTATGATGTGGCCAAGGGTTCCTGCAAACATGTAAACAGCCCAACCCCCTCACAGGTAATGCTCTAGAACAAGGATCCTCAGACTTGGATCAGTTATGAGAAGTGTAAACACTTCTAACCCGGAGGTACAGTGTTTACAATAACCATAAAAGATACTCCTTTAATTCACCCCATATTCTGAAGGTCAAAATAAAGGTCATCCAGACTTAGCAGGCTTCCTAGATAGCCCTAGTACTACAGGAAATCTGTAGCACAAAGTTCTCAAGAAGAAACCCACATCTGAACCGTGTTTCATATTCCCGCACCAGACCGAAATGGAATGGGAAAGAACATGAACCACTCTAGCCTAGGTGTCACTCAGATCCCATGTATAGGACCTTAATCTCTCAATGGAACCCCACCCACCAAATCAGCAAACCAGATCCAGCAATGACAGTATGAAATATGCAAACAACTGTAAAGAAAGCAATAAGTAAAGTTGTACATAAAGCAATAAATAAAGCAAATAAATAAACTCACATAGCACATAACACCCCAGTAAACACAAAATCAAACAAGCGCTAGGAGGAACCCACAAAAAGAACCAGAAGCCCTGGTTGCAGAAAGCTTCCCCAGCAGAGTCGCCAAGTTGTCGCTCCCTCCTGATGACACTGGACCAAGAGGGGTACAGACGCGAACGGTCGGCGAAAGAGAAGGGATGAATAGAGTCTCCAGCTAGGCATTTTTATCCTGAAGGAAAGGTAATGCTGCATAAACCTAAGAAAAGATATGGATAAGACGGTCGCGAACCAGAGAAACTGAGAAAGGGGGTTGGTTACAACCTGGGAAGGTATTAGCACCCAGATTGTCCGTCGTACTCGACGGGATCCACGCTTGAAAGATTGTGTTTAAAGGGGTAGTGTCAGTGTTATTCTGTGTGCAAAAGCTGGAAAAGAATGCAAGTGCCAGTGCAAAAGAAATGTGAAGTGAAATAAAGGAAGTGTCAGTGTAAGGAAAGAGTGCAAAGCCCAAGACTATGAGGCTTAAAGGATAATGCTGGAGGAGGGGGAATATACAGAGACTTTTGTTCGATAACTGTTAAATTATGCCTACGTATCCTCTCGTGCAATGAGGAAGTCAGAACACCGTAGTTCGACTCAAAGAGACTGAAAGATGAATTGAATGATGAACTGCTTGCTTGTCTATGCTCAAGTGTATGACCTGTCTGGCTCAGGTGCAAAATGTCTTGCATCAGACGGAAGAAGTGAGTTCTCGTTTATGAGTGAATGAGGTGAGGAAAGAATCCCGGAGGAGATGATTATTGTTTGTTTTATGTTTTCAATCTTTTATTTTTTTTTTAATTTGTCATAAGAAAATGAGCTTAAGCCTAAACCAAGGGTTAGTAAACTCATCACATCCTCCCTCTGATTAGGGGTAATGAGAATGCCTTAAGCATGAAGTAAACACCTCACACTTAATCACCATGATGTAGGATTAAGATCATTAACCTACTTGCATTTATTTAGATGTTTTTGATGTTTTTGTTTAGTGTTAAGTAATGATTTTAAGCCATAATCAAGGATTTAATGGACCCATTACACCATCCTAATAGAAGGATAATAGATGAGAACATTTAAGCTGAGAAAGGCTCCTCAACTTAATCCATGATTATGGATTAACCTCATGACAAAACAAAGCCTTTATTAAAGTGGATTTTAGTTAATGGTAAGGTTAAGAAATGAATTTTATGGTTTGTAAGACAACTTGAGGGGGACTTGTCCATTAACACTAGAGTTAGTCCTTCTTAACCAATTAAGGAAGAATTAGAACCCTAATGCAAGGCCCAAGTTACAAGCTTGATGTATTAGTGGTTATTAGGTGGATTGATTAAAGGATTTAAACACATTAAGGGTTTAACACTTAGGATTAAAGTTATACGCTCCCTCCTAATAGAAGGATGCAGGTATAAGCTTAATCACAAAGCCTTAAAACCTTTAAGGTTTAGTCCTTGATTAAGAGATGAGAAGAGAAGACACAAAGAGATGACACAAAGGTAAAAATAATGGGGGGACTAATCAAACCCTAATTGTTATCATGCTTGGGTATTCCTAGGGTTTATGAGGCTTGCAGGAGACCTTCAAGGAAAAGTCACCATGGAAGAAGCAGGATGAACGGAAGAGAAGCAGAAAGAAGCAAGTCAACTTACTTCACTTAAGAAGATAAGTTGATTGAAGAAAGAAAGTGAGGAGGGAACATGAATGAGCAAGCTCACTCTAATACAAAAGTAAAATGCAGCAATGAATGCATAAGAGAGATGAGAAAAGATTGTGAGAAGTGAAGGCAAATTCACTTCTCAAACACTTACCACCTGAAAAGTTAGTAAAAGGAAGTGAAATGGAATGAAAATGAAATGAAATGCAAAGATGGAAACCAAAACCAGAAGCATGTTTATGATTCTAATGATGCAAAAAGATGATTTAAATGTATGTCATGAGATGAAGATGATCATACAAAGGATGGGAATGCAAATGAAGCATACAAGAGGCATGAAAGTTCATGAATGCACATGAAATGAAATGAAAGCAAAACATGGCAAATGGATGATGCAATGATCAAACATGATTTCAATGTGTCCTAAGATGTCTTATATGTCATGTGGATGCACAAAATGTCATGGCAAGTTCATGTATGCAAGCTCATACAAGATGAATGCAAATGAGATGCAAGATTAGGGTTATATGAACATGTGAGATGCATAATTCAAAAACATAAGCAAAACATGAGATAAAAAATTGAAAATGGACTCAAAGGAACCCTAAACCTATACTAGTTCATTGTCCAAAGGGGAAGGTCAGAAGCTAAACCCTAAGGGACTTATGAATTTTCTAAGTTTCTAGGGTTTTAAGAGTGATCTCAAAGGTAAAATGCCAAACAAATTGGAAATACATTGTAAAAATGAAACAAAAATTGTTTTAGGAACTTGAAGTCACGCATAACACAATGCAAAAAGAATCATTCACAATCTCACTTTGGTTCAAAATTATGAATTTTTGAAGTTAGGGTTAAAAATATTCAAATTTAAGAACCCTAATTCAATTGAAAAATGTCAAAGTATGATCAAAACCAAAAAGAAATTTATGTGGTGAGTTTGTAAATGTTTCTAAATGTTGGAAAATGCTCTCTGAATTTTCTTGGGATTTTTAAATACCTAAATGTATTTTTAATTAATTAATTCTCATTAATTAATTAAAAATAACATTTAAATGATTTAAAAATATTTTTTTAATGCTAAAAATAAAAATAAAAATATTTTTGAGTTCTGAAAATTAATTAAAGTTTGGATAAAAAATTTCAGAATTTTTTGAAGTCTTTTTCTAATTTTAAAAATTTGTACAAATTAAATAGAAAGAAAATGAAATAAAACAAAATAAAAGGAAAAGTAATCTGATCCAATGATCCAGATTCAAAGTGGGAAGAAATTGGTTGACTGGCGCGTCATCCAAGGGTTGGGATTTGTCCTGACTGAATTAATTTAATTAATCTTAATTAAACTAAATAAATGAGGATTAGGGCTAATGACACAATCCTGGCCATTGAAAACGCGCGCGCAAGGCAGATCCTAAGGCTAACATTCAAAGTTGATTAATTACAGGATTAGGGCATAAACAAATTCAGGTGACCGGAATAGTGTTCCGGTCATCTTCTCCGACGAGCCAAAATCCAATCTCCCTCCTTAAGCATCTAAAACATGATTTTTCTGCCCAGAAATGAACCCCACGCATCACTAAACCTAAATCCCCAAACAAAATCAATTTATCATTCATCAAACAGGCAAATCGAAACAAAACATTTCTAGGGTTGAAACTTTCAGAGACTTCATACATGCTCAATATCCCACCATTTTGAAAAATAAATACATCAGGATTATCAGCACAACATAAGGATTCGATTAAGAACTTAAAAACAAGTTTCTGGGAAAAACGTTCTTGAGCTATACCTGAGATTGAACCTTCTGATTCTGGGCTTTCTGGCTCTTTCTTTGATGCAAGTCCACTCCTATGAACCTCCTGATGATGAAATGAAGCTTAAAAAACTTTGAGAGTGGCTAGTTTGGAGATTCAAGTTCTGGTGTAGCAGATTTTGAGGTTTGGGTATGTGATGTTTTTGGCTGTTTTGATGGTTGATTCTGGTTCTATAGATGATGTGTGACTTGTTGGTGAAGAAAAAATTGAGGTTTGATGACTGTGGAAGAAGTTTCGAAGAGATGAAGATTTTAATAGTTTTTGTGAATCCTGGCTTATGGGAGAGTTCTGGCTTGTGTGTGTTGTTGTTTCAAGTCCTTGAGGTCCACATAACATATGTTGATTGGCCAGAGGGTTGGTAATGTCACAGTTTGATTGGTATGGGCAAAGATGCAAAAGTCAAGATTTTGTGTACCATAGGTATGGCTCGGGTCAGAGAAGATCTTAGGGCTTGTCTTGCTTTAGCTTGGATCAAGGAAGGCCTTTGGATCAGATTTTGTGAGTTGGATGGCCTTGATCAAGAGTTCCCAATGTTCTTGCATATTTCCCTCTTTGGAATTTCTTGTGAACCAAGGCAAAGAATCTTATGAATTCTTGGACAATTTGCAGCAAAATGAATCATATGATGTTGTTATGATGCTTTGAGATCAATTAGCAACCAAACCAATCATTAGGAGTCCTTCTTGCAAAAATCCCTCTCTTGAGAATTTATGAAAAATGCCTTATGGAAGCTTGTGATCCAAGGCATGAAACTTTGTGAATTTGTGCAATTCTGATTTTGGCAAGTTGTAATAATGCATAGAAGTCATTTAGAAGTCACAAAATGGTTTGGCATGAGGTTTTGCAAAAAAATCCCTTTTGGCATGAAACATGAAATTATGTGATTTTTGCCAACTTTGGAAAGCCATAACTTGAGTTCAAAAATGAATCAGATCTTGTTCTTGTACTTTTTGAAAAGGGAATGATCCAATCTACAACTTTCATGACCAAGAATATTTCATTTGAAGCATTTTTGGTTGAGAAAGAGGAGGTTGAAAAACTTTCCCAAAATGGAAAGTTTACATTACAAGTCATTTCCAAATTTGGCAACTTTTGGTTTAGCCCACTTTTCTTAAAATTTGTGAACTTATAAGCACTTCAATGATCAAATAAAGACCATATAACTTCATTTTGATGAAAAATCCACTTTGGGTCCATTGATGGGGGCCTCAGATGCCCTGATTTTGCTCTGACTTGCTCAAGAAGTTACCCAGTGAACAGATGACTTCCACAATGAATTTCTTCATCAAACCGTGTACACATGATCCTTATAACATATTGAGACCAATAGAAACAAGAATGACCAAAAAAATTGGATTTATTGCCTCTGAAACAAAATCCCTAATTTTAGGTCATCTGTGCAGTTAAACCTGGCTATGCTTCCATGCCTTGCCAGTTCTTGTGATTCTCTGACTTCCTTGGTCTTGGGAGGATATAATATGATGATTTAACATACATGGACCACCTTGAGATGATTGAAGACCTTTGGAGTGGCTCAGATAGTTCATGGATTGCTCAGATCACAAACCCTAGATGCAGATGACTTTGAACCAATGCAGTGAAGTAAAAATGCAATGTGATATGATATGATTGAACTTATGCAAATGAAAAGATAACAAGCCATGGTGACATGAGTGAGCGAAAATTTGGGGTGTTTACATGATTCGCACCCTTGAGAGAATAGTTGCATCATATGTACTTGTCATGAATATTATTTTGGTTTATGTAATGTTTGCTTTATTTGTTTGAATGAACTTTTATTTCGCGTTAATCCAATTATTTTTGTTTATCATCATTTTTACTTGCCTTTCCAAATTGTGTGTTTGTGAATGCGGGTTTCTATCGCAATTGGCTTCTCAAATTGACATTTCATTCAACTTGCTATTTTTATTGCTTCAATTCACTCATGTGGTTTCTCTTCTTTTTGATGTTGTCAAAGGGGGAGATGATATTGAGATCGATGTATATGAGATCGGGTCACATAATTAGGGGGAGTTTGGCGATTAATTCATCAAGTTTTTGCCATCATCAAAAAGGGGGAGTTTGTGTGACATGGCATGGTTTTAATGTGTCAAAAACTTGGCATGTTTCGAAAGCTTGATAGGTTCAAAATGAAAAAGGAAGGATTGACATTTTTGGAAAAACATACTTAATGAGCCGACTCAAATTCATCAATGAGCCGACTCATTCAGTGTTAAATTGATGATAAATGCACGGGTCCAAACAGGCTGTCTGATACATCATTTTGGTCGACTCACAAGTGTGGATGAGTCGACTCACAACTCTTTATGAGCCGACTCATTCAAGTGTAAAATGGTGGCAAACGCACGGGTCCAAACAGGCTACCTGGAACATGATTTTGGTCGACTCATGAGAATGGATGAGCCGACTCATAATCCCTCATGAGTCGACTCATCAAGAAAGGTTTTCTTCTCATTTTTCAGGGGTCTCAACAGGCTGCCTCTCTGTTGATTTTGGTCGACTCATTTGTAAGTTTGAGCCGGCTCATTTAATGGTTTGAGTCGGCTCATTACTGTGCTGACTCATTTTTTCATTTATTTTTCTCTCTCTTATGATTCATTTCCCCTAACCAATATAAATAGCTGCTTAATTTCTTTTGAGAAGACTAACAAGGAAAGTGAAAGATATACACATAGCTCTCTTCATCTTCTTCATTCTTGCATCAATCAAACAATTACACACAACAATCTTTGTTCGATCTTGGTGTACGTTTTGGAGATAACGTTCAATCGTGAATCAGAATTTCAAATTGGGTTTAGAGTGTGTGGTTTTTCCTTGGAAAAATCCGTAGGGTTTTATCCTCCAAGATCGTTGGTGATTTGGGGGTTTTGCACACATTGATCGGTCGTAAATTCAGCCGAGTGAGGTAGATTGAAGATCAAGTGGATCGTTCTCTCATATCACGGTAGACGGAGGATTGTGAAGGTCTTTGTGGGTTTACAAGTGTGGGAGAAACTCAACCGTGCTCAAAGTTTGAAGAATCGTGTATTCTTACAATAAGGGAGCAAATTAATCGGAGGCTTTCTCGACACGCGTGGAACACTTGATTCTACTTTGGATCAAGGGACAAGAAGAAGAATTGACAGCACTTTCAACTTGGTTTGGTTTTTTGGTTAATTCATTTCTATTCTTGTAAAACTATTGCGATTTAATAAAATTGCCCAATTCAATTTCGAATCGGGGGCAGAGTACTTCGAGCGAGGACGACGAAGGAATTGCCTCAACAAATTCCTTGTGTTCTTATTATTTCTCGCATTCTACTTTTGTTCATATTGATATTGTATGATTGAAAATTCGAGTGTATCAAATTAGTGCAAACAAGTGTAAACACCCCAAATTTGCCCTCACCCATTCACACCATGGCTTATGGTCATCTCATATGCATAAACACAATCATATCATCTCACATTTCATTTTTGATTCACTGGATAGTTTCTAAGTCATCTGCACCTAGGGTTTGTGAACTGAGCAATCCCAAAGCTTCTTGAGGCACTCCAAAGGCCACCAATCAATTCAAAGTGGTCCATGTGTGTTCTTATATCATATTTCATCTCCTCAAAGTCAAAATTGCAGAGGAATCACAAGAACTAGGGTTTGAGGTGATGCAGAGCCAGTTTGAACTGCACAGTTGACTGAAAATTAGGGTTTTGGTTTCAGAGGCCATAACCCCAAATTTTTTGGTCATTCTTGTTTCCATTGGTCTCTATATGGTATAGGGAGTATGCATATCAATTTTCATGAAGAAATTCCATGGGGAAGTCATCTGATCAAGAGTTGACTTTTCAGACAAGTCAGTGCAAAATCAGGGCATCTGAGGCCCCCAATGACCCAACCAATGGGTGATCTTCATCATTTTGAGTGTATATGATCTTTATTTGATCATGGAAGAAGGTTGAAGTTCATAGAAATCAAGAATTTAGGGTTTTTGCAAATGTTGACTTTTTTGGGCATAGTTGACTTTTCAAGAATGCCTCATTTTAGGTCAATTTTCAAGCCTTGATTCATGATCCAAAAAGGCTTCAAATGGAAAAACTTTGGTCATGAAAGTTGTAGACCTCATCTTTCCCTTTTCAAAAAGTACAAGAACATGATCAAACTCTTCTTGGATCAAAAGTTATGGCAATGCAAAGTTGGCAAAAATCATTGTTTTTCAAGTTATGCACCAAGTGGAAATTTTGCAAAGTCTTGGATCAAAACACATTGCAGCCTCTAGTTCATCTCAAATCAACATGTAAACATTCTCTAAGTTACAAAGATCAGATTTGAACTAAGTTTGCCCTTGGTTTCATGTTTGGTTATGCAAAGGATCACATGTGAAACATAAGCCAACCAACTTGCAAAACACTCATGATCACTTCCTACAACTTGGTGCATTGGCTGTTGAGCTTTGCTAGGCCTCTCCCTCACCTTTGCTGCGCCAGCCATGCCTTGTACTTGCCTAGACCTTGCCCATGCCCTATTTTACACAAAGTTGACCTTTTATGCAAAAGCAAACTTACCTATCACAGCTGCACAAGTCACATCCTCTGGCCACTTGGATTAAAATATGTTATCAATTTGCAAGCTAAACACATCAAGGACCAAGGCTGAAACAAACACATTCACAACTTACACAAAAACCTCCCATTTTTGCAACTTGCTTCGAATCCCTTCACACAGCAAGCAAACACTTCAACTACCTTCATCATTCAACTCAGCACACTTCATAGATCAAAAACCACCCAAAGCCCAAGCCTGAAACAGCCAGAAACTCTCACTGCCATCTCTCACCTCAGTTTGCAGTTTCACTTGAAACTATCACCATAGCTCACAAACACACAAACAAACACCATAGACCTTCTCCATTCATCCTCAGGATCACAAACAATCACTCACCATGACCTGAATGTGTCTGAAACACCATAGCCATTGTTGACTGAGCTTGAAGCAGTTCCATTCGAATCTCCTTCTCCAGCCAACACAAACTCATTTTGAGCATTCAAGCATCTTTGGGGGATCAAGTAGAGCAGCTTGCATCAAAGGAAGTGGCCAGAAAGTTCCTAAACTGAAAACTCCAAATCTCAGGTAGCTCGAAATTAATTTTTCCAGAAATGGATTTTTATGTTACAAACTTGTTCCTCATGATGCACTGATCATTCTGGTACCTTTAGTTTTTGAAATGGTTTTGTTTTGAGCATTTAATTTGTGTTTGAAGCTCACGAACCCTAGAAATTGTTTGCTTCGATTCAGTTGATTTAGGAGCTTTAAATTTGTTTTGAGAGAGGGGTTTGGTTCGTGAGAGGATAAGGATCATTTACATGTTCTTGGTTTTCATTTTTGGTACGTATTGAGAGATTTTGAGATTTTCAGGTGAGCTTCTGGCCGGAGAAGACGACCGGAAGTCTTCTCCGGCCACCTGAGAGTGATTTGCCCTAATTACAGTCATTAACTTTAGTTTGAATGCTGAGCGTAGATGAGCGTTGAATGTTTGACTTCCCTCCAGTTTCGATGGCCCAGATGCGTTTGATTAACCCTAATCCACGTGTTAGGTCTAATTAATCCATAATTAATTTAATTAAGTCTGAAGCAATCCTGGCCCTCCACTAGCGCGCGCAGTCAACATGTTTGAATCCAGGAGCAATCTCATCCATTCAATCTGATTACTTCTCATTTTATTTGTTTTATTTCATTTTATTTCATTTAAACTTGCATAATTTATTTAAAATAGTTAAAAATACATAAAAATTATGAAACTTTTTCCTAAAAGTTTTATTAATTTTTATGACACAAAAATATTTTTATTTTATTTTTTATCATTAAAAAAGTATTTTTAAATATTTAAAAGATTATTTTTAATTGATTAATGGGAATTAATTAATTAAAAATACTTTTAGGTATTTAAAAATTACAAAAAAATTCATGAAATGTTCTAAGACATTTAGAAACATTGTCCAACCTTCAAACCAAATTTCTTTTTTGATCTTGATGCATTTTAAGAATTTTTCATGGAATTAAATCATATTTTGTGCATTATTTTGATCACATGTTTGAAAATTCATTTCTGCCTATTGGTGAAGGTTGAGACATTGATTCTTCTTGCATTGTTTTCCATTTGACATGTATTTTCAAGGATAAAAAGGCCATGAATTGTTCTTGCATTTTCAAATTGTTTGGCATTTGTTTTGTTAAGAACCCTAAAAAACCCTAATAACTTAGAAAAATCATAACTTGAGTTTGGTTGAGAGTTGAGAGCTCCCCTTTGGGCAGTGGTTTGTTATAGGTCTAGGGCTTCTTTGGGTGCCATTTTCCCTTTTTTACTTTAGGGTTTTGCTTCTGTTTTGGTTTGTGTTTGATGTTTGATCCATAAACCCTAATTTGGGCTTTCATTTGCATCCCCCTTGCATTCTCTTGCATAACATGACTTGTCTTTGCATTTTGTGCATTCTTGTGATTCATTTGACATCTTAAGACATGTATAAAGCATCTTTGATCATTGCATTACATATTTGCCATGTCATTTGTCTTGTATGATTCATAACTTTTCATGCTTGTTCATGCTCCTTAGCTTGCATCATTTGCATTCATAATCTTGTATGAACATCCCTATTGCTTTGCCTCATGTTTGCAGCACCTCATAACATCATTAACATCATGTGCATGCTTCTGGTTTGGTATAGCATCATGTCATTTCATTTCATTTAGCATTGCATTGCATTTCTTTCTAACATTTCAGGTGGTAAGTAAACTTGAGAAGTGGATTTGCCTTCACTTCTCATAACTATTCTTTTCATCTCTCTTGCATCCATTGCTGCATTCTTATTTGTGTTTGAGTTTGAGCTTGCTCATTCTTCTCCTCCCCACTTTCTTTCTTCAAGTGACTTGACTTCTTGAATGAAGCAAGTCATTTTGCTTCTCTTGATCCTGTTCATCTGCTTCCTGGTGGTTCTTCTGAAGATTGTTCTTGCAAACCTCACAAACCTTAGGATCATCCAAGCATGACAATGAATTAGGGTTTTGATTAGTCCCCCCATAGTTTTACCTTTGTGTCTCTCTTTGAGTCTTCTCTTCTCACCTCATAATCAGGGACTAAACCCTAAAGGCTTTAAGACTTTGTGCTTAGGGTTATGCCTGCATCCTTCTCTTAGGATGGAGTGTATAACTTTAATCCTAAGTGTTAAACCCTTAAGGTGTTTAAATCTCTTAATCAATTCACCTAATAAATATCAAGACATCACACTTGTAACTTGGGCCTTGCATTAGGGTTTTAATTCTTCCTTAATTGGTTAAGAAGGACTAACCCTAGTGTTAATGGACAAGTCCCCCTCAAGTTGTCTTACAAATCATAAAAAACACTTCATCATCATACCATTAATAAAATCCACTTAATCAAAGGCTTGTTTTGTCATGAGTTTAATCCCTAATCATGGATTAAGTTGAGGAGTCTTCCTCAGCTTAAACATTCTCATCTATTATCCTTCTTTTAGGATGGTGTAATGAGTCTGTTTAATCCTTGATTATGGCTTAACCTCATTACTTAACACTAAACAAAAATCACAAAAACATCTAAATAATCACAAGTAGGTTAATGATCTTAATCCTGCATCAAAGGTGATTAAGTGTGAGAATCTGACTTCACACTTAAGGTATTCTCATTACCCCTAATCAGAGGGAAGATGTGATGAGTTTACTAATCCATTGGTTTAGGCTTAAGCTCATTATCCTATGACAAACCTCAAAAGCAATAAAAGACTGAAAACACAAAAACAAACAATAATCGTCTCCTCCGGGATTCTTTTCTCATCATCTTCACTCACAAACGAGAACTCGCTTCTTCCGTCTAATGCAAGACAGTTAGCATCTGTGCCAGACAGATCATACACTTGAGCATAGGCAAGCAAGCAGTTCACAAGTCAATTCATCTTTCAGTCTCTTTGGGTCGAACTACGGTGTTCTGACTTCCTCATTGCACGAGAGGATACGTAGGCATAACTTAACAGTTATCGAACAAAAGTCTCTGTATATTCCCCCTCCTTCCAGCATTATCCTTTTAGCCTCATGATCTTGAGCAATTCATTTCATTCCTGATCTCACACTGACACATCATTTATACACATCACATTTCTTTACACTGACACCTGTGCATATTGCCTTCCAGCTCTTTTACACACAGATTGCACTGACACTACCCCTTTAAAACACAAATCTTTTAAGCGTGGATCCCGTCGAGTACGACGGACAATCTGGGTGCTAATACCTTCCCAGGTTGTAACCAACCCCCTTTCTCAGTCTCTCTGGTTCGCAACCGTCTTATCCATCTTTTTCTAGGCCTATGCAGCATTGCCTTTCCTCCGGGATAAAAATGCCTAGCTGGCGACTCTTTTCATCTCCAGTGAGTTCACGGCTGTGTGTTCTCACTGTTCCCTTCGCCGACCGTTCGCGTCTGTACCAGGATGCAAATCTTTGGGAGCGACAGCTTGGCGACTCTGCTGGGGACCCTTATACTGCAACCAGGGCTTCTGGTTCTTTTTGTGGGTTCCTCCTAGCGCTCGATTTGATTTGTGTTTATTGGGGGTGTTATGTGCTATTTGTGTTTGTATATTTGCTTTATTTACTGCTTTCTGTACAGCTTTATTTATTGCTTTCTTTACAGTTTTTCATATATCATATCTGTCATACTGTGCTGGCTGGATCTGGTTTCTTGTTTTGGTGGGTGGGTGTTTTATTGAGAGTTAAGGTCCTATACCTGGGACCTGAGTGACACCTAGGCTAGAGTGAATCATATTCTTTCCCATTCCATTTCGGTCTGGTGCGGGAATATGAAACACGGTTCAGATATGGGTTTCTTCTTGAGAACTCTGTGTTGCAGATTTCCTGCAATGCTAGGGCTATCTGGGGAGCCTGCTAAGTCTGGATGACCTTTTAGTATTGACCTTCAGAATCTGAGGTGAATTAGAGGAGGAATTGTTATGGTTATTGTAAACACTGTACCTCCGGGTTAGAAGTGTTTACACTTCTCATAACTGATCCAAGTCTGAGGATCCTTGTTCTAGATCACCACCTGTGAGGGGGGTTGGGTTGTTTACAGGTTTGCAGGTACCTTGACCTCAGAATACCCTGTTACTTTGACTTTGTTAAAGAATGCTCCATGTTGGACAGTTCTTGTGATTCTGAACCCTGGACATGTGGCTCTTTATTTGAGTCCCCCACCCTGGTTACTGGATTTTTAGACCTCCTTCTGGAATTCTTGAACACACATGGATCTATACCAAGGCAGTTAATCAGATCCAGCTCAGTCACAAACCCCTGCATATCATTTGCATACATACTCATTGCATCATATTAACATTTGCTTATTTGTGTTTCAGGGTATCCACCTTCATCTCTGGTTTTGGTTTTGACCCCATCTGCAGTATTGACCTATCTCCACCAGCACTTGCTTCAGTTTGTCAGCCATATACTTCAGTTACTTGCACTAGCCAGCCAGTGGCCCACTCCTCAGCATCTTCATCAGCACCCATCCTACTCAGTCTCAACATCATGGCTCCAAAGAAAAGCAACATCACCTATCATTTCTTCCAACCAGACCTATCAGACATCAGGAGGGTTCAAACCCTGATCACTCCAGATCACATACCTTTGTTCAGGGAGAGTTATGGAGATATACTGGACATGGTCATGGATCTGGACCCATCTCAGAGAAGCCTCATCCACACCTGCATTCAGTTTTATGATCCTCCATTAAGATGTTTCACCTTTCAAGACTTTCAGTTGGGTCCTCTTTTGGAAGAATACTCATATTTGGTTGGCTTGCCCATCAAAAGAGAAATCCCTTTCAACCCTGAAATGGTCTTTCCTAGCAATGGAGAGATAGCAAAAGCTTTGCACCTGGAACTTGTATTGATTGAACAAACACTTGACCTCTAAAGCTGGGATCCCTGGATTTCATCTGGACTTCCTGATTTCTCAGGCTAGTTTGAAGGTCTCCTTGGGGGAGTGGAAAGCTGTTTGTGCTCTGTTGGCCTTAAGTGTATATGGAATTGTGTTGTTTGCAGATGAGCCTCGATTCATCAGCAAGAATGCAATCCACTTGTTCATCCTGAAGAACCCTGTGCCAACTTTACTGGGTGATCTCTATTACTCAGTCCATCAGAGAAATGAGAAGCAGAGGGGAAGGTTAGTGAGGATTTGTGCTCCATTATTCCATGCCTGGCTCCTCAGGCATCTACCCAGGACAGATGCATTTCTAAACCCTCATCAGCAAAGTAACTGGGCTAAGAGGCTCACTACTCTCACTTCAGCAGATATCAGATGGTGTACTCAGAGCACCAAGGGCAGAGATATGATCACAAGCTGTGGGCACTTTCCCAATGTGCCCTTAATAGGAGTTAAGGGAAGTATCAATTACAACCCTCTGCTGTTCAAGAGACAACTAGGCTATGCACTGGTCCATGCTCCTAGGGTACAGGATTTGGTGGAGACCCTCTACTGTGAGAACAAGATTAGTTTGACTGTTGTTAGGCAGGCTGCCTGGGCCTGGGATCATGTCCAAACCAAGGGAATCATCATTCTGGGGAAGTGCAATAATGTGGCATCAGTCCAATATTATGAGTGGTCCCATGCTAAGGCCCAATTCTCTGGAATGCCCTTCACCATAGAAGACATGCCTGAGTCATCTTCAGCACCACCCCCTGCCACTATCAGTTTGGAAGAGTTTGAGAGTTTGAAGGAAAGAAATGAGAAGTTAACTCAAGCCTTGCAGAAGACCCTCAGGGAGAGGAGTGAAGGTGTAAGGGAGATTGAGAGATTGGAGAAATTGAGGGTGGAACACTTGACCAAGATTGAGAAGTCTGGAGATTATATCAACAAGTCTAAAGCTGGTGAGCAGATTCTGAAGAACGCTTGTAAAGAAGCCCAGTTCCAAAGAGCAAGAACAGACTTGTATTTGAAAGAGAGTCAGGCCAGGTGGGTCCGGATCACTGAGGCCCGTACTCTAGAAGAAAAGAGAGCTCAAGACAAGATGGAGCAGATGGAAAAAGCCCTGGCAGCAGCCCAGGAAGAGATATCAGAGCTAAAAATCAAAGCAGGATTGAAGAGGTCTAAGGACCAAAGTCAGAGCAAGAAATTGGCTGCAGCTGTTGCAACAAGAAACCTTCTCATCAGAAGTCTCACGGAGCGTCCGGCTGATCCTGTGACCGAAGCACTTCTCAAGGAAGTTCGTGAGGATGAGTTTGGCCTTGGAGTTTGATCATTTGCTTGTTGTTGTTCCTTTTCCATGTACTTTTGCTTTATGTGATGTATTTGGACCCCTTTGAGGGCTTGTGTTGTAAAATGAACAAAATTATTTCACCTTTGTAATATATTTGTGTTGGTTTCTATCTGGGTTCACATCAAAAGCAACTTCAACAGCATCACCTTCAAGGGTCTGGAAGGGTCAAAACTGAAGGCCAAACCGGATACCTTGATAGCAAATAAGCATAACTGCATTGCATGCTAACCCTTTTGTTTGTTTTGTAGGTTTTTGTTTTGTTGTTGCTAACCTCTGTTGTGATGCTCAGGAAGTATTGCTCGCCGCCGGGTATTTCCTCTCAATAGGCCTCACAGGTACCCAACTAGAAACAACCTTCCGGGAATTCAGATGGATCAGATGCAACAAGACCTTACGGAGGTCAGAAACCAGATGGCAAATGAAAGGTTAGAGATGAGAACGCAGATGACGCAGTTCATGGAAGTTATGAACAACATGGCTCAGAGCCAGGAGAGACTGAGGGCCATGGTGGAGAGGCAAAATCAAGAGGAGCCTCATGTAGGAACTGCAGGCACCAGTAATAATGAAAGGGTGCAACCACATGTTACCCCCCTGTGTTTGGCCCACATCTACCTCCTGAGGCTAACATCCCAGTCAACATTCAAGGGACAGCCACAGCAGCCAGAGTACTTCAAGAAGATCCTCAGGAGGACCAGTATACAGTAATGGGTGCCGGAGAGGAAACTTATGATAGACGATTGGAAGAGATAGCTGAGAAGTTAAGGTCCTTAGAATCTCAAAATTCTTTGGGCTTCGACGTCATGGACATGGGCTTGGTTGATGGGGTCAGGATTCCCCACAAGTTCAAGCCTCCTTGTTTCGAAAAGTATAATGGGACTTCATGCCCCCGGACCCATCTGCAATCATTTCTGGGAAGGCTGAAGGCCTATACAATGGATGAGAAATTGTGGATGTTCTATTTTGAAGATAGCTTGACTGGAGCATCAAGGGAATGGTATTCCCATCTGACAAGAGCAACTATAAGATGCTGGAAGGACCTGGCAGAAGCCTTCATCAGACAGTATCAGTATAATCTAGATATGGCACCCAACAGGACCCTCCTAATGGGAATGTCACAGTCTTCGAGGGAGAGCTTCCGAGAATATGCTCAAAGGTGGAGGCAATTGGCTGCTGCCGTTCAACCACCAATGTCTGAGAGAGAAATGGCAGACATGTTTATGAACACTCTTCAGGGAACGTATATTGACAGGTTAGCTGCTTTCTCTTCCACCAGCTTCGCAGATGTTGTCATAGCTGGGGAGAGAATTGAAAGCCTGTTAAAAATGGGAAAGATCTCAGACAACGGTGCAAGCTCGTCCAGCAGTACAAGAAAGCCTTTTGCAGGCCCGAGAAGAACTGGCGAGACCAATGCCATTCACACCAACAGGGGTAGGCCCCAATATGTTCAGAGATCAATAGCAGCAGTTACTATCCCTGCTCCAGCTCATCCACAGCCAGTCTATCAACCTCCTCAACAAAACTTCCAACAACAACCTCAATATCATCAGCAGAATCAATATCCTCCAAGGAACTTCAACAACAACAACTCCAGCAACAACAATCAACAAAGGCCATTCCAACAGAGGCCATCTCAAGCTAACAGAGTGATCGACCCAATTCCAATGCCGTATGCTGCTCTGCTGCCACAGCTTCTGAAACTCAACCTAGTTGAGCTAAGAACGTTGGCACCTCCGGATCCCAACAGTTTACCAAGAAACTATGACTCCAATGCTAGGTGTGCTTTTCATTCAAACGCACCTGGTCACAGTACAGAAAAATGCAGGGCTCTGCATATGAAGGTACAAGACTTGGTAGACTCCAAGGCTCTGAATTTTGCACCTCCACCCAATGTCAATAAAAACCCAATGCCAAACCATGGCGGTCCTCGAATTAATGCTATTGAAGAAGACCAACCGTCTTATTTGATAACTAGTGTGGATCAGATCAGGACACCATTGGTGGAAATCAAAGCTCAACTCCGTGAAAACAATATATTTCCGGGGTGTGAACTAGGATGTCCATACTGCAATATTTCATGGAATGGGTGCGAAGACCTGAGGAACGGCATTGACAGCCTTATTCAGAATGGCCTACTGCAGATCACTACATCATTCCTGACAAATCCGGCAACTTCATCAGCAACGGTTTCAGATCCTCCTACAAATGCAACAACTATTGTTCCCGACAATTCATCAGCACCATCAACAAGTACTTCATCTGTCCTCCCAAATGATCAGATTTCAACAGTTTCTCCTGCTACAACTTCAGCTTCGTTCCATTTCGACTCTCCATCAACAACGACAACAGTCCTTCCAACAGAACCTCCTACAACACCAGCAATCAATCATGAAGATGTCTCTACTGTTACCATATTCTATGATCCTGAAAATAATTCCGCCTACCATTCAGAAGGTGCTGCTCCCACCAGAGCACCAGTTACAATCTTCTATGATCCACACACAATTACAGTCCCTTCAGCAGCAGCAATCAGTCCAGTCACCGTCACGGTGCCTGGACCTGTACCATATGAAAGCAATAGGGCCATCCCTTGGCACTATGGCTCTGACGTATACTGTGAAGGGAAAAGAATCACTCTTGAAACAACAGCACCTGCACCACAAGTAGATAATGTGGGGGGAGGCGGAGGCTTCACTCGAAGCGGACGTCTCTTCGCTCCACAAGTCCAAAGACCTACTGCCGAAGCAGAAGCTGCTGCCAAGGCAAAAGGTAAAGGCCCGGTGCAGGAAGATCCAGCTGCCCAAGAAGCCCTGAAGACTCCATTCGATCAGGAAGTTGATGAGTTTATGAGGATCATCAAAAAGAGTGATTACAAAATTGTGGATCAACTTCACCAGACGCCATCCAAAATCTCCATTCTCTCACTGCTTATGTGCTCCGAAGCCCATCGGAATGCACTACTTAAAGTCCTGCACGCAGCTTACGTGCCGGAGGAGATTACTGTCAACCAATTGGAAACCGTGGTTGGAAATGTTACTGCTAGCAATGGGCTAGGGTTTACCAATTCTGACTTGACAGCGGATGGCCGCAACCACAACAAAGCCTTGCACATAACCCTGGAATGCAAAGGAGCTGTCCTTTCTCATGTGCTGGTGGACACAGGTTCTTCCCTGAATGTCTTACCAAAGAAGGCTCTGGTGAAGCTTGAATATGATGGATTGGCATTGAGACCCAGCAACCTGGTAGTAAGAGCCTTTGATGGTTCTAAGAGATCGGTTCTGGGAGAGATTGAGCTGCCTGTGACAATTGGCCCACAGACCTTTAAAACTATCTTTTATGTGATGGACATTCAGCCTGCCTACAGCTGTTTGTTGGGTAGACCCTGGATTCACGCCGCTGGCGCAATAACGTCTACCCTTCACCAAAAGTTAAAATTTGAGTGGGAAGGTCAAGTTGTCACTATCTGTGGAGAGGAGGACATTTTTGTCAGCCACCTGGCAACCTATAAGTACATTGAAATGGATGGAGAGATCCATGAAACAATGAGCCAGGGGTTTGAAGCTTTGAATGTGAATGAAGCATCTGCTATATCTGGTACCCCAATGTCATCTTACCAACAAGCCCGGAAGGTTGTTGAAGAAGGAATTGCCCTAGGCTGGGGCAAGGTCTTGGTTGTGGAGGAGAAGAAGGACAAATTTGGGTTGGGTTACAGACCAACTCAACATCAAGTGAAGGCTGCTGGAGAGCCTGGTTTTGTCAGTGGGGGAATGCTTACCCCCGATGCTATCAACTGTCTGGAAGACGAGCTGGAAGAGGAGCGCAATCTGGAGAATTGGATTCGTCCGAAGATCCCGGGGAGCAGTGTCTCGAACTGGTCTTCCCAGGAAATTATAAGAGTTACTCATGCAGAGTAATTATTATTTCCTGTATTTTTTATAGCATGCATCCAAGTCTTGCATCTTGCCCAAGATGACAAGACTCATTTTGTAACCAGGGCCATCTGTACTTTTGTGCAAACAAGATTAAATTAATGAAACATCAGACAATCTTTTTGCAAACGAGTCCTTTTCTTTTATGCTCACTGTTTTTTCCATTTTTCTTTTTGTACAAAAATAAATGGCGGTGTTTTCAAAATGATAACTTCATTTCACTTTTTTCTAAAGCAAGATTAAAATCAATCACTAAAATGAACCAACTTAACCCTTGTAGAGAGTACCTTCCAGACTGCACCGACAACAGCACGGCTATGACATCGTATGACTTTGACGATCCGATCAATCAAGCTGAAGAAGGGGTTGAAGAAGAATACGAACTTCCTGAAGAACTAGCCAGGTTGTTAAGACAAGAGGAAAGAGTCATTACCCCTCACCAGGAGGAGGTTGAAGTGATCAATCTTGGTACAGAGGAAAATGTGAAAGAAGTCAAGATCGGGGCCTGCCTGCAAGACTCAGTGAAGAAGCAACTGATAGATCTGCTTCAAGAGTATGTTGATGTGTTTGCTTGGTCGTATCAAGATATGCCAGGGTTGGATACCGACATTGTTGTGCACAAGCTGCCTCTGAGGGAAGAGTGCCCACCAGTGAAACAGAAGTTGCGCCGAACTCGCCCAGACATGGCTATGAAAATCAAAGAAGAGGTACAAAAGCAATGGGACGCCGGGTTCCTTGCTGTAACTAGCTATCCACCGTGGGTTGCTAATATTGTGCCTGTGCCTAAGAAGGATGGCAAAGTAAGAATGTGTGTTGACTACCGGGATCTGAACAGAGCCAGCCCGAAGGATGACTTCCCATTACCTCACATTGATGTATTGGTGGATAACACGGCTCAGTTCTCGGTATTCTCCTTCATGGATGGATTTTCAGGATATAATCAGATCAAGATGTCACCTGAAGACATGGAGAAGACAACATTCATTACACCTTGGGGCACGTTCTGTTACAAAGTGATGCCATTCGGACTGAAGAATGCTGGTGCAACATATCAACGGGCTATGGTGACATTGTTCCACGATATGATCCATAAGGAAATCGAGTGTTATGTGGATGATATGATCGCCAAGTCCCTTACAGAGGAAGATCACCTGGTAAATCTGCTCAAGTTATTCAAGCGTCTGAGGAAATACCAATTAAAGTTGAACCCCAACAAATGCACATTCGGGGTGCGATCCGGTAAGCTGCTGGGTTTTATTGTAAGCGAGAAAGGGATTGAGGTTGACCCTGATAAAGTCAAGGCTATACAAGAAATGCCTGCACCGAAAACTGAGAAAGAGGTTCGAGGGTTCTTAGGTCGATTGAACTACATTTCCCGGTTCATATCCCACCTTACGGCGACCTGTGAACCCTTGTTCAAGCTGTTAAGAAAAGAACAGACGGTCAGGTGGAACGAAGATTGCCAGAAGGCTTTTGACAAGATCAAAGAGTACCTACAAGAACCTCCAATCCTCATGCCGCCAGTAGAAGGAAGACCTCTGATTATGTACTTGACAGTATTAGAAGAATCAATGGGGTGTGTGCTGGGCCAGCATGACGAGTCTGGTCGAAAAGAGTATGCAATATACTACCTAAGCAAAAAGTTTACCGACTGTGAACAGCGTTATTCACTGCTCGAGAAAACTTGCTGTGCTTTAGCGTGGGCTGCTCGCCGACTGAGACAGTATATGCTGACCCACACCACCTTATTAATCTCAAAAATGGATCCAGTTAAGTACATTTTCGAGAAGCCAGCTCTTACTGGACGGGTTGCAAGATGGCAGATGATTCTTACCGAATACGATATACAATACACATCTCAGAAAGCCATCAAGGGCAGTGTATTGTCTGAATATCTGGCTGAGCAACCCATTGACGATTACCAGCCAATGAGGTTTGACTTCCCTGATGAAGATATCATGTTCATTAAATCAAAAGATCATGAAGAGCCTATTCACACTGAAGGGCCCGACCCAGAAGAAGAATGGACCATGATGTTTGACGGGGCTGTTAACATGAATGGCCGTGGTGTTGGTGCAGTACTCATTACACCCAAAGGAGTTCACATGCCTTTCTTGGCAAAACTCACTTTCAACTGCACTAACAACGAAGCTGAATACGAAGCTTGCATTATGGGTCTTGAGGAAGCCATTGACCTCAGGATCAAAACATTGACCGTATTCGGAGATTCGGCTTTGGTAATCAATCAGACCAATGGAAAATGGTACACACACCAAGATCATCTGATACCTTACAGGGACTATACAAGAAGGTTATTGACTTTCTTCACAACAGTCAAACTTGAGTATATCCCTCGGGACGAGAATCAGTTTGCAGATGCTCTTGCTACCATTTCATCCATGATCAAAGTTCAAGCTGCTAACTTTGTACCTCAGATTTCAGTGTCTAGACATGATAGACCAGCATATGTATTTGCAGCAGATGTTGTAAAAGATGATAAGCCTTGGTTCCACGACATTAAGTGCTTCTTGGAGGATCAGACATACCCACCTGGGGCATCTTCCAATGATAAGAAGACCTTGAGAAGGCTTGCTGGTAGTTTCTTTCTGAACACTGATGGGTCTTTATACAAGAGGAACTTTGACATGGTACTCCTCAGATGTGTTGACAAGACGGAAGCAGATTTGTTGATGCATGAAGTACATGAAGGATCTTTTGGTACCCATGCTGGAGGGCATGCCATGGCTAAGAAGTTGTTAAGATCAGGCTATTATTGGATCACGATGGATGCAGACTGTTGTGCTTACGCCAGAAAATTCCATAAATGCCAGATCTATGCGGATAAGGTGCATGTGCCTCCCAATCCTTTGAACATCATGTCTTCACCATGGCCCTTTGCCATGTGGGGTATTGATATGATTGGCAAGATTGAGCCGACTGCTTCAAATGGTCACAGATTTATCCTGGTCGCCATTGACTATTTCACTAAGTGGGTTGAAGCAGCCTCATATGCAAATGTTACGAGGCAAGTGGTAGCCAGATTTCTGAAAAGAGACATCATCTGTCGGTATGGAGTGCCCGAGCGAATCATTACTGATAATGGTTCCAATTTAAACAACAAAATGATGGCAGAGCTATGCCGGGACTTCAAAATCCAACATCACAATTCTTCTCCTTACAGGCCAAAGATGAACGGCGCTGTTGAGGCAGCAAATAAGAATATCAAGAAGATTGTGCAGAAGATGGTAGTCACCTACAAAGACTGGCATGAAATGCTACCATTTGCCTTGCATGGGTACCGCACATCAATCAGAACATCCACTGGGGCAACACCGTATCAGCTTGTATATGGTATGGAAGCAGTCCTGCCTGTTGAAGTTGAATTACCCTCCTTACGGGTATTGATGGATGTTAAACTGAGTGAAGCAGATTGGGTTCGGTCCCGATACGAACAACTGAGTCTGATCGAAGAGAAAAGATTGGCTGCAATCTGTCATGGACAGTTGTATCAGAAGAGAATGAAGAAAGCCTTCGATCAGAAAGTCAGGCACCGAGAGTACCAAGTGGGAGATCTTGTGCTGAAAAGAATCCTCCCTCCTCATACAGACCACAGGGGCAAATGGACTCCGAATTATGAAGGACCATTCGTTGTAAAGAAAGTTTTCTCTGGTGGAGCACTGATGCTCAGCACCATGGATGGTGAAGATTTCCCGTCCCCTGTGAATTCAGATGCAGTTAAAAAATACTTCGCATAAAATGACCCGCTGGACATAAAAACAGAATGTAAGTCCAGGCAAAAATAGGGCATCCCGGCGAGTCAAAAACAGAATAAAAGACTCGGGCAAAAGTAAGGGAAATGAATAAAAAATGTACACCCGCTGAGTTGAAAAGCCGCATTGGACAGCTCAGGCAAAAATGGGTATCCCGATGGATTGAAAACCCGAAAGGGCGATCCATGCAAAATAAGGGAATGAGCGAACAACTGCATTCTGAGTTCGTCTGTATCACCTACAACTTGGTAAGCTTCCAAGGGATCAAGCTTCAATCAGAATCAACTCTCTCCAGAAAGCAAGACGAGAAGAACGTCATTGTCATACGAGTCATAGCAGGAGAGGAAGCTCCTCAAAGCGTCGTCAACACCGCCAGCGCTTTATTTCTCAATTTGTAACAATCTCCTCATTTCAGGAGATGTGTTTCTTTGACTGTATCTTGCCAATTCAAGGCACAGGAATTAATAAAATCAGATTTTCAGTCATGTTTCGTTTTACATTTATGTTTTGCAAAGAGTTGTCTGATATCTCTAAAAATACAATTGCATAAGTACAGATGCCTTTCTAAAAAAAAAAAAAAACAAAGCACATGCTTGCAAGGAATATTACTTACTCTCAAAAGTACTTATCTCCTATGACGGAATCCAGTAAGGGATACCTCGGGACCTTTTGTACATTTCCTTACCTTTGCAGGATTGCAGGTATCCAGAACGCAACCTGGGGCATGCAGGTTACGTCTCAGCAAGTAGGCGAATCATTATCAACTCGGTCCATCTTCAACATACAGCATCGAAGGTGCCTATTTCCCCAGCGGAGCTGCCAAATCAGCATACACTCAATCTCAGCATCTGAAATGCTCTTTCCCCAGCTGAGTAGCTCCCCATTGCCTTCCCCAGCAAAGTTGCCGAATCAGCAAACAGGATGCTATATCCCCAGCCGAGTTGCCTCTTGTTGCTCTCCCCAGCTGAGTTGCCTCTCACAATTCCCCAGCCGAGTGGCCTTTCCTCCTCAAACAGAATACAGAAATCAGGGAACCATCTCCCCACAGAGCTTCAAGCCTTTATATAGAAAAGCAACGCACGGAGAAGTCACAACGGAATACATAAAGCTTCTACAAACCCCAGCTGGGTCCCGTATTATAAGGATATGTCAATCAGTGACCTATATCCCCAAACAGATACATCGTTAGATCCACCAATGATCTCACCCCCAGCTGGGACATCCATTTCAAACAGATCATCCAGAGATCTTCGCAGCACCGGGATCCGAATCCTGGATCTTTGCTCCTTTGCATAATCATAGCATTCGCATCATATTATCCCCTCAGAGCGTAGCATTCCATCTAATACGGAGCATTACGGCAAAAATCAAATACATAGCATAATCATAAGTCATGTTGTGAATTGAACGCTTGTGATTAGTAACCATTCATCAGAATACAGATTACTTTCCCCCAGAATCCCCATCAGAGTCCCGGCAAAAGCAGTTGCCCCACAATCACAAACACCAGTATATACGCTTTTTGGCACCCGCCCGTGTCATCTCTCCCCAGTAAAGTCGCCTGAACACCCTTTACAAACAAATCACCCTCATTACAGATACATTCTGGCACCCGTCCGTGTCATATCCCCAGCGCAGTCGCTTACACTTTCATCACTCATATACTTGTTAATATTATACTTTTCTCTTTCGACACTCGTCTGTGTCACTCTCCCCAGCAGTTAAAACACTCATCTATACAATACAATACTCACTACTCATTGGTACACTTATACAGATACTCGTCCGTATCTTGTATACATCATCACTCATATCACTCACAGATTCGACGATAGTCCTTGTTCTTCGTTAACCAGTTGGTACTCGTCCGTACCATCATCTCAGAACATTGCGTCTAATGTTTGTTTCTACATGATACTAGTCTGTATCATAGTCTTAAGGATGCTCGTTCGCATCTTTAATCCATACACTGTGTCAAACACTTATGTCTTCTTGAATATAGATACTCGTCCGTGTCTATTTTTCCCCAGAAGAGTCCTTTCAGATGCAACACTCGTCCGTGTTATTTGTTAACCAGTTGATACTCGTCCGTATCATCATCTCTGAGCATGTGTCAGTTTGTTTCTACATGATACTCGTCCGTATCATAGTCCTAAGGATGCTCGTCCGCACCTTTAATCTATACACAATACCAAACACTTATACCTTTTGTTTCTTGGATGTAAACGCTCGCCCGTGTTTACCACTCCCCAGTAGATTGCCAACAAATTTTCTTTTTATCTAACACTCGTCCTGTGAGAGCAGCCGTACCCTGCTGAGTGGTCGTCCTCCACTTCTTGATGGTCGTCCTCCATCATGCTCATCCGATGGCCGTCCCCATCGTTGATTTTAGCAGCCGTCCCCTGCTAGGTGGTCGTCCTCCACCTTTTGATGATCGTCCTTCATCACTTTATCCAATGGCCGTCCCCATTGTTGATTTTGGTTATCTGGCATTCGTCCTGTGTCATGATAAACCCTGAGAGCAGCCGTCCCCTGCTGAGTGGTCGTCCTCCACTTCTTGATGGTCGTCCTCCATCTTGCTCGTCCGATGGCCGTCCCCATCGTTGACCTTTTCTATCCGATGGCCGTCCCCATCGTTGATATTTTCGGCAGCCGTACCCTGCCAGGTGGTCGTCCTCCATCTTTGATGGCCGTCCCCATCATATTTACCTTTTTATCCCCAACAGAGCAGCCGTCCCCTGCTAGGTGATCGTCCTTCACCTTTGATGGTCGTACCCCATCATCTGTTTATTTCATTTATTCTTTGACCCGATGGCCGTCCCCGTCGTCGTCCCTTTTCCTTTTTAACCCGATGGCCGTCCCCATCGTTGTTTACTTTACCTTTATGAACTTGATGGCCGTCCCCGTCATGTTTCATTAATCCTCAGAAATTTTACAGCTTTATCCTGATGGCCGTCCCCATCATGATATTTTATTTTCCCCAGCTAGTCGGCCGTCCCCGTCTTAGCTTTACCTTTTATCCCCAGCACGTCGGTCGTCCCCGTCATTGCTTTATACACTTTACCAGCATGTCGGCCGTCCCCGTCATCGCTTTGCTTCACATACCACCTTACCCGGCAGTCGTCCTCTGCTCGACGGTCGTCCTCCGTCGCCCATACTTTACGATATACTTTATTTTGCTTTTACAATCTATATCCCTTTTCTTCTTCATTTCTGTGAGTGCAAATTTTGGACTGTCTTTGGTATTCAACCACAAGTTATCTTGTTTGCCTGTTAAGCCGTCGCTTACACCCTGCACAGCTAACTCATGTTTGAATAGGGGCAGCTGTAAACACCCCAAATTTGCCCTCACCCATTCACACCATGGCTTATGGTCATCTCATATGCATAAACACAATCATATCATCTCACATTTCATTTTTGATTCACTGGATAGTTTCTAAGTCATCTGCACCTAGGGTTTGTGAACTGAGCAATCCCAAAGCTTCTTGAGGCACTCCAAAGGCCACCAATCAATTCAAAGTGGTCCATGTGTGTTCTTATATCATATTTCATCTCCTCAAAGTCAAAATTGCAGAGGAATCACAAGAACTAGGGTTTGAGGTGATGCAGAGCCAGTTTGAACTACACAGTTGACTGAAAATTAGGGTTTTGGTTTCAGAGGCCATAACCCCAAATTTTTTGGTCATTCTTGTTTCCATTGGTCTCTATATGGTATAGGGAGTATGCATATCAATTTTCATGAAGAAATTCCATGGGGAAGTCATCTGATCAAGAGTTGACTTTTCAGACAAGTCAGTGCAAAATCAGGGCATCTGAGGCCCCCAATGACCCAACCAATGGGTGATCTTCATCATTTTGAGTGTATATGATCTTTATTTGATCATGGAAGAAGGTTGAAGTTCATAGAAATCAAGAATTTAGGGTTTTTGCAAATGTTGACTTTTTTGGGCATAGTTGACTTTTCAAGAATGCCTCATTTTAGGTCAATTTTCAAGCCTTGATTCATGATCCAAAAAGGCTTCAAATGGAAAAACTTTGGTCATGAAAGTTGTTGACCTCATCTTTCCCTTTTCAAAAAGTACAAGAACATGATCAAACTCTTCTTGGATCAAAAGTTATGGCAATGCAAAGTTGGCAAAAATCATTGTTTTTCAAGTTATGCACCAAGTGGAAATTTTGCAAAGTCTTGGATCAAAACACATTGCAGCCTCTAGTTCATCTCAAATCAACATGTAAACATTCTCTAAGTTATAAAGATCAGATTTGAACTAAGTTTGCCCTTGGTTTCATGTTTGGTTATGCAAAGGATCACATGTGAAACATAAGCCAACCAACTTGCAAAACACTCATGATCACTTCCTACAACTTGGTGCATTGGCTGCTGAGCTTTGCTAGGCCTCTCCCTCACCTTTGCTGCGCCAGCCATGCCTTGTACTTGCCTAGACCTTGCCCATGCCCTATTTTACACAAAGTTGACCTTTTATGCAAAAGCAAACTTACCTATCACAGCTGCACAAGTCACATCCTCTGGCCACTTGGATTAAAATATGTTATCAATTTGCAAGCTAAACACATCAAGGACCAAGGCTGAAACAAACACATTCACAACTTACACAAAAACCTCCCATTTTTGCAACTTGCTTCGAATCCCTTCACACAGCAAGCAAACACTTCAACTACCTTCATCATTCAACTCAGCACACTTCATAGATCAAAAACCACCCAAAGCCCAAGCCTGAAACAGCCAGAAACTCTCACTGCCATCTCTCACCTCAGTTTGCAGTTTCACTTGAAACTATCACCATAGCTCACAAACACACAAACAAACACCATAGACCTTCTCCATTCATCCTCAGGATCACAAACAATCACTCACCATGACCTGAATGTGTCTGAAACACCATAGCCATTGTTGACTGAGCTTGAAGCAGTTCCATTCGAATCTCCTTCTCCAGCCAACACAAACTCATTTTGAGCATTCAAGCATCTTTGGGGGATCAAGTAGAGCAGCTTGCATCAAAGGAAGTGGCCAGAAAGTTCCTAAACTGAAAACTCCAAATCTCAGGTAGCTCGAAATTAATTTTTCCAGAAATGGATTTTTATGTTACAAACTTGTTCCTCATGATGCACTGATCATTCTGGTACCTTTAGTTTTTGAAATGGTTTTGTTTTGAGCATTTAATTTGTGTTTGAAGCTCACGAACCCTAGAAATTGTTTGCTTCGATTCAGTTGATTTAGGAGCTTTAAATTTGTTTTGAGAGAGGGGTTTGGTTCGTGAGAGGATAAGGATCATTTACATGTTCTTGGTTTTCATTTTTGGTACGTATTGAGAGATTTTGAGATTTTCAGGTGAGCTTCTGGCCGGAGAAGACGACCGGAAGTCTTCTCCGGCCACCTGAGAGTGATTTGCCCTAATTACAGTCATTAACTTTAGTTTGAATGCTGAGCGTAGATGAGCGTTGAATGTTTGACTTCCCTCCAGTTTCGATGGCCCAGATGCGTTTGATTAACCCTAATCCACGTGTTAGGTCTAATTAATCCATAATTAATTTAATTAAGTCTGAAGCAATCCTGGCCCTCCACTAGCGCGCGCAGTCAACATGTTTGAATCCAGGAGCAATCTCATCCATTCAATCTGATTACTTCTCATTTTATTTGTTTTATTTCATTTTATTTCATTTAAACTTGCATAATTTATTTAAAATAGTTAAAAATACATAAAAATTATGAAACTTTTTCCTAAAAGTTTTATTAATTTTTATGACACAAAAATATTTTTATTTTATTTTTTATCATTAAAAAAGTATTTTTAAATATTTAAAAGATTATTTTTAATTGATTAATGGGAATTAATTAATTAAAAATACTTTTAGGTATTTAAAAATTACAAAAAAATTCATGAAATGTTCTAAGACATTTAGAAACATTGTCCAACCTTCAAACCAAATTTCTTTTTTGATCTTGATGCATTTTAAGAATTTTTCATGGAATTAAATCATATTTTGTGCATTATTTTGATCACATGTTTGAAAATTCATTTCTGCCTATTGGTGAAGGTTGAGACATTGATTCTTCTTGCATTGTTTTCCATTTGACATGTATTTTCAAGGATAAAAAGGCCATGAATTGTTCTTGCATTTTCAAATTGTTTGGCATTTGTTTTGTTAAGAACCCTAAAAAACCCTAATAACTTAGAAAAATCATAACTTGAGTTTGGTTGAGAGTTGAGAGCTCCCCTTTGGGCAGTGGTTTGTTATAGGTCTAGGGCTTCTTTGGGTGCCATTTTCCCTTTTTTACTTTAGGGTTTTTCTTCTGTTTTGGTTTGTGTTTGATGTTTGATCCATAAACCCTAATTTGGGCTTTCATTTGCATCCCCCTTGCATTCTCTTGCATAACATGACTTGTCTTTGCATTTTGTGCATTCTTGTGATTCATTTGAGATCTTAAGACATGTATAAAGCATCTTTGATCATTGCATTACATATTTGCCATGTCATTTGTCTTGTATGATTCATAACTTTTCATGCTTGTTCATGCTCCTTAGCTTGCATCATTTGCATTCATAATCTTGTATGAACATCCCTATTGCTTTGCCTCATGTTTGCAGCACCTCATAACATCATTAACATCATGTGCATGCTTCTGGTTTGGTATAGCATCATGTCATTTCATTTCATTTAGCATTGCATTGCATTTCTTTCTAACATTTCAGGTGGTAAGTAAACTTGAGAAGTGGATTTGCCTTCACTTCTCATAACTATTCTTTTCATCTCTCTTGCATCCATTGCTGCATTCTTATTTGTGTTTGAGTTTGAGCTTGCTCATTCTTCTCCTCCCCACTTTCTTTCTTCAAGTGACTTGACTTCTTGAATGAAGCAAGTCATTTTGCTTCTCTTGATCCTGTTCATCTGCTTCCTGGTGGTTCTTCTGAAGATTGTTCTTGCAAACCTCACAAACCTTAGGATCATCCAAGCATGACAATGAATTAGGGTTTTGATTAGTCCCCCCATAGTTTTACCTTTGTGTCTCTCTTTGAGTCTTCTCTTCTCACCTCATAATCAGGGACTAAACCCTAAAGGCTTTAAGACTTTGTGCTTAGGGTTATGCCTGCATCCTTCTCTTAGGATGGAGTGTATAACTTTAATCCTAAGTGTTAAACCCTTAAGGTGTTTAAATCTCTTAATCAATTCACCTAATAAATATCAAGACATCACACTTGTAACTTGGGCCTTGCATTAGGGTTTTAATTCTTCCTTAATTGGTTAAGAAGGACTAACCCTAGTGTTAATGGACAAGTCCCCCTCAAGTTGTCTTACAAATCATAAAAAACACTTCATCATCATACCATTAATAAAATCCACTTAATCAAAGGCTTGTTTTGTCATGAGTTTAATCCCTAATCATGGATTAAGTTGAGGAGTCTTCCTCAGCTTAAACATTCTCATCTATTATCCTTCTTTTAGGATGGTGTAATGAGTCTGTTTAATCCTTGATTATGGCTTAACCTCATTACTTAACACTAAACAAAAATCACAAAAACATCTAAATAATCACAAGTAGGTTAATGATCTTAATCCTGCATCAAAGGTGATTAAGTGTGAGAATCTGACTTCACACTTAAGGTATTCTCATTACCCCTAATCAGAGGGAAGATGTGATGAGTTTACTAATCCATTGGTTTAGGCTTAAGCTCATTATCCTATGACAAACCTCAAAAGCAATAAAAGACTGAAAACACAAAAACAAACAATAATCGTCTCCTCCGGGATTCTTTTCTCATCATCTTCACTCACAAACGAGAACTCGCTTCTTCCGTCTAATGCAAGACAGTTAGCATCTGTGCCAGACAGATCATACACTTGAGCATAGGCAAGCAAGCAGTTCACAAGTCAATTCATCTTTCAGTCTCTTTGGGTCGAACTACGGTGTTCTGACTTCCTCATTGCACGAGAGGATACGTAGGCATAACTTAACAGTTATCGAACAAAAGTCTCTGTATATTCCCCCTCCTTCCAGCATTATCCTTTTAGCCTCATGATCTTGAGCAATTCATTTCATTCCTGATCTCACACTGACACATCATTTATACACATCACATTTCTTTACACTGACACCTGTGCATATTGCCTTCCAGCTCTTTTACACACAGATTGCACTGACACTACCCCTTTAAAACACAAATCTTTTAAGCGTGGATCCCGTCGAGTACGACGGACAATCTGGGTGCTAATACCTTCCCAGGTTGTAACCAACCCCCTTTCTCAGTCTCTCTGGTTCGCAACCGTCTTATCCATCTTTTTCTAGGCCTATGCAGCATTGCCTTTCCTCCGGGATAAAAATGCCTAGCTGGCGACTCTTTTCATCTCCAGTGAGTTCACGGCTGTGTGTTCTCACTGTTCCCTTCGCCGACCGTTCGCGTCTGTACCAGGATGCAAATCTTTGGGAGCGACAACAAGGTGTTTGATAAATTGCTTCACTCAAAAGTGTTGATTGGAGTGAGTAAAATTATGCATTATTTGACACAACAAAATTGCCCTTGGAGTGTGCACTCTAAGTGTTTGATAAAAAGCTCAATCACACAAGATCAATATCTTTGTATTTGTTTTCTTCTCTAATCATCATTAAGACTAGTTTTATCAAGTGCTGAATATTCAAGTGTATCGTTTGTAAATCATTAATTCATCTAGTCATCATTTCATTCTAATTGGGTTTTACGCATATCCGATCTCCGGTGACTTCAAATTTGAACTAGATGATTTTCCGGGAAACTTCCGCTTTTTTCTTTCAACTTAATTTTGAAAAGATAAATTTTAAAAAGGGATCTATTCAACCTTCCATCTAGATCCGCGCTATCGTCTAACAGGACCTTATGCTATAATACCATGCACTTCTCTATTGAGTGTCAGGGAGCTCCTGGATGAAATGTGCATCTTGCATTAGCATCATACCCTACTAGAAGCTCTCCAGGTGGTGGTGGTGCTAATCTCCTCAACTGAACCAAGTTCAAATATAACCATCTCTGGAGTAGTGTTGTGTACGTCATTGGGATGGCTTCAAGCACCCTGTTAGTTGGACGAGCTTGTCTCTGTTGATAGGGTCTTTGCTGATAGTTATTGCGTTGCGGCTACTGTTGTTGTTACTGCTGTTGGGTTTGTTGCACAGGACTTGATGGAATGGTGACAACTGCCACCTACTCGTAAAATCCTCTGTATCCGCGGCCCCGGCCTCGACCGTACACAGCATTAGTTTCTTCCTCCCTTCTTCTTGGAGGTCCGCTAAAATCTTTCCTCACACCGCTTGAGCTACCTGCTCCACCGTCTTGGATCTTCCCCATTTTTAGAAAGAGTTTCAACCCTCTCTCCATCTATGATGATGTCATTAAACTTTGTTGCTGAACAAGATGCCAGCCTCTCTATAAACATACCTTGCAGTGTTCCCATGAACATGCCTGCCATTTCATTTTCCAACAAGGGAGGTTGCACTCGAGCAGCAAGCTGACGCCACTTCTGGGCATACTCTTTGAACCCTTCTTTAGCACTCTGAGACATTATCTGTAACTGGGTACGATTTGGAGCCATATCCAAATTATACTGATATTGTTTCATAAATGCCTCAGCTAAATCCTTCCAGCTTCGAATATTAACCCTGCTCAACTTCATGTATCACTCCAAGGAGGCTCCCACAAGACTATCCTGGAAGTAATACATCCACAGCTTCTCATTGTCTGTATGCACGGAAATCCTTCCCACAAAAGACTGGATGTGAGTTTTCGGGCAGGTCGTGCCGTTATACTTATCAAAAGTAGGGACCTTGAATTTGTATGGAATTCTCACCCCTAGCACCAAGCCCAAATCAGTGATGTCAAACCCCATAGAACTCTGAGATTGAATGGCGCGAATCTGCTCAGTTATTTCTTCAAACCTCTTATTCATGTCAACCCCCTGGCCTTCTGCCTCATCCAGCAAAGTGAATTATTCGTCCTACCCATCCATCTGCATGTTATTCATTCCATCATTGACAATAGTGACCCCTGGTTTCACCACAGGGATTTCAACGTTACGGGCGCCAACCCCATTGCGATTACCTCCCTCTGTTGTCCCATTATTCCTAACTTGGTTGTTTTCTACCATTTCGCGTAGGCGCTCTTGAGTTTGACCCATCCCAGCCATGAGGGTCATGAAGTTGTCCATTCTTGTCCTTAGGTCAGCCAGATCCGCTTGCATCTGATCCATTGCTCTCTCTCTGTTCACCTTTGTAGGATATTTGTGCATCGTTGGCTGTTTCTGAACCTTCCTAGGAGCTATAGTGCCTGAAATTGATATAAACGTTAGAAAACTGATGAACTACCTGCAAAACAAACAAACACGTTATATGCAATTCAATCTTCATGTTTTCATTATCAAGCCCTTATTGCCCCTAGTTCTGGTATCTCATGAGGAATCCATATGGCCTTGGTAATCAACCTATTATGATCCTCTCTTTCACTATTTTCCATACCATTTCCACAACCTAACTATGAAAAAGAAACATACAGCTCGAGGAATTTTGACAAAAGAAAGATTCAATAAGATAAAGGCCCCGAGGCACAAACAACATCCTCGTAGGGTTTAAAGTTTTACATAGCACAAAACAGTAATCAAAAGGGATCCCTACAATAATTTTGTAGGTGATCAGAAATACAAAGAAAAATTAGAACTCCAAGCTAAAAGAAGACTCTGGCTCTTCCACCATCTCTACTCGAGTTCTCTTCACATCTGCTCTTCTTCTAAGATCTTCTACTTCTTCAAGGACCTCGTGCAACTGCTGAGACACCTCCTGTTGCCTCCTGTAAGCCTGTTCTAACTCTTCTCCTTGAGCAACAATCTGCAGCTTGAACATCTCTTCTTTCTTCTTGTACTTTGCTTGATCTTTCTCTCTTTGACCATACACCCAGGTAAGATATTGCCTAGCATCTCTGAGAGCCTTCTTGTTTTTCTTAAATAGTTCCTCTCTCTTGATGTCCATCAACCGTCTTCTTTGGAAGTAAGCCTCCCTTTCTGCTAACTCCTTGTCCTTAGCCTCTTGTTCTACCTGTACCTTGTGCAGCTTCTCTTCTATAGTCAACTTGGAGAGTGCTAAATGATGATTCAATCTAACCATTTCTATATGTTCCAACTTCAACTCTTTCAGCTGAGCCTCTAGCCTTTGATAGTCTTCTAAAGGAACGGTGCTTGGTGCTACAGGGATCTATGAAATTACTTCCTTTGGATAGAAGGGAAGCTCCAAAGAAAAAGGCAATAAAGTAATCTTGACACGCTTCCAAACTCCTTTTTCCCTTTTTGAGTCCTGATATCCCAAGCTTGGAATACTTGGATGGCCATGTCAATATTCCCCTCAATAGGAAGATACAAGGATTCTCTCACATTCCCATCAGAAGGGGACTCTCTCAGAGGATATCCAAATTGCCTTCTTGCCAGAACTGGATTATAATTAATCATTCCCTTCCTACCAATCAAAGGGACATTAGGAAACCAGTTACACTTTACAATCATTTCCTTTCCTAACACATCCCTATCATACCCCTAGCTTATATCACTTGCAGTCAATCCCATCAATCTTCGGGACCATTTCCATTCTCCCCTCAAATCCTTAAAGGGTCCCACTTTAGGCAACTGTCTAGCAAACCAGTCAGCAAACAGAGGCACACAACAACTTACATGACCTCCCTTCTTCTCATTCCTATAGTGAACCTCATAATAAAAGTCACCTAACAAAGTAGGTGTGGGATTCCTTCTGAAGAAAATGACAACAGCCTCCATACTTATCATCCCTTGGTCACTTGGGAAGAGACTGATTCTATAGACCATCAAAGCCAAGAGTACATTGAACTGTGCCCATTGATCATCTTGAGCATATACCAAAGCCTCCTGAATCAGCATATTGCAAGACAACCCCTTCCTTTTGCTACTCCTCAAGCTCTGCTCTACTTTGCTTAAAGGTAAGTGATACCTTTGAGCAATCTCCTCTGCCTGGAGTACTTTCCTTGAATTGTACTAAGGTTGTCTTCCACTAAGGGGAACATGCAGCAAACTAGCAATTTCTTCTAGTTTAGGTGCTAGGACATAATCTTGGAACACAAAACAGCGCAATGGAGCATCATAGAACTGAAGTAGAGTGTGAATGATATCCCTTTGGTCTTCTGTTAGCTTGTCCATGTACCTGAGAATCTTCCCAAACCTAGCCCTGAAATCTCCTAGAATCTTATCATTCACCAGTCCCTTCAGATGGTTTAGTTTCTTCGCCTCTGGTTGTGGAAATGTGTAATGTGCATTATTCTTTTTGAGAGCTGCGATGATGCTTGTCATCTGGATATGAGAGATTAACAAATACCAGAACAAGGTGTGCAAATGTAACCTGAAAAATGAAAACACTATGATGTTAAGGATACTATGATATGATGCAAATGCAAATGCAAGGCAAGTATGATCAATATGGAACTGTCTAGGTGATGTCTGCAAGAGTCAAGTGATTACAAACTATAAGTCCTCTGAATAATAGCCCATATACCCTTTAATGAGTCACAAATATCCTCAGATCAAACTACCAAACCATCTAGATCAAGAAATCCCCACAGGTCAAAATATCAGATCAACACATACGACTATATTGGCAGTGGGTATGATGAGGTTAAAAGGGTTCCTGTAAACCCCTCCCAATCTCACTGGTGTGCTCCGGGTCAAACATCACGGACTCTCAAAGCCGAATAGCAATAATACTTTCACCATTTCCGAGAAATGGCTCATGGCTAAATCATAGAATCGGTTTGGCATTATGTACTACTCAGGGAGGCCTCAGCCGAGTCCGGGAAAAACAAGCATCCCTTATAAGTCCCCAGCTTCGAGCGTTGAAATCGAGAAACAATAATACATTCAGCGCGTAGGATACAGTACTATTGTTATACGACCAGATGCTTTTTGACTGAGTTCCTATAAGAGAACCAGGCCATCCTATGCAAGTTCCAAGTGGGCCCTCGGGTGCAAATGGGTTTGCCACAAAATATGGTCTGCCACTGTCACCACTGGAGAGGGATGTTTCCACAAGGTTCTCAATGATCGGTCCCCAGCCGCACATAACAATCAAGGTTGTGTAATGAGGTAGGGAAGATCCCTATATCAAGACATTTCCAAGACGGTCGCGAATCTGGGTGTGAACGCACTAATACCCCCATGCCAAGATGACATAGGGCCAAAGTGATTGTCCACGCTAAATCCTATGGTGCACTCAAGCTGGGTATTTGGCTAGTCTCATCTCACCACACACAAGTAACACCCAAGTCCCGCCAAACAAAAAACCAGTCCAGACAGTCCAGTATAAAACATGTTGCATGAAAATAAATACTAAAATTGTAAATAAAGTTGTAAATAAACTATAAATAAAATAACAGCAAAATATACACACAACAGCAAACAATTAACACCCAATAAAACAAAAACAAACAAGCGCTAGGAGAGACTCTCAAGGGGACCAGAGATACTCTGGTTGGGAAGTCCCCAGTAGAGTCGCCAGCTGTCGCTCCCCAGATTTCCATCCTGGTACAAACGCGAAAGTGGCGCGGAAAGAGGCAGAGTCGCCAGCCAGGCATTTTTATCCCGAAGGAACGGGAATGGTAATGTTGCACAAACCAGAAGAAAAGAAAAGGAAGGACACGGATCCTGCGAACCAAAGAATCTGGGCTCGGGAGTCAGTTACGACCTGGGAAGGTATTAGCACCCCAAATCGTCCGCCGTACCCGACGGGATCCACGCTTGCAAAGAAAAGGTTTCAAAGGGTGAAGAAATGAAAGCTGCAGCAAAACTGGAAAGAAACTGGAATAAGAAAGGGACTGAAAAGGGAAACAAAGAGAAAAAATGTAGGGAAAATAAAGATTGTGCTCGAACGGGCCCTACCCCGCTGCCTACGTACCTCATCGGGAAAATGAGGATCAGAGTCGACGTAGTTCCCCTAACTAGGGGTAGAAAAGATTGCTTGTGAATTAAGGCTTGAACTGCCTATGTCAATGCTCAGGTGTTGCAGGCTCGAACGACGAGTGTGTTACCGTCTTGCAAAGTGACAAGTAGTAGCAAGTTCGCACGTAAAGAGTGAAGGTGATGAGAAGAGAAGTCCCGAAGGAGAGACGCTTATTGTTTGTTTGTGTTTTTTAGAGGTCTTTTATGAGTGTGGCACAAGGAAGTGAAAGTAAAGCCTTTTCTAAGGACATGTCCTTATTACCACATCCCAAGATAGAATGAGTAACAAGTCCATCAAGAATGAAGAAGATCCTCAAACTTGTTTCCTAAGATTAGGATTTAAATTCACTAAATTGTTTGTATTATTAAGTGTTTTGGTGAATTAAAATGAAGAAGTGTTTTTTTTTAGCTTTTCTTTGAGAGAGTGACAAAAGGGAGAAGTCACCTCAACCTTTATTAGATGTTTTTTATGGATTTTGTTTGAAGATGAGAAAGAGAGAGCACCAAAAGGATCTCAAAGGTAAAACTAAAGGGGAAGTCTAATCCTAAAGTTATCATGCAAAGGTGGTCCTATGGTTAATGTGGTTTGAGCTCTATCCTAAGAAAAAGGAATAGAAGAAGAAGAAAGGAAGAAAGAATTAGAGAACAACTTACTCCTCTAAAGGAGATAAGTTGCTTCTAAAGGAAGAAGAGAGAAGAAAGAACAAGATGGCACAAGGCACATTAACAATTACAAAATAGAAAGAAAAGATGAAGAAGAGATGAAGAAATGGAATGTGGATGACCTCCACACTTCACCTACCATGAGCCCCTGAAATGGTTAGAACCAAGCACATATGACAAGACAAGATCAAACAAGAGCAAGTGAGGCATAAATAAGCAAAATATCAACTCCATACACCACAACCAGAAGTGATTCACCTTACTTACATACTAAAATACCTCAAACAAAACCAAATAGGAAGAAGGGGAAGCAGGGCATTTCAAGTCCACATGAACTACTTATGAAAGAATAAAGCATACATGAGATTGAACACATCATTCAATCCTAACAATCATCATGTACCTCAAGACCAGAATCAAATCACCACAAACATGGGCACAAACAACACAAAAGACCAAGGAAGAGATCATACAAGTTCAAACATAATCATCACAAGAGTGAGAAGTGAAGTGAACATGTGCATAAGTGTAAGAATAAACAAATGCTCGTCAAACTAAGACATAGGCATCATTTAAAAACCAGGGACCTAATCATGTTAAAATGTGCCTAAGAAGCATGAACAATCATGGGGAAGAAGTACCAAACTCAAGCATAAGCATCATGAAGGGCAAATGAACAATGAAAGTGAGGTGAACATGCATACATTTGTGAGAGACTTCAAAGGCAAGCAACACAAAACTTCCCAAAACAATAACCAAGGATCAAGGATCAAACCTCATACAAAAAGAACTCAAAACATCTTATAGGAGTTCGCACAAGTGCCCTCCTAGCCTAAGAACTAATCATGTGACCAAAAAGAAAGCAAAATAGGGCAAGCAAACAAGAAAAACTCATATTAAATCAAGAGTGCATTAAAAAAATCTACAATTAAGCACAAGTGTTCATTAATCAAATGATAACATGATGTCAAGAGACCAAAGTCAGAATCAATAAGCAACTAGGTCAAAGGACCTCAAGAACACCCATTAGGGTTTTGAAACTACACAAGCCAACTATCAAAGATATTCACACAAGCTTCTAAAAATCATAAGAAAAATCAACCACAAACTACATTTTAATATGAATCAAATGCAAAAAGAACCAAGTCAAAATTCAAATTGATGCTCAAGATATAAATTCTACAAGTCAGCATGTATTTAAAATTTAAAAACAATTAATAAAAGAGGAAATTAATTCCAACGTGGAAAATAAGAATAAATGAAAAGTAAAAAATATCAAAAATTAAAGAAATTTAAAAGGATTAGTCAATAATTATTTTGGAATGTTTGATAACTTATAACTATTTTTAAAATTTAGAAACCAAACTGAAATAAAAAGAAAATAAAATAAGAAACCAATGAACCAGGGGTGCAGTCAGTAACTATTTCAGTTCAATTCAAATGGGCCTAGAAGAGGGAGGAGTGCGAATAGTATATAAAACCCAATGGCCTACGCAGGTTTATGACAATTAACATGGAAATTCAATAAAAAACTGGAAAAAAACAAAGGCCAATGGATTGATCTTATGCACATGATGGAGTCAACTAATCAAACAAAGTCAAATAATCAATAAACCTCAGCACACGCACATGGTAACTATTGTGAACTGGCACACATCTGGCATTATTATGCAAAAAAGAATCACGTGAGGGACACCCTCTCTTTTTAATGCGCTGGCATCTCTTCATCCGTCCAGATCACCACATCCAACGCACCAGACATCATCTTCTTCATTCGTAAAATTCCCAGAATCCGGTGATCGGAGCCCTAGCTCTGGCACCGGAAAACTCATGAGCAAGAACAAACTATCACAGAAATGGATCAAACTCTCCAGATCACATGAATCAACCACGCTGAACTCAAATATGCACTTAGATTTTCAAATAGATCAATGAATCAAACAAATCGAACACAAACAGTTTTATGCATCAAACTTCAAATCCATCATACATGCTCAATATTCATCCATTTCTAAATCTAAATAGATCAGAATCATCAACAAGACATACAGATCACAATGCACACAAACAAAACCATTTCCAGATCCATGAATTCCAGAGCATACCTGAGGTTGAAGATCCTTCAAAACTCCAAGAAAATACCTCTCCAGCTGCAGATCCACTCCTTTTAACTTCTATTTGCAAAATAAATGCAAAAGAAGCCTTGAAAACTCCTAGATCTTGAGATTCACACCAACTGCACTTGAATGGCACTTGATGAAAACCTTGCTTTCAGCTTGAATTAATGGTATATTTATGATCCTTAGAGCTCACTGAACAAGAATATGGAAAGAGATTGAGGAATGAGAGCCTAAATAGAGAGATTCGAAGGCTTTTGATTTTGTGCACAAAACTTTGAAGTTGATGAATGAGAGAGAGCTAGGTCAAATTCAGTGCATGTTTGGCTTTTATATCATGTCCATACTACACTGATTAGGGTTTGCGAATCAATTGTGGCAAGGAAAGTGTGATAGGGGTGTTTTTGCAAATTTGCATGAAACCTCACATGGATCCATTCCCACGTGCATTCCTTCATTCTAGTGCACAACCTGATTCCATCTCACCCTAAATTCACCTCTGAATCAATCCTGGCCATTGGATTCAAGTGAGTCATGCATTCCTTGTGATCTTGCACTTTTGCATTTTTGAAAATAACCTATAATCCACCCACGAATTTCTTGGCCTTTTTGGGACAACATGACTCTTATGCCATTCTTTGGAGTGATATGACCTCAATTGATTCCAAAAGCAGCTTGAAAATACATTACATGCCATTTTGCAACTTGGTAGAAAATGAAAATCCATGTAAACCCTAAAAACAAGTGAAATTCGATTGGCCATAACTTTCAAACCATGAAGGCTATGAACATGTACTTGTACTTTTTAAAAATGGGAGATCATACTCTACAACTTTCATGTTCAATGGAAATTCATTTGGAGTCTTTTTGGCCATGTAAGAGTCACTTGAAGATTAGGGCAAAACTTGCCTAAAATAGTAACTTTTCATTACAAGCCATATGCCAAAAATAGAAAGTCTCTCTAAACCTCTTGATTCTTGATCTTTGGCCTTGCCAAACCTCTTGCATGACCTTAAGGATATCCCTTGGCTTGAAAAATGGGATTGGAACCCTTGAATTGCCACAGTTGACCTTTCAACTAATCAGTTTGACCAGTTTCTTCTTATGCAAGCAACTGATGAAATGATTGTCTTCTTCAATGAATTTTCTCATAAAATTTCATCCATATCATTCTCCTATCATATGAAGGACTTTGCCCACATGAAATGTCCAAATTCAAAAAGAATCCTTGCCTGACAAAAAACCCTAATATGAAGATCATTTGTGTAGGAGTTTGCCCTTCCTTGGATCATCTGATAACCTCCCAACCCGTGGGCTCTTGTAAAGAATCTTGAGCTTGAATAAGGCATAAGAACACCTTGTGAAACTTGTCCAAGGTCACTTGACCTCTTGCTTTGACTTGTAAGGCTTCAAATGTATCATTGATTGATCATATGCCCAATGCCAGGACATGAGAATGTTATGCTTCCTTTTCTATGCAAAGATGCTAAAAATATGCCATGCTTATGATGATTATGACATGACAATGATGCCAGAAACAAGAGGGAAAATTTGGGGTGCTACAGATACTAACCTATCCACTTAGTTAGTAACAAATATTTAGTGACTTATAGTTGGTTTTCAACTAATCTGGTTTGCCATTGTTCTGACGTTTTTTGGGATACACGAAAAATAATGAGGTCCTTGAACATTTTCTTTTCTTTTCTTATTGCACCAAAGTCAACTATCATTTGAATGAGGGAGGGAAAAATGGAGTTGAGTAACCAAGAAAAGTCTTGAATCTGGAATCATCATTTAAGGATTTTTAATCTATGAGGTAAGTGAATCAAGTCCCTTGAAGCTTTCCAAGCATGATATGTTATGATTCATTTTTACTTTGGATTCTATAGTATGAAATAAAAAAAAGACATGTTGTGTTCTGTTCTTTTGGTTATGATTCTAGCATATCATATTAGAGCATTCATCCTCATTAAGTAATGTTCAATCAGGTTATGATTCTAGCATTTCAGGTTTGCAATGTCATTGTATTGATTTGTCCTATGTCTTGAGCATGTGTAACCATGTTATGCCTTGCTTCATATGTTTTTATATCAAATCCATTTGGTCTTAGGTTATGATTCTACCATAAAAGTTGCATTGTAAATGTGTGTTTGCTTGGTTAAAGTCTGCATTGATTGGAAAGGATATAACAGATGCTTGGTTGAAGTCTTCATTTATTGATTGGTCAGATTTGTTAAACTATGTATATAAGGAAATCCCATATATGATGTGTATTGAAGTTATGTTGCAATTTGTTATAATATTGCTTGGCATATCATTCCCAAACTGTACAAGCAATTTCACATCAAATTTGTTATAATATAGGTTGTTATTTCTATAATCTAGTGTGTTCTGAACTTATGTTGCTTATGTGGAAGAAGTTGGAAGAAGAGAATGTAGATTTATTGAAATCCTATAATGTTATATTAATACTAATACATATCCATTCTCTTATAACTACAAAATTTTACATAGTATACTATTACTACATTTAACAAACAATTGAACATGATACCTTCTTAAAATGCAACTAATACAACCTGAAATCTCAGTACAATATGATTAACTAAATTGGAAAAGTTTCCAATTTTGTGGCTGACAATATGTGTACAAAACCATGCTGTGAAAATCCACTAAAATCCATATCAAGGGAGTTGTTTGAAGATCCAAATAAATTCATTTCAAAGGTCTTTTCAAAATGAGTTTGATTCAGAGTTTGTACAGGAATTGTTGTTTAAGAAATAAAGTCTGAAACTAACCTCCCATTAGATCATTGAATAGTCGGATTTTTTGTTTAAGAAATAAAGTCTAAAATTATGTTGTTATTTTTATAATATAGTGTGTTCTGAACTTATGTTGCTATTTGTTTTAATATAGGGACAAAATGATGGATAAGTCTCATTACAAACCTCTTTAAGTAAGGTATAGTCGGTTCTTTCATGATTCTTTTAATGTCAAATATGATAATACACTCCCAAATTTTGATGAAATCCTTTTCTTTTTTAGGTCTATGACACAAAACATAAGGAATAATGATGATCACGGTATGACTATGCGTAAGATTTCCGTCAAGAGAGCAAGAATGATGAGATACCACCTGTTTAAGCCCAAACAATCTAAACGAATCAGATTGTTCAAAGATCACCCTCAATGCAGACATAGTAATCAAAATCATATTCATACTTTAACCAACCCAATAACCCCAATCATAAGAGCACCACTTTCGGATGTTACTACATCCGCTTCAAACAATAGACTTATCGATCAAATCTTCAGAGATGGTAAGATAATTGATTCTATATTGCAAGGAACTGTGCCAACATCGTTAATGCATACATGTCGTACACCACCAAAAGTCTTAAATGTTCATAACTTGGGGACACCCTATTTCCATGTCGCAAAAGGAGAATGTCTTTGTTGTAGAAGATCATGTCGGTCACAACCCGAATAATACTTCGATGTAAGTATTTAATTATTTCAGATTTCATACTAATATCCTTTTGACTAATCAATCAAACATTGTACAACAACGACACCCATTCCACAATGCAATAAGTGAAATACGGTCGAGGACGTCCAAAAAAAGTCCTTGGGACCCCATCTTTAGCGTCAAATCTTAATCGCAGTAAACAACTGATGACACACCATAATTATACATTTACACCTGAGTAAGCTTTTTTACTATATATACAATTGTTTTAGCTGCTCTTATCGAAGTCATGAGGTAATGAACTATAGAAAGCATATTATGAGATTCTGGTTATAATTCTAGCCAACTAATTTTTTTACAACAATTATATATTGTTAAAATTTATTATTTTCTGGTTTATAAAAAATACTAGCCAAGATATAATGATTTGAATTGTTACAGCAAGCTACGGTTGACCAAAAGTTACAGTTCACAAACAAGTGGCATTGTCTTAACACCATGGAGTAACGTGATAACGACTCCGTCTTTTCTATACATGTGAGTGTTACCATTATAGATTTATATATACTATGAGTGTGTGTATTACTCTTGGCTATACCATACTTCTATACACTCTTATAAACTTGTGTAAACATCAGCCAAAGGGATGGAACAAGACCTATACCAGTTCCAGATATCAACACAGAGCCCGGGACAATGAAATCTGCTATGAATGTTAGTCCCTCGATATTCACACTGGCTGCTAATGCTGATTTCAACAGTGATGACAACGGAGATGATTTCGACTATGATCCATTCACATGTAGCTATTTTATTTATGTTAAACTGTATACTAAGCATATACTTATTTTTCTGTGAGTGTACAATACAATATGATCTTCATTAGTATAATATTGATTGTAGTAAGAACAATAAGGATGCAGAATGATGAGGATGTATTTTTTTAGTTGATACTTGTCATTTAATGAGGATGCAGTATGAACCTGAATTTACTTGATATTCTTATAGTTGATACTTGATATTCTTATAGTTGATACATGATATTCTTATAGTTGATACTTGATATTCTTATTAGGATGTAGTATGCACCTGAACTTACTTGATATTCTTATAGTTGATACTTGATATTCTTATAGTTGATACTTGTAATCCCTATAAGAATATCTAGAGAAAGTCCCTTGTGCTATTACCTTGGGGTGAACAAAATTTACTTGAATGATGGTTTTTACCATTTGGTTTCTAATCATCAGTATAATATTGATTGTAGAAGTGATACCTTAGTCTTGAGATCAAAATGAGAATGTCTTTGATCTTAAGGCAACCATAACAAATATTGATGGTTTTTACCATTTGGTTTCTTAGTCTTAAGGTCTTAGGACTTTTGTCATGACTTTGGTGTAAGACAGTGCTACTTTGGTAATCCAGTGCACCACGTCTTTATATTTTGAAGTTGAGAATTTTTAACAAGTTTTCTAATATATGTACAACTGGTAGACAATCTGATGATGATGAATGCCTTGGTGAAGAATTCCCTTTACCACCATTTTCAACGACTAACCAACTAGACGTTAACAATGAAGGTAACCATAACAAATTGTATACTACGTACAACTTTTTGTTCTTTTAATACTAAGTTAATTCGTGATTCTATACAAAAATTATTGTATGATACAAAGTACTTCGATTTGGGAGACCCTTTGATTTCTTGTCGGTAATGTAAGGCTATGATGTGGTATCAAGAAAGGATGCACAAACACAAACATTCAGCAAATCCCAAGTTTCATTTGTGTTGTGGAAGTGATAAAGTCGAACTTCCATTTTTAAAAGATCCACCACAACCGTTGAGACATCTTTTGTTTGATCGCAATTCCATGGATAGTAAGAACTTCCAATCACAAATAAGGGCATACAACATGATGTTTGATTTCACTTCACCAGGAGCTAAGTTGGACAATAGATTCAATAATGGTCGTGGTCCACCTACTATTAGAATCCAAGGACAAGCTTGCCACCGAATTGGTAGTTTATTACCACCGGAAGGAAAACCACCAAAATTTGCCCAACTTTACATATATGACACAGAAAATGAAGTTACGAATAGAATCGACAGTCTCAGGTAACCAAACAATTTTTGGTTATATCTCTATTTTGTTGAAGGAATATTATATACTAATTAGTTGTTCAAATTTGTTGTACAAACACTAACAACATCTTGTTAGAGATTGTCCAAAAGTTATCAGATATGTTGTACACACATAATATACATTCCAAGAGTTTCTTAATGGCTAGACACTGGCTCAATCAAAGCAATGTTCATAATTTGAAACTAAATTTGATTTCAACAAGGTTTACCGATGGAAGATTGTACAATCAACCAATGGTTTCTGAAGTGGCAGCTTTAATTATGGGTGATATTGACACTGCTGAGGAAAGAGACATTATTGTGTAGGCCAAAGGGGGGAACTTCAACGCATTGATGAGTTTCATCCAGCATATTTGGCTTACCAATACCCATTGATTTTTCCTTATGGAGAGGATGGGCACAGAGACAACATTGCACACAGGGATCTTTCAATTTTTGATGACAACCTAAGGAACCGACTAACTATTCGAGTATGGTTGGCATTCAAAATACAAAGTAGGTGTAATGAGGCCAAGACATTGTTATCATCCAGGAGATTGTTCCAACAGTTTTTGGTGGATGGTTACACAATGCTTGAAGGAGAGAGATTAAATTGGATCAAAAAAAACCAATCCAAATTGAGAGTTTCAAAGTATATAAGTCTACATTCTAAGGAAGATCAAACACAAAGAGAAATCATAGGAAAAATAGTCGTGTTACCATCGTCTTATGTTGGTAGTCAGAGATTTATGGATCAGTTGTACTATGATGGCATGGCAATTTGTAGTAAGGTTGGATTTCCGGATCTTTTCATTACTTTCACATGTAATCCAAATTGGCCTGAAATTCAAATATTGCTTGGTCCTCTAAATTTGAAACCACAAGATAGACCTGATGTCATTGCTAGAATATTCAAAATGAAGTTTGATAACCTTTTGGCAGACGTGACAAAGAAAGGTGTTTTAGGCAAGGTTCTCGCATGTAAGTATACGATTTCTTTAATATTTTTAATACCTTTTACTTTAAGTAGGTTATAATTATATATAAATGCATGCACTATATGAGTAGGGGAAATACGTAATTGAATTATGACGTTAACCAGTTGCACTATCATTTTAGCTAACATTTCATCTCAATTACAGATATGTACACAATTGAGTTCCAAAAGAGGGGTCTCCTACATGCACATATTCTGATTTTCTTGCATCCATCAAACAAATACCCCGCTCCTGAAGACATTGACAAAATCATTTCTACAGAAGTTCCTGATCCATTGAAACATCCAAAACTGTATAGTCTGGTGAAAACACACATGGTACATTGACCTTGTGGTGTAGCAAATCCTAAATGCCCATGCATGAAGGATAGAAAGTGTTCAAAGTATTATCCTAAGAAATTTCAAGATGTCACAATTTTTGATCAAGAAGGATATCCAGTTTATAGAAGGAGAGATAAAGGTAATACAATTGAGAAGGGTGGAGTCACACTTCATAGTGGTCATGTTGTACCCCATAACCCAAGTTTGTTGATGAAATATGAGGCACATATAAATATGGGGTGGTGTAATCAAAGTACATCACTCAAGTATCTTTTCAAATACATCAACAAAGGTTCTGATAGGATCTCAGCTGTTATTGTTCCTAATAATAATGGTCAAGATAGAAATATCGATGAAATCAAATAGTACCTTGATTGTCGTTATGCCTCACCAAGTGAATCTTGCTGGAGAATATTCTCTTATTCAATTCATGGAAGAAAACCAGTTGTTGAAAGATTGTTTTTCACATGGAATGAGAGAATTTTCAGCGTACTACAAAGATTTTGAGCAAATAGGTACTCTCATACTTAAGCCAAGTGTCACTGAATCAATGTTTAATTCTTGGTTTCGAGCAAATGATCAATATGAAGAAGCAAGATCTTTAAAATATGGACAATTTGTGTCAAAATTTGTATATGACAAGAGGAAAAGGTGTTGGAAACCACGTAAAAGAGGTTACACAATTGGTCGACTAATTTGGGTTCCACCAAAAACTGGAGAATTGTATTATATGAGGATGTTATTGACTGTGAAGAAAGGGCCAAGATCTTATGATGAATTAAAGACAGTTGAAGGGTTCAAGCACAATACTTTTAGAGAAGCATGTTTTGCAATGGGCTTCGTACAAGATGACAGAGAGTTCATTGAAGCAATAAAAGGGGCTTATAATTGGGGTTCTGGAGTTTTTTTGCGCAAACTTTTTGTTACAATGTTATTATCAACTTCAAAGAATCGTCCAGAGCATGTTTGGCTTAACACCTGGTGCTACTTATCAAATGGGATTCTTCATGAACAAAGAATTTTGTCACAAAATCCAGGTTACATTATTACATATTGCAAAAATATATATGACACATTATGGATTATGCTTTCTCCTCTATTAAATTATTTACAACATAAGATTAACAACACTTTTTTGACCTTTATTTTTTTTTGTAGATTTGACATTATCAGACGAGGACATTCAACGACTCACTCTGATGGAAATTGAGAAGCAGCTACAGAAAAATAGAAGAAGTTTTAAAGAATTTAAGTCAATGCCATATCCAAATGATTATGTCCTTGACTTTCTTGGAAATAGATTGATATATGATGAAAGACAATACGACATCAAGGCTCAAGAAGAGATTTACAACAATCTATTTCAAAAGTTGACAAGTATTGTTCCTATAATGATTACAATATAATTTCTCTATAATATATTAAGCATGTTATAATTATTGTTCGTCTTTATTCTCACGAACTTAAACACATTCGAGGTACTTATGATACTGTTCATGGATTAGATTATAGGAATTATATATTCAACATATTCATGAAATGGAATAGTTACGATATTCCTTCATTAGCTTTTGTTATTATTAAGTTATTAACTTTATTCGTGTAGTATATGTTTAGGAATCAGTTGAGAAACTTTTATGGTGTGTTATTTGTTATTGTAGATGAACAACTTGGCATCTTCAGAGAAGTTATGCAAATAGTAACAAATCAAAATGGAGGAGTATTTTTCTTATATGGTTATGGTGAGACTGGAAAGACTTTCATGTGGATTAACACCTGGTGCTACTTATCAAATGGGATTCTGCATGAACAAAGAATTTTGTCACAAAACCCAGGTTACATTATTACATATTGCAAAAATATATATGACACATTAAGGATTATGCTTTCTCCTCTATTAAATTATTTACAACATAAGATTAACAACACTTTTTTGACCTTTATTTTTTTTGTAGATTTGACATTATCAGACGAGGACATTCAACGACTCACTCTGATGGAAATTGAGAAGCAGCTACAGAAAAATAGAAGAAGTTTGAAAGAATTTAAGTCAATGCCATATCCAAATGATTATGTCCTTGACTTTCTTGGAAATAGATTGATATATGATGAAAGACAATACGACATCAAGGCTCAAGAAGAGATTTACAACAATCTATTTCAAAAGTTGACAAGTATTGTTCCTATAATGATTACAATATAATTTCTCTATAATATATTAAGCATGTTATAATTGTTGTTCGTCTTTATTCTCACGAACTTAAACACATTCGAGGTACTTATGATACCGTTCATGGATTAGATTATAGGAATTATATATTCAACATATTCATGAAATGGAATAGTTACGATATTCCTTCATTAGCTTTTGTTATTATTAAGTTATTAACTTTATTCGTGTAGTATATGTTTAGGAATCAGTTGAGAAACTTTTATGGTGTGTTATTTGTTATTGTAGATGAACAACTTGGCATCTTCAGAGAAGTTATGCAAATAGTAACAAATCAAAATGGAGGAGTATTTTTCTTATATGGTTATGGTGAGACTGGAAAGACTTTCATGTGGAACACATTTTCTGCTGCTTTGCGTTGTCAAGGAGATATTGTGTTGAATGTAGCATCTAGCGGAATAACAAGTTTTTTGTTACCAGGAGGGAGAACAGCACATTCAAAATTCAAAATTCCAATTCCATGTTTTGAATCTTCCATCTGTAACATTGAGAAAAAAATCAGATCTTGCTAATCTCTTGAAGGTAACAAAACTCATTATATGGGATGAAGCTCGTATGACTAATAATTTTTGTTTTGAAGTTCTTAACAAATCTTTGAAGGATATAATAAGTGATGATGACTTTGAATGTCAACAAATTTTTGGAGGCAAAGTTGTAATTTTTGGTGGAGATTTCAGACAAATTCTACATGTTGTGCCAAGGGGTACTAGGTCGGATATTGTTCATGCAACGATAAATGCATCATATATTTGGGACCATTGTAAAGTGTTGACTCTAACCAAAAATATGAGGTTGTAGAGTGGTTCTAATATAGCCAACTTAGAAGAAATTAGGCTATTCTCATATTGGATTTTACAAGTTGGCAATGGAAAAGTATCAGAGCCTAATGATGGCTATGTTGAAATAGATATTCCTGAAGAGTTACTCATTAGAGATTTAGTGGATCCAATTCAGTCAATCATTGCAAGTACCTATCTAAATCTAATTCAGAATTACACAAATCCAGATTTTCTACAGTGTCGAGTTATTCTAGCATCAACTATTGAAATTGTTGATGACATCAATGACTACATCACTAATCTCCTTCAAGGTATATTTTTTTCTCTATTATTATTATTTTTTGTTTGGGTAAATAGATTAATTCCATAGTTGATGTAGAACATAGAGAAGTCTGATTCATGTTTACTTTTTTCTTTATTAGTGTCTATATAGATAACTTTAAATATAGAATCAAAATTCTAAGATGTAATATTAATTTTTTCTTTTCAAATATATAAATATCTAAACTTTGATATCTGTTATTTTTTATGAAGGTGAGTGTAAAGAATATCTGAGTTGTGATTCCATTGATAGATCAGAAACAAATGATAACAATGCTTTTAAGCATTTGACACTAGAATTCTTGAGTTGTCTTAAAACTTCTGGTTTGTATAACCACTCTTTGAAGTTAAAAATTGGCACAACAATCATGTTGATAAGGAATTTGGATCAATCAGTGGGGCTTTGTAATGGTACACAGTTGGCAGTTACTAGGTTAGCAAACCATGTAATAGAAGCAAAGATAATTTATGGTACAAATATTGGTAGCATTATTTACATACCAAGAATGTCTTTGTCTCTTTCTCAATCTCCATGGCCATTCAAACTGATTAGAAGACAATTTCCAATTATAGTGTCATTTGATATGACTATCAACAAATCTCAAGGTCAATCATTGGATTATGTTGGTTTATACTTGCCCAAGAATGTTTTTAGTCATGGAGAACCTTACGTTGCTATTTCAAGAGTCAAGAGTAAAGCTGGATTGAAGATCTTAATTCATGACAAAGACAATAACTCCTTGGCTCAAACAACAAATGTTGTCTTCAAAGAAGTTTTTCACAATGTCATATAGGTACATTTTTAATATTTATCATTTGCCTGATACATTTATTAATATGTATTCTCTTTTTTTACTATATTACCTAACATATTTAATTCTTTATTAACCTGTTGCTTGGACAATATCCTATCTAACATTAAATGGTGTTACATGATATCTTATTAAATCCGGTCAAGTTTAATATTGTCATCCAAGATATTTGTTGACTGGATCTTCAAATAATTAGTATTTCTAGAGTTTGCAAAATATTTTTATTAACATTATAAATTTCTCATGTTAGGTGTTTTGGATGGTTGCTCAAACTGGGAGATAATGGACCAGTTAGCTTTTGTAGGACTCATTATTGGAGTTTCTTACCGTTGTATAGTTTGTTGTTACAAAACTCATATCTTTCACATATATACAATTGTTTGACATTTGGATTTTGTTAGTGTTGTTATTTCTATAGATTCCTGTTGTTCTAGAATTGTGTCACTGTTAGAACAAAATAGAATTCATCCAAACTAATTGTTGTATTGTTCGTCATTTTATTGATTTTATCAAGATTTGGTTCATTTTAATCAAAGGTTGGTTATTACATTTTTGCCAATGCTGGATAATTAGGGATTCAAGTTTGCACTATCAATGAATTTTAAAGCAGTTGAATATTATGAGATACAATATTATGACATTGTGTCGTTTTGATTTTGTTATTTCTATTTCACAGTCACATATGTTATAAATTGCAAATGATATAAGGTTAACATGAAAATGGTTACAACTATTTTAATATTTTAGAAATAACTTTCTCGTGCGGACGCATGAGTCTTCTACTAGTTATATAACATATGTAAGGTGATATTTGTTAATAAATACATCAATCATGTAGGCGGTTTAAACATTTTATGATATTAACTATTGCATCAACTAAAAGATCATGCATATGTTTGTTGTCTACTCACAACCAGAAGTTTGTGAAATTGTTTTCTCAACTAAAAGATCATGAATATGTTTATGATCTGAAAAACTAGTATTGAAGAACCAGAAGTTTCTTCACTCCAATAAATTTTTGTGTGTTTCTAATGGAAAATAAAAATGTGAGAAATTGAATTTTTATGACATTAATTGTTGCATCGACTAAAATATCATGCACATGTTTATTGTCTACTCACAGTCAGAAGTTTGTGAAGTTGTTTTCTCCAACTAAGATCTCAATTTTTGAATTTTTTAGAACTTTTTTTATAAGTATCACATATATTATTAAAATTGATATTGAACATCTTGTAGCACATGTTCATAAAAAATGGACTTGAAGATCCATTTTTTAGACGTCTAAAGTTAATTTATATGGTTGATACTTGTCAGATTATAAATTCTAAATTAGATATTTGAAACACGCAAAACATGAATATTAAGATATTTATTTGCATCAAGCCAACACATTGCGATACATTTCTCCTTCCTAGATGTATAATGTATTTCAGGTTAATAATCTGATACTTCTCGTGTAAGTGAACTTTTGGATGTGTTGTGTGTATAATTCAATTGTTCCAATATAGTACACTAAGATGATTTTGAAAGAATGTTAAGAAAATTACTTTTATATGAATATCGTATTTGAGGTTTATCTTGGTCCAATAATTGAAAAGGAAAATTACTTTTATATGAATATTGTATTAAAAACAAGTCAAATAGGACAGTGGTCCGAGATATCCCTATTGTCGATCAATTGCCCAACTAAACCCCGTCTATCAATAAGAGAATTTGAAAATAGGAATAAATTTAACCTGCTTATCGAACAACCGTTACCACTGAACTAGCTAAATCTATTACCCTTACAAGGAAGATACTTCAAGCCAAATTGATCAATAAACTCAGAGAAATCCCTCATATATGAGTTATTTCTCCCCATTGTCGTCCATTTCCTCTCTCTTATTGACGACCGAGTTGAAATCTCCGCATAAAATCCAATCTCCATCGGAAAATATATCTTTAAGAATCAATAGCTCCTTCCACAACAACCTTTTGAGAGCCAACAGACACAGAAAATAAACATTAATGACATAGTAGAACAAACCCTTCCAATGCACCTTAACTCCTAAAAAACCTCCCCTTTTAAAACTATAGATAACCTTGAGACCACCTTCCTTCCATAATGTAATTAATCTCCCCACGTTATCTCTATTCCAAAACTTTCTGATCAAAGAAGCACCAACAATAGAGACTTTTGATTCTTGGATCAAGGAGATATTCGCCCCTCCATGGTTAATTAGTTGGTTAATTATATTCCTTTTTATCTTACTTCCTCCACCTTTGATGTTAAGAGATCCTATTATCATCTTAACTTATTGTTGGACACCATCTGAATTTGCTTTCTCACTAAATCAATTTTCTCCATTTCTTGAATCTTCTTAAGGTAATCCTTGGCAGAACCTGAAGAGAGAACACCTAATTTTGATATGGCTTTCCAAACCTTGCTCCCCATATTCGAATCTAAGTTCTCCCAAAAACGGTTATTGCAACGAACCATATCGGAATCTTCCGTTTGATCACAACACAAGATTGCCCCTACTGAAAAACATTTGTCCTCCATAGATCTTGATCTGTCTTTGGATACCAAAGTAATTAGCTTTTGGGAATTAGAATTAGAAGGAAGCTTGAATGCAATGATGGGCCCAATAGACCTTTTCTTGGGCCTCTTATTCTTCAAAGTTAAAGGCCCAGTGATGTCATAAATACTCCTGAGTGTTTGTTTAGCAGAAAAAATACTTTTTCCTTTCAAAGGCTTGCTATTTTCCAAAGAGTTGTCAAAAGAGCACCTTACCTTAGTTCCCAACGAACCATGAGTAATAAAGGTGGTGGCCCATCAGTAGACATCTTGCGCACAACAACAACCCTAGCCACACCTAATGCCTCGTTAAAACAACTTTCTGAAACATCCTTTTCAACCATATTAAAAAGATCGTCCAACTTTCCTGAATCTGATTCCTTGTTACCTACGCCACCTGGTCCTGAAGTGACTTTCTCTACCAAATGAGGTACAAGGACAACTTCCTCCCTAAACACCCCATCGTTAGAGGAAATATCAATGTCAACTTCCTCGAAGCCACCTAACTCAGAATCCAACCATTTCTCCGCTGACTCAGAAGATGAAAAAGGGACTTTAATATTATTAAGAGCAATCCTCAGGGGACCATAAGAATCTTCAGAATACCTAATCTTTAAATCAACTCCATCAATCTTGACATCAAAAACCAACTCGGACACAAGAACACAAGAAGTCCTCACCATGATTCTGGCTATGTCCATGTTCTCAGCCTTCAAGGTATTTTCATCAGAGCAAACATAACAACCAATCAGATTAGCCACCTTTTCAAAGAAACTGAAGTTCCATGCATGACAAGGAACATCGTGCACCCTGATCTAGGTAACCCTCTCCTTGTCGACGTCATCCTCCTTCCATTCCTTAATATCGAAAAACTATTGAGACCACCAACTTTTGCTTTCAATAATCAAGTAACTGATAGCGCCCTCCTCAGCTTCCTCCAGCAAACATAAATTGGCTCCAAGAGGAGTGACTTTGATCGAAAAAATATCCTTCTGTCTCGAATGAAGTTTGATGCATTTATTAAAAGCCAAAACTTAATGATCATAATAATTTGATTCAATTACTTTAAAAAAATCTAAATGGTGGATGAAAAGTTCATCTTTATTACTTATATTATTTAATTTTCAATATATCAATTAAAATTTAGAATTTTTAACTAATCAAATCTATTATTGATTTTATATTTTAATAGTTTTATCATAACAACTGCATAGCACGGGCGTTTGCCTAGTTCGATAAGTAAAGGGAAAAGAATCACTATTTTGTTAGATGTATCTAAACATAAATCAATATAGGCTCACCTAGTTTTTAACCAAAATCATTCTGCCAAAATCAATTCTCACCACTACAGAACTTAATACATAGTGTGGCAGTGATATGCAACAAAATGCAAAGGCAAAAATTATCAAAAACAAAAAAGGAAGATAGATGAGAAATGAGGAAAATCCATTTTTAAATAAAAGGATTTATAATCTGCTGCTATTCATCAGAAAGCTCATCATAATAAAAATCATTACCAGCATTCTCATCAACCAAAGATTTTGTTTTGGTTCTTGATGATTTGCTAGATTTCAAAGGTTTCGTGACTTTTTCGGCCTGCAACTCCAACACCTTCTCTGATGGTTTCCGCTTTCTTTTAACTCGTGTTCCCACAGCATCATCTGTAAATAATTTTGAAGGAGAATGGTTACAAATGCAAACACTACAGTAATGTTTTCTTAATTAACACAACCAATGTATTTGAGAGATGAAGATTCGAGAATATGGGGAAGAAAACTTAAGCCCCTAAAAGGCCTCACAAAGTTATTTAATAGTAAATTCTAAAAATTGGAATTCTTAGGAATGCAAATACTCAGTAACAAGCATATTTTGCATAGAGTGACGACATTCATTACCTTCCACTGGACTTGAGGCATGATTCATCATATGTTCATTTGTAACAGCCTCTTCTGAAAATGGGGATTCGGAGTTATTGCTGTCCATCACTTTTGAAGAACTTTCTAAAAACTTATCTTGCTGTTCATGAACATCAGGTATGGGAGATACTGGCAGGAAACATAATTCTTCTTGGGACATATCAGAGTCGCTGAAATTAGGATCCTTCTCCACTGTCATAATGTCAACTTTCTCATCTTCATTGACATCAGATCCTTTTGGCTGCAAGGATATGAACTCAAGATCAAAAAAAAAAAATGAAAAGGAAAGAATAATAACATTTGCATGACCATATCAATCTCACATACCTTCTCAGTCTCAGGATTCAAATCAAATTCATCTTCTCGCTCCACATACTCCTCATTTTCCTCAAGCTCTTTGAAATCAGGAGCAAAAGCACTCCAGTTCTCGGTGTAATCTTTAGCCCAGATAAAAACTATGCCATTCAAAGAAACAGATACAACAATAGGACGTACAGGATGCCATGCTAAATCAATAAGGGCTTCCTTAGGCCCTTCAAGGATTTTCACAAGATGTCCAGCTCTATCCCATATGTAAATTTTATGCTCTCCTTTGCTAGCAGAACCGCCAACAACCCACTCACCATCACCACTGAAACAGGGTGCTTTCCAATGCACCTTTGTTATTGCATCTTGAAACTCTCGAAATAAAGTTAAACATCTTGATCCTATGGCTTTCAACTTCTCAACACCATTTAGATCACCAAGGTTCTTATTCAGTTCATCTAGTGCTCTAACTTCATCTTTCAAAGGAAGAAGATTTTCATAGATCCTTATTACTCTGTCATTTGAGTTTGTTAGAAGATATTGTCCGTTCCTGCTGAATACAATGCTCTTTACTACTGAACCACCAGAGACGGGAACCATGCCACGCACCTCACCGTCTTTACTATCAATTACAAGAATTTCCCCTTTAGAGTTTCCCACATAAACCAAGTTTCCATACTTACTAAAACACGCGGCAGTAGGAGTGAAGGAAGTACTTCCATCAGAACACTTATTGCGGGAGGTAGGGTTTGGTCCATTTGGCTTCTCAGAGACGGAAACTCTAAGAAAAGTCATATCTTCGGTGTTTAAGTCAATAATCATCGGAGTACAAGAGAGAGGACACGCCAAGCAGAGTTTGGAGGACCCTGGATGAAGACGAGCTTGTAAAGGGGTTTGCTGCAAAACTATTCTTCTTATCCTCTTACCACTCAAAACATCCCACAGGGATAACGACTTGTCCGCAGCAGATACAAGAACTTGATTACCACACTTTGACCAACAAATACTGGTTATGGGAGAAGAACATTCACTATCTCGAAGCTCTTTAGCAACACCCCTGGTTAAAAAATCCCAGATAACACAACTTCCATCATTGCAGCCAGCTGATTCAATTAAAGTATCAAGAGTGAGAAGTTAATAACGTGTAATACCTCCGGTGAATAATTAATAAAAGTTCAAGAAGACTTGCTATAATTTTATCCAATCCACACATTCAAATGCAAATATAATCCTATATGCTTCAAAAAAAGGAACTACAATATAAACCAGATAGAAATACCCTAGTAATACCTCCTGAAATCTAATCCCACGAGGAAAGGAAAATATTTGTGTAAATAAAGTATAATCAAAAAATTTTAATGGTAAATACTTAAAAAGCACCGAATTCTGCATTTCCAAATAGATAACATGCGGCGCACATAACCAGACTTATCATAAAAGTTCTAGGTAGTTGAATGCAGAAGTCACATGATAAAAAAATATAAATGTTACAGCTAGCACACAAATAAAGTCCAGACACATTTACCCTTGCTGAAGGTTAAGAATGGGCATTTTGAAGTATGAATTCACAATTATGAGGCTGTGTCGTTATAAAGTAGAGGATGAAACAAGAGAATGAGAACATGTAACCACTTGCGTATTTACAAGCTGATGAAGGGTCTTGAGATATTTAAAAAATACTAAAGTCGGAGTTAACCATAATACTGGGAACAATTTCTCAAATGCAAATAAAATGCTTTTTTTTTCCTATTGCTTTCTTTATTCTATTCCTTAGTTTTTTTCACAAAATGTTGCCACTTCCTTACACAGTGCCTTACATATACAAAATTGCAAATTAAATACCCAAACATTCTAAAGTTCTATGTAGTCAATGGCAGATTGAGGAGTGCATACACAACCCCAAAAACACTAGTGGTATAGTGGCAAGCAGTAGGGTCACCCCAAAAATGCTAGTGCTGTAACAAATAAAAATATACTTCCAAAATAGTAGAAAGCGTCTTGCAAACGAAATCTCAAATATAGAAGAATACACAAAATTGAAGACATTCATAACTAATTATCAAAGTTCATTATTATCAATATTCAAACCCAATAAAGTAAATATGTTTTAGGGTCAAAGGACCTAAAAGTCCAAATAGAAAGTGTGAATGGGATAAGTCTGTGTTATCGATGGATAGCAAAGTGCCAAAAACCTGACATAAAGCATATGGCGCTATCATCCTTCACAAACTTACCATATTTGGGTTTTTAGAAGTACTTCACGGTAGAAACTAACAACTGCAACAACCGTTATTTGTCTGCTCTGCTATTTTGCTGTTACAGCCTCTATTTACTACAGAACTATAGTCAAACACATTACATCATTCACAGTGTTTCTCCATAAATAACACAAGCAAACAAAATACAATGTGACTAAGCATCTCTAGCATACAAAGTTAGCTTACATTCTCCATATACAAATTACCAGGCTACTCTATTTGCTAGAACAGGAAAGAAAAATACCCTAAGCATTAACTTTCAAACCAAATCAAGTTGCTAGAATGTAAACACAGATTCCAATCATCAATGTTAGAACATAGTGGATTGCAGAAAACAGCAGATTACCAGAAATCCAATATGAAAAATAGTGGATAGCATAGGAGGTAAATAACGGAAGCCGCAAAGCAGTTGAAATATAAATAATTGTTATTAAAATAAAGCATGTTGTACACACAAAAAAGCTGCATGAACATAAATTGAAAAAGACAAAAAAAAAGTAACAGACTTAAAGCTCAAAATCTCAATATTTCAAGCAGTTAATAAAGCATGATGCATAGTAGCCTACCCCAAATTACAATACATAATTGTGGGATGGCAGCGCTATATCGTTTTTTAACAACACCGGTCAAGATCTAGCGTTTTAAAAAGGCTAGCAGCCACAACATCAAAGATTTTGATGTCTCCATGATTGCAATGCCATTAAGATTGAAGCCACAACATCCACATTAAACCATCATTCTCTACAATATGAAGAATTGCAACTCATACCGCGATATCACCCTCGGCAAAACCCTTTAAAGTTGGCATAACTACTACATAAAACTACACCTATTTTTTTTTCCAATCAACTAGATAAAAGCAATTCGGTGACAAAGATGCACAATTTTATAAAACCAGCATAATTTGAACCACAAAAAAAAGAGGGTAAGTGATAGTTACCAGCAAGAAGGGTACCACGGCGGTTGAAAGCAATACATTTCATAATCCCATGTTCCAGTTCCAGATACTCCTCTATCACTTCAGGGAAATCTCCTTGCAACGGATCTTCAATATGTGACATCATAATTAAATGTCAGAACTTAGAATAAGAACAATATAAACTAAAAATTAAACTAAAGTGACATGAACATTAGGGCTACTTATATTCAACTTATTAAAGGTTAATTAAATGCAAATTGATGAAATTTTTAAATGCGGTGCCCTAATAATAAGTAGATAGAGAAATGAGAAGAAGAAGAAGAAGAAGAAGAAGAGTAGAAAACTAACCGATTATAGATGCGTTCATTGCTTTCGAGAGCAGCTCGAAGTTGATGATGACAAAGTTGGGACGACGAAAAACGGAAGCAACTGAGAGCAAAAGATAGAGGAATGCGGAAATTTGTGAGAAACAACATCACTGTGAAGAAATGTTAGCCTAATTTTTTTCTTTTTTTTTTAATTTTATATTTTTAGCTTAATGGTCCTTGATTTAAATTAAGGGTTAATTATACAAAATCATGCAATGTTAGCGAGTTTTTGCTTGCTCTGGAATATTATTTTTTAAATTCTCCTATACATTACAAATTTGTTTTAGCTTTATAAAAATATATTTTTTATTTTTATTTTCAAAAATGAATTTTGTAAAATCGTTTTTCAAAATATTATAAGTTTTTTTATATTCATTTTTTATAAAATATAAGATTAGACATCGTACAACATAAACATACATTATTGAAAATCAAAATATAGTCGAAATCATAACTTTTAAAAAAAGTTGTATCTCAAAAACGATTTTTTTTAAAAATCTATTTGAAATAACTTCAAAATTAAGTGATTTTTTAAAATTTTGATATCCAAATTTTTTTCCGATTAAATATGAAATATCTAAAATAACATTTTAAAAATAACTATTCAATTATATCGAAAATAGTTTTGAAAATCTTTTTTTTTTTAAAACCGGTTATATAACAATAATCAAATTTATAACTGGTTTTATAACCAGTTTTGATTAAATTGTGGTTTTAGTTATAAATCAAAATCATTTAAATGGTTTGAAAATGGTTATGGTTTGATTTCTAAAAATAATCAACCATGCGCATCCCTACACCAAATCAAAATTATGTTTTCACTCTCTCATGTTGTTGTCTGTAAAGTGGAATCTTTATTGTTGTTAGTCTAGTGGCATTTTTTTATTTTTGAATTATTTTTAAAATCCACATGACATTTTATTTTAGTTTTGATTTTTTTTAAATCCCCATGGCATTTTTTTTAATTATGAATTTTTTTTTACTTTTTCTTTTAAAAAAAATTACGTTTTCTGAAATTAATTTTTTTTTTTATTTTCTTTTTTAATTTTTAACTTTTTTTTTATTATTATTTTAAATTTACCAAAATATTATATTTGGACCTAAATACATTTTTGATTCAATACCAGCCAATTTAGTTTAGCTTTGTTTCAATTCTTTTAATACTATCTAGTGTTAGCAAGAGATATTGACTGAACACCAAAAGCTTCTCCCCAGCTGATTTGCATAGGTTCAGTATATTGCGAAAGATTTTTAATTTTACTCCATCTCTCACATCTAGGTTCGTTATTAGATCATCAATTATATCATCAGATATAGAATATTTTCACCACATTTCCCATCAATTGGTTTCAATTTTGGGTACAGATATACTACACTACCTGCAAAAGACATCTTGAACTTTCCAAATATGGTTTAAGCTTGTTTCATGTTTCATGTATATGCTTCTCAAACAACACAGATAAACATCTACCTCAAAAACTTGGATGTAACATCCTTAAATACCAACTTCACATCTACCTCAGAAAATTGTAAGAAGAAAAAGAAGAAACAATATGTACAAGTTCAAAGGTAAAATAAAATGAATTCAACAACAGGGACTCAAGAGGGAAGAGCATAAAATGTATATTAATGATCAATCAAGTAGTTTCAATAACAAAGGAAGAAGGTAAACTAGCTCAAATGCATGGAAATAATTTTGAAAGAACATATGTCTATTGCCAGCAAAAATTGACGAAAAGTATGCATAAAACGGGAAAAGAAAATGTACAAACTTCATTGGATGTTATTTAGGTTAGGGGTAAATAACTGTAGCACACATGAATGTAGATGTTATTATTAATCCTTTTAAGCCTACAAAGAAACTACAGGAAAAAAATGTAACATAAAAATTAGTTCATTCAAGAAACAAAATTTATTTGCATGGCTAACCATGCTAATGAAACATAACAATGGGAAAAGAGAGCACTAAAGGCGTTGGTTTACGTGGAGTTGGCAAACAAATCAATGCCAATTACTTTCATAAACACGTGCATGTAATAAATTGATATATGCCAAAATGACTATAGAAAGATTTAAACAGCAAAAAAACCTAGTAAACTTCACACCAAATTACATGAATGGAACATATGTTATTGTAAGTGTATAAAAAGGACATAAATGGTGGTAAAAAATGCATCACATGAAGAACTAGGGTTTGGTTTGAAGAACATATATGGTAGTCACGTTTTTATTTAGTGGAAAGAGAAATATGGTTTTTGTGATGCATATGATCTATTAATCCCACATCGAAAATATTTCTCCAAAAGTAAGAGTTTATATACTAATTTTACACAATACATTCCAAAATTTTATCTAATAGGCTCTTCAAATGATATTGGCCATATACCCAATTCAAATGATTTTTAAAATAACAATAAAAAAAATTAAATTAAATTAAATTAAAAAATATATAATTGTTGGCTCGAGATTTAGACCAAGCAAATCTCAAAGCTAAGTCTTTATGTTTAGAACAAATCCATAAAAACGTCAAAGAGGAGTGTGTCAACCTAACCAGGAAAGAGGAAACGTGGCAATGGATCGACAGGCAGAAGAAGTGTTGAAAAGTCCAGCCTATAGAAGGAATGCATCGAAGCATTTTGACACCACCCAGGGGAACCAGTAGGTCGAAGACCTTTCGACATGCCATTAAGAATGCTATGAAGAAACTGCTCAAGGAAGTGGGGTAAAGTAATGGGCAGTTACCATGAGAGTGGTGTACCGCGATTTTTCGTGGTCTTTAATCACTACCGCATTTGTGCTACTTTCTTATTTCTATATTTTATTCCAGTGAAGCTAGTTAAGGAAGGAAAAAGAAATCTTAAACTAACCTCGCTTTGCATACTATTGATTGACAGATGCCCACATGGTTTTAGGTTCTCCTTAGGTTATTTTGTTAGAATTAGGAATTTATACTGCTTATTAATTGGGAAAGTTTCTCATTTGGGAGATGATGAGATCTGAAGATTGAGATATGAATATCCGGGAAAATAGTCAGAGTTTTTATATATCATTTGTTATGGTTTATGTTATGGACTGACCTAGCAAGTGCCATACGCCAAATTGAGGCCCAATCCAGTACTCAGCTGGGCATAAGCCCATTAAGAGATTTGCGAGGATATGACCGTTGTAGGAAAAAAAAGTCGTTAGCATATAACCGTTGGGGACCTCCCCTCACGTGTCATAATGCCTTCCACGCGGCCAACTGCCCTCCAGATTTCCCGGAGGCAGTTATGCTCAGTCAAAGGCTACGTGCCCTCAATCTGCGGGCATGTGCCCCTATAAAAATCCTCCACTCTTGGAAGGCCAGTATTCATTTCTAACCCCCACTTTCTTACACTTTAGTTTATCTCATACAGAAACTTACTTGAGCGTTAAAGTACCTTGCATGTACACCACCCCTCTCATGCAAACATCATCACAATCCCAGCTGAAGGCCACGAAGACTTGTCTGGATCTTTGTCATACAGTGGCGCCGTCTGCGGGAAACTGGCAGCCCCCCCATCTTTCGTGACCAAGGTCCTTTATTTCTTTCACCGCAAGATCAAAGCTCATATTTTCGTCTTCATGGCTACCCAGGTCAACGAGATTGTGAAAGACACCCCTACCATCGTCATCAGCGATGGAGATAACACTGGCAACCACGGGGTTTCCCAACTCAATATCAGTCACAACAAAGGACGTCCTCCTTCCCCAGCTTCAAACAATCTGAAAAAACCGCCCATCTCTCACGGGGACCTTGTGTTCAAACCAATCCTCATCCCGTTGGACGCAGATGGTGGCACTCAGGCTCTTATCACCGCCCTCAACAGGGCAAACCTCACTCTCTTTCAACAGAGTGAACGCGTACAGACGCTTGATAACTCGAATTCATATGGATTATTTAATGTGATTTCCGATTATTTAACATGTTTATTTATTTGTTTTGGACGATATTATGCGTAAATTGTGTTTGTTTTGCAGACATTCGATCGGACTAGTCATTTGGAGACAAAATATAAAAAGGAAGCATTTAAGACAAGAACCAAAGGAAAACACAAGGAAAATGACAGAAAAATGCATTTTTTTTCCTTTTTGTTGTCAAACGGTCGTCTCACTAGCCAGACGGTCGTTTCATGTGCCAGACGCCCAACTTGGAAATGAGTTGGTCATTTCATCCTCGAGACACTCGTTTCAATTGCAAGACGTTTGTTTCAACTAAATAATTCAGTAACGCAAAAGTCGTAACAGCAAGCAACAAAAGTTAAATTTCAGAGAGATTCTTCCGCTCACGTAGAGGATTCTTCTCACCCTAGTTCACTCAGTCCATGCAACCCGGTCTCAAGCCCAGTCGAAGTCCAAGCCTTATTTTTCTCAACAAACCCTACCACGGTATCTATAAATAGAGCTCTCTGTCATTGCACCGAGGGAGCTTCGATTTACGTCCAATTGCTGCCCTTTTTATTTCGAAGTTTGCCTTTTAATTTCATGTATTGCATTCGCTTTTATTTATTTTACCGAACCTTAGTGATAGTTTCCGCCATTAGGAAACTATCACTATTTTTATTGTTTCTAGCCACTTCAATTTTCGTTTTCATTCAAGTTTCGAAGTTTGGTTGATCAAGGATATTGCAACCAGGTTTCTGATTTTAATGTTATTTTATTTATTTATTATCTCATTTATTTACATTATGCAATTTCTCTCCTTCTACCTTTCTTCGTTTAATATGTCAACTTAAATCGTTAATCGGTATGTAATTGTATAAACTGGAACAAATTCGATAGAATTAGGCTAAAACCTTAAATTAAGTTTTAATTTAGTTTCGATTTCTTGTTTTAATTAACTTTCGTTATGAGAGTAAGAGAGTCTAAAAGATTAGGATTAAGACCATGGGAGTGTGAGATTCTAGTCAGATAGCTGAAATTGGGCATTAGTTTTAAACACAGCGAGAGTGCTTTAAAACTAATTAGAACCTTTAGGTTTCCAAAAAGTATTTCTAACTTGGATTGACACAGCGAGAATGCTCAATTGAACTTAGGAGTATAGTATTAGGCAAGACCACGAGAGTGTGAGTCGAGGACTTTTAAACCGAGAGTTTCTACGGAGAGATAACTTAATAAACCTTAACAGGTCGACCCTCTATTTAATTTGCGGAGGCGAAATCAATTACGTACCGATAATTTATATCATTAATTTAATTTAGTTAATTCTTAACCCTTTAAATCCCAAAACATCACTCGCCTTAGCTAAACATAGCAACACCCGACTACACTAGGTTGATTATCGAGTCTATGTGGGATCAATATATTTTATTACTACGTGATAGATTGTGCACTTGCAGTTAGTAACCGTTAGACTCAGAAAGTCACGACCAAGTTTTTGGCGCCATTGTCGGGGACTTAGATATAGTTAATAATTGTAACATCCCAAAATTTGCCCTCCTACTTATAACCATTTAGCTGGTTTTCGGTTCACATCCATCTGCATATCCCATTAGGTCATAACTAACAAAGCACTTGTTTGCATGGAGCTACTAAAAAGTGGGGTCAGGGCCCTCTGAGATTTAGGGTTTACTTCTGGTTCATGGTTTCCACTCCATTAGGGATCGTTCTAACTGGTTCGTTCGAGGATTAAGGAATTCGGGTTTAAGAGTATCCTGGTGGTGGTGTTTTTTTCTATGTTACAGATCTCACATGCATCTTCAAGGTTTTCTCAAGGATTTGTTAAGATCATTGGTCATCAGACGAAGATACATGTGTATTAAGTGGCAAGACATTAGATCATGGTATAAGAGATCTAATTGTGCACTCATGCGATAATTAGGGCATTATGATCCTCTTAATAATCCATTGCTTGTAATGCAAGTTAATGAGGTTTGGGGTTGAAATTGGGCTGAAAACTGAGGATTTATTTAAGATACAAACTTGATTCAGATGTGAGGTTCGAGTTGAAATGAGCATGTTAGGATGAGTCATATAGATTACATGAATTTCAATGGATCTTTCCATGTTAATATTCGTTTAGTTCATTCCCCACTTCAGTCACGTTTTCACCCCGATTAAAATTCATCCGCATCCAAAAGAAAGTTCTAATCCAATATCCAATTACTCATTTCCTATCCATTAACCATGTCATATCCATTTTACACCATTTTTTAAACCAAATATGAACCAAAAAATAAATAATATACAAATCATGTTTTTTTGGCCCATTTACTATTTTTTAAACCTTTCTCTGTTTGCTAATTTGAAGGAGGAGGATGTAGCTTGTCTCAACCTATGCTGGCTTAATTTGAGTAATTGTTCCTCATTGGAAGTGTTGAAGCTAGAGTGTCTGAGATTGACCAATCAATTCCTTCAGTCATGCAACATTGACAAGGAAGTCGTTGAAGCTACTATATCAAAATGCACTTTGTTGGAGACTCTTGATGTTCACTTTTGTCCTAAGATAAGCTCAACAAGTATGGTAACATTTCGTGTTGCATGTTCTGGTTTAAAACGTATATGCAACAGCCTGGCAACTTTATCACTGTGATCTAGGATCTAAAAAGTTTTATGTTGCTTGTTTACTCGGAGAGAAGGCACACTTTTGGCAATAAATCTGGTTATTTCCTAGTGTATTGTAATCGTTTAAATTATTACTGTTGTATGTTTGGCATATAGAAATGAGGTTATCTTCATGCATTGCCACAATAAGCTATGGTTGTTCTAATTGTTGTAAATGTATATTCCAATTTGTTGCATATCTTCAGGCATTACTTTTCTCCTGTGAAGAATAAATGCATTTTCAACTGGTGCGGTATATCACAGTAACAACAAGGTCCTTAGAAGAAGAATTTTGGAATAACAAGATAACTGATAACAGAAAATCTCAGCAAAAACTCAACCGGAAATTAATGTTTACAAATTGAATCCGTAGCAGCAAATGAAAAAGAATCGGTTCTTCTAAAAGCCAACCAAGAAATACATAAAACTCGGAAAATAATGCTCATAACAGGGTTTTTTCTACAATAATAAAAACAGAAAATCTATAGCAAACGGGCTACGGATTCGCGGTTCTGATAATTCTCATCGATCTCTTCAGCAAGATGGCTCTTTAATCTCTAATAGCCCCTCAACAGAAAACAGAAAAAGTGTAAATCAATTGGGAGTTCAGGCATATAACCGAAAATGGAAACTGGTTCTAACAGAATTAGAAACAAACTAATTTCATAACTAATTTTACCTGAAATCACAAGAGGGAACTTGTAGGCATCTTCTATAAATCAGAAACAGACTTGGTTCACTGTTTTTGCTTCAACCTTTTCCTCGAATTTCTTCTTCACTTATTCACAACTTCACTTCTTTCACCATCCTTCTTCAACCTTCTTTCTTCCCATTTTCATCCTTTTCTTCACCATTTTCCTCTCTTTTTGATTCAGCCTTCAATCACTCTCTAACCATCCTTCAATTCATCTCCGAGAACTCAGATCAAGAACAACTTCAACAATCATCTTCTCTAATCTCCAACCCCAATCCTTCAAACTCCTCTGCATCTTTACTAGCTTCAATCTGAATCTAAAAGCATCCATCCATCTTCTCTAATATTCAATAGAACAAGCCTTCATCATCACTGATACAACAAGTTGCATTGATCTTTCGAATCTTCTCATAGCCCTGCATCCATAACAGAAACGAAATTGAAAGAAGAAGAAATTTTCAGGATTCACATTAAAGATTCACAACACCGAGTCAGAGCGAGTGTGATACAACTTAGCGAGAATTCAACAACAACAACACTCAAAAATGGATTCAAGTGACATTTTGACAAGAAGCTTACCTCGAAGCATCACATCGTCGTCTGCGATCAAGGAGTCATTGTATTTTTCCGGCGAACGTGTTCTTCTCACTGACGATCACAAGACACAACCTCGAGTTTCTTGTAGATGTAACCTCAATTTTTCCATGAGTTTGTCGTGTTGTTGTTGCTTGCATCGGTGTTGGCGTTCGTCTTCTTGTTTTGTTGATTTTCATCTTTGGACGCGCCGATCCGGTTGATAGTTTGATTTAGTTGGAGACATCGTTGGCGGATGCGAAAAGAGGAGAGGTTCATGGTAGCGCGGTGGTTTGTCCAGCGGTGGGGATAGGCTATTCGAAGAAGAACATTGCGTCGCGGCAAGGGGAAGGGGAAAACCTAGGGTTAGGGTTTTGTTGAGACCTGTTCGTTCAGCCCTTTGTGTTGTCCTTTCTTTTTTATAATTTCAGATTGTATTGGTGTAGTTTAGGTTAATTTTGAGATTTGTTTTGAGTTTTATAAGAATTAATTATATTAAAAAGCCATCAAATCCATTAAATGTACACCATTGCCAAGAGATAAGATAAGATCAAGAGTGGATTTTCTGAATTCTGGCCACACCGGCGGTGACACTTGTCACCGTCCAATAGGCTCTGCTCGCGGCCGATCACGTGCGCGTTGCTTCACTACAGCTACTATACGCATTCGTTCAGTATACGTTTGATGAGGATACTGGGGGAAAGACTTGAGATCAACGGCCTACGTGTAGTCAAAGTGGTTAATTGAAATTCCATGACATACACCTTCCAAAACCTGGCGCATGGGCCTAGGGAATTACTATCCGCACCCCCCATTCAACAAGCCCAATTGTTCTTTTAACTAATAATTTACTTCTTTCTCATCCCCTCCTCTTTTTCTTTATATTTTAAATTTTGTTTTAGGTAGTTTCCATTTAAATCCATAAAAAATACCCAAACACATAATAAAATTCTACAAAAATTATTAGATCTTTCTAACTCATTTTAGAACCTTTCCAAATTTTTACTTTCTGATTTTTGGTAATTTTCAATTTTATTTCGATTTTCTATTGAATTCCTACATGAACACTTCATTTTGTATATTTTGTTTCTCCCACTTCTTATAATATTTTTGTCTCATTCTTTTTGCTATGATTAAAGGACTAATAATAGAACCTGAAATAATTTTTGGTATATTTTTTAGGTCATTTTATCCACTATTTTGGTAGTGTTGTTTGTGAAAAATTGTGATTAGATCTTAGGTAGATTTAAGTGACCATTTGACATAGTTAGACTAGGAATTTTTAGGAGATTTTTTAACAAAATATTATAGTCAGGTTAGGGACCCTAGGGAATTAATTTCATATTTTTTCCAGAACTTTTACTATATTTTTAGTGCATTGACTTTAGTCAATTTTTTCATTGTAAAATCTATCTAGTTTAGCTTAGGATTTTATGGTTCATTAAGAATTAGTTTAATTAGGCTTGATCTTGGAATATTAGGATGATTTAGTATAGTTTAGCTACTGAATTTAGAATGTTGATATTAAGTAAGATCCTTTAGTTTTAGGATTTAGGCTTAGAAATCCTATTAAGTGTCTTTACATGAGGTTTAGCCTTATTTTTGTTTTATGCTTTAATATACACTTTGAGTTATTATTTCTTCATCTCATTTTTATATTTTGGCCTTAATATTTGTAGTCCACTTGTATAGGCTTCCCACATTTCTTAGAACCAACTTAACTTCCTTAGGAAGTAAGTTGAGTTCTAATTCTCTTTTCTTATTTTCTTTTCTTCCTTAGGAATAAAAAAAACCTCACAAACCGTTAGGATCATTTTTTGAATATAATAACTAAATTAGGGTTGAGTCTTAGTCCCCTTAGTTTTCCTTTTTTCCACTTGAGTCCTTCTTTCTCATCTCATAAGGAAAAATAATAAAATACTTAATAAAGGTTGAATGTTATCATACGACATGAGACTTTGTTGCGAAGTACTTATGCACGTCCCGTTTCGGGGCGAGGTGTCGGTTATCTACCACGATGGATAAGTCTTGAGTCAGAGCTGATAACACCTGAGCTAGAGCTATGGCAACGTCATCCTAAAAAACATAAGCAAATCTCCGCCTTAGTTAGACGAACTACAGCGACTCTGATCCTCATTTTCCCGATGAGGTACGTAGGCAGTGAGGTAGGGCCCATTTGAGCACATTCTTTATTTTCCCTACATTTCACTCTTTCTTTCCATTCTCCTTTCCAATTCCCTTTTCTCATTTCACTTCCATTCCAGTTAATAATTTATTTCTTTGAACAACATCTTATTTCTCACCCTTTGAAACAGACTAACAAGCGTGGATCCCGTCAGGTACAGCGGACGGGCTGGGGTGATAATACCTTCCCAGTTCGTAACCGAATCCCGAACCCAGATCTTTGGTTCGAAAGGCCTCGTCCTTTCCTTCTTCCTCAGCTTTGTGCAACATTACCTTTCCCGTTCCTTCGGGATAAAAAATTCCTAGCTGGCGACTCTACCTTTTTCGCGCCACTTTCGCGTTTGTACTAGGATGGAAATCCCGTGAGCGATAGCTGGCGACTCTGCTGGGGACCGAACCCATAATCTCTGGTTTCCCTTGTAGAGTCAATCCTAGCGCTTGTTTGTTTTATTTCTTTGGGTGTTTATTTGTTTGTTGTGTGCTTTAGTTTAGCTTTACTGTTTTCATTTACAGTTTTACTTTACAGCTTTACTCTACAACATTTATTTACTGCTTTCAGTATTTATTTTCCATGCATCATATTATGCTGGACTGTTTGGCTGTGCTGGTTTTCATTTTTTCAGTGGGATGGGAGTTACTGTGAGATAAGCCAAAAACGCGGCTTGAGTATACACCTAGGACTAGCGTGGTTTCATATTGCTCTGCATGCTATTTCAGTATGATGTTGTGAGGTGAAACCACACCCAGATTGCGACCGTCTTGGGAATATTCTGTATGGGGGTTTCCTCCATCTCGGGATAGGACCTCAATAGTTATGTGCATCTGGGGACCGATCATTGAGAACCTTAGTAGAAACATTCCTCTCCAGTAATGACAGTGGCAGACCATATTTGTTGGTAAACCCACTCGCATACGAGGGCCCACTGGGAACTCACATAGGATGGCCTGGTTCTCTCATAAGAATCCAGTTAAAGCAAAATTGTTCGTATGAAGATATCATTGTATCCCAAGGGAAGAATGTGCTATTGTTTCTCGATTCAGTGCTTGAAGCTGGGGACTTATGAGAGATGCTTGTTTTCCCGGACTCAGCTGAGACCTCCCTGGTTAGTACATAATGCCAAACCTATTCCCTGATTTGGTCATGAGCCATTTCTCGAAAATGGTGAACGTATTATTGCTATCCGGCTTTGAGAGTCCGTGATGTTGACCCGGAGTAGCACACCCGTGAGATTGGAAGGGGTTTACAGGTTTGTAGGAACCCTAAAACTTCCAACATACCCGATTTTCCAGTATTATTCAGCGTTTAAGATCTGGTTCTATGGTTCTTTGGTTCTGAGATCCGGGGTTTCTATTCAGAGAGATTATTATTGTGATTTCCATTGTGACTCTGTTATTGCGACTGTTATTATGACACTCCACAGACACTCGGATCACTGCTCAATGGCCGCACCAGACACACACCATTGATCACCTGCCCATGCATTCATAAGCATCATTCATAAATTGCATTCTAACTTGCATGTATATTCATTTTTAGGGATCCCATCTCTCTACCTTGATTCCGTAGTCAGACTTACTTGTTACAGATATGAAGCCTGTCCAGAAGAACAATGTCTCTTATCATTTCTCAGATCCGAAGATTGACGTGCTACATGGTATGATTGCCTTGATCACTCTGAATCGAGTGGGAGAATTCAGAAAAGAGTATGGTGGTATTTTGAAGATGGTTCACAGGCTTTCCGATTCAGACCGAAGTGTTATCCATACTTTACTTCAGTTTTATGATCCTCCTTTGAGATGTTTTACATTTCCAAACTACCAGTTGGGGCCGACATTGGAAGAGTTCTCTCTTATTCTAGGAACACCTGTCAAGGATCATATTCATTTTTACTCTGCCATGGTAGAACCAGGTGAACTCGAGATCTCCAAAACTCTTTATTTGAGTCGGGCTGTAGTGCAGAAGGGACTTGCCACAAAGGGAAAGTTAACTGGTTTTCACTTGAATTTTCTAGCGACCGCGGCTGAAGAGTATGCAACTTGTAACAAGTGGGAGATCGTTTATGTTGTCATTGCCTTGAGTGTCTATGGTATCATCCTGTTTCCTAATGAAGAGAAATTTGTGGACATCAACACCATCCGTGTTTTCATGTAGCGGAATCCTGTACCTATATTGTTGGGCGATTTTTATCACTCGGTCCACTACAAAAACGAGAAGAAACAAGGGGGCTTAGTACGATGTTGTTCCCAACTGGTGCACGACTGGTTTATGAGACGGTTGCCTACTACTGGTGCTTTTGTGATTATCGCATCTTCTGTGAACTGGGCTAAGAAATTGATGGGGTTGAGAGCCAAAGATATAGTATGGATAAATCGCAGTTTGCTAAAGAAAGACTTCATCTATAGTTGCGGAAGCTATCCCAATGTGCCTCTCATCGGAGTAAGGGGATGCATCAACTACAATCTTGTTCTCCTTAAAAGGAAATTGGGATACGCACTAGAGAACCCACCAATAGAGAGGAAAGTAAATGAATCATTTTACTTTCTGGTGGAAAACAACACATTACTGGTAGAACAAGATGCTGCTGCTTGGAGAAATATTTAGAAGCAAGGATTTGGTATTCTGGGCTGAAGTAACAACCGGTCGTTTCCTCAGTATGATGAATGGTTAAAGCGCATGGTCGAGATCACTCTTCTTCCTTTTTCTCTAGAAGAACCATGGTATCCTGTGGTAGATGAACCAATGACATCTGTCAGCATTGAAGAGTTCGATAAGATGAAAGAAGAAAGAGACGAGCTGCTAAAACAGAATGCCCAACTAAGTCGGGATCTTGCCAGGGTTGAGCATGCCAAGCTTAAGATTGAGTGGAAAGCCAAGGAAGATGCCGAGAAATATGTCGCTGCAGAAAAAAGGTTTGATGTCGATTCAGCTCAGTTCGTCAGGTTTGAAGTTGCTAACCGGAACTCTTCTAAGGAGCACATTAACACAAGGAGATTACTCAATGAAAGGACTCGAATGATGGAAGACATGAAGTCAAGGCATGCTGCCTACAGGGTCAGAAGAGAAGATCAAGATAAATTGCAAGCTGAAGATGTTGCTGATAAGTTGAGAAAGAAAGACGAAGAAGTGGCCAGTATGTTGAAAGAGAAAGATGCAGAACTTGCTAAAGCACTGAAAGATGTTGACTACTACAAGCGTAAAATGGTCTGCTTTCAAAAGAAACTAAAGAGGTTTGAAAATGAACCAATACCACTGAATGCATTGGTTGTAATGCCAGAGCATGAGTCAGATGTCAGTCTGAGCGATCAGAGGGTAGTCTGAAGATTGTAGTTTCCTTTAGTAGTTGTAAGACTATCATCAGGATTATTGATGAAGTCTTTTTGATTGATTGTATTTCAATTATGTTTTATGCTTCATGTACTCCAACAATGTTAGCCCATGATTGGTGATTTATTAATGCAATGGGGTTCTCTCATCTATTAGTCTGGGATGATTCAGCTTTACGGTCTCAACTATGTATCTTACACATCTGCAACACTCACACATCGACTCTTGTATTCTCAACTCTGTATGGCACGTCTGTTGCACACACGCACCCTATATCATCAACACTATTTATTTGTTTTACAGCTACGTCAGAGTGTTGTTATCTATTTCAACTTCACAAAGTCGGAATCAAGGGAGGGGTTTCCTTAAGAATGAATAGACATGCCATAAGCATTCATTTCATGCATATAATATTCTTGTGTTTTTGCAGGTTGTCCAGAGTTTCTAACTTATTCAACTGCAGGCAATATAGCTGGTCAACGCGTTCATCGATATCCGACTAAAAGAAACCGAGTAAGAATGGCTGAACGAATGCAGACTGATCTCAATGAGCTCTGACAGAGGATGGATCAGTTCATGGAAATGATGACTGGCATAGCCCAGAACCAGGAGCATCTCAGGTTGATGGTTGAGCAACCCCAGGTGAATGCTAATATTGGAACACCGACTGAGAATGTGGATCCTAACGTTGGCCGTAACGGAGAGCCAAATCCAAATAGGACTGCAACCCGTAATGTGGGTTTAGAAGACACTCAAGAGGACCAGTTCACTCTACTGGATGCTGATATGGGTAATATGAATGAAATCAATGACCGCAGGTATGAAGAGCTGGCAGAGAAGATTAAGGCCATGGAATGTCATAATTCCCTGGGCATCGATGTAACTAGTCTTGGGTTAGTGCCAGGAGTCAGAATCCCTCCTAAGTTCAAGTCTCCATTATTTGACTAGTACAACGGCAGCACGTGCCCTAGAACTCACATTCATGCATACTTTGGAAGAATCTCGACTCACACTGATGACAAGAAACTTTGGATGCATTTCTTCCAAGATAGTTTATTTGGAGCTTCGTTGAGCTGGTACATGAAGCTAATCAGGGTCTTTATTCGAAGCTGGAAAGATATAGCTGAAGCTTTTCTCAAGCAGTATCAATATAATATTGATATGGCTCCGAACCGCACTCAGTTGCAGAACTTGTATCAAGGACCTAAGGAAGGTTTTAAGCAGTATTCCCAGAGGTGGCGTGAGCTAGCCGCACAAGTTCAACCTCCATTGCTCGATCGGGAAATGGCCGACATGTTTATGGGCACCTTGCAAGGTGTTTACTTGGATTGTCTGGCCGCCTGCCCGTCCATCGGTTTTTCTGATATTGTCATCGCTGGAGAAAGAATAAAAAACTTTCTGAAATTGGGAAAGATTCAGGATACAAGTAGTGCTAGTTCTTCTGGTGTGAAAAAGCCTTTTGGCAATGGCCAAAGAAGAAGAGAAGGTGAAACCAATGTTGTGTATAAGGGCCGAGTTAGAGGTCGTTCTCAATGGTACTACCAAGCAGCTGTAGTGACTATTACTCCACAGTTTCAACAACGACCACAGGGTCAGCAACAACAAGCACAAAGACCGTTTTAGCAAAGAGCAAGAGCGAGGGACCGTAGGATTGATCCTGTCCCATGTCCATATGTTGTATTACTTCCAGAGCTGCTAAAGTTGAACATGACCGAGCCTTGTACCATGAGACCTCCTCCTCCTGACAATCTACCTCCGAATTTTGATGCTAACGCTAGGTGCGAATTCCATTCGGGTGCTCAGGGGCAAAATATTAAGAAATGTTGGGCTTTTCAGAACAAGGTACAAGACCTAGTTAACTCCAAGGCGATTAATTTCGCTCCTCACCCAAATGTACTCCAGAATCCAATGCCTAATCACGACGGAACCGGTGTCACGGTAGTTCTACCAGATGGTCCATGTTAAGCTGAAATCTTCGAGTTAATCACCCAGGACGCCAGGGTATTCATGAAGCAAATAAATCCAACAGTATTCAAATACTTGTAGTCATGGCAACAGTTTGTCTTCCCTTTTTGCTTTTTTCATCCCTATTGAGGGGAACTACGTCGCTCTGATTCTTCATTGGTCATGGGTCAATGGAGATACATAGGCAGAAGATCGTCAGGTCTTTCCGAGCAACCTTATAGGGAAACTTTACTCCCTAACTTTACTCTTTCCTTCAGACGTCTCGTGTCAGAGTCAAAATAACTAGAAAAAGAGGTATGATTGCCATGATTGGGTATACGACTGCAACTTGAAGATTACAAGTCTGTGAAAGAGCTATTGATCACTGAAAGTATCCAAGACTGACAGGTCTAGACGGAGTCAAACCTCCTCAACAACGACAATATTCAACTTTTTTACTACATTTTCATTTGTAGTTTCTGTTATTTGCAAAAAATTTGTGTACATGTATGAAAGTTGTTTACTTTTGAATGATAATCATAATAAAACTCACATGTTTTCTTGAAGTAATTCATTTGTATTCATTTATAATTTTGTATGTGTGCATCGCAATACCAATTGTCGTGCTTAAACTCTATGTGGGAGAATGACGAAACAAAAACGCATGAATCTCTAATTGTGTGCTCTTGAGTAAGACCTTGTTGACGATGTACAAGCGTTGTTTCAAATCCCTAAACACCGGAGATATAAGGGAGATAGACCCTTGCTAACCCCTTTGAGCCTTGAAGTAGGATTTTCTTTTCGCATGAAAAAACCCTTACGTTTAACCCAGGGGTAGGGTAGGTGTCAGCTAGTTGGACCAAGCGTTCAGACTTTCATAAAGGAGTGCATTTAAGGATCCATTACATTCCATCATCCCAATAAAGAGGTCCAAAGACCGAAAACCACAATGGTTATCCAAATCAAGAGGTCCAAAGACTGGAAACCACAATGGTTATCCTTCATCGACCAAAGAATGAGGCAGTCACGGCCCTCGCAAAGTAATCAAGACAAACAGTGTCACACGATTTGTTCAAAAAAAAAGAGAGAAATGAAAAGCCCGCTAAGTCGAAACTTGAAAACAAGCGACTTAGGAAAAATTAGGGCATCCCGCTGGACTTCACAATCAAAGATTCACAAGAATCAGTCCAGGCAAAAGTTAGGGATCAATAAAAGAATGCAAAAATCGAAAAACAAAAAGGATTACACAAGAAAGATCCTCAAAACAAGAATAAATTTGTGTGGCATGTACACGGAGATAAAGGGGTGACTGACTCCAAACAATAACCTGATTGGTGCTTGAACCGATAACAACAATGGTTCCTCAACCAGCATGAAACCCTTATGAAAGGTGAGCGCTTGTGAAAATTAGCTGAACATATGAATGAAGGACATCATGAAGAGGGGTGGGCACAAATAAACTTCGTGCCTATATCCTTTGTTTCTATAACCGTGGACCAGGCCACGATACAACCCTTAAAAGTCCTAACTGAAACAGGGTTATTTTGAGAGTGTACTACCACGAGACCGCATTCATGACTCTTATAAGTTATGCTAAAAGATCCTTGTTGGTATTGCATGTACATACTTTCATTCAAAAAATAATATCGTATCTTAACCAGTGATTCGCTCACAAAGGTTTGCGACACCTTTTCAATAAAGACTTCAATATTAACATGTGTGTTGCATTAGAGTTTTCATTCTAAGAATAAACATTTTTTGTTTGCATACATTTGTTTGACATCATAAGAAGTTCACATACGGAAATTCAGTCCAGAAGCTTAAGCTTGCCAAGTTGAGAAGTTTAAAACTTATGAAAGACAGTCACGTCGAGGTACATTTTTGCGAGAAAGCTCCATTGAGTAAGGACTTTCCCAACCAATCACGGTAAAAGCTAGCCAATCTGGGGCAGTTACGTCGAAACATATTTCGGAGGCACTTCAACAGAGGGAAGGAGGATCAACTTTTCTTCACATCCAATAAATACAGAATTAGCAGACAACCAGTTCATTCCCAGGATAACATCAATATTCTTAGGGGGCAAACAAATGAGGTCAATCTGAAAGATTCTACCATCCACGGACAACATACAGTTCTCACACTTAAGCGGCGTCTCGACAGTTTCATCCATAGCGGTAGTAACCACCATTGGAGGAGACAAAGGAAATAGTCGCAACCTAAGTTGCTTCGCGCAACTAGTAGATATAAAAGTATGTGTAGCTCCACAATCAAATAAAACAAGACAAGGATGGTTGTTAACAAGACAATTACCCGTAATCAAGGAATTGTCGCCTTTCGTCTTCCTGGCGTCCATAGCATAAAGTCTCCCTTGAGTCAAATCCTTTCTCTGAGGGCAATACCTAGAAATATGTCCTTCCTTCTGACAATGATAACAAATTACCCCGTTCTGCTCACATCTTCCAAAATGGTTCTTGTGACATCGGGGGCAAGAAGGAGGAGCACTGGATCTAGGCCTCGACACCTGTTTCCCCTTGAAAAATGGCTAAAACCAGAAAGTGAGAGTGTGAAAAATTTCTAAAATGAGTTAGGAAGTCTCTGTGATTTTTGGGGAATTTTATCATGAGTTTTGGTATTTTTGTTGGATTAAAATTGAAAGTTATGTATAACAGAAAAATAAAGAAAACAAGGTAAATGGAGAGGGGTGCAGGAAGTGGAAAGCTGAACTGAATTGGGCTGGACCCAAACATGCTGGGGTGCAAATAGTGATCTGAAAAACTCTTCACAAAATATGGTACATGATTGGCACATGATCATTAATGTGGTGGCCGATTCTGGTTCGTCAGATGGAAACTGATCTAACGGCCGTGTTATGTTCCCACTTAATGCTAGGTTTACTATTCCGGTCACCGGAGCTAAACTCCGATCATCTTCTCTGATCACTCTCCGGTTAGGTTTTGGACAAATGTCTATCAAACTGAAAAATAAGGCCATGGACGGATTCGTCTCCTTAAGTACATCAACATTCTAGGCTTTATTTTCTCCTAAGGCTCATGAATAATGCAAATCGAAGCACACACAAGAATCAACCTAAGAATTGAATCTAAGCACCTAAGGTGCCTATCAACTAGCCAGCACAAGCATTTCTCCTATTGAGCTCATATCAACACAAAATAACCAAAAAAATCAGAATTTGTGTCAATGGAATTGAAGATGAAACCTGGAATTCAGTGGTGTTTAGAGTTGTAGAAATCCAAAGGTGAGGTTCCAAGGTCTTCTATGCTTGATCTTGATCCTTTGTGAAGTGAAATAAACACTTTGTTGATAAAGAATCTTGAGAAATTGATGAAGATACAGAAAATTTACAACAATGTAATCTTGATCTTTCACTCCATTAGATCCATGGAGAAGCTGCAAATTCGTGATGTTGATGATGAATTGATGCTCAATGAGGCTTGTTGGATGATGATTTAGCTTGTTCAATCCAAAAGGTGGAAATTTTGTGATGATGCTACTTCAAATTTCCAGCTTCAAATCTCCATGAAAATGCACTATGAATGGTACTTGAAGAAGCACAAGGAAGAAGAAGATCAATGCTATAGTTGTGGAAGCTTAATCCTTCAAAATGCAGAGAATTTGCAGAGAAAATACAGAGCCAAATTTGGAGGATTTTGGTGTGATTTGAGTTAAAATGAAGCTGACCCCCAAACTCAGTCACTTCTCATCCTTTTATAGAGCATTAGACCTCTGGTTAACAGTTAAAACCAGGGTTAATTAGCCTTGGTTAACTGAGTGAAGTGAGTTAAATGAGTGAAGTTAGTTATAACAGTTATGCCATCTGGATTTCTAGAACCTTCTTCAGTTGAAACCAATCCAATGTTGCAGAGAACATGAAGCTTATACTGAAGACTAGTGAAGTGAAACACCAACTTATTTGCCCAAGGATTGCAGCTTGAGTTTGCTCACTTGATTGTGATATGCACAACCTTTAAAGTGGTCCTGCATACACATAATGATAACCTGCTGATGCAACAAAATCAGAGGCTAAATGCAGCTTGAGACAAATGGATCTAGTGTACACCAACTCATGATCCTTGTGGTGAGGACCAATCTAATGTAGCAGCAATGGTTGAGGTTTGAATTGAAGCAAATGTGAAGCTAAATGAGCTCTAGTATATGCACAAGTCACCCCTGAACTCATCCCCAAGACAACACTATCATTGCCCCTTTCTATGCATCATACATCAGCTTTTTAGCAGAAAACTAGCATCATGTATTGATACATATGGGTATGCATCGATACATACTGAAGCATTGGCAATATTCAGCAAAAAAACAACAACTATGTATCGATACATAACACGGATGCATCGATACATGTCAGTTTTTTAACTGATATGTATCGATACATAACACGAATGCATCGATGCATCCTGCAGGTTTTTCTGATCATGCATCAATACATCCTGCTTATGTATCAATACATAGTCCATTTCCAAAACTACACAACAAACATGTATCGATACAAAACTCGTATGTATCGATACATAGTCCCCAAAAACTGTTTTTTCTTTGATTTCTCCATTCTTTCTTGATCAAATTTGGTCCATAAGTCCTTTGTAACAAAAATTTCATGACCTTGACCTCAAAGAGTCCAGAGTTTACTTTTTACTCATCCTGGTTGACTTTTCTCCAATTTCTTGATTTTCAATCATCTGACCAATTGAACCTCTTCCAAAATGAACTTGTGGATGAAATTTGAACCCTATACACTTGTTGTCATATAGAACACAATGGAATCCACTTTTTCTCAAAAAATCATGGAGAAGCCCTTCACAATTGAAACCCTAATTTGGATCATTTCCTCAGTGTAAACACCCCAAATTTGCCCTCACCCATTCACACCATGGCTTGTGATCTTTTCATATGCATAAACTCAATCATAGCATCTCATATCACATTTTTGATTCACTGCATTAGTTCAAAGTCATCTGCACCTAGGGTTTGTGATCTGAGCAATCCAAGAGCTTCTTGAGCCACTCCAAAGGCCATCAATCACTTCAAAGGGGTCCATGTATGTTCAAGCATCATATTATATTCTCTTAAAGTCAAGAATGTCAAAAAATCACAAGAACTGAGAATGGTATGGAAGCAGAGCCAGGCTTGACTGCCCAGATGACCTAAAATTAGGGTTTTGGTTTCAGAGGCCATAACTCCAATTTTTTTGGTAATTCTTGTTTCTATTGGTCTCTATATGGTGTAGGGAGTATGCATATCAATTTCATGAAGAAATTCCATGGGGAAGTCATCTGATCAAGAGTTGACTTTTCAAGCAAGTCAGTGCAAAATCAGGGCATCTGAGGCCCCCAATGACCCAACCAAAGGGTGTTCTTCATCATTTTGATTGTATATGATCTTTATTTGATCATGGAAGATGGTAGAAGTTCACAAAATTGAAGAATCTCAAGTCTTTTGTAAAGTTGACTTTTTGGGAAGTTTGACTTTTAATGAAATTGTCATTTTAGGCAACTTTTTCAACCTTTACTTTTTGATTCAAAGAAGCTTCAAATGAAAAAACTTTGGTCATGAAAGTTGTAGAATAGATCTTTCCATTTTCAAAAAGTACAAGAACATGACCTAATTCATTTTGGATCAAAAGTTATGGCTCACCAAAGTTGGCAAAAATCACAAAATTTCAAAGTTTCTACCAAAGAGGCATTTTGCAAAATGACTTGATCAAGTGTTCTAAAGCTACCAAATGGACTTCTAAACTTCACAACATGATTACATAACCTCTAAAAATCAGAATTGGCCCAAGGAATTTCTCATTTGTGTGACTTGATTTTCAAGAATTCATAAGCCATTTTCATAAAGATGCAAAAAGGGATATTTGGCAAAATCATTCTCCCATGAATTGTGTGATCACTAATTGGTTTCTATACATTGTCATGATCTAATGAGGCATCCCACATCAAAAAAAGCAGCAAGAGTTTTCACATTGACATAGCCAAAATCATGAGAAAACACAAGTGGGCAAGTTGCAAAATCTCTCACAACTCATGATCCAAATGCTGCAGACTTTCACAAGCAATCCAAGGGTCATCCTTGACTCAAGCTGAAGCAAGACAAGCCCTTAGACTGCTGCTGCCATAGCCCATGCTGCAAGTACAAATCAACTTGACTTTTTGGCCAAAACCCCCATACTCTTGGAACAGTGAGCAGCCACCTCTACTGACCTGCTCCACAGGCTACTCACACATCATGGGAGTGTTATAGCAACTCATTGGCCATTGAAACAAGACACAACACAGCCCTCACAAAAATCTGTCAAGAACTCCTCTTCTTCGAATCTCTCTCTACATCCATCAAACACTCATTTTCTCTTCCCCAACAAATCATACATACTCCAAAGAACCAGAATCCACCATGAACACAACTTGAAACCCTCTAGAACATAACTGTGAAATCTGCTACACCAGAACTCATCCTCACAAATCAGCCATCCACAAGAGCTTTGAGGCATTCCATTGAGTTCAGAAGGGCCAAGGGAGTTCATTTGCACAAGTGGGAGGTTCTGGAAGCTCACCATTAAAGCTTTCCAGCTCAGGTATGGCCAAGAACACTTTCTCACAGAACTTGTTTTTCTTGTCATAAAATGAAAGTGTATGTTGTGCTGATCATAATGATGTGTTTGAAATTAAAAATGAGTGAAAAATGAGGATGTATTGATGTTCTGAAATTTCTCCCGTGAAAAATGTTTGCTTCGATTTGCTTGATTCATGTAGTTTAAATGTTGTTTGATGGTTGATTCGTGTTCTAGGATGTTAGAGGATCATTTCCCTGTGTTTAATTTGAAGTGGGGTGGCTTGTGGTGAAATCTAGGGTTTTGGTTCGCCGGAGAAGACAACCGGAAGTCTTCTCCGGCCACCTGAGAACCATTAACCCTAATCAGTGTCATTAATTGATGTTTGAATTTGGTACGTTAGATGCGTTGACTTAGGCTGACTGGCGCGCGTTTGAGTGGCCAGGATGCATCCTCAGAAACCCTAATCTCCATTAACTTAATTAATCCCATTTAATTAATTCGTAAACTTAATTAATCTGATTTGAATGTAGACCATTGGATTACGCGCCAAGTCAACAACCCCTTTCCCAGAATCAATCCTGACTCTCCATTGCGTTTACTTTTCATTTTCTTTAATTTTAATTCATTTGTTCTATATTTCTTTTGTCCATTTATTTAAAAATAGTAAAACCTTTTCAAAAATTCTGAAAAATTTTATATAAACTTTTATTAATTTTCAGAAACCAAAAACATTTTTGTTTTTATTTTTTGCATTAAAAATTATTTTTAAATCATTTAAAAGTTTATTTTTAATTAATTAATGGAAATTAATTAATTAAAAATACTTTTAGGTATTTAAAAATCACCAAAAAATTCATGAAACCTTTAAAATCATTTAGAAACATTGTCCAACCCTCAAACCAAATTTATTTTTTGATCTTGATGCATTTTGATAATTTTCCATGGAATTAATTCATTTTCAAAGCATTATTTTGATCCAATGTTCAAAAAATCATTTCTGCCTAACCATTGAGAGTTGGACTTTGATTCTTTTTGCATTGTGTTTTGCATATCATGTAGTTTGTAGGATTAAATTGGCATGAATTGATCTTGCATTTTCCATTTGTTTGACATTTTTCTTGTTAAGGTACCCTAAAACCCTAGAAATCTTAGGAAATTCATAACTCTAATTAGGTTAAGAGTTGGAACCTCTCCTTTGGGCAGTGAGTTAGTATAGGTTTAGGGATCCTTTGAGTGCATTTTCAATTTTTTATCTTGATGTTTGCTTCTGATTTTGGTTTTTGTTTGATGCATTGATCATAAACCCTAATTTGGGCTTCCATATGCATCCATCTTGCATTTGCTTGCATAACATGACTTGCCATAGTATTTTGTGCATCCATTTGATTCATTTGACATCTTAAGACATATTGTAAGCATGTTTGATCATTGCATCTTGCATTTGCCATGTTGTATGTCATTTGCATTTCATAATTTTTCATGTATGATCATGGTTCTTAACTTGCTTCATTTGCATCCATAAGTTTGTATGATCATCCCCATGTTTTGTTTCATGTTTGCATCATCTCATAGCCTCATTAACATCAGGCATGTGCTTCTGGTTTTGATTTGTATCATGTCATTTCATCTCATCCTACATTGCATTGCATTTCTTTCACTAACTTTTCAGGTGGTAAGTCACTTTGAGAAGTGAATTTGCCTTCACTTCTCATAACTTCTTTTCATATCCCTTATGCATCATTGCTGCATTTTATCTTGTGTTTGAGATTGAGCTTGCTCATTCTTCTTCTCCTTACTTTCTTTCCCCAAGTGACTTGACTTCTTAAGTGAAGCAAGTTACTTTGCTTCTCTTTGCTCCTTTCATCTGCTTCCTGGTGGTTCCTCTAAAGATTTCTCTTGTAAACCTCACAAACCTTAGGAACAACCAAGCATGACAATAATTAGGGTTTTGATTAGTCTCCCACTTAGTTTTACCTTTGTGTCTCTTTGAGTTTTCTTTTCTCACCTCATAATCAGGGACTAAACCCTAAAGGCTTTAAGGCTTTGTGATTAAGCTTATGCCTGCATCCTTCTATTAGGATGGAGTGTATAACTTTAATCCTAAGTGTTAAACCCTTAATGTGTTTAAATCCTTTAATCAATTCATCTAATAATCATCAAGACATCAAACTTGTAACTTGGGCCTTGCATTAGGGTTCTAATTCTTCCTTAATTGGTTAAGAAGGACTAACCCTAGTGTTAATGGACAAGTCCCCCTCAAGTTGTATTACAAACCCTAAAAATCACTTCATCATCATATCATTAAATAAAATCCACTTAACCAAAGGCTTGTTTTGTCATGAGTTTAGTCCCTAATCATGGATTAAGTTGAGGAGCCTTCCTCAGCTTAAACACTCTCATCTATTATCCTTCTATTAGGATGGTGTAATGAGTCTGTTTAATCCTTGATTATGGCTTAATCTCATTACTCAACACTAAACAAAAACCACAAAAACATCTAAATAATCACAAGTAGGTTAATGATCTTAATCCTACACCAAAGGTGATTAAGTGTGAGAAGCTGACTTCACACTTAAGGTAATCTCATTACCCCTAATCAGAGGGAAGATGTGATGAGTTTACTAACCCATTGGCTTGGGCTTAAGCTCATTAACTTATGACAAACTTTCAAAAGCAATAAAAGACTGAAAACTCTAAAACAAACAATAATTGTCTCCTACGGGATTCTTTTCTCATCTCATTCACTCACAACCGAGAACTTGCTTCTTCTGTCTAATGCAAGACAGTTTGCACCTGAGCCAGACAGGTCATAAACTTGAGCATTGACAAGCAAGCAGTTCACAAGTCAATTCATCTTTCAGTCTCTTTGGGTCGAACTACGGTGTTCTGACTTCCTCATTGCACGAGAGGATACGTAGGCATAACTTAACAAGTTATCGAACAAAAGTCTCTGTACATTCCCCTCTTTCCAGCATCATTCTTTTAGCCTCATGATCTTGAGCATTTCACTCCTGTTCTTACACTGACACTTCACTTATACACTTCACTTTTCTTTTACACTGACACTTGCATTCTTTCCAGCTTTGATACACAGATTACACTGACAATACCCCTTTAAAACACAAATCTTTTAAGCGTGGATCCCGTCGAGTACGACGGACAATCTGGGTGCTAATACCTTCCCAGGTTGTAACCAACCCCCTTTCTCAGTCTCTCTGGTTCGCAACCGTCTTATCCATATCTTCCTAGGTCTATGCAGCATTACCTTTCCTTCGGGATAAAAATGCCTAGCTGGCGACTCTATTCATTCCCTGTGAGTTCACTCCTGTGTGTCCTCACACCCTCCCTTCGCCGACCGTTCGCGTCTGTACCTTTATCTGGGCCGGTCCCATTTATCGGGAGCGACAGCTTGGCGACTCTGCTGGGGAACCTGATACTGTAACCAGGGCTTCTGGTTCTTTTTGTGGGTTCCTCCTAGCGCTTGATTGATTTGTGTTTACTGGGGTGTTATGTGCTATTTGTGTTGTGTATTTATTTTGTTTATTGCCTTATGTACAGTTGTTTATTTGCTTTCTTTATAGCTTTACATATATCATACTGTCATACTGTGCTGGCTGGATCTGTTTTGTTGCTTTGGTGGGTGGGTGTTCCATTGAGAGTTGAGGTCCTATACCTGGGACCTGAGTGACACCTAGGCTAGAGTGGTTCATGTTCTTTCCCATTCCATTTCGGTCTGGTGCGGGAATATGAAACACGGTTCAAATATGGGTTTCTTCTTGAGAACTCTGTGCTACAGATTTCCTGTAGTGCTAGGGCTATCTGGGAAGCCTGCTAAGTCTGGATGACCTTTAGTATTGACCTTCAGAAATTGAGGTGAATTAGAGGAGGATCTTTTATGGTTATTGTAAACACTGTACCTCCGGGTTAGAAGTGTTTACACTTCTCATAACTGATCCAAGTCTGAGGATCCTTGTTTTAGAACATCACCTGTGAGGGGGTTGGGCTGTTTACAGGTTTGCAGGTACCCTTGACCTCAACATACCCTGTTACATTGTTAAGAGTACTCCATCTTGGAACAGTTCTTGTGATTTTAACCCAGGACATGTGACTCTTTATTTGAGTCCCCCACCTTGGTTACTGGACTTATGAACCTCCATCTGGATTTCTTGAACATACCTGGACTTATATCAGAGCACTTGATCAGATCCAGCCTGATCACAAACCCTTGCATATCATTTGCATACATCATCATTGCATCATTTTAACATTTGCTTATTTGTTTTCAGGGTATCCACATCATACATTTTGGCTTGGTTTTGACCCCTTCTTCAGCATAGACCTATCTTCATCAGTACTTACTCCAGCTATCAGCTACCTGCTTCAGTCACCTGCATCACCAGTCTCAGCTTGTCAGTGGCCCATCTTCAGTGTTATTCTCAGCATCTGTCTCAGCTCTTCTTCAGCAACATGGCACCCAAGAAGAGTAACATCTCCTATCATTTCTTTGTGCCTGAGTTGGCTAGCATCAGGAAGATTCAGACCCTGATTACTCCAGACCATATACCACTTTTCAGAGAACATTATGGAGGAATCCTTGACGTGGTTATGGATTTGGACCCTTCACAGAGGAGCTTGATTCATACTTGCTTGCAGTTCTATGATCCCCCTCTGAGGTGCTTCACCTTCCAGAACTTTCAGTTGGGACCCTTGTTGGAGGAGTATTCATCACTGATTGGTGTACCTATCAGGGGTGGAGTCCCCTTCAACCCTGAGATGACTTTCCCTAGTAATGAAGAGGTGGCAAAGGCATTATATCTGGAACCAGTTCTGATTGGGCAGAACATGACAGCCAAGGCTGGAGTCTCTGGTCTTCACTTGGATTTCTTGACCTCTCAGGCTATTCTGAAGGCCTCCTTGGGGGAGTGGAAGGCAGTCTGTGCATTATTAGCCCTTAGCATATATGGGGTTATTTTATTTGCAGATGAGCCTAAGTTTGTTAGCAAGAATGCAATCCATCTTTTCATCCTGAGGAACCCAGTGCCCACCTTACTGGGAGATCTCTACTACTCTGTTCACCAAAGGAATGAAAAACAAAGGGGAAGATTAGTGAGATGCTGTGCACCTTTGTTCCATACCTGGCTGCTCAAACATTTGCCAAAGACTGATGCATTCTTGAACCCTCACCAGCAGAAGAACTGGGCTAGGAGGCTTGTTGCTTTAACCTCAGATGATATCAGGTGGTGCACTCAGAGCACCAAGGGCAGAGACATCATTACTAGTTGCGGGAAATTTCCCAATGTACCTCTGATAGGAGTGAAGGGTTGCATCAACTACAACCCTCTGCTATTCAAAAGACAACTGGGCTATGCATTGGTCCACCCTCCTAGAGTACAAGATCTAGCTGAGACCCTTTATTGTGAGATCAAGCCTAATCTGGCTATTGTCAGGCAAGCATCCTGGGCTTGGGACAATGTCCAGACTAAAGGGGTAACCATTCTTGGGAGATGCAACAATGTGGCCTCAGCTCAGTACTATGAATGGTCTCATGCCAGGGCTCAAGTTTCTGGAATGCCCTTCACCCTTGAAGATGTGCCTGGACCCTCCACAGCACCACCTCCAGCTACTGTTAGCCTGGAGGAGTTTGAGAAATTGAAAGAGAGAAATGAGAATCTGACTCAGGCTCTACAGAAGACCCTCTGGGAGAGGAGTGATGGTCGGCTGGACATTGAAATGTTAGAAAAGCTAAAGGTGGAGCATCTAGCCAGGATTGAAAAGTCAGAGGATTACATCAAGAAGTCAAGGGCTGGAGAGCAGATCTTGAAGAATGCCTGCAAAGAGGCCCAATTTCAGAGAGCTAGGACTGATTTGTATCTGAAGGAGAGTCAAGCTAGGTGGGTCAGGATCACCGAAGCTCGTACTCAGGAGGATAAAAGGACTCAGGATAAGATTGAGCAGCTGGAAGCTAGTGCAAAAGAGTAACAGGAAGCCTTGGCAGCAGCCCAGAGAGAGGTCTCAGAGTTGAAGATTAGAGCTGGTGTGAAGAGGTCAAAGGACCAGAGCCAACACAAGAAGCTAACTGCAGCTGTTGCCACCAGGAATCTCCTTATTAGGAACCTTACAGAGCGTCCAGCTGATCCTGTGACTGAAGCACTTCTCAAGGAAGTTCAGGAGGATGAGTTTGGTCTTGGTGTCTGACTTTTGCTTGTTGTTGCGTTCATTTCATTGTACTTTTCTTTTCTTTATGTTGTAGTTTTGACCCCTCAGAGGGCATGTATTGTAAAAAGAAACAGACTATGTATCATTTACCTTTTTGTAATATATGTGTTGGTTTGTTTTATCTGAATTCTTCAAGCAATATCACAAGCATCTTCCTCAAGGGTCTGGAAAGGTCAAAACCAAGTGCCAAGCCGGATACCTTGGAAGCAAATAAGCATACTGCATTGCATACTAACCTTTTGTTTTGTTTTGTAGGTTTTTGTTTTATTGTTACTAACTCTGTTGTGACTTCAGGAACTATTGCTCGACGTCGGGTGTTTCCACTCAACCGTCCACATAGATATCCAACCCGCAACAACCTTCCGGGTATACAAATGGACCAAGTACAGCAGGACCTTACAGAGGTCAGGACTCAAATGGCCAACGAGAGATTGGAAATGAGGAATCAGATGACACAATTTATGGAGGTGATGAATAATATGGCTCAAAGCCAAGAGAGATTAAGAGCACTGGTAGAGAGGCAGAATCAGGAAGACCCCCATCTAGGGACTGCTGGGACAAGCAATAATGAGAGAGTTCAACCTCATGTTAATCCTCCAGTCTATGGACCCCACCTTCATCCGGAGATCAACATCCCTGCTAATGTGCAAGGGACTGCCACTGCAGGCAGAGTGTTACAAGAAGACCCCCAGGAAGATCAATTTACAGTGATGGGAGCTGGGGAGGAGGCCTATGACAGAAGGCTAGATGAGATTGCTGAGAAACTAAGATCCCTAGAGTCCCAGAATTCTTTGGGCTTTGATGTTATGGACATGGGCTTAGTGGACGGGGTCAGGATTCCTCACAAATTTAAACCACCGTGCTTTGAGAAGTACAACGGAACTTCCTGTCCCCGGACCCATTTACAATCCTTTCTGGGGAGGCTGAAGGCATATACCATGGACGAAAAGCTATGGATGTTTTATTTTGAAGATAGCTTAACAAGAGCTTCAAGGGAATGGTACTCTCACCTGACTAGAGCAACCATCAGGTGCTGGAAGGACTTGGCTGAGGCCTTTATCAGACAATATCAGTACAACTTGGATATGGCTCCCAATAGGACCCTCCTGATGGGAATGTCTCAATCATCCAGGGAAAGCTTCCGGGAGTACGCTCAGAGGTGGAGACAGCTTGCTGCTGCTGTCCAGCCACCCATGTCAGAAAGGGAGATGGCTGATATGTTTATGAACACCCTCCAGGGGACATACATTGATAGGCTAGCTGCCTTTTCTTCTACCAGCTTTGCAGATGTAGTCATAGCCGGGGAAAGAATTGAGAGCCTATTAAAGATGGGTAAGATTTCTGACAACGGTGCGAGCTCATCCAGCAACACAAGAAAGCCTTTCGTGGGCCCAAGAAGAGCTGGTGAGACCAATGCTATCCATACCAGCAGAGGCAGACCCCAATATGTTCATAGGTCTGTGGCAGCAGTCACCATTCCCGCTCTAATTCACCCTCAACCAGCTTATCAACCACAGCAACAAAATTACCAGCAACAAACTCAGTATCCTCCTCAGAGAAATTATAACAACAACAACACCAGCAACAACAATCAGCAAAGACCATATCAACAGAGACCCTCTCAGGCCAATAGGGTGATCGATCCGATCCCTATGCCCTATGCCACATTATTGCCACAACTCCTGAAACTCAACCTGGTTGAGCTAAGGACATTGGCACCTCCAGATCCTGCCAGTCTGCCCAGAAGTTACGACGCCAGCGCCAGATGTGCTTTTCACTCAAATGCACCTGGCCACAGTACAGAGAAGTGCAGGGCTTTGCACATGAAAGTACAAGATTTAGTGGATTCCAAAGCTCTAAACTTTGCACCACCACCAAATGTTAACAAGAACCCTATGCCACACCACGGAGGGCCCAGAATCAATGCTATTGAAGAAGATAAGCCGTCCTACTTGATAACCAGTGTGGGTCAGATTCGGACACCCTTGGTAGCGATTAAAGCTCAACTCCTTGAATGTCAAATGTTCCCTGGATGTGAGCTAGGATGTGCTTATTGCAACATTTCAGTGAATGGGTGTGATGACTTGAGAGAAGGCATAGATGGTCTCATCCAGAGTGGCCTGCTTCAAATCACAACATCAATACCTACCAATCCAGCAATCTCCCTAACAACAGTCCCAGAGTCTTCTACAACTACAACAACCATTGTTCCAAACAACTCTTCAGTTTCATCAACCAATGCTTCATCTGTTACTTCAACGGACCAAATATCAACAAACATCCCTTCTACAACTTCAACACCCCTTCATTCAGAGTCTCCTACAACAACAACACCCATCCAGTCAACAGTGTCTCCTACAGTACCAACAGCAAACAATGAAAATGTCTCAACAGTTACAATTTATTATGATCCTGCAAATGATTCTGCCTACAACTCACAAAATGCCACTCCTATTAGAGCACCAGTCACAATAATATCATGGTCCCTTCTGCAGCTGCCATCAGTCCAGTCACTATCACAGTGCCTGGGCCAGTACCTTATGAAAGCAGTAATGCCATCCCTTGGCATTACGGCTCCGACCTATACTGCGAAGGACAGAAAATCACTCTCGAATCGTCAACTTCTTCACCACAAATAGACAATGTGGGGGGAGGCGGAGGCTTCACTCGAAGCGGACGTCTCTTTGCCCCGCAAATTCAAAGACCCACTGCTGAAGCAGAAGCTGCTGCCAAGGCAAAAGGGAAGAGCATGGTGCAAGAAGAGCAAATTGTTAAAGAAGCTTTGAAAACACCTTTTGATCAAGAAGTTGATGAATTCATGAGAATCATCAAGAAAAGTGATTACAAGATAGTGGACCAGCTTCACCAGACGCCTTCCAAGATCTCCATTCTATCATTGCTTATGTGCTCCGAGGCTCATCGGAACGCACTACTAAAAGTCTTGCACGCAGCTTATGTGCCAGAGGAGATTACGGTCAATCAGTTGGAAGCTGTGGTTGGAAATGTTAATGCTAGTAATGGACTAGGATTTACCAACACTGATTTGACTTCGGAAGGTCGCAATCATAACAAGGCTTTGCACATTACCATGGAGTGTAAGGGTGCAGTTCTTTCCCATGTACTGGTAGACACAGGGTCATCCCTCAATGTCTTACCTAAAAAAGCCCTTGTGAAGCTGGAGTATGAAGGATTGGCATTACGCCCCAGCAACTTAGTAGTGAGAGCCTTTGACGGTTCTAAGAGATCAGTTCTGGGAGAAATTGAGTTGCCTATAACGATTGGCCCACAAACTTTCAAAATGACCTTCTACGTGATGGACATTCAGCCGGCCTACAGCTGTTTGTTGGGTAGACCATGGATCCATGCCGCTGGCGCAGTTACGTCTACCCTTCACCAGAAGTTAAAATTCGAGTGGGAGGGCCAAGTCGTTACTATTTGTGGAGAGGAAGATATTTTTGTTAGCCATCTGGCTACATACAAATACATTGAGATGGATGGGGAGATCCACGAAACGATGAGTCAAGGGTTCGAGGCCCTGAATATTAATGAAACATCTGTTGTACTTGGGACTTCCATGACATCCTACCAGCAAGCCAGGAAGGTTGTTGAGGAGGGAAATGCTCAAGGCTGGGGCAAACTATTGCCTGTGGAGAAGAAAGAGGATAGATTTGGGTTGGGTTACAAACCAACTCAACAAGATCAAGCAGAGGCTGCTAAGAAGCCCAACTTTGTTAGTGGGGGGATGCTCACCCCTGATGCTGTCAACAACTTGGAAGATGAGTCGGAAGATGAACGCAACCTGGAAAGCTGGATTCGTCCAAGGATCCCGGGGAGCCGTATCTCAAACTGGTCTTCCCAGGAAATTATAAGGGTTACTCCTGCAAAGTAATTATTATTTCCTGTATATTTTAAGCATGCATCAAGTCTTGCATCTCGCCCAAGATGACAAGACTCATTTTGTAATCGGGCCATCTGTAATTTTTGTGCAACAAGATTAATCAATGAAATATCAGACATCTTTTGCAAATGAGTCTTTTTCTTTTCCGCTCACTGTTTTTCCATTTTTCTTTTTGTACAAAAAATAAATGGCAATGTTTTCAAAATGACAACTTTATTTCACTTTTCTAAACAAGATTAAAATCAATCACTAAAATGAACAAACTGAACCCTTGCAGAGAGTGCCTTCCAGACCGCACCGACAACAACACGGCTATGACTTCGTATGACTTTGACAATCCAATCAATCAAGCTGATGAAGGGGTTGAAGAAGATTACGAGCTTCCTGAAGAGCTAGCTAGGTTGTTGAGGCAAGAGGAAAAGGTTATCACTCCTCATCAGGAGGAGGTAGAAACGATCAATCTTGGTACAGATGAAGATGTGAAAGAAGTTAAAATCGGGGCCTGCCTACAAGACTCAGTGAAGAAACAACTGGTTGACCTGCTTCAAGAATATGTGGATGTGTTTGCTTGGTCTTATCAAGATATGCCAGGGTTGGACACCGATATTGTTATGCACAAGCTGCCTTTAAGAGAAGATTGCCCACCGGTTAAACAGAAATTGCGCCGTACTCGCCCAGACATGGCAATGAAGATCAAAGAAGAGGTACAAAAGCAGTGGGACGCCGGGTTCCTTGCTGTAACTAGCTATCCACCGTGGGTTGCTAATATCGTACCTGTGCCTAAGAAAGACGGTAAAGTAAGGATGTGTGTTGACTACCGGGACCTGAACAGAGCCAGCCCGAAAGATGATTTCCCATTACCTCACATTGATGTATTGGTTGATAATACGGCTCAGTTCTCGGTATTCTCCTTCATGGACGGATTTTCAGGATACAATCAGATCAAGATGTCACCTGAAGACATGGAGAAGACAACCTTCATCACACCCTGGGGCACGTTCTGTTACAAGGTGATGCCATTCGGATTGAAGAATGCTGGTGCAACATATCAACGGGCTATGGTAACATTATTCCACGATATGATCCATAAAGAAATCGAGTGTTATGTGGATGACATGATTGCCAAGTCCCTCACATAAGAAGACCACCTGGTAAATCTGCTGAAGTTATTCAAGCGTCTGAGGAAGTACCAACTGAAGCTGAATCCCAACAAGTGCACATTCGGGGTGCGATCTGGTAAGCTGCTGGGTTTCATTGTAAGCGAGAAAGGGATTGAGGTTGACCCTGATAAGGTCAAAGCCATTCAAGAAATGCCTGCACCAAAGTCTGAAAAAGAAGTTCGAGGGTTTCTAGGTAGATTGAACTACATCTCAAGGTTCATATCTCACCTTACAGCAACCTGTGAACCCTTGTTTAAACTGTTAAGAAAAGAACAGACGGTCAGGTGGAATGAAGACTGCCAGAGGGCTTTTGACAAAATCAAAGAATACCTGCAAGAACCTCCAATCCTTATGCCTCCAGTTGAAGGAAGACCTCTGATAATGTACTTGACAGTATTAGAGGAGTCAATGGGGTGTGTGCTGGGCCAGCATGACGAGTCTGGTCAAAAAGAGTATGCAATATACTACCTAAGCAAAAAGTTTACCGACTGTGAACAACGTTATTCACTGCTCGAGAAAACTTGTTGTGCTTTAGCGTGGGCTGCTCGCCGACTGAGACAGTATATGTTGACCCACACTACCTTATTAATCTCAAAGATGGACCCAGTCAAGTACATTTTCGAGAAGCCAGCTCTTACCGGACGGGTTGCAAGATGGCAAATGATTCTCACGGAATATGACATTCAGTACACATCTCAGAAAGCCATCAAGGGCAGTGTATTGTATGAATATCTTGCTGAGCAACCTATTGATGACTACCAGCCTATGAGATTTGACTTCCCTGATGAAGACATCATGTTCATAAAAGCGAAAGACCGTGAAGAGCCTATTCACACTGAAGGGCCTGACTCAGAAGAAGAATGGACTATGATGTTTGATGGGGCTGTTAACATGAATGGTCGTGGTGTTGGTGCAGTACTCATTACACCTAAAGGAGTTCACATGCCTTTCTCGGCAAAGCTCACCTTCAACTGCACTAACAACGAAGCTGAATACGAAGCTTGTATTATGGGTCTTGAGGAAGCCATTGACCTCAGGATCAAGACTTTGACCGTATTCGGAGATTCAGCTCTGGTAGTTAATCAAACCAACGGCAAATGGTACACCCACCAGGATCATCTGATACCTTACAAGGATTATACAAGTTGGTTACTGACTTTCTTTACAACGGTCAAGCTTGAGTATATCCCTAGGGACGAGAATCAGTTTGTGGATGCTCTGGCTACCATTTCATCTATGATCAAAGTTCAAGCTGCCAACTTTGTACCTCAGATTTCAGTATCCAGACTTGACAAACCGGCATATGTGTTCGCAGCGGATATTGTCAAAGATGATAAGCCTTGGTTCCATGACATTAAGTGCTTCTTGGAGGATCAAACATACTCATTTGGGGCATCTTCCAATGATAAGAAGACTTTGAGAAGGCTTGCTGGTAGTTTCTTTCTGAACACTGATGGTTCCCTATACAAGAGAAACTTTGATATGGTACTCCTCAGATGTGTTGATAGAACAGAAGCAAACTTGTTAATGCACGAGGTGCACAAAGGATCCTTTGGTACCCATGCAGGAGGGCATGCCATGGCTAAGAAATTGCTGAGATCAGGCTATTACTGGATCACAATGGATGCCGACTGTTGTGCCTATGCCAGAAAATGCCATAAATGCCAGATCTATGCGAATAAGGTGCATGTGCCTCCCAATCCTCTGAACGTGATGTCTTCACCCTGGCCCTTTGCTATGTGGGGCATTGACATGATTGGCAAGATTGAACCGACTGCTTCAAATGGCCACAAATTCATCTTGGTCGCCATTGACTACTTCACCAAGTGGGTCGAAGCAGCTTCCTATGCCAATGTTACAAGACAAGTGGTAGCCAGGTTTCTAAAGAGAGATATCATCTGTCGATACGGAGTTCCCGAGCGAATCATTACTGATAATGGTTCCAATTTAAACAACAAAATGATGGCAGAGTTGTGCCGGGACTTCAAGATCCAACACCACAATTCTTCTCCTTACAGGCCAAAGATGAACGGCGCTGTCGAGGCAGCTAACAAAAATATCAAGAAGATTGTGCAGAAGATGGTAGTCACCTACAAAGACTGGCATGAGATGCTACCGTTCGCCTTGCACGGGTACCGCACGTCAATCAGAACGTCCACTGGGGCAACACCGTATCAGCTTGTGTATGGTATGGAGGCAGTCCTACCTGTTGAAGTTGAATTACCCTCCCTACGGGTACTGATGGATGTTAAGCTGAACGAAGCAGAGTGGGTTCGATCCCGATACGAACAACTGAGTCTGATTGAAGAGAAAAGATTGGCTGCAATCTGTCATGGGCAGTTGTATCAGAAAAGAATGAAGAAAGCCTTCGATCAGAAAGTCAGGCACCGAGAGTACCAAGTAGGAGATCTTGTGCTGAAAAGAATCCTCCCTCCTCATACAGACCACAGGGGCAAATGGACTCCGAACTATGAAGGACCATTTGTAGTAAAGAAAGTTTTCTCTGGTGGAGCACTGATGCTCAGCACCATGGATGGTGAAGATTTCCCGTCCCCTGTGAACTCAGATGCAGTTAAAAAATACTTCACGTAAAAATGACCCGCTGGACATAAAAACAGAATGTAAGTCCAGGCAAAAATAGGGCATCCCGGCGAGTCAAAAACAGAATAAAAGACTCGGGCAAAAATAAGGGAAAATAAACAAAAAAATGTACACCCGCTGAGTTGAAAAGCCGCATTGGACAACTCAGGCAAAAATGGGTATCCCGATGGATTGAAAACTCGAAAGGGCAATCCATGCAAAATAAGGGAATAAGCGAACAACTGCATCCTGAATTCGTCTGTATCACGTACAACTTGATAAGCTTCAAAAGGGTCAAGCTTCTGTCAGAATCAGCCTTCTTCAAAAAGCAAGACGAGGAGAACGTCAAAAGTCATACGAGTCATAGCAAGAGGGAAGCTCCTTGAAGCGTCGTCAACATTGCCAGCATTTTGTTTCTCAATTTGTAACAATCTCCTCATTTCAGGAGATATGTTTTCTTTGACTGTATCTTGCCAATTCAGGGCACATGAATTAATAAAATCAGAATTTCAGTCATGTTTCGTCTTGTACATTTTTATTTGCGAAGAATGTCTGATGTCTTTAAAAAACGGATTGCATAAATACAGATGTTTATCTTCAAAAATGATACGTGCTTGCAGGAAATATACTTACTCTCGAGAGTGTCTCACTCCTATGACGGAATCTGGTAAGGGATGCCTCGAGATTACTTGTGCGTTTCTCTGTCTTTGCAGGATTGCAGGTATTCAAAAGCGCAACATGGGGCATGAAAGCTTCATCCCAGCAAGCTGGCAAATCAACACTCGCTCAGTCTTGACACCCAGATGTTTGCTCCCCAGCTGAGTTGCCATTTGTTGCTTCTCCCAGTCGAGGAGCCAATCATTCTTCCTTCTCAGCCAAGTACAAAAGCCAGAGAACCATCACCCCACAGAGTATCAGCCTTTAGCCAGAAGAGCAACGTATGAAGGGATCACAACAGAGTGACGAAAGCTTCTACAAGCCCCAGCTGGGTCCCTCGTTACCAAGAATAGGTCTATCAGTAACCTATTTCCCCAAGCAGAATCATCTCATCAGATCTACCAATGATCTCATCCCCAGCTGGGATGTTCACTTCAAACAGATCAACCAGAGATCTTTGCAGCAATGGGATCCGAATCCCGGATTGGTACCTTTTGCATAATCATAACATTCGCATCATATTCACCCCACAAAGCGTAGCATTCCGTCTAATATGGAGCATTACGGCAAAAATCAAACATTTTGCATGATCATAAGTCATGGTCTGAATCAAACACTTGTGAATAATGACAATCCATCAACAATACATGGAATACCCCCCAGATTCCCCAGCAAAAAGCAGTTGCCTCACATTCCCAAACACCAGTATATACTCCTTGTGGCACCCGTCCGTGTCATATCCCCGGCAGAAAGCCAAAGACATCCTCTTTGCACTCACATATACTTACATATATATATGATTTCTTGACATCCGTCCATGTCATTTTCCCCAGCACAGTAATGTAAACACTTTGTATATCAGATACTGGTCTATACTATACTCTATACTTTTGTGACACTTGTCTGTGTCACTCTCTCCAGCAGGTTGAACACTTAAATATACACCACTCATACTTATTTTTACAGATACTCGTCCGTATCTTGTATACACCATTTATATCCCCGCAGATTCAACACTAGTCCTTGTTCTTTGTTAACCAGTTGGTACTCGTCCGTATCATCATCTCAGAACATGTGTCAAGCGTTTGTTTCTACTTGATACTTGTCTGTATCATAGTCTTAAGGATGCTCGTCCGCATCTTTAGTCCACACGTGTCAAACACTCTTGTCTTCTTGGATATAGATACTTGTCTGTGTCTACTATTCCCCAGAAGAGTCCCTTCAGATTCAACACTCGTCCGTGTTCTCTGTTAACCAGTTGATACTCGTCCGTATCATCATCTCTGAACATGTGTCAGTACTTGTTTCTACCTGATACTCGTCCGTATCATAGTCTTAAGGATGCTCGTCCGCATCTTTAATCTATACACACCCAAACACTTATACCTTATTTCTTGGATACAAACACTCGTCCGTGTTTACTATTCCCCAGTAGATCGCCCACAAAGCAATTTCTTTTTATCTGACATTCATCCTGTGTCATGATAAACCCTGAGAGCAGCCGTACCCTGCTAGGTGGTCGTCCTCCACCTCTTGATGATCGTCCTTCATCATGCTCGTCCGATGGCCGTCCCCATCGTTGACCTTTTTTCCGACAGTCCTATGTCGTGATGTTTAGCAGCCGTCCCCTGCTAGGTGATCGTCCTTCACCTTTCTTTGATGATCGTCCTTCATCATTTTATCCAATGGCCGTCCCCATTGTTGATTTTGGTTATCTGGCGTTCGTCCTACGTCATGATAAACCTTGAGAGCAGCCGTCCCCTGCTAGGTGGTCGTCCTCCACCTCTTGATGGTCGTCCTCCATCATGCTCATCCGATGGCCGTCCCCATCGTTGACCTTTTATCCGGCATTCGTCCTATGTCGCGATATTTTCGGCAGCCGTACCCTGCTAGGTGGTCGTCCTCCACCTTAGATGACCGTCCCCCATCTTATCCCCAACAGAGCAGCCGTCCCCTGCTAGGTGATCGTCCTTCACCTTTGATGACCGTACCTCATCATCTGTTTATTTCATTTATTCTTTAACCCGATGGCCGTCCCCGTCGTGGTCCCTTTTCTTTTTAGCCTGATGGCCGTCCCCATCGTTGGTTGCTTTGCTTTATGAACTTGATGGCCGTCCCCATCATCTTTCATTAATCCCCAGAGAATCTTACAACTTTATTTTGATGGCCGTCCCCATCATAATCCCTTTTATCCCCAGCATGTCGGCCGTCCCCGTCATCGCTTTACTTCACACACTTTTCCCAGCATGTCGGCCGCCCCCGTCATTGCTCTTTACCCAGCAGTCGTCCTCTGCTCGACGGTCGTTCTCCGTCGCCCATACTTTACAATATACTTTATTTTCTTTTACAATCTATATCCCTTTTCTTCTTCATTCTGTGAGTGCAAATTTTGGACTGTCTTTGGTATTCAACCACAAGTTATCTTGTTTTCCTGTTAAGCCGTTGCTTACATCCTGCACAGCTAACTCATGTTTGAATAGGGGAAGCTGTAAACACCCCAAATTTGCCCTCACCCATTCACACCATGGCTTGTGATCTTTTCATATGCATAAACTCAATCATAGCATCTCATATCACATTTTTGATTCACTGCATTAGTTCAAAGTCATCTGCACCTAGGGTTTGTGATCTGAGCAATCCAAGAGCTTCTTGAGCCACTCCAAAGGCCATCAATCACTTCAAAGGGGTCCATGTATGTTCAAGCATCATATTATATTCTCTTAAAGTCAAGAATGTCAAAAAATCACAAGAACTGAGAATGGTATGGAAGCAGAGCCAGGCTTGACTGCCCAGATGACCTAAAATTAGGGTTTTGGTTTCAGAGGCCATAACTCCAATTTTTTTGGTCATTATTGTTTCTATTGGTCTCTATATGGTGTAGGGAGTATGCATATCAATTTTCATGAAGAAATTCCATGGGGAAGTCATCTGATCAAGAGTTGACTTTTCAAGCAAGTCAGTGCAAAATCAGGGCATCTGAGGCCCCCAATGACCCAACCAAAGGGTGTTCTTCATCATTTTGATTGTATATGATATTTATTTGATCATGGAAGATGGTAGAAGTTCACAAAATTGAAGAATCTCAAGTCTTTTGTAAAGTTGACTTTTTGGGAAGTTTGACTTTTAATGAAATTGTCATTTTAGGCAACTTTTTCAACCTTTACTTTTTGATTCAAAGAAGCTTCAAATGAAAAAACTTTGGTCATGAAAGTTGTAGAATAGATCTTTCCCTTTTCAAAAAGTACAAGAACATGACCTAATTCATTTTGGATCAAAAGTTATGACTCACCAAAGTTGGCAAAAATCACAAAATTTCAAAGTTTCTACCAAAGAGGCATTTTGCAAAATGACTTGATCAAGTGTTCTAAAGCTACCAAATGGACTTCTAAACTTCACAACATGATTACATAACCTCTAAAAATCAGAATTGGCCCAAGGAATTTCTCATTTGTGTGACTTGATTTTCAAGAATTCATAAGCCATTTTCATAAAGATGCAAAAAGGGATTTTTGGCAAAATCATTCTCCCATGAATTGTGTGATCACTAATTGGTTTCTATACATTGTCATGATCTAATGAGGCATCCCACATCAAAAAAAGCAGCAAGAGTTTTCACATTGACATAGCCAAAATCATGAGAAAACACAAGTGGGCAAGTTGCAAAATCTCTCACAACTCATGATCCAAATGCTGCAGACTTTCACAAGCAATCCAAGGGTCATCCTTGACTCAAGCTGAAGCAAGACAAGCCCTTAGACTGCTGCTGCCATAGCCCATGCTGCAAGTACAAATCAACTTGACTTTTTGGCCAAAACCCCCATACTCTTGGAACAGTGAGCAGCCACCTCTACTGACCTGCTCCACAGGCTACTCACACATCATGGGAGTGTTATAGCAACTCATTGGCCATTGAAACAAGACACAACACAGCCCTCACAAAAATCTGTCAAGAACTCCTCTTCTTCGAATCTCTCTCTACAGCCATCAAACACTCATTTTCTCTTCCCCAACAAATCATACATACTCCAAAGAACTAGAATCCACCATGAACACAGCTTGAAACCCTCTAGAACATAACTGTGAAATCTGCTACACCAGAACTCATCCTCACAAATCAGCCATCCACAAGAGCTTTGAGGCATTCCATTGAGTTCAGAAGGGCCAAGGGAGTTCATTTGCACAAGTGGGAGGTTCTGGAAGCTCACCATTGAAGCTTTCCAGCTCAGGTATGGCCAAGAACACTTTCTCACAGAACTTGTTTTTCTTGTTATAAAATGAAAGTGTATGTTGTGCTGATCATAATGATGTGTTTGAAATTAAAAATGAGTGAAAAATGAGGATGTATTGATGTTCTGAAATTTCTCCCGTGAAAAATGTTTGCTTCGATTTGCTTGATTCATGTAGTTTAAATGTTGTTTGATGGTTGATTCGTGTTCTAGGATGTTAGAGGATCATTTCCCTGTGTTTAATTTGAAGTGGGGTGGCTTGTGGTGAAATCTAGGGTTTTGGTTCGCCGAAGAAGACGACCGGAAGTCTTCTCCGGCCACCTGAGAACCATTAACCCTAATCAGTGTCATTAATTGATGTTTGAATTTGGTACGTTAGATGCGTTGACTTAGGCTGACTGGCGCGCGTTTGAGTGGCCAAGATGCATCCTCAGAAACCCTAATCTCCATTAACTTAATTAATCCCATTTAATAAATTCGTAAACTTAATTAATCTGATTTGAATGTAGACCATTGGATTACACGCCAAGTCAATAGCCCCTTTCCCAGAATCAATCCTGGCTCTCCATTGCGTTTACTTTTCATTTTCTTTAATTTTAATTCATTTGTTCTATATTTCTTTTGTCCATTTATTTAAAAATAGTAAAACCTTTTCAAAAATTTTGAAAATTTTTATATAAACTTTTATTAATTTTCAGAAACCAAAAACATTTTTGTTTTTATTTTTTGCATTAAAAATTATTTTTAAATCATTTAAAAGTTTATTTTTAATTAATTAAAGGAAATTAATTAATTAAAAATACTTTTAGGTATTTAAAAATCACCAAAAAATTCATGAAACCTTTAAAATCATTTAGAAACATTGTCCAACCCTCAAACCAAATTTCTTTTTTGATCTTGATGCATGTTGATAATTTTCCATGGAATTAATTCATTTTCAAAGCATTATTTTGATCCAATGTTCAAAAAATCATTTCTGCCTAACCATTGAGAGTTGGACTTTGATTCTTTTTGCATTGTGTTTTGCATATCATGTAGTTTGTAGGATTAAATTGGCATGAATTGATCTTGCATTTTCCATTTGTTTGACATTTTTCTTGTTAAGGTACCCTAAAACCCTAGAAATCTTAGGAAATTCATAACTCTAATTAGGTTAAGAGTTGGAACCTCTCCTTTGGGCAGTGAGTTAGTATAGGTTTAGGGATCCTTTGAGTGCATTTTCAATTTTTTATCTTGATGTTTGCTTCTGATTTTGGTTTTTGTTTGATGCATTGATCATAAACCCTAATTTGGGCTTCCATATGCATCCATCTTGCATTTGCTTGCATAACATGACTTGCCATAGTATTTTGTGCATCCATTTGATTCATTTGACATCTTAAGACATATTGTAAGCATGTTTGATCATTGCATCTTGAATTTGCCATGTTGTATGTCATTTGCATTTCATAATTTTTCATGTATGATCATGGTTCTTAACTTGCTTCATTTGCATCCATAAGTTTGTATGATCATCCCCATGTTTTGTTTCATGTTTGCATCATCTCATAGCCTCATTAACATCATGCATGTGCTTCTTGTTTTGATTTGTATCATGTCATTTCATCTCATCCTACATTGCATTGCATTTCTTTCACTAACTTTTCAGGTGGTAAGTCACTTTGAGAAGTGAATTTGCCTTCACTTCTCATAACTTCTTTTCATATCCCTTATGCATCATTGCTGCATTTTATCTTGTGTTTGAGATTGAGCTTGCTCATTCTTCTTCTCCTTACTTTCTTTCCCCAAGTGACTTGACTTCTTAAGTGAAGCAAGTTACTTTGCTTCTCTTTGCTCCTTTCATCTGCTTCCTGGTGGTTCCTCTGAAGATTTCTCTTGTAAACCTCACAAACCTTAGGAACAACCAAGCATGACAATAATTAGGGTTTTGATTAGTCCCCCACTTAGTTTTACCTTTGTGTCTCTTTGAGTTTTCTTTTCTCACCTCATAATCAGGGACTAAACCCTAAAGGCTTTAAGGCTTTGTGATTAAGCTTATGCCTGCATCCTTCTATTAGGATGGAGTGTATAACTTTAATCCTAAGTGTTAAACCCTTAATGTGTTTAAATCCTTTAATCAATTCATCTAATAATCATCAAGACATCAAACTTGTAACTTGGGCCTTGCATTAGGGTTCTAATTCTTCCTTAATTGGTTAAGAAGGACTAACCCTAGTGTTAATGGACAAGTCCCCCTCAAGTTGTCTTACAAACCCTAAAAATCACTTCATCATCATATCATTAAATAAAATCCACTTAACCAAAGGCTTGTTTTGTCATGAGTTTAGTCCCTAATCATGGATTAAGTTGAGGAGCCTTCCTCAGCTTAAACACTCTCATCTATTATCCTTCTATTAGGATGGTGTAATGAGTCTGTTTAATCCTTGATTATGTCTTAATCTCATTACTCAACACTAAACAAAAACCACAAAAACATCTAAATAATCACAAGTAGGTTAATGATCTTAATCCTACACCAAAGGTGATTAAGTGTGAGAAGCTGACTTCACACTTAAGGTAATCTCATTACCCCTAATCAGAGGGAAGATGTGATGAGTTTACTAACCCATTGGCTTGGGCTTAAGCTCATTAACTTATGACAAACTTTCAAAAGCAATAAAATACTGAAAACTCTAAAACAAACAATAATCGTCTCCTACGGGATTCTTTTCTCATCTCATTCACTCACAACCGAGAACTTGCTTCTTCCGTCTAATGCAAGACAGTTTGCACCTGAGCCAGACAGGTCATAAACTTGAGCATTGACAAGCAAGCAGTTCACAAGTCAATTCATCTTTCAGTCTCTTTGGGTCGAACTACGGTGTTCTGACTTCCTCATTGCACGAGAGGATACGTAGGCATAACTTAACAAGTTATCGAACAAAAGTCTCTGTACATTCCCCTCTTTCCAGCATCATTCTTTTAGCCTCATGATCTTGAGCATTTCACTCCTGTTCTTACACTGACACTTCACTTATACACTTCACATTTCTTTTACACTGACACTTGCATTCTTTCCAGCTTTGATACACAGATTACACTGACAATACCCCTTTAAAACACAAATATTTTAAGCGTGGATCCCGTCGAGTACGACAGACAATCTGGGTGCTAATACCTTCCCAGGTTGTAACCAACCCCCTTTCTCAGTCTCTCTGGTTCGCAACCGTCTTATCCATATCTTCCTAGGTCTATGCAGCATTACCTTTCCTTCGGGATAAAAATGCCTAGCTGGCGACTCTATTCATTCCCTGTGAGTTCACTCCTGTGTGTCCTCACACCCTCCCTTCACCGACCGTTCGCGTCTGTACCTTTATCTGGGCCGGTCCCATTTATCGGGAGCGACACTCAGGAGATGTTGCACTGCTTGCATTCCTTGGAGCCATTCGCTTCTTTCCAAGACTTGAGGCTTCAAATGGAGACTTGTGGGATATTGTAGACCCCTTGCACATGATTGAGGAGATTTGTGACCCTTTGGTTGCCTTTGTATAGCTTTCATTTACTCCAATCATTGATCACATACCTATGCCTCAGCTATGCTATACATGATGCAATGTTTTTTATTATTTTATGAACTTGTGTATACTAAATGCTATGCAAAATGTTGAGGGAATGAGAGGGAAAATTTTGAGGTATTACATAGTGCCAACAAAGAAATTCCTCCTAAAGATGACAAAGGCAAAAAGGTTGACGTTGATCCCAACGTCGAAGAAAAGGAAGCGCAATTAAATCCCCAAGATGCTGGCTAAGAGAACCCTACAGCCAAGAGCAACACAGGCAAAGGTCGGGCGAAAGGGGAGGCTGGACCTAACACTCACGTCCTTCTTGACTCAACACCAAGCAATCCTCCATCTTCTGGTTCGACTGTCTTTTCATGCGAGGAGCTTGAAAACCTGAAGACAAGGAAGCCCTTGGAATACTTGAGGGCCATGCTCAGTAATCGCTATAACTTCCAGGATTCTTCTGGTAGTTCGACCAATTCTGGAGCCACCTCTGAGGTTAAGACTCTCAGTTCCTTTATGGCTGAAGTCAAAACCAAAATTCTTGGTGTCGGCTTATTCCAAATCTTGGAGGAAGATCCCAGCCAGCAGCCTGAATTGAAAGTGCTCCTCAAACAAGTCAATGTTTTGGAGGCCAATGCTGATGAGACTCGTCTAGTCATGGATCTCACACAAATAATTGATGTGGTAGTTGGAGATCTTGGTCGTCGAAAGGAGTTCATCAAATGATCTCTAACAAGAGAGAGACCTAAGCTGCTGAATGGGATGCTGTGGCAGCTTCAACTGAGAAGGTTTCAGAATTGTCGAAACTTTCTGATACTTATTCACAAGAAGTAGCTGAATGTGATAGAAATATCCACAGCTTCAAGGAACAAATAGCCCAGCGTGAAGCCAAGATTGCCCAAGAGCAGAAGCGCAAAGCTGACCTTCGACAACCTAAAAAGAATGAAGTCGAAGAGGAGATCAAGGTAGGGCTCCATCATGCTGACAGAGCTCAACAATTGGGCAAAGAGATTGATGATATGTATTATAACAAAAGTCTATGTGACTGTCGAATCTCCGTTCAGAAAAGGAAATTCATGGAGCTCAAGGAGTCTTTCCTTTAGAGTTAAAATTTTTGTAATAGAAAGCTAGTTTTATGTATCTTTTTCATTTTGCAGCCCTAGAAGGCCTCTTTTGTAATGACTCCTTCGCTTTCTGGCAACATAATCAATATAATTATTCTGCTTTTATCTTTACTTCTTGCAGAATTGGTTTGTATTGTTTCAAGTATTTGCCATTTATTTTAAATATTCTTCCGTCCTTGCCTATTTCTTCGATTTCATAAGCACCGTTCGAAAAAACACTTAAAATTTTAAAAGGTCCTTCCCACTTGGGGGACCATTTGCCCATTAATTTATCTTTTCGATCCATTGGAAGTATTACCTTCCAAACTAAATCTCCCACATAAAGGACCTTATATTTTACTTTTTTATTGTAAGACTTTTCGACTCTCTCTTTTTGTCTCCTTATTAAGTCCAACGCACGTAGTCTTTCTTCATCTAAGTCCACAAATCATCCATCATCATGCTCCAATATATTTCTGAAAGGATCTCATGATGTATTTGGACACGTATGGATTGCAAATAGATTTCAACTAGAAGTACTGCATCATGTCCGTATGTCAGCTTGAATGGAGTAGAGTTAGTGGCCTCTTTGGGTGACGTTCGATAAGCCCATAAAATTTGATCCAAGGTTTTATGCCAATTTCTAGGCTTTTTACCTACATGCTTTTTGATCAAATTTATTATCACTTTGTTTGCTGCTTCGACTTGTCCATTCGCCTGGGCATAATAGGGTGTAGATGTTAATAACTTAAATCCTGTTTCCTTTGCAAAAGCTTGCATAATTCTGCCAGTAAACACAGACCCTTGATCCGTGGTTATTGTTTCTGGTATTCCGAATCTATAAATTATGTATTTTTGGATAAATTCTATGACTGCTTCCTGATCCACATTCACCAATGGTATGGCTTTGATCCATTTAGTAAAGTAGTCTACTCCTACTAAAATGTATTTTTGTCCTTTTGACGAAGCTGGTCGAATTTCTCCAATTAAGTCCAAGGCCCAATCTCTAAATGGCTATGGTTTTATGATTGAATATAATTCGCTCGCAGGGACATGTGGTATGCCTGCATGGAGTTGACACTCTTGGCACCCTTTTGCAAAATCGACACAATCTTTTAGCATGGTTGGCCAATACAAACCTTGTCTAAATAATAACCATTTCATATTGTGTCCTGCCTGGTGTGCACCACATGTACCACTATGTACATTCGGCAAAGCTATGTAGGCTTTTTCTTCGCCTAAACATCTTAGCAAGACTCCTTCTGCGGTCTTTTTGAATAGTTCGTTTCCAAAACGTACATAGCTTAAAGCTTTGTATCTTACTTTTATCTCTACCTTTTTGTTTGGGTCTTGGAGATACTCTTTGATGGGTTTTCTCCAATCTTCTCTCTCTGAATCATCTATGTTAAAGATTTCAAAGTTTTCATCATCCCCATAACCAAGTTTCATTGTTTCTAAATCTGATGGGGATAATCTGGTTGACAAAAATCTTCCCCTTATTTCAATAACCATCTCTAGTTTTTCTTTCGACACTCTATAGCCTGATGCAATTTGAGCCAGGTCGTTGGCTTCTTGATTTTTTATTCTAGGGATATGTTTGAAAATCATTGTGTCGAATTGTTTGAGGAGTCTGTTGGCTATAACGAAGTACATGATCAGATTTTCTTTAACGCATCTGTATTCTTTGGTTAATTATTTTATTACTAGTTCTGAGTCGCCCATTATTTCGACTCTTGATGCCCCAATTCCAACAATACTTCAAGTCCAGCAATTAAAGCTTCATATTCGGCTTCATTGTTTGAACAAGGGTTTTCGACCCTATATTTGAGTTTTGTTGGAATTTTATCAGGAGAAATAATCAATACCCCAATACCCACACCATTATTGTGGCTGGAACCGTCAAAATATAGCCTCCATGGCTATAATTCGACGTATTTTATTTCTTTTTCATCTATGGAGTGGTCTGCTATGAAGTCAGCTACCACTTGTCCTTTTACGGCTAGGTAGGTATTTTAAGGAATATTCAGTTAATGCTAGAGCCCGTTTCCCAATTCGAATATGTAAAATAGGTTTAGATAACATATGTTTTATTACGTCGAAATGAGATGATACAAATACATCAACTGGTCTTATATAATGCTTAAATTTAGTACAAGAAAAATATACACACAAACATAATTTTTCTATTACACTATATCTAGTTTCGGCATCATTTAAGACTCTGTTGAGATAGTAAATGGCTCTTTCAATGCCATTTTCATCCTCTTGACATAACATACTTCCTAAGGTCTTGTCGGATGCTGATATGTACAATCTTATGCTTCTTTTCCCACTGGGAGACATCAAGACTGGAGGACTAGTTAGGTATCCTTTTATCCTGTCGAAAGCATGTTGTTGTTCTTGCCCCCTAAGTGAAGTCTTCTTTCTTGACTCGAAGCAGAGGAGAGAAAGCTTGCGTCTTTCCGCTGAGGTTTGAAATGAATCTTCTTAGAAAATTGATTTTTCCCAGCAATGATTGCAATCCTTTCTTTGTAGATAGCACTTTTGCCTCCATTATTGCTTTAGCTTAGTTGGCATTTATTCCCTTTTTGTGGACCACAAAACCTAGGAAATCTCCAGCCTGCACGCCAAATGCACATTTTAGGGGATTCATCTTTAAACTAAATTTTCTCATCCTTTCAAAGGATTGTCGAAGATGGTCTAAATGATGTTTTCTTGAAACATACTTTATCACCATATCATCTATGTAGACTTGCATGAAAGTTTCAATGAAATCATGAAAAATAGAGTTCATGGCCATTTGGTACGTAGCTCCAACAGTTTTTAAACCAAAGGGCATAACTACCCATTCGTAAGTCCCTATTGCTCCAGGACAACGAAAGGCTCTTTTGGAAACATCCTCTTCTGCAATGAAGATCTGGTTGTAGCCAGAGTATCCATCTAGCATGCTTAGGTACTCATGACATGCTGCAGAGTCTACTAACATTTCTGCCACTGGCATATGATATTCATCCTTGGGTGTGGCTGAATTTAGATCTCTAAAATCAATACACACCCTCAAAGTGCCATTTTTCTTTATGACATGTACAATATTTGCAATCCATTCGACATACCTGGTCGGGCGAATGAATTTGCATCTGAGAAGTCTTTCGACCTCCTCTTTTATTTTCGACAGGACTTCTGGTGCAAATCTCCTTGGAGTCTGTTTTACAGGCTTCTTCCCTTCCATGATAGGAAGTTTTAATTCGACTAAAGTTCTATTTAGGCCTGGCATTTCATCATAGTCCCATGCGAAGCAGTCTTTGAACACCTCCAGCAGCTGGACTAATTCGACTCTGAACTAGGGGTCCATGTTAGCATTTATATAGGTTGGTCTTCTTTCTGCCCCCAGTCCTAGATTGATTTCCTCCAAAGAGTCCTGCGCCACCATCTTCAAGTTAGTTGATACTGGATCCTTTTCGAACCCCAAAGGTTCGTCATCGTAAATGGCATCAAGCTTTTGATCTTTCCATCTGTTCATCATGTCGTCTTTACTTCTCCGTCAATTCCCTGGGGAGGGCATGGTGAGCCTAAATCTTCTTTATTGGCTTCGACAGCCATGTATTTTACTTCGGCCTCTAGAGCCGCTTTTAGTTTATTTTCGGCCATATAGGCCATCAATTTATTTTATGCTGATGTTTCACTCATCATCATCGTCGAATTCGCTACCCCAGCCAGCTGGTTCTATGTTAGAAGTTCCCCATGCCTGGCTTGGTTCACCAATCACTTCTTTGTCCCATTGAAACCCATGTGTTGGGTGAAGGTACATGGAACAATAAGCATTGTCTGATGCCTTCAAATCAAACTCAGCTGGATTGCAAAGAGCTATGTGAGCCAAGTTTCTGTCGAAGCTTTGACTGTTCACGTTGTTTACTTCAGTCATGAAGTAGCTTTGGTCTGCTTCAATGTTTTCGACGATGCCATCAGGACGTCAGATGACTATGCATTGATGCATGGACGAGGATACAACTCCCACCCCATGGATCCACTCTCTACCCAACAACAAGTTGTAGTTGGCCCTGGAAGCTATGACTATAAACATTGTTGGTCTGGTGATAGTTCCAACTGTCAAGTCCACTTGAATGACGCCCATAGTTGAGCCTACTTTCCCTTCATAGTTCGACATAACCATGTTGTGTGGTTTCGCGTCAGAGTCATCTTTCCCAATCCTTTTTATTATGAAATGGGGCATTAAGTTTACTGCAGCTCCCCCATCCACTAGTATTTTGTTGACGCCTGTATTTTCGACCTTCCCTTTTATGAACAAAGGCTTCAAATGCCCTCTCATTGATTCGTCTGGATTCTCAAAGAAAGCATTTTGTTCTTCGACACATCCATTGTTCATGATGTAATAACATACAGGCCTTAGTCCCACGGTACTATCTATCATATTTTCTTCTTCATCTTCGATTTCCATTATTCTGTCATAGTCCCTAGGAAGGACTGAAACCACATTGCATATAACGTCGAATGACCCTTCTTCATCAGACTCAAAATTTTTAGTTGCTTCATCACCTTCTGATATTACGTTGGTGGGCTTTGACAACTGCAACATGCTGCTGGCGTTGTCTCTTTTGAGAGCTTTGTCTTTCTCTGTTTGAGTGTTTCCGCTAGACTCTGCCTTATTTTCGCCAGTAATTTTCTTCTTGACACTGAGTCCTTTTGCTGCATCTCTCTCAGCCCTTTTCTGCCTCTGGAACCTCCTCCATTGAGATTTCGACATGGGACTTTTTCCTTTATAGTTCTCTGAGGGGTAAGGTCTTGGATTTTGTTTCCCAGTTTCTTTCTTCACTTCGACTGAAGATCCTCTATGGACTTCGAAATTCTTCCATCTTCTAGGTCCTTGGGCATCTCTAATGGGTTGCACCCATCTATCATCGGGTACCTTGTCAGATGGTTTATAAGTGTTGTGGTATCTGCCCCCAGCGTTCTGAAAGTGGTACTTTCCTTTTCTTGGATCATACCTACATGTTTCGACTGCTGGACTTGGTCCCCAGTTTCCCCTTAATTTAGTCTTCTCCACAACCTCCAAGTTTTCCGCTGCTTTTCTGTCGAATACGACACTGTATCTTGGGCATATCATCACTTCAGTCTTCTTCTTTTGACATCTTTGAATAAATTTTGCCAAGTTCTCTTCCTCTTTTGGGTAGACTGTCCTTTGGTATTCCTCTTGACGACATTCCTATTTTTCTTTATTCTTTCTATAGGCTTCCACCATATTGATGTCTATTTTCTTTCCCCCAGCAATGCTCAATTTGTCCATCTTTTTAATGAGGATTGCTTCGACAGTTTCTGTCTTGGCTTGCATAGTGCCCTCGTTTGCAGTTTTGATAATACTGGTGAGGTCCTTGGTCTCTTCTTCTTCTGTTTGGTTAGGGGTAACAACTTCAGCAGTTTTGTCTTTGTTGTCGAGGCCTTCAGGAGCCTCCTTCTCACTACTGAGGGGAACATCTGATCCTTTCTCGTCGTTCTCAAAAACGTCTCCCCAACCTGTTGGCTGGATTTTGTTGATGTCAACCTGGGCACTGGCGGGAGTGGTGTATTTCACCAAATAGTCAAACTTTCCACTAGGCTCTCCCAAGGTGACCCATATTATTCTTTTGTTTAAACCCTCATGTCGAATGGTTTAGCATAGTTGGCCTCCAAGATCTGCATAGGATTGGTATCAATCCTCATTTGTTGTTTTGGTTTGTCTCCAAACCTCAGCCTTCCATCCCGGATTGCATTTTGCACGAGATCCCTGAAAAGAAAATATTGAGAAGTTTTATGGCCCAAGAATTTATGGTACTTACAAAAACCTCTCTTTTTCTGTTGGTCAATAGGGGGTTCTTTAACACCTTTTATTAACTGACCATCCTTTACCAACAAATCAAAGATCTCATCACATTTGGTGACGTCGAATGTATATGTCCTTTTAGGGAATTTATTTTTCTTCTCTGGTTCGACATGATTCTTTCCATTCGACGGAGTCAACATTTTGCAAGAATATGGTGGACCTTGCTTTAATTCTGCCAGGTCAATTTCTTGCTCATCAAAAATGATTGTTTCGTCTTCATCACAGTCATCTTCTTGGCACATTCCTACATAGGCTACCCATTCTTTTTTAACTTTGTTGGCTCTAAACTTCTCAGCTTTCCGCCTTTCGATCTGCCTTACCCTATCCGCTAATTGTGCGATATCTTTTAAGTATTGGGTATCTAGTTTCTTTCTTATGGAATAGTCTAGACCTCCTACAGCCATTTCGACCAATTCTTGTTCCGGCACTTGCGTGAAACATCTTGCCTTTAGCAATCTGAATCTGTTAAGGTAGTCGTCTATAGGTTCTAAGAACTTTCTTTTAACACTTGCTAATTCTTTTAGGCTTATCTTAGTTTGTCCCATGTAGAATTGTTCATGGAACAATCTTTCCAACTGAGTCCATGTATGTATGGAACCTGCTGGTAAGGATGTAAACCAGGTGAATGCGTTCCTTGTCAACGAACTTGGGAAGTATTTCATCTTTAGATTTTCATTGCATGCTATTTCGCTTGCTTCGATCAAGTAACGTGCTATGTGTTCTATGGTGGATTCGCTAGTATCCCCTGAAAACTTTGTGAATTTGGGGATTTTCAACCTTGGGGGTAGTTCTTGTTGTAGAACATATTCAGAGAGTGGGGAGGTGGAACTGGGCCTGTGAAATCCCACATTTGCTCCGTTTTGCGTGATTATTCTTTCGACCATAACTGCCAAATTGTTTTCGACAGATAGGTTATTGTACTGCATTCTTTGTTGTAAAATGTCATCAGCGTCTTGACCTCTCTGTACTAACAACCTCCTAGGCTCCTGTTGGATGGGGACTTCGATGCGAGGGTGTTCGACTACCTCTTCTTGGATCCTTAAATTTGCCTGAGAATTGTTTAAGGGTCTCTGATTTATTGTTGGTTCTTCTTCGACATTGATTACTGGATTATGGACCACCGCCTCTCTCTGTCGAATTTGGGGTACTCCAAAGAATTCAACAATACGCACCATTTGTGTTGCCAATATTTGGTTTGTTTGAGTGGTGCTTTGTATTAAAGGGTTGAACACTTCCCCCATTTGTTGAGTCAACCTATGGACCATTTTATGGTTGCTTTCGTCCATTTGTTGACGGATTGCCTGCGCATAATTAGTTGTAATTGCTGGCATGTGGAATCCTGGTGGGGGTTGGTTTGGTCTACTAATGTTTCCACCATAACCTGAACCTTGTAGTGGCGAAGACATGTGAGCCACGGTATCAGAATACAATGGTGTTGCGTTATGCAAACCAGCCATCATTGAAGTTGGCATTCCATAAGGTTGTTCCCTTCCAAACATAGGTGTGAAAAAATTCGTTTGATAGGGCCTGAAGTTATTTCCCCCAGGGGAAGGAGTACTCATAGGTATCGAATGCCCTATGTTGGAGGAACTGGGTCCACTTTGAGACAACGACATTCTTGGTATCGATCCAGATATTGAGGGATTTCCTCCTTCTGAAACGTGGAGTGTTTCCACATTCCCTCCTGTCGAAGGAATGGCAGTGGAAACTGAAATTTCATCATTGTTTACTGATGGTGGGATAGCCATTTTCCTTACTCTAGTTCGACTAGGTCTTTCTTATCAGTCACGGCTAATTTACCACTTCGTAAAATCATACAACGTAGTAAACTCTTTTTGGGTTGAGAATCCTTGTTATTACTTTAGCACTGTCCCACTGGGCGTTCCAATTTGTTCGCTGGTGTTTTTGGCGAACAACCTCTAGTTTAACAATTCCTTGGAAAAGGGTCACTTGCAGGACCAACCACACAAGTCCTAGGACGCATGTGCTAAATATCAAAGGATGGATTCTGAATATATGAGTTTTGTTGATTCTTATTATGTTCTGTCGAACAATTACTTAACAAGATTGTTCTTGTTGATATTACAATAGGGTGATGTTTGTCTAATTAAACTACCAAAGAAACTTTAAAGTTTGTATTAATGGTTGGTTGAAATATAGATTGACTTAGGAAGTAAATGACTGGAAAATAGATTGCTTAAAAGTAAATGAAAACATAAACTTAAATAAGATATGAATGATAAATCTAATTTTATAACTGAAAATAAGATGGTGTTTACACGTACATTTTCCAGATAATTCTCCTTTCTCTTTACACACGAGTATTAGAGTAATCACAAAAATGTTGTACAAAATTTTTACACACACTTTTCACAAAGCAAACTATCCTATTTATATACAAATATCATAACCGTCGAACAACGGTCAAATCCTAAGACTTTGCCACTTGGCATCTTGCATGTTACTAATCCCTGATAATCTTCCACGTAATATTATCAGGAGAATAATCATTATTCATAGAAACTGCTCTTTAAACTGACAAAACGACGCATCTCTTTGCCCTGTCGAACCCGTTTGAATTTCAAATAGTCCCATGTCTTCCTCGTCGAATCCTCGTATTTATGTCTTGTCAAAAATACAAAAAAGATTTTCCAGTAGTGATGTGAAGAACTTCCTAAAGGGCAACTCATCTCCTTTCGAAAGATGTCTGTTCGCCATAATAAGAAACCAAATCATCACAAACCTTTTCCAGATTCTGGACATGTTTGGAAGAAAGAGTGATCTAACTTCTTAGTCAAGTTTGGAAGAAAGAGTGATCTAATCTGGTCGAAAAAACCTTCGAAACCACGTACATCACCTATTTAAAACATGAAAGAAGCTGAGAAACTGCCATGTTAGATAATGATGACGTGTAAGGAACAAAGCTTAACAAATCTTCCAACTGTTGGGACTCTTCCATGGTGTCGAAATTATATGTATACACAGCTGTAACACCCCAAAATTTGCCCTCCTACTTATAACCATTTAGGTGGTTTTTGATTCACATCCATCTGCATATCCCATTAGGTCATAACTAACAAATCACTTATTTGCATGGAGCTACTAAGAAGTGGGATCAATGCCCTCTGAGATATAGGGTTTACTTCTGGTTCATGGTTTCCACTCCATTAGGGATCGTTCTAACTGGTTCGTTCGAGGATTAAGGAATTCGGGTTTAAGAGTATCCTGGTGGTGGTGTTTCTTTCTATGTTACAGATCTCACATGCATCTTCAAGGTTTTCTCAAGGATTTGTTAAGATCATTGGTCATCAGACGAAGATACATATGTATTAAGTGGCAAGACATTAGATCATGGTATAAGAGATCTAATTGTGCACTCATGCGATAATTAGGGAATTACGGTCCTCTTAATAATCCATTGCTTGTAATGCAAGTTAATGAGGTTTGAGGTTGAAACTGGGCTGAAACTGAGGATTTATTTAAGATACAAACTTGATTCAGATGTGAGGTTCGAGTTGAAATGAGCATGTTAGGATGAGTCATATATATTACATGAATTTCAATGGATCTTTCCATGTTAATATTCGTTTAGTTCATTCCCCACTTCAGTCACATTTTCACCCCGATTAAAATTCATCCACATCCAAAAGAAAGTTCTAATCCAATATCCAATTACTCATTTCCTATCCATTAACCATGTCATATCCATTTTACACCATTTTTTAAACCAAATATGAACCAAAAAATAAATAATATACAAATCATATTTTTTGGCCCATTTACTATTTTTAAACCTTTCTCTGTTTGCTAATTTGAAGGAGGAGGATGTAGCTTGTCTCAACCTATGCTGGCTTAATTTGAATAATTTTTCCTCATTGGAAGTGTTGAAGCTAGAGTGTCTGAGATTTACCAATCAATCCCTTCAGTCATGCAACATTGACAAGGAAGCCGTTGAAGCTGCTATATCAAAATGCACTTTGTTGGAGACTCTTGATGTTCACTTTTGTCCTAAGATAAGCTCAACAAGTATGGTAACATTTCGTGCTGGATGTTCTAGTTTGAAACGTATATACAACAGCCTGGCAACTTCATCATTGTGATCTAGGATCTAAAAAGTTTTGTGTCGCTTGTTTACTCGGAGAGAAGGCACACTTTTGGCAATAAATCTGGTTATTTCCTAGTGTATTGTAATCGTTTAAATTATTATTATTGTATGTTTGGCATATAGAAATGAGGTTATATTCATGCATTGCCACAATAAGCTATGGCTGTTCTAATTGTTGTAAACGTATATTCCAATTTGTTGCATATCTTCAGGCATTACTTTTCTCCTACGACGAATAAATGCATTTTATGTTGTAATTTTTGTATCAACTGGTGCGGTATATCACAGTAACAACAAGGTCCTTAGAAGAAGAATTTTGGAATAACAAGAAAACTGATAACATAAAATCTCAACAAAAACTCAACTGGAAATTAATGTTTACAAATTGAATCCATAGCAGCAAATGAAAAAGAATCGGTTCTTCTAAAAGCCAACCAAGAAATACATAAAACTCGGAAAATAATGCTCATAACAGGGTTTTTTCTACAATAATAAAAACGGAAAATCTATAGCAAACGGGCTACGGATTAGCGATTCTGATAATTATCATCGATCTCTTCAGCAAGATGGCTCTTCAATCTCTAATAGCCCCTCAACAGAAAACTGAAAAAGTGTAAATCAATTGGGAGTTCAGGCATATAACACAAAATGGAAACTGGTTCTAACAGAATTAGCAACAAACTAATTTCATAACTGATTTTACCTGAAATCACAAGAGGGAACTTGAAGGGCATCTTCTATAAATCAGAAACAGACTTGGTTCACCATTTTTTCTTCAACCTTTTCCTCGAATTTCTTCTTCACTCCTTCACAACTTCACTTCTTTCACCATCCTTCTTCAACCTTCTTTCTTCCCATTTCCGTCCTCTTCTTCACCATTTTCCTCTCTTTTCGATTCAGCCTTCAATCATTCTCTAACCATCCTTCAATTCATCTCCAAGAACTCAGATCAAGAACAACTTCAATAATCATCTTCTCGAATCTCCAACATCAATCCTTCAAACTCCTCTGCATTTTTACTAGCTTCAATCTAAATCTAAAAGCATCCATCCATCTTCTCCAATATTCAATAGAACAAGCCTTCATCATCACTGATACAACAAGTTGCATTGATCTTTTGAATCTTCTCATAGCCCTGCATCCATAACAGAAACGGAATTGAAAGAAGAAGAAATCATCAGGATTCACATTAAAGATTCGCAACACCGAGTCATAGCGAGTGCGATACAACTTAGCGAGAATTCAACAACAACAACACTCAGAAACAGATTCAAGCGGCGTTTTGACAAGAAGCTTACCTCGAAGCATCGTATTGTCGTCTGCGATCAAGGAGTCGTTGTATTTTTCCGGCGAACGTGTTCTTCTTGCCGATAATCACAGGTACATAACCTCGAGTTTCTTGTAGATGTAACCTCGATTTCGCCATGAGTTTGTCGTGGTGTTGTTGCTTGCATCAGTGTTGGCGTTCGTCTTCTTGTTTTGTTGATTTTCATCTTTGGACGCACCGATCTGGTTGATAGTTTGATTTCGTTGGAGACATTGTTGGCGGATGAGAAAAGAGGAGAGGTTCATGGTAGCGCGGTGGTTTTTCCGACAACGGGGATAGGCTATTCGAAGAAGAACATTGCGCCACGGCAAGGGGGAAGGGGAATACCTAGGGTTAGGGTTTTGTTGAGACCTGTTCGTTCAACCCTTTGTGATGTCCTTTTTTTTTTTATAATTTCAGATTGTATTGGTGTAGTTTAGGTTAATCTTGAGATTTGTTTTGAGTTTAATAAGAATTAATTATATTAAAAAGCCATCAAATCCATTAAATGTACACCATTTCCAAGAGATAAGATAAGATCAAGAGTGGATTTTCTGAATTCTGGCCACACCGGCGGTGATACTTGTCACTGTCTGGTAGGCTCTGCTCGCGGCCGATGACGTGCGCGCTGCTTCACTACAGCTACTATACGCCTTCGTTCAGGATCCGTTTGATGAGGATACTGGAGGAAAGACTTGAGATCAACGACCTACGTGTAGTCAAAGTGGTTGACTGAAATTCCATGACATACACCTTCCAAAACCTGGCGCATGGGCCTAGGGAATTACTATCCGCACCCCTCATTTAGCAAGCCCAATTGTTCTTTTAACTAATAATTTACTTCTTTCTCACCCCTCCTCTTTTTCTTTATATTTTAAATTCTGTTTTATGTATTTTCCATTTAAATCCATAAAAATACCCAAACACATAATAAAATTCTACAAAAATTATAGGAGCTTTCTAACTCATTTTAGAACCTTTCCAAATTTTTACTTTCTAACTTTTGGTATTTTTCAATTTTATTTCGATTTTCCATTTAATTTCTTTTCTATTGAATTCCTACATGAACACTTCATTTTGTATATTTTGTTTATCCCACTTCTTGTAATATTTTTGTCCCATTATTTTTGATATGATTAGAGGACTAATAATAGAACCTGGAATAATTTTTGATATATTTTTTAGGTCATTTTATCCACTGTTTTAGTAGTGTTGTTTGTGCAAAATTGTGATTAGATATTAGGTAGATTTAAGTGACCATTTGACATAGTTAGGCTAGGAATTTTTAGGAGATTTTTTAACACAATATTATAGTCAGGTTAGGGATCCTAGGGAATTAATTTCATATTTTTTCCAGGACGTTTACTATTTTTTTAGTGCATTGACTTTAGTCAATTTTTTCATTGTAAAATCTATCTAGTTTAGCTTAGGATTTTATGGTTCATTAAGACTTAGTTTAATTAGGCTTGATCTTGGAATATTAGGATGATTTAGTATAGTTTAGCTACTGAATTTAGAATGTTGATATTAAGTAAGATCCTTTAGTTTTAGGATTTAGGCTTATAATTCCTATTAAGTGTGTTTACATGAGGTTTAACCTTATTTTTGTTTTATGCTTTAATATGCACTTTGAGCTATTATTTCTTCATCTCATTTTTATATTTTGGCCTTAATATTTGTAGTCCACTTGTATATGCTTTCCCCATTTATTAGAACCAACTTAACTTTCTTAGGAAGTAAGTTGAGTTCTAATTCTCTTTTCTTATTTTCTTTTCTTCCTTAGGAATCGAAAAATCCTCACAAACCATTAGGATCACTTTTTGAATATAATAACTAAATTAGGGTTGAGTCTTAGTCCCCTTAGTTTGCCTTTTTTCCACTTGAGTCCTTCTTTCTCGTCTAATAAAGAAATATAATAAAATACTTAATAAAGGTTAAATGTTATCATACGACATGAGACTTTGTTGCGGAATACTTATGCACGTCCCGTTTCGGGGCGAGGTATCGGTTATCTACCACGATGGATAAGTCTTAGTATGAAAATATTCACAAATAATAAACATAAAACACTTCTCATAAAAGAGAACAAACAAAGACATCGCGTCTTCTCTTCTCATCTCCGACTCTTTGCGGACGAATGCGACTTGCCTCAACAGTTCGAACAGCGATACGGTAAACACCCTCGAGTCAGAGCCGGTAACACCTGAGCTATAGCTATGGCAACGTCATCCTAAAAAACATAAGCAAATCTCCGCCTTAGTTAGAAGAACTACGGCGACTCTGATCCTCATTTTCCCGATGAGGTACGTAGGCAGCGGGGTAGGGCCCATTCGAGCACATTCTTTATTTTCCCTACATTTCCCTCTTTCTTTCCATTCTCCTTTCCAATTCCCTTTTCTCATTTCACTTCCATTCCAGTTAATAATTTCTTTCGTTCAACAACATCTTATTTCTCACCCTTTGAAATAGACTAACAAGCATGGATCCCGTCGGGTACGGCGGACGGGCTAGGGTGCTAATACCTTCCCAGTTTGTAACCGACTCCCGAACCTAGATCTTTGGTTCGCAAGGCCTCGTCCTTTCCTTCTTCCCCAGGTTTGTGAAACATTACCTTTCCCGTTCCTTCGAGATAAAAAATGCCTGGCTGGTGACTCTACCTTTTCCGCGCCACTTTCGCGTTTGTACTAGGATGAAAATCCTGGCAGCGACAATAATGTATTAAGTTGTTGCGCCGTCTAGACTAGGGTAACAAATTTACCTTTCCTTTGTCGATTGTATGCTCAGTACTCGCTCCCGAGGAAAAGACTTAGAACCCCTGATCAGCGAAGTAGAACATTTCTTAAGTTCGAGAAGCCGAACCGAACCCAATGAAATCCTTATTCCTGAAATTATTATACAAGAACCAATTGAAGAACCAATCATGACTGAAGAAAAAGGAGGACCACCTCATTCACTTAAGTCCTATGCAACTCCAAGCCAAATAGAACTGCACAACAATATTTCCGCACCAACTATAGCCCGAAACAATATTGAAATCAAACCTTCACTGCTGCAAGCTGTACAACAGAACCAGTTTTCTGGAAGTCCGACAGATGATCTGAATGAACACCTTACGAAGTTCATACAATACACAGATACTGTGAAAGAAAATGGTGTAACCCAAGACGCAATTAGACTAAGACTCTTTCTGTTCTCTTTAAGAGATAGAGAATGAGCCAGGTTACAATCGTTACCAGCCAACTCTGTTACAACATGGGCAAAACTGAAGAAAGTCTTCTTATCTCGTTATTTCCCGCCAAGCAAAACTATACTAAGAGCTCAAATTAATGGATTTTGACAGAAAGATGTCGAATGACTTTATGAAGCGTGGGAAATATACAAGGACCTGTTAAGATTATGTCGACACCATGGGTTTGAAAATTAGGCAACCCTCATAACCTTCTATAATGGACTTTTATACAACACCAGGATGACGATAGACGCTACCGCGAGCGACGCTCTTATGGATAAACATTACAAAGAAGCCTATAACCTCATTGAAAATATGGCTCAGAACCATTTCCAATGGGGAGGAGAAATAACGCCTGTAGAGAAGAACCATACCAAAGGAGGAATGTACGAAGTGAACAGTTTCAATCACATAAATGTGAAGATGGATGCCATAGTTCAGAAAATCGATAGCTTGACCATAACACCATCAGCCACCGTGGCTACCGTAACTCCAAATTGCGAAATTTGTGGAATCCCAGGACACACACATCGCCTGAATGTCATCTTCTTGCCGGATTAGCCACATACTAGGTGAAATATGCTCAAGGAAACCCTTATTCTAACACATACAACCCATGATGGAAGAATCGCCCAAATTTCTCTTACAAGAATAACAACGCCTTGTATGCATTGAATCAAGCACCAAATGCACCACCAGGATATCAGAAAGATGTTGCACCTAATCCTAATGTTCCTAGAAAGTAAAACCTTGAACTGATGATGGAAAACTTCATAGCTACCCAAGCTCAAACAATCAAGGATTTCCTAAATGAGAACATTCATACTAGTCAACAGATAAAGCAATTGGTGACCAAGGTAGATGCTTTAGCTACCCATAATAAGATGCTAGAAACCCAAATTTCTCAAGTAGCTCAACAACAAGCATCAACTGCTGCTCCAGCTGGAAATTTTCTTGGACAACTGCAACCAAATCCTAAGGGTCATGCAAATGCAGTTATACTAAGAAGTGGAAAAGAATTGGATGGACCTGCTGATCCTAGAACCGAAAATCCAACCACGTATGAACAACCTATATCTGAGAAATCAACTGAGAAAATCGATAAACCACAGGAAAAGGAAACCAACGAACAAGAGACTGAGGAAAAAGGAAAAACCTTATGTACCTCTGCCACTATATAAACCACCAATTCCGTATCCCCAACAGTTAACAAATTCTAAAACAATGGGATAATTCAAGAAGTTTGTAGAGCTTCTAAAACAATTAAACATTACCATACCCTTTATAGAAGCTATTACTCAGATACCTTCGTATGCTAAACTTTCTGAAGGAGATCTTATCTAACAAGAAGAAAATCGAAGAAAACAAAACAGTTACACTTACTGCTGAGTGTAGTGCTATTATCCAAAATAATATGCCACCTAAACTGAAGGATCCAGGAAGTTTCTCTATTCCATGTGTAATAGGAAAGTTCGTCATAGATAAAGCTCTGTGCGACCTAGGAGCCAGCATAAACATTATGCCATTATCAATTTGTAAGAAAATCGATATGGGACAACTTATACCGACCAAGATGTTAGTTCAGCTAGCTGATCGCTCAATCAAGTTTTCGGTTGGTATTTTAGAAAACGTTCCTGTACGAATAAACCAGTTATATATCCCAACTAATTTCATAATCATGGACATCAAAGAAGATGCTACGACCCATATCATACTAGGAAGACCATCTTAGCCATGATCAATGCAATTATAGATGTAAAGAAAGGCAGACTAACATTCGAAGTAGGAGAAGAAAAAGTCGAATTTATTCTAACCCAATTTCTCCAAGATCCAGCCATAGATGATACATGTTATTTCATTGATGCCATTGACGAATGCAAACGAGAAATGGAAAAAGAAGAGATTACCTATTCTGACATAATGAAGATCCCATCTCCTTTAATATTTGAAGACGATAATTGGAAGGAACCTTATAAAGACGAAAGCTTAAATAAAAGCTTAGCTCTTACACCTAACCATATGCTATGCCCAAAGAGGCCAGATCTTGAACTCAAGACATTTCCTAACAATCTAAGATACAAATTTCTCGATTTGGAACTTAAAAGACCAGTTATAGTAAACACAGACTTAGGATAACTCGAGACAAAAAAACTTTTAGACGTCCTAAGAAAATACCCAACCACGTTAGGTTATAACATATCCGATCTAAAAGGAATAAGCCCTTCGATATGTATACACCGCATTATGCTGGAGGAAAAGTGTAAAACCTCTATAGAGCCTCAGAGAATGATTATTTTGATTCTAAGTACTGTAGTCAAGGATGAAGTAAATAAGTTGTTAGACGCAAGGATTATATATCCAATATCCGACAGTCAGTGGGTCATCCCAGTGCATGTCGTACCAAAGGATGGAGGCATTACAGTCACTAAAAACGCCAGAGGTGAGCCTATAACACAAAGAGTAGTAATCGGGTACAAAATGTGTATCGATTACTGAAAACTAAACAAAGCTACCCGAAAAGATCATTTTCCTTTTCCCTTCATTGATCAAATGTTAGAAATATTAACCCAACATTCTTATTTTTGCTACCTGGATGGTTACTCAGGATTTTTCCAAATACCTATTCACCCTGATGACCAAGAAAAGACAACATTCACATGCCCCTACGAAACATTTGCTTATCGACGTATGCAATTTGGTTTATGTAACGCCCCAACGACATTTCAAAGATGCATGATGGCGATATTTGCTGATTTCATAGATGACATTATGGAAGTGTTTATGGATAATTTCTATGTATGCGGACAAAGTTTTGAAGGATGTTTATCTAACCTGGAAATGGTACTAGAAAGATGCGTAAAAGTAAATCTTGTATTAAATTGGGAAAAGTGTCATTTTATGGTCAGACAAGGAATTGTTTTAGGACATGTGATATCCAATAGAGGCATCAAGGTAGATAAAGAAAATATAGAAGTGATAAAGGACCTTCAACCGCCTAAAACCGTGAAAGATATAAGAAATTTCCTAGGACACGCTGGTTTCTACCGACGATTCATTAAGGACATCTCTAAAATCACTAAACCGTTGACAAATTTATTAATGAAAGACGTTGAGTTTATCTTTGATGAAGACTATTTAAAAGCTTTTGAAACACTCAAAACAGCTCGTATTACTGCACCCATCATGCAACCACCAGATTGGACGCTATCGTTCGAGATTAAGTGCGATGCAAGTGATTACGCTGTACGTGCAGTCTTAGGCTAAAGAAAAGATAAGAAACTTCACGCAATATATTACGCAAGTAGAACATTAGACCCTACTCAGATGAATTACGCCACAACAGAAAAAGAACTCTTGGTCGTAGTATTCGCGCTTGATAAATTTCGTTCTTACCTAGTAGGAACCAAAATTGTCATTTATACCGATCACACAACCATCATATACCTTCTAAGTAAAAAGGATGCAAACCCCAGATTACTAAGATGGGTCCTATTACTACAAGGTTTGATTTAGAAATCAAGGATAAGAAAGTAACTGACAATGTAGTAGTAGACCACTTATCACGTATGGAAGGAATTAAACCTGACCCAATACCAATAAACAATGATTTCCCTGATGAATGTCTTATAGCCAAACTAGAACAAGAGATATCTTCTTTAGACGAACAAGACAAAGGAGAAACAATGGAAGAAGTCTATGCGCAAAACACCTTGCCATGGTATGCTGACATAGTCAACTATTAGTTGTCGAAGTACTTCCGCCAGATCTTACTTATCAGCAAAAGAATAAATTCTTCCATGATTTAAAACAGTATTACTGGGACGAACCATTTCTTTTCAAGCGAGGATCCGATAGTATTTACCGTCGATGCGTCCCTGATGAAGAAATAAAAAACATAATTTCCCATTGTCATTCTGCTACTTACGGTGGACATGCAAGTACTTCTAAGACTTGTGCGAAGATCCTTCAATCAAGCCTATTTTGGCCCACTCTTTAGAAAGATGTTCACCTCGCCATTCTGAATTGCGATCGATGCCAACGCACTGGTAACATATCGAGGCGCGATGAGATGCCCCAAAAATGCATTCTTGAAGTAGAAATTTTCGATGTTTGGGGAATTGATTTTATGGGACCATTCCCATCTTCTTTTGGAAATAAATTCATACTCGTAGCTGTCGATTACGTTTCAAAATGGATAGAAGCTAAAGCTGCCCCAACAAATGACACTCGAGTAGTCATAGAGCTTTTTAAGAACATTATCTTCCCAAGATTCGGTGTACTAAGACTCGTCATAAGTGACGGAGGATCTCATTTCATATCTAGAATATTTGATAAACTCTTATTAAAATATGGAGTAAGACACTAAATAACTACACCTTAACACCCACAAACTAGTGGACAAGTAGGAGTCTCGCATAGATAAATAAAACAAATTCTAGAAAAGACTGTAACTACATCGAGGAAAGATTGGTCTATTAAATTACCAGATGCTTTATGGGCCTATAGAACAACCTTTAAGACACCCATCAGAACCACATCATTCAAATTAGTCTACGGAAAATCTTTCCACTTGCCGGTAGAATTAGAGCATAAAGCCTATTGGGAGATTAAAAACCTTAATTTTAATTACATTAACGCAGGTGAGAAACGTATTCTAGACTTACATGAATTGGAAGAACTAAGATTAGACGCTTACGAGAACGCCTGCATTTATAAGGAGAGAACCAAGAAATGACATGACAAGCGAATTTCTAGGAAATAATTCAGTGTGGGAGTTGTCGTTCTGTTATTCAATTCTAGACTTAGGTTGTTCCCATGAAAATTACGATCTAGATGGTTCGGACCTTTCGAAATAACTAAAGTTTTAAGTAGTGGTGCTATTGAAATTAAGGGTAGGTCTAATGCACCATTTATAGTGAATGGACAACGCCTTAAACATTATAATTGCGTAGAGGACACAGAATATTAAATGGGTCTGAAACTGGCAGAATTTCCATTGGAAACCTTAGATTAGTTCCCTTAAATTGTGTTAAGCCCCGACATTAATGAAGCGCTTAGTGGAAGGAAACCCGCATTTTAAAAAAATTTCGATTTTTACTCTTACTTTAAAATTTGCATTTTTTTTAGTTTTTCAAAATTTTGATTTTTTCGATATTTTAAATTCACTGAGTTTTGTGTGATTTGTTTTACTGTGTGATTCCAGGATTTTAAAGTTTTCTACCTTCTACTCATCTTTCTCTATTTTTCACTAACTCTGATCATGACTTCCAAGCTGATTATGGATTTTTGAGATGGCGTCCAGAGGCGCTGTTATGAAGCTTTAGCCCTACGACCTATGGCCTTGACCAAATTTGCCCATGGACCTACCTTGAAAGCTTTAGGTATAGGTGCTAGCATTGATTATCTGTTTAGCCATCTAGGTTGGCACGAATTTGCACTTAGGAAACATAGAACCTACTATGAGCTAACTTTAGAATTCCTGAGTTCATTGATTAACCACCATAATTAAGGAAAAGGCTTGACCAGAGGAAAGATAACATTTAGACTATTTGGATACCCCTGTGAGTTTAACATCCATGATATGGCTGACCTTTTAGACTTTCCAGATGGCCCTACTGTTTTCTCAGAAGCACGGGAAAATTTGTTTGCATATGGTGAGTTAGATAATTTTTGGAGTAGTATTTCAAGAAAACCTGATCATGACCAACACCCTAGGCTATCCACTGAAATACATAACCCAACTATTAGGTATTTTCATATGATTCTAGCCTACACACTGTTCGGAAAAGCTAAAAGTGATAACACCGTTTCCAGAGATGAATTGTTTATCATGTATTGTGTTTTCACTTCCAGGGAGGTTAATGAAGTCACCTTTATGTTTGCCAACTTTTGCAAAATTATTCAGAGTGATCACCGTCAAATTATGATAGGAGGATTAATTACTAAGATTGCTGAATCAATGGGATTTAGACCCTGTCTTGCTAACATTACCCCACTAGGAGAGTTTAGGCCTATGAATATCACCTTTTGTTTTGAGAGAGCAATGTTGCATGACCGTGGACCTGATTATTTCACGCTCCTAATCAGTGGCGAAGTTGTGCCACATTTAATATTACCTGATCATGAGCGCACTAGTGTGCATAAGAGGAAAAACTGGCTATTCAATTTGGACGAACCAATTTATGAACCAGGTGATGCTTGGTCTGAAGCTGATATAGATCCTAAGACTCCATCAAACTATTATGACTCAGAGGATATGATTGAAGAGACAACGAATCCTAAATTGGAATAAGAATATAAACCTAAGACACCTACACTAATTCTAACAAAACCCGAACTTACTTTAGAAAGTCTACAAACTGAGGTTCAAACCATGCAATCTGACATCCACGACTTGCGCGTCAATATTATTACTTTAAGAGATATGGCAATGGATCAATTTGAGTATTTAAGGGATTCAATTGATTCAATCCGCAAAAGTCGTGGCTGAATTTCATCAACAATTTAATCAGAATTTTCTCGCATTTTTATTCAATTTTAGCATTTTAAGTTTAGTCAAATTTTAATTTTAAGTCAATTTTAAATTTTCAGCTTATTTTGAATTATTACTCTTGCATTTTGCTAAGTTTTAATAAAGTACCTTGGTTTTATCTTGATCTGCTAGAGTTTTGAATTTTGATTGCTATTGAAGTTGAGAATATCATAAACTTAGTATTAAAAAGGATCATGTGTTATGTGTGTTAAAGAAATATATCAGTTGATACGTTTATTATTGCACTGCTAGTTGATATAATGATACTTATTATTTACCTACTGCTAGACAAAAGTTTTCATTTTCAGTCTGATATTTATATATATATATATATATATATATATAGCATGACTGTCATTTAATTTATTTTGTTACCTGCTATATATCCTACTTGCATAAGTTAAGTTGCAGTTACAATACGTGTGAAGCAGTACAAAGCAGAGGAGTAGGTATATTTTAATTAAAAATTGAATATTTCTAGCCAGACGAACGTCTGAGCTATGAGACGACCGTCTCAAGCTTCAAACGATCATCACAACGTCCAGACGAGTGTCTCAATTCTCAACGTTCATTTTTCTAACCGTCGTCAGAGTCGTTGCAGCCCCACCACTTTTTGTTTCCAATGGCTATGATCCTCTCTCCTATAAATATAGCCCTCCCCACTCTCATTTTCACACAACAACCACCATAAAATTTTCTTAGTAAAATTTTCTCAGTTTCTCCACCTTCTATTTCTAATTTTGTTTGCTGTATAATTTCCTTTTCACACCAGTTCATCACTTTCACCGAATTCTGCCAAAAAATCGTCCATTTCATCTTAAATTCTACACCCTTATAAAAATGGCCGAGCAAAGAGCAACTACCCTTGGTTAAAGAGATGGAGACGCCAAAATTCTCCAACGGGCTCACTTTTAGGAGTTTCGTGAGAGGCGAGTTAACATCACCTGTTACACCGACAAGGATAGCCTAACTCGTTTGGGCCTTCTCAATAGTGTTAACTATATGATGGATAGGGCTCATCTCACGACGCTCTACCATAGAAACCGGACAACCTACGCCCCGCTCGTGCTGGAGTTCCTTAGCTCATTTGAGTACCACACGCCTAGAGGAGAAACAAAATTCTTGACGGGGAACATTACCTTTCGTATGTTTGCGAGGGAATTCTCTGTGACTCAAGAAAAATTCAGCAACTGGTTTGGGTTCCCACATGGTGAAGGTGTTCACCTAACTATTCTGAAGGGAGGAGACTAACAGATCAGAGCTTTCGATCTATGGGAGGAATTATCTGATGAAAGAGAGGATGGATGGGAGGAGTTGGATGCCATGCATATTCAAAACCCCGCCATCCAATATTTTCAGAGGGCTGTGTCAAGTGTTATCTTCGGGAGAACCAACAACCACAAAGTAAATCAAAGAGAGCTATTCTTGATTTACTGTGCATTCTTCGACATGCGGGTAAACCCCGTCGCCTTCATCTTCGACAAAAACAAATATATTTGTAACAGAGGAAAATATCTCTTCTGCTTTGGCGGTATGATTACCGATATTGTTCTTAAGTTAGGTTTAGAGGAAAACCTGAACCAGCTGCATGAAGAAACTTCCCTATTCCTCGACATGGAGTTCTGCAAATCCAGTCATCTGATCAGAGCAAGGAAGGATGACAATCACAACCTCGTCGTCAACGGGAAAATCGTTAGAAGCATCATCTTGCCTTGTCATACCAGGATGAATGTAAGAGTCCGGGCCAACTGGCACTTCGACCTCCGAGCTCCTTCACCAGGTGCGGCTGCACAGGAAGTTCAACAAGATGCCGTAGATGAAGTCCAACGGGTTTTGGATGATGAGGAGAGAGAACAATGGAGATCCGCTGAGTTTGCAAGCACCATCACATCCACTATGCGTCAGACAAGGAATCAACAACCCGCGTCTATGGATGATATTATGGCGGCCATAATCCAAAACCAGGAGGTGCAATAAAAGCGATATAAGGATTTGTCTGAGAGATTGGGTAAAGTGGAAGAAACACAAGCAGTCCATGGAACACAAATAGCAGCTAACACTGAAGCACTAGGCGACCTGACTAGAGAAGTGCATGGTATGCATGATTACATTTATCATGTAGGTGTACCAGAACACTTAGCCAGAGGTAGAGGCCATAGACCACCACCACCACCGCAGGAGTAGTTTCTTTTTAGTTAACTCTTTTATTAGTTTTTAGTTTTGTTATGTTTTTATTGTAATTCTTAGAAGTGTACCTATATCTCACAACATTGAGGACAATGTCTGAGATAGTGTGGGAGAAGGTATTAGATTTCCAAATTCAGTTATAAGAAACCAAATTAAATTAATCAAAGTATTCAGTTTCAAAATTCTCTCCAGTATTTTTAGCATTACCAAAATTGCAGTCAATAAGAAGATGTTATCATCCAGCATTCCCCAAGCAGAGTGTTCCTTCCCCAGCTGAGACAACATTCAAGGTCAGTCGAATATTTCTCATCTCTAGGCGGAGTCGTCATTTCACAGTGTGTTGCTCCCAGCAAGCAACTGAAAGCTTATTTCCCCACAAAGTTCAGAACAACAGAATTCACTCCCTAGCAGGATTATTTGATCAAGCATCTCCCCATCCGAGTTGAAAGATTGTCATTTCTCGCAAAGTTTCATGACTAGGATTCAGCCGTCATTGAAATATTCCCCATTGAGGTCGCCAATTTATTTTTGGCTAGTGTGATAAGTAACACAGTCAGTGTTCATAGCCCCAACAGGGTGGCAAATAAAACTCTCCCCTGCAGAATCTTCAGCTGAATCCAACAATCTTTTGATACTCGTCTGTATCATGTTTTAACACTCGTCTGTGTTTGATATGATACTCGTCTGTATCATCTTTTGACACTTGTCTGTGTTATCTTTTGGCAAGCACTCGTCTGTGTTTGATCTGATACTTATCTGTATCATGTTTAACACTCGTCTGTGTTATGCATTTTCCTTCACTCGTCTGTGTTTGGTATTCTTCTGATACTCGTCTGTATCATTTTTTAACACTCGTCTGTGTTACCCTGTGCAAACACTCGTATGTGTTTGATCTGATACTCATGTTATGCATTTTCCTTCACTCGTCTGTGTTTGATATTCTTCTGATACTCGTCTATATCATTTTTTAACACTCGTCTGTGTTACCCTGTGCAAACACTCGTCTGTGTTTGATCTGCAACATTTTGACGTTTAATCCCCTTGTCTGTGTTATTTCTTTATTTCACTCACTCGTACGTGCTTGATATCTTGTTGATGCTCGTCTGTATCGTTCTTAACACTCGTTTGTGTTTTTATTCATTCACTCGTCTGTGTTTGATAACTTTCTGATATTCATTCGCATCATTCTTAACACTCGTCTGTGTTTGACAATTTCCTGGTGCTCGTCCGCATCATTTTTAACACTCGACTGTGTTAACCTTTTGGCTTCGTTTTCTCATCCATGTTTTCTTCTCAACCTTTTGATACTCGTCTGTATCGTCTTTAGCACTCGTCTGTGTTATTTATACTTCATCCACTCGTTTGTGTTCGATAAATGTCCTGGTGCTCGTCTGTATCGTTCTTAATGCTTGTTTGTGTTGTGCAGTTTCTCTATATTCACCTATTTCACTGTAACACTCGACTGTGTTATCTTTTGGCAAGCACTCGTTTGTGTTTGATCTGATACTCATCTGTATCATATTTAACACTCGTTTGTGTTATGCGTTTTCATTCACTCGTCTGTGTTTGATATTCCTCTGATACTTGTCTGTATCATTTTTTAACACTTGGCTGTGTTACCCTGTGCAAACACTCGTCTGTGTTTGATTTGACACTCGTCTGTACCATGTTTTGACACTCGTCAGTGTTATCTTCTGACAAGCACTCGTCAGTGTTTAGTTTATAATTTCCTTTGATACTCGTCTGTATCACCTTTAACACTTGTATGTATTGTTTTCTGGCTCCATTCACGTGTTTGTGTTTGATATTCCCGTGATACTCGTCTGTATCATGTTTTAACACTCGTCTATGTTTTTCTTTGGCAAGCACTCGTTTGTGTTTGATTTGATTTCGATACTCGTCTGTATTATTTTCCCATTCACTCGTCCGTGATGGATTCCCTTACTTTTCTGGTACCTGTTTGTATCATTGTCTAGTACTCATCTTTATTAGTGGCCGATACTCGTCCGTATCGTTGCTGGGAGTACTCGTCTATGTTTCCTAGATCATCGTTTGATACTCGTCTGTATTATTGACTTAGGGAACTCGTTTGTGTTTCCCTTGATGATCATCCTATACTCGTTTGTATTGAAGAGGTTTGAAGTCCTGACGGTGGGATTAAACGTCAAAATGTTGCAGTTCAGTAGAATATATGCGTAATTACCGGTGTACTAGCGTACAGGTTATCCGAAGAAGACTCGTTTGTCTTAAGAACCATATATCTACGCAAGGTATGTGAAGAACACTCGTCCGTTCTAGAGCCATATATCTACGCAAGATATGTAAGGAGGGTTCGTTTATCTTGATTGTGCATGTTTATCCTACAGACTTAAATGCACCACCGTTTGCCTGACATACAGGTCATTCGAAGAAGACTCATCTGTCTTTAGCGCCATATATCTATGCAAGATATATGAGGAGGGCTCGTCTGTTCTAGATGTCATTCCCCTGACGCACAAGTTGTCTGAAGGGAGCTCGTCTGCTCTGTTTGTCATATATCTACGCACAATATTTGATTCCTTCTTAGTTACTGAGTTACTTTTCACCATGTCAGGGTGTTCAAGCAGTTGTTCTACTTGGTTGGGTTTATTTCCCACTTTACTTTCTCTAGCAGAGTGCAAATTTCTGGTTATTTTGGTATTCAACCACAATTCATCTCGAACGGCCGACAACCGAAGCTTTCGTCCTTTTCAAATTAACAGTTGCTTAAATAGGGGAATCTGTAACACCCCAAATTTTCCCTCTCTTTTTCATACCATTTTTCATATCATAGGCATAACATGTAGTTGACATACTCTAGAATTTGGCATAGAAAAATGAAGCATAAGCATCCATGATCACAAGCATAAGGCATAGGATCAATCATTTGGAAATTCATAATCTTCCAAGTCAAGCTAAGAGCCAGGTGATCTTGCAAGAAGCTTACAAGGGATCCTCACATCCTATTCAAGCTCAAAGTCATCCCTAAAGCCCTAGAAGAGGGAAGATTTCATCAGGAAGTTCATCAATGCAACATTTTCCTATGCTGAGGAAACCCTAATTAGGGTTTTGCTTCATATCAAGGAGTTCTCATATCTTTGACCAATTCTTGTGGTCAAAAGCTCTCATATGATATACAAGGCTTATGTATGAAGTTTGAGGCAAAAACTCATTGAGGAAGTCAACTATTTGATCATTTACTTGTAAATGAAGAAAGAGGCCAACTGAGCAAATGAAAAGTCAACCATGGGTTTTCAAGGCCTCCAATCATAATTTTCAAGTCAAGGGACCATATTAAGGGTAAAAAATGACTTTGGTGATCACAAGAATCAAGAATCAAGAGTTTGGAGGGAACTTTCCAAAATTAGAAAGTGACTTATAATGAAAGTTTCTATTTTTGGATGGTTTTGCCCTAATCTTCAAAGGTTTCTTTCATGGCCAGGATAACTCCAAATGATTTTTCCTCAAACATGAAACTTGTAGAGCATCCTCTCCCCTTTCCAAAAAGTCCAAGAACTTGATCATAACATATGTAGAACTCAAGTTATGGCCAAGGGAAGTTAGGTTTTCAAAGATGTGATTTCATGCATTCAAGAATGGTACCATTTGCAAATTAGTTTCTAACGCAACCACATGACCACTAATGCATTAATTCATGTTATCACATTCAAACACAATCCACAACAAGCAATTTTGCTCAAAGAGTTATTCATTTTCGTGCATTATTCCTCATGGATACATCATTATGCAAAGTTGCATTTTCATTCAAAACTCATAATCCAAGCCACTTCAGACCATGTGATTAATCCAAGGGCATTCAGGGACCCAAATGAAGAGTGACCATGCTTCTCATGCTGAATTTGCACGTGAAAATCATCACAAGGGCATAATTATGCAAAATTTCATTTTGATCCATATCACACAAACCATGCACCCTTAGCCTCAAAACCCCTAATAAGCCTCATAAACCCTTGGTATATAAGTTAAACACATGAATTTCAGAGCTGGATAGAGACTCGTTTGCTCTAATTCACAAAACTTGCAATTTTTTTATTCTCTTCGAAACTCTGCATCTATAGAGTTTTAGTGAGAGTTTCTTCCATATTCTTGTTCAATGATCTTTAAGGAGCACAAATCCATCACTAGTTTGAGCTATAATCAAGGATTTTGCAAGGTTAAAGTTCATTGCATTTTTTGTTGAATCTCAAGATCCAGTGATTCTCAAGGCTCTAATTGCATTTATTTTGTAATTATAGTTCATTTGAAGTAGATATGCAGCTTTGAAGAGGTTTTCTGAAGGTTTTGAAGGCTCAGCCATACTTTCAGGTAAGGTTCAAACCACTTCTTGTATTTTGATTTAGTGGCATGCATGATGATCTTTAGGTTCCACTGAGTGTGTAAGTATGGTTAGAATTGCAAATGCACGTATAACTTGATTGTATTGTGGATCTGAAACTTTGGGGTCAAAACTTTCTCTCTTCGATTTGGCTTATATGTGTAAGATAAATGATTTTTGATGCTGTTTTTATGTTGCTTGTAACTTGCTGAGCATTTTTATGGTTGGATCATGCGTTTTGGATGCGTTTTAGGGGTAGGTTACCAGAGGCTGGCAGGAGAAGATGACCGGATTCTTCTCCGGCCGGTGACATTGTTAGGGTTTTTCTTTTTTGCCAATTTGAATTGGGAGCGCTGGATTGTTTTGATCGCACAATTATAATATTGACACCACATTAAAATTGCACATGACACGCACATGCATTCTGTTTCTATTTTAATTCATTTTGTTTGCCAATGCATGATAAGCTTGTGGAACTTTCAATCTGAGGCGTTCTTTGGTTTGACTTAGGTGATAGCCTTTCAGTTTGGTGCGTTGATTGAGTATACTTAATGTTGGCTCTTAATTACCCTTGGATCTGTATACTTTTTGGATTTGACCGAATTGCACACGTTTGATTTAATTATCTTTTCCTTTATTTGACTTGCGTGAGAGCCATGGGATCTGAATACTTTTGTGAGCTTCATTCTGGATGGTTGGATGTGATTACCTTGACCTTGACCTTGGTTGAGTTATAATTAGCGTTGGGCCTTATTTGCTACCTGAACCCCCTCTTTTGTCTTGTTTCTCCATAACAACGTATTTGGGTTACTCATTGCACCCCAACCTCATTTGTTTTCTTTCTTTTTTATTTTATTTCAAGTTTCATTTTGAATTTTTAAAAAATAGTTAGAAACACTAAAAAAATCCTGAGAAAAATCATGAAAACTCCTTTTATTTTCCATTTATTTTATTATTTCCTTGACTGAATTAATTGTAGACTTTATTTCTTTTATTTTTGTTTCTTTTATGCACAATCTGCCTTGTCCAATTTCTAATTGGAGTTTGAAAATAGTTATAAACTTGTTTCTTCTTGGTATATACACTTGACTGGTTGAAGTATGTTTGAGATTTTTCCCATGATTTTTAGGTTTTGTTTGGCTAGGTTTTAGTGTGTTGCTTGTGGAAGAAGTATATGAAACCATAAGTGATCTTTGAGCCATTGTTTGAGCTAGTTTGCTTCTGATTTTTGTTGTGTGGTTTTAGTATGATATCCATACATGTTTAGAGTGTTTTGATGATTAATTGTGGAATTTTTTTAAGTCTTGTTCTCATTTTATTTGATTTTTGTGATTGACATGATCTAGTTTGATGTTCACATGACCAATGCTTGCTTGTTAGGGTAGGAGGACACTTGTGCCAAAATCTAGTGTTTGTTTTAGGGTTTCTTAACATGTTGACATGTCCCTAGTCTTTTTATAGAAGTTTCATCTTGGCTTGTTTTGTGTTATTTGCCCTTTAAGTTTCACACTTACATGAATGTTTCACAACATTCCCCACTTCACCATGATTCTCCTATTTGATCTTGTATGAACTTGTGTGCTTCAAATTATGTTTGAAATCCTTTATTAGGCACCTCTTTACCATGATAGAGTTCTGATTTTTGATGATTGTAGTTGATGTTTATCTTGTATGACACTTCTTATCTCATGTTTTGACCTTTTGCCTTTCATGATGGTTTGTAATGCTATGGTATGATTTCTTTCTCTTCTTTTTGCATGATGTTGTATATTTGATCTTGGTACTTGAGTATGAGGTTTGAATTCTGGTTGTGTTAGTTTGACATGATTTTTTGCTTGTTCTTACTTCATTTGGTCTTACTTGACTTTATCTTATCATTTGTGTAATCTTCTAACCTTTGTAGGTGCAATTGGTAAGTGAGAAGTGTGGATGGTATCCACATTTCAAGCCTTCTCCTCTTCTCTTTTATTGCTTTCTTATTTGTCTTTGAGATGTGCCTTTTCCATCACTTGTACAACTCTTTTCCACCCCCTTAGAGAACAACTTAACTTCTTTAGAAGAAGTAAGTTGATTTTCTACCTTCATTCTTCTTCTTCTTTTCTTCTTTCCTTCTTCTTTAGGATAGTTGTAACCTTAATAACCTAGGATCATCCTTTGCATGACAAAACTAGGCTTTGTTAGTCCCCCTTTAGTTTTTACCTTTGCTCCCTTTGGGTTCTTTCTCTTTCTCATCTTCAAACAAAAATCTAAAAAACATATAATAATGGTTGAAGTAGTCTCTTGTGTATAGCCTTATTCTATGGGGCACTTGTAGTCTTCCCATCTTGGGATAGTACAAGCTTGTCTAGCATGATGCACAAGTCTAATCATGAGACTGTTTTCATAAATAAAATCATAAAAGATACTTCTTCACAAAAGGTACAAAAACACCTAATAAGTTCAACAAGTTAGTGAGCTTATGCCATAGTCCATGGAACCAAGCTTTGGGGATCTTCTCCTTGTTTGGGTGTGCTTGTTCTATTATTCCATCTTGGAATGTAGTAACAAGTACACATTCCATGGAAAAGGACCTGAATTCACTTTCTTGTGCCAAACTCATAAAAGCTTCTAAGAAAACACTAAACAAAGAATAAACGTCTCTCCTTTGAGACTTCTTTTCTCATCACCTTCACTCTTTACGTAAGAACTTGCTCCTACTTGTCTCTTTGCAATACAGTAACACACTCATGCTAGACGAGCCTGCAACACCTGAGCATAGGCATAAGCAGTTCAAGCTTCAAAACACAAGCCATTTTCCTCCATAGTTAGGGGAACTATGGCGACTCTGATCCTCATGTCCAGATGAGGTACATAGGCAGCGGGGTAGGGCCCGTTCAAGCACTATTTTATTTTCCCTACATTTTCCCCATTTCTTTTCTTTTCTTATCCAATTTCACTATTTCCTATGCCGTAGTTTTCATTTCTTCACCCTTTGAAACAGTTTCTTTGCAAGCGTGGATCCCGTCGGGTACGACGGACGATCTGGGGTGCAAATACCTTCCCAGGTCGTAACCGACTCCCGAACATAGTTCTTTGGTTCGCAGAACCTTGTTTTTTCCTTTTTCTTCTTCTGGTTTGTGCAAAATTACCATTCCTGTTCCTTCGGGATAAAAATGCATGGCTGGCGACTCTACCCTTTTCCACGCCACTTTCACGTTTGTACCAGGATGGAAATCCAGATAGCGACACTGTGGCAAAAATGTTGATTGACTCTGCTGCAGGACACAAGTATCTAAGTATGCTAGATGGCTACTCAGGATACAATCAGATATTTATTGCTGAGGAAGATGTCCCTAAAACTGCTTTTCGATGCCCAGGAGCCTTAGGCACCTATGAATGGGTAGTTATGCCTTTTGGTTTGAAAAATGCAGGGGCAACTTACCAGAGAGCAATGAATTCAATTTTTCATGATTTCATCGATACATTTATGCAAATTTATATTGATGACATAGTTGTGAAGTCTATTTCAGGACTAGACCATGTCAATCATCTTCGACGGTCTTTTGAAAGAATGAGAAAGCATGGTCTTAAAATGAATCCTCTTAAATGTGCTTTTTGTGTGTAGGAAGGGGACTTTCTGGGATTTGTGGTCCACAAAAAGGGGATCAAAATCAATTAGAATAAGACTAAAGCTATCATGGAGTCTAAAGTGTAAACACCCTAAATTTTCCCTCACTAAATTCACACCATGGCTTGTGATCTTTCATTTTTACATAAGTTTAATCATACCATTTCATGTTGCATTTTTGCTTCACTGCATTAGTTCAAGTTCATCTGCATCTAGGGTTTGTGATATGAGCAGTCCAAGATCCATCTGAGCCACTCCAAGGGTCTTAAATCATCTCAAGAGGGTCCATGTATGTTCAATCATCATATTTTATCCTCCAAAGATCAAAGAAGTCAAAGAATCACAAGAACTTGCAAAGCATGGAAGCAGAGCTAGGGTTTAACTGCACAAATGACCTGAAATTAGGGTTTTGGTTTCAGAGGCCATAACTCCAATTTTTTTGGTCATTGTTGTTTCTAATGGTCTCAATAGGTTATAAGGGTCATGTTTACCAAGTTTGATGAAGAAATTCACTATGGAAGTCATCTGATCACTGGGTAGCTTCTTGAGCAAGTCAGAGCAAAATCAGGGCATCTGAGACCCCCCAACATGGAACCAAAGTGGATTTTTCATCAAATTGAAGTTATATGATCTTTATTTGATCATTGAAGTGCTTATAAGTTCACAAAATTGAAGAAAAGTAGGCTAAACCAAAAGTTGCCAAAAATGGAAATGACTTGTAATGTAAACTTTCCATTTTGGGAAAGTTTTTCAACCTCCTCTTTCTCAACCAAAAATGCTTCAAATGAAAAATTGTTGGTCATGAAAGTTGTAGATTGGATCATTCCCTTTTCAAAAAGTACAAGAACAAGATCTAATTCATTTTGGAACTCAAGATATGGCTTATCAAAGTTGGCAAAAATCCCATAATTTCAAGAATGCACCAATATTCTTTGCAAAACCTCTTGCCAAGGCTTTTTGTGACTTCAAACACACTTCAATACATCATAACATCATAGTGCATTGCTTCTAGATCAGAATTTCCCAAGGAATTGCAAGATCACATGCCTTGAACATTAAGATTTCTAAAAGGGGCCAAAACTTCACATAATTGCAAAACACCCCATAACTTATTTCCCACATGCTGAATTGCTTCAAGATTGAATTTGTGGACTTCCTTGAAGTCAGCTGCGCATGGACATGCCCAAAGGCCAGCTGCATCTCTGCCCATACCTCAAGTACACAAGTTGGTGACTTTTTGCAAGAAGGCCATACCAATCACAATAGGGCACAACCACTCCACAAACCTATCACAAGTTGATATGTGGACCAAATGATGATCATAACACAAAAGAACACAAGTTGAACCCTAAGAATCACCAAGTTACCAAAAACACTCCCTCTTGCAAAAGCTTTCGAATTTCATAACTCAGCCACTCAATCTTCAAACAAACACCAGCATTCATTTCTAAATCACTCACTGATCATAAACCACCCATAAAAACAGCCAAGAACACACCATAAACAAAATACGATTTTTAGCCAGTTGAGGTGCAATCTCATAAACCAGCCACTCTCAAGGTCTTCCAAGCATCAAAGCTTCTTCAAGAGGGCCATTGGAGTCAACTTGCACAGGAGAAGCAGCCTGAAAGCTCCAAACTGAGGAAGCTCAAGCTCAGGTAACTCCTTCAAACATTTTTCCAGAAATGTGATTTTAGGTTATAGAAATGTTCTTCTTGTTGTGTTGAGCATGCTAATACTTTTATTTTTGAAAATGGTTGCGATTTGAGGATTTTATGAACTTCTGAAAGTTTCACCATTTTTGATCTTTGCTTCGAATCTTGAGTTTGAGTGAAAAGAAATGTGATTTGAGGCTGGATTCGAGTTTAGGGGAGTGATGGGAGTCAATCTGGAGCTTTAGAGCTCTAGAAATTGCTTAGAGAAGAAGTTGGATATTTTCAGGTGAGGGTCTGGCCGGAGAAGATGACCGGAGGTCTTCTCCGGCCACCTGAGAGTAATTAGTGACTTAATTAGGGTTAAGGCTTCTGTTTGAATTAGGACCCTTGGATCTTCATCTCCCGCGCGCGTGAATGGACCAGATCACTTCATTAGTTATTAATTAGGATTAAATAATTAATTAATTGAGTTTAAGGAAGTTTGAATTCCAGCCACAGGATCTGGCGCGCAGTCAACCAACCCTTCCCCAGATTCAATCTCATCCCTCCATTCAGCATACTTCAATTTATTTTAATTTTTATTTCATATTTTTCTATTTATTTTGTATCATTTATTTAAAATAGCTAAAAATTTCTAAAACTATTTTTATTCTGCATTTTTGTTTCAAATAATTTTCTTCACCCAAAAATATTTTTATTTTTATTTTTTGCATTTAAAAATCATTTTTTAAGCATTTAAATGTTTATTTTAATTAATTAATGAAAATTAATTAATTAAAATATCATTTAAATTTCTAAAAAATCCAAAACAATTCATATTGCATCTTTAAACATTTAGAGACATTGTCATACCATCCACACAAATTTCTTTTTGGTTTTGAATCATCTTTGATATATTTTCTTGAATTTAGGGTTCATAAAATCCTATTTTTGAACCCTAACTTCAAGAATTCTTTTCTGCCTAACCAAGAATGGTATGACAATGGTTCTTTTTGCATTAATCTTAATTTGACATGTAGTTTCTAGCATAATTTTGACATAAATTTCTTCTGCCTTTTTGAATTGATTTGCATTTTTTCCCTTTAGGTACCTTAAAACCCTAGATAACTTAGAAAAATCATAACTTTCATTAGGTAAGGAGTTAGGTTTTCTCCTTTGGGGTATGAGATCATATAGGGTTAGGGTTCTCTTGATTGAATTTTTAATTTTTTATCTTGTCATTTGCTTCTGTTTTTGAGTTTTGCATCTCATGTTGCATGAAAACCCTAATTTCTCATCTTCATTTGCATACATCTTGCATATGCTTGCATTCATGAACTTTCCATGACATTTTATGCATTCACATGACATATAAGACACCTTAGGACACATTAGAATCATTCTAGATCATTTCTTCATCCATTTGCCATGTTATGCATTCATTTCATTCCATGAGAATTCATGAACTTTCATGCTTTATCCATGCTTCATTAGCATCCTCATTACTTATGTGATCATTCACAGCTCATGACATACATTTTAATCATCTCTTAGCATCATTTACATCATGAATATGCTTCTGGTTTTGGTTTGCATCCTTGCATTCATTTCATTTTCATTTCTTTATACTAACTTTTCAGGTGGTAAGTACTTTGAGAAGTGAATTTGCCTTCACTTCCCACTTCTCTTCTCATCTCTTCTTTTATGCATCTTTGCTGCATTTTGTATTTGTCTTAGAGTGAGCTTTCTCATTCATGTTCCTTCTTCACTTTCTTTCATCAAGTAACTTATCTTCTTAAGTAAAGTAAGTTAGCTTGTTTCTTCTGCTTCTCCTCCTTTCATCTGCTTCTTCCTTGGTGGCTTTTCTTGAAGATCTCTTGCAAGCCTCATAAACCCTAGGAACACCCAAGCATGTTAACAATTAGGGTTTGATTAGTCCCCCCCATTAGTTTTACCTTTGTGTCATCTTTTGTGTCTCTCTTCTCATCTCTTAATCAGGGACTAAACCTTCAAGGTTTTAAGGCTTTGTGATTAAGGTTATGCCTGCATCCTTCTCTTAGGATGGGGTGTATAACTTTAATCCTAAGTGTTAAACCCTTAATGTGTTTAAATCTCTTAATCAATCCACCTAATAATCACTAAGACATCAAGCTTGTAACTTGGGCCTTGCATTAGGGTTCTAATTCTTCCTTAATTGGTTAAGAAAGACTAACCCTAGTGTTAATGGACAAGTCCCCCTCAAGTTGTCTTACAAACCATAAAAAATCCACTTCTTAATCTTACCATTAACTAAAATCCATTTTAATAAAGGCTTTGTTTTGTCATGAGGTTAATCCCTTATCATGGATTAAGTTGAGGAGCCTTCCTCAGCTTAAATTTTCTCATCTATTATCCTTCTATTAGGATGGTGTAATGAGTCCATTAAATCCTTGATTATGGCTTAAACTTATTACTTAACACTAAAAAAAATACCAAAAACATCTAAATAATCACAAGTAGGTTAATGATCTTAATCCTACATCATGGTAATTAAGTTTGAGGTGTTTATCTCATACTTAAGGTATTCTCATTACCCCTAATCAGAGGGAGGATGTGATGAGTTTACTAACCCTTGGTTTAGGCTTAAGCTCATTTTCTTATGACAAACTCCAAAAGAAAATAAAGATTGAAAACATCAAAAACAAATAATAATCGTCTCCTCTGGGAATCTTTTATCATCATCTTCACTCACAAACGAGAACTCGCTTCTTCCGTCTAATGCAAGACAGTTAGCACCTGAGCCAGACAGGTCACACACTTGAGCATAGACAAGTAAGCAGTTCATCAGTCAATTCATTTTTCAGTCTCTTTGATTCGAACTATGATTTTCTGACTTCCTCATTGCACGAGAGGATACGTAGGCATAACTTAACTGTTATCGAACAAAAGTCTCTGAATTTCCCCCCTTTCCAGCATTATTCTTTAAGCCTCATTCCTGAGCAATTCACTTCACATCTCTTTTACACTGACACTTGTATATTGTTTTCCAGCTTTTGCACACAGATAGCACTGACACTACCCCTTTAAACACAAATCTTTCAAGCGTGGATCCCGTCGAGTACGACGGACAATCTGGGTGCTAATACCTTCCCAGGTTGTAACCAACCCCCTTTCTTAGTTTCTCTGGTTCGCGACCGTCTTATCCATCTTTTCTGAGGTTTATGCAGCATTACCTTTCCTTCGGGATAAAAATGCCTAGCTGGAGACTCTTTTCAGTTCATCTTCTTGTTCTCTCTTTCGCCGATCGTTCGCGTCTCAACAATTCTTACATGGTGTCATTCGGTGGGAGCGACAGCTTGGCGACTCTGCTGGGGACCTTATACTGCAACTAGGGCTTCTGGTTCTTTTTGTGGGTTCCTCCTAGCGCTTGTTTGATTTGTGTTTATGGGGGGTGTTATGTGCTAATTGTGTTTATTTATTTGCTTTATTTTATTGCTTTATGTACAGTTTCATTTACTGCTTTCTTTACAGTTTTTTATACATCATACTATCATTATCATTGCTGGATCTGGTTTTCCTTGGTGGGTGGGGTTTTCACTGAGAGATTAAGGTCCTATACCTGGGATCTGAGTGACACCTAGGCTAGAGTGGTTCATATTCTTTCCCATTCCATTTCGGTCTGGTGCGGGAATATGAAACACGGTTCAGATGTGGGTTTCTTCTTGAGAACTCTGTGCTACAGATTTCCTGTAGTACTAGGGCTATCTGGGAAGCCTGCTTAGTCTGGATGACCTTTATTTTGACCTTCAGAATCTGGGGTGAATTAGAGGATGATCTTTTATGGTTATTGTACACACTGTACCTCCGGGTTAGAAGTATTTACACTTCTCATAACTGATCCAAGTCTGAGGATCCTTGTTCTAGAACATTACATGTGAGGGGGTTGGGTTGTTTACAGGTTTGCAGGAATCCTTGGCCACATCATACCCTGTTACTGTTTTGTTAAAGAATACTTCACTTTGGACAGTTCTTGTGATTTACCCCGGACATGTGACTCTTTATTTGAGTCCCCCACCCTGGTTATTGGATTTCTGAGCCTCCATCCAGACCTTTGAACATACATGGGCCTTATATCAGGACAGATAATCAGATCCAGCTCTTGATCACAAACCTTTGCATATCATTTGCATATATCATCATTGCATCATTTAACATTTGTTTATTTGTTTTTCAGGGTATCCATCATATCATATCTGGTTTGGTTTTGACCCCTTCTACTGCTTAGAACTCTGCTTCAGTTATCTCCTTCAGCACTTGCACCAGTCTGTCAAAGACTCACCTTCATCAGCCTGCCAGAGACTCACCTCCAGTTTCTCAGCCTATGATCTTCATCATCTTACTTTCAGCCTCTTCATCAACACTCAAGGCTACTCCAAGGAAGAGCAACATATCTTACCATTTCTTTGAGCCCATATTAACTGGTATCAGGCAGGTCCAATCTCTTATCACACCTGACTACATCCCACTATTCAGAGAGCACTATGGGGGAATTTTGGATATGGTCATGGATCTTGATTCATCTCAGAGGAGCATGATTAACACATGCTTGCAGTTCTATGACCCTCCTCTTAGGTGCTTCACCTTTCCTGATTTTCAGATGGGACCACTGCTAGAAGAATTTTCCTTGTTGATTGGAGTTCCTATCAGAAAAGGAATTCCTTTCAACCCAGAGATGACTGCTCCCATAAGTGAAGAGATAGCAAGGGCATTGTATTTGGAGCCTGCCCTCATTGAGCAAAACATGACAACAAAAGCTGGGATTCCTGGTTTACATCTGGACTTCTTGATTTTTCAGGCCACCCTGAAGGCTGCAGTGGGAGAATGGAAGGCAGTCTGTGCACTCTTAGCCCTTAGTATATATGGGGCTATATTGTTTGCAGATGAGCCCAAGTTTGTAAGTAAGAATGCCATCCACTTGTTCCTACTAAGGAACCCTGTGCCTACATTGCTAGGGGATTTTTACTACTCCATCCATCAGAGAAATGAAAAGCAGAGAGGGAAGTTGGTTAGATGATGTGCTCCTTTGTTCTATTCTTGGCTGCTCAGACACTTGCCTAAGTCAGATGCCTTCTTGAACCCCCATCAGCAGAAGAACTGGGCCAAAAGGTTCATCTCCTTGACTTCAGATGACATCAGGTGGTGCATCCAGAGCACCAAAGGCAAGGATATTATCACCAGCTGTGGGCAATACCCTAATGTGCCTCTAATAGGAGTAAAAGGTTGCATCAATTACAACCCTTTACTGTTTAAGAGACAATTAGGATATGCTTTAGTTCATCCTCCTAGAGGACAGGATTTAGCCGAGACCCTATACTGTGAAGTTCAGCCTAACTCTGAGGTTGTTAGACAAGCTGCCTGGGCTTGGGATAACATCCAGACCAAAGGGACAACTATCCTTGGAAGGTGCAACAATATTGCTTCAGCCCAGTACTCTGACTGGTCCCGTGTTAGAGCTCAGATCACCAGGATGCCTTTTACCTTGGAAGACACCCCTGGGCCCTCTACAGTGCAACCTGCAGCAACTGTCAGCCTGGAGGAATTTGAAAAGCTGAAGGAAAGGAATGAGCAACTATCTGAAGCTCTAAAGAAGACTCTCTGGGAGAGAAGCGACAGTCATCTGGACATTGAGAGATTGGAAAGACTCAAGATTGAGCATCTGACCAAGATTGAAAGGACAGATGACTATATCAGGAAAGCAAGAGCCGGGGAACAGATACTGAATAATGCCTGCAAGGAGGCCAAAATCCAGAAAGCTAGGGCAGAGCATTATCTAGAAGAAATCCAGGATAGGTGGGTCAGGATCACCGAAGCCCGTACACAAGAAGACCAGAGGACTCAGACCAAGATTGAGCAGCTGGAGACCAATGAGAAGAAGCAGCGGGAAGCTTTGTTGGCAGCTCAGAAGGAGATATCAGAATTAAAACTCCGGGCGGGGTTAAAGAGATCCAAGAATCATGACAAGCATAACAAGATGAATAATGCCATTGCTACCAGGAAACTCCTCATTATGACTATTACAGAGCACCCAGCTGGTTCAGTGACGGAGGCTCTCCTGAAGGAAGTCAAGGAGGATGACTTCGGATTGGATGTCTGATCCTTTTGCTTGCATTTCTTTCTTTTGATGTACTTTTCTTTTGATTGTTGTATTTTGACCCACCACGGGCTTGTATTGTAAATAAACTACGTATTTCCATCATTTGTAATATATCAGTTTGTTTTATTTTTGTGGGCTTTCTCTCAACATCATCAAGCACTTACTCGAGGTCTGGAAAGGTCAAAACCAAGAACGAAACCGGATACCTTGGAAGACAAATAAGCATATTGCATTGCATACTAACATTTTTCTTTGTTTTGTAGGTTTTACTTTGTTGTGGTTTCAGGAAACATTGCTCGACGCAGAGTGTTCCCTGTCAACCGTGTACACCGGTACCCAACCCGTAACAACCTTCCAGGCATTCAGATGGATCAGGTGCAGCAGGACCTGAATGAAGTAAGAAATCAAATGGCAAACGAAAGGGTCGATATGAGAAACCAAATGACCCAATTTATGGCTATAATGACTGGCTTAGCTCAGAGCCAGGAGAGGCTGAGGGAATTGGTGGAAAGACAGACTCCTGAAGTACCTCACCCTGGTATGGGATGAACCAACAATAATGAGCACGGGCAGCCCCGTATTGACCCGCCAGAGTTCGGGCCCCATTTGAACCCAGATGTTAATATCCTGAGGAATATTCAAGGAAACACTGCTGCAGGCAGGATATTGCAGGAAGATCCCCAAGAGGAACAATTCATAGTTGTCGGAGCTGGGGATGAGGTGTATGACCGAAGACTGGATAAGATTGCTGAAAAGCTGAGGTCCTTGGAATCCCAGAATTCTTTAGGCTTTGATGTAATGGATATGTGTTTTGTAGATGGGGTGAGGATTCCTCACAAATTCAAACCCCCATGCTTTGAAAAATATAATGGTACCTCCTGCCCGCGTACTCATCTGCAGTCTTTCTTGGGGAGACTCAAGGCTTATACCATGGATGAGAAGTTATGGATGTTCGATTTTGAGGACAGCCTAACTGGAGCTTCAAGAGAATGGTATTCGCATCTAACCAGGGCCACTATAAGATGTTGGAAGGACTTGGCCGAGGCCTTTATCCGTCAGTACCAGTACAACCTAGACATGGCTCCCAATAGAACTCTTCTAATGGGCATGTCTCAGTCTTCAAGGGAAAGCTTTCGGGATTATGCTCAGAGGTGGAGATAGCTTGCTGCTGCTGTCCAGCCACCCATGTCTGAACGGGAAATGGCGAACATGTTTATGAACACCTTGCAGGGAACTTATATTGACCGACTTGCTGCATTCTCCTCCACCCGTTTTGCCGATGTAGTTATAGCTGGTGAGAGAATTGAAAGTCTTTTGAAGATGTGCAAAATCTCTGACAACGGTGCAAGCTCCTCCAACAATGCAAGAAAACCTTTTTCAAGACCCCGAAGGGCGGGCGAAACAAATGCTATCCATGCAGACAGGGCCAGACCCCAGTATTCCCATAGATCAGTAGCAGCCGTTACCATCCTGGCTCCAGCTCCACAACAACCACTTTTTCCTCAACAACAACAACAACATCACTATCAGCAACAACCTCATTTTCCGCAACAAAGATCGTATAACAACAACAATAACAACCAACAGCAGCGCCCTTTTCAACAGAGGCTATCTCAAGCAAATAGGGTAATTGATCCTATCCCTATGCCTTATGCCACTCTACTGCCACAACTCCTGAAGCTCAACCTGGTTGAGTTAAGGACGTTGGCTCCACCAGATCCTCTCAACCTCCCGAAGAATTATGATGCCAATGCCAGGTGTGCTTTCCACTCCAACGCACCTGGTCACAATACCGAGAAGTGCAGAGCCTTGCAAATGAAGGTTCAGGATTTGGTCGATTCCAAAGCTCTCAATTTGGCACCTCCTCCAAATGTTAACAGAAATCCTATGCCTAATCATGGTGGGCCCAAGATTAATGCCATATAGGAAGATCAACCATCTGCACTGATTGATAATGTTGCACAGATTCAAACACCACTGGCTGAAGTCAAGGCTCAACTCCTAAGATGCCAGGTGTTCCCAGGTTATGATGCCTACTGCGAATCGTGCAAAATTGCTATTAATAGTTGTGAGAAGCTAAGGTTTGGAAAAGATGGCCTTATCAGAGATGGAATTTTGCAGATTACCACAACGGCGTCTACAACATCAACAATTCTTCCTTCAGCAACAATGGAATCTCCTTCAACATCAATAATTCTTTCTTCAACAACGACAAAACCTCCTACAACTGCAACAACTATCACTCCCACTGATTCATCCACAACTCCAGCAATTACTCCATCCATCATTTCGACAGATCAGAGTTCAGCAACACATACTTCTATAACATCAACACCCATTTTATCAACAGAGACGCCTACAACACCAGCAAACACTAATGAAGATGTCTCAACGGTCACGATCTATTATGACCCAGCAAATGTTCATCCCAACAACAATTTCCAACAACAAACTGCAACCCCTCCTGTCAGATCTCCAGTCACGATCTATTACAACCCGCATACCATCATAGTTCCTTCCGCTGCAGCAATCAGTCCGGTCACTATTACGGTGCCTGGACCTGTTCCTTATGAAAGCAGTAACGCCATACCTTGACACTACGGCTCTGATCTCTACTGCGACGGAAAGAAGATCACTCTAGATTCGACAACCTCTCCACCACAAGTTGACAATGTTGGGGGAGGCAGAGGCTTCACCAGAAGCGGACGCTTTTTTTGCCTCACAAATACCAAGGCCCAATGCTGAAGCAGAAGCTACTGCCAAAGCAAAAGGGAAGAGTGTGGTACCCGAAGAGCAAGGTGTAAAAGAAACTCAGAAGACGTCTTTCGAACAAGAGGTGGACGAATTCATGAGAATAATCAAAAAGAGTGATTACAAAGTGGTGGACCAGCTTCACCAGACACCCACCAAAATCTCTATATTATCGTTGTTAATATGTTCCGAAGCCCATAGGAATGCACTGTTAAAGGTCCTGCACGCAGCCTACGTGCCGTAAGAGATTACGGTTAATCAGCTGGAAACAGTGGTTGCAAATGTTAACACCAGTCATGGACTGGGCTTCACAGATGCTGATTTAACAATGGAGGGACGCAATCATAACAAGGCTTTACACATCACCTTAGAATGTAAAGGTGTTGTTCTTTCCCATGTACTAGTAGACACTGGGTCTTCACTCAATGTCCTCCCAAAGAAAGCCTTAGTGAAGCTGGAATATGATGGTTTGGCATTGCGTCCAATTAACTTGGTGGTGAGAGCATTTGAAGGCTCTAAGAGATCAGTGCTTGGAGAGATTGATTTACCTGTGATGATTGGCCCACAAATCTTTAAAACTACTTTCTTCGTGATGGACATACAGCCGGCCTACAGCTGTTTGTTGGGTAGACCCTAGATTCACGCCGCTAGCGCTGTTACATCTACCCTTCACCAGAAATTAAAATTTGAGTGGGAAGGCCAGATCATCACAATCTGCGGGGAGGAAGACATTTTCGTTAGCCAGCTGGCTACTTACAAGTATATAGAGATGGATGGGGAGATCCATGAGACTATGAGTCAGGGGTTTGAGGCCCTTAACATCAATGAATTAACTGCTATGTCTAGAACTTCCATCACTTCATATCAACAAGCCCGGAAGGTTGTTGAAGAGGGTACCGCTCACGGCTGGGGCAAGCTGCTGCCAGTAGAAAAGAAAGAAGACAGATTCAGGTTGGGTTACAGACCAACTCGACAAGATCAACCGGAGGCTGCAACGGAGCCCAAATTTGTCAGTGGGGGAATGCTAACCCCGGATGCTGTGAACAGTCTGGAAGACGAGGAAGAAGATGAACGCAACCTGGAAAGCTGGATACGTCCAAGGATCCCGGGGAACCAAGTCTCTAACTGGTCTTCCCAGGAAATTATAAGAGTTACTCCTGCAGATTAATTATTATTTCCTTCCTTTTAAGCATGCATCAAGTCCTGCATCTTGCCCAAGATGTCAGGAATCATTTTGTAATCGAGCCATCTTGTATTTTGTGCAAACGATCAATTAATGAATATCACGACATCTTTTGCAAACGAGTCTCTTTTTCTCTCACTGTTTTTCATTTTTTATTTTTTGTACAAAAAAATAAAATGGAAATGTTTTCAAAATTAATAAATTTTTACTTTTTTAAACAAGATAAAACTGATCACTAAAATGAACAAATCTAAACCCTTGCAGAGGGTGCCCTTTAGACTGCACCGACAACGACACTGCTATGACTTCGTATGACTTCGACAATCCGATTAATCAAGCCGATGAAGGGGTTGAAGAAGATTATGAGTTACCTGAAGAGCTAGCCAGACTGCTAAGGCAAGAGGAGAAGGTTATCACTCCTCATCAGGAGGAAGTTGAAACGGTTAATCTTGGTACCGAAGAAGACTTGAAAGAAGTGAAAATCAGGGCCCGTTTGCAAGATTCAGTAAAGGAACAACTTATTGACATGCTTCGAGAGTACGTTGATGTCTTTACTTGGTCCTACCAAGACATGCCAGGGTTGGATGCCGATATTGTCATGCACAAGCTGCCTTTGAAGGAAGATTGTCCTCCAGTGAAACAGAAGCTGCGCCGTACTCATCCGGATATGGCCATGAAGATAAAAGAAGAGTTGCAAAAACAGTGGGACGCTGGTTTCCTTGCTGTAACTAGTTACCCGCCGTGGGTTGCTAACATTGTACCAGTGCCCAAGAAGGGTGGCAAAGTAAGGATGTGTGTGGATTACCGGGATCTGAACAGAGTTAGCCCGAAAGATGATTTCCCTTTACCTCGCATTGATGTATTGGTCGACAACACGACTCAGTTCTCGGTATTCTCCTTCATGGTTGGATTCTCAAGATATAATCAGATCAAGATGTCACCTGAAGACATGGAGAAGACTACCTTCATCACACCCTGGGGCACATTCTGTTATAAGGTGATGCCATTTGGACTGAAGAATGCTGGTGCCACTTATCAACGAGCTATGGTAACATTATTCCACGACATGATCCATAACGAAATTGAGTGTTATGTGGATGACATGATTGCCAAGTTCCTCACAGAAGAAGACCATCTGGTAAATCTGTTGAAGCTGTTCAAGCGTCTGAGGAAGTATCAGCTGAAGCTAAACCCTAACAAATGCACATTCGGGGTACGTTCCGGTAAACTGCTGGGGTTCATTGTAAGGGAAAAAGGAATTAAAGTTGACCCTGACAAAGTCAAAGCCATACAAGAGATGCCTGCACCTAGGACTGAAAAGGAAGTTCGGGGGTTCTTAGGTAGATTGAACTACATATCAAGGTTCATATCTCATCTTACTGCAACCTCTGAGCCCCTGTTCAAATTATTAAGAAAGGAACAAACGGTCAGGTGGAACGAAGACTGCCAGAGAGCTTTTGACAAAATCAAAGGATACTTACAAGAACATCCAATTCTCATGCCTCTAGTTGAAGGAAGACCTCTAATAATGTACCTGACAGTTTTAGAAGAATCAATGGGGTGTGTGTTGGGCCAGCATGACGAGTCTGGTCGAAAAGAGTATGCAATATACTACCTAAGCAAAAAGTTTACCGACTGTGAACAACGTTATTCACTGCTCAAGAAAACTTGTTGTGCTTTAGCGTGGGCTGCTCGCCGACTAAGACAGTATATGTTGACCCACACTACTTTATTGATCTCAAAGATGGATCCAGTCAAGTACATATTCGAGAAGCCAACACTTACCGGGAGGGTTGCAAGATGGCAAATGATTCTGACAGAATATGACATTCAGTACACATCTCAAAAAGCCATCAAAGGCAGTGTACTGTCTGATTATCTTGCTGAGCAACCCATTAATGATTACCAGCCAATGAAATTTGACTTCCCTGATGAAGACATCATGTTCCTAAAAGCAAAAGATCATGAAGAGCCTGTTCACACTGAAGGGCCTGACCCAGAAGAAGAATGGACAATGATGTTTGATGGGGCTGTTAATATGAATGGACGTGGAGTTGGTGCAGTGCTTATTACACCTAAGGGAGTTCAAATGCCTTTCTCGACAAAACTCACCTTTGCATGTACTAACAACGAAGCTGAATACGAAGCTTGTATCATGGGTCTTGAGGAAGCCATTGACCTCAGGATCAAGACTTTAACGGTATTTGGGGATTCAGCTTTGGTAATCAATCAGACCAACAGCAAATGGTACACTCACCAAGAGAATTTGATTCTGTACCATGACTATACGAGGAGATTATTGACTTTCTTCACAACAGTCAAACTTGAGTATATCCCTCGAGACGAAAATCAGTTCGCAGATGCTCTAGCTACCATTTCCCCATTATCAAGGTTCAGACTGCATATTTTGTGCCTCAGGATCAAGACTTTAACTGTGTTCGGAGATTCAGCTTTGGTAATCAATCAGACCAACGACAAATGGTACACCCACCAAGAGCATTTGATTCCATACCAGGACTATACGAGGAGATTATTGACTTTCTTCACTACAGTCAAACTTGAGTATATCCCTCGAGATGAAAATCAGTTTGCAGATGCTCTTGCTACCATTTCCTCCATGATCAAAGTTCAAGCTGCCAACTTTGTGCCTCGGATTTCAGTATCCAGACTCGACAAACCAGCATACATATTCTCTGTGGACATTGCTAGAGATGACAAGCCTTGGTTCCACGACATCAAATGCTTCTTAGAGGATCAAACATACCCACCTGGGGCATCATCCAATGATAAGAAGACATTAAGAAGGCTAGCTGGTAGTTTCTTCCTGAATACTGATGGTTCCTTGTACAAGAGAAACTTTGACATGGTACTTCTTAGATGTGTTGATAAGACAAAAGTAGACTTGCTGATGCACGAGGTGCATGAAGGATCTTTTGGTACCCATGCTGGAGGACACGCAATGGCTAAAAAGCTTTTAAGATCAGGTTACTACTGGATCACAATGGATGCAGACTGTTGTGCCTATGCCAGAAAGTGCCACAAATGCTAGATCTATGCAGATAAGGTGCATGTGCCTCCAAATCCTTTGAATGTGATGTCTTCACATTGGCCCTTTGCCATGTGGGGCATTGATATGATTGGAAAGATCGAGCCGACTGCTTCAAATGGCCACAGATTCATCCTGGTAGCCATTGATTACTTCACCAAGTGGGTTGAAGCAGCCTCGTATGCAAACGTCACCAGACAAGTGGTAGCCAGGTTCCTGAAGAGGGACATCATATGTCGGTATGGAGTACCCGAGTGAACCATTATTGGTAATGGTTCCAACTTGAACAACAAAATGATGGCAGAACTATGCCGGGACTTCAAGATCCAACATCACAACTCTTCTCCTTACAGACCAAAGATGAATGGCGTTGTTGAGGCAGCTAACAAGAATATCAAGAAGATTGTGCAAAAGATGGTGGTTACTTACAAAGACTGGTATGAGATGCTACCATTTGCCTTGCATGGGTACCGTACCTCAATCAGAACATCCACTGGGGCAACACCGTATCAGCTTGTGTATGGTATGGAGGCAGTCCTACTTGTTGAAGTTGAGTTACCCTCTTTATGAGTACTGATGGATGTAAAATTGAGTGAAGCAGAATGGGTCCGATCTCGATACAATCAACTGAATCTGATCGAAGAAAAGAGATTAGCTGCAATCTGTCATGGGCAGCTGTATCAGAAAAGAATGAAGAAAGCCTTCGATCAGAAAGTCAGGCTTCGGGAATACCAAGTAGGAGATCTTGTGCTGAAAAGACTCCTTCCTCCTCATACAGACCACAGGGGCAAGTGAACCCCGAATTATGATGGTCCATTCATAGTAAAGAAAGTTTTCTCTGGTGGAGCACTGATGCTCACCACTATGGATGGTGAAGATTTACTGTCCCCTGTGAATTCAGATGCAGTTAAAAAATACTTTGCATAAAAATGACCCGCTGGACATAAAAACAGAATGTAAGTCCAGGCAAAAATAGGGCATCCCGGCGAGTCAAAAACAAAATAAAAGACTCGGGCAAAAATAAGGGAAAATAAAGAAAAAATGTACACCCGCTGAGTTGAAAAGCCGCATTAAACAACTCAGGCAAAAATGGGTATCCCGGTGGATTGAAAACCCGATAGGGCGATCCACGCAAAATTAGGGAATAAGCGAACAACTGCATTCTGAATTCGTCTGTATCACTCTCAACATGGAAAAATTCGAAAGGTTAAAACATCGGTCTGAATCAACTTTCTTCAGAAAGCAAGATGAGAAGAACGTCAAGGTCATACGGGTCATAGCAAAGGGAAGCTCACTGAAGCATCATCAACATTGTCAGCACCTTCATTTTTCTCAATTTGTAACAATCTCCTCATTTCAGGGGATTTGTTTCTTTGACTGTACTTGCCAATTCAGGACACATAAATTAATAAAATCAGAGTTTTCAGTCACACCGCGTCTTGTGCATTTTTGTTTCGTTTGCAAAATGTCCAAAATTCATGATATGATACTTGCATAAAAAGGATGTGCCTTTCTAATAAAATGCTTGCATGAAATGTATTTATTTTCAAGAATATCTAAACTCCTATGACGGAATCTGGTAAGAGATGCCTCATGATACTTGTACATTTCTTTGTTTTGACAGGATTACAATATCTGGAATACATTTCCTCAGCAAGGTTGCCAAATCATTGTTTCCTCAGCACATCCTCCAAATCGCACCATAAATGCTTTCTCCTCATCAGAGTTGTCAGGCATCACTTCTCCAACACATTTTCTCCAGAGCAGCATCAGTAAAAGCTCATTTCCCCAGCTGAGTTGTTAAGTCTCCTCATCCTCAGCAGAATCCTCACAAAACCTCCGGGAAGATCGACCAGCGATCTTTTCTCCCCCAGAGTGCCAAATCTCTCATCTCCGGCAAAGACGGGGAATCTTTAATCCCCACAGAGCTCCAGCCTCTCCTGAGAAGAGCAATGACTGAATTTCTCACACAACAAAGTGACAAAAGCTTCTTCATCCCCAACTGGGATGTCTCCTTATCGGATAGGTCTATCAGTGATCTATTTCCCCAAGCAGAGTTACACCTCCTATCAGATCTACCAATGATCTCATCCCCAGCTGGGATTCTCCTTCAAGCAGAACAGCCAGAGATCTTCACAGACAGCGGGATCCGAATCCCAAATCGATATCTTTTGCATAATCATAGCATTCACATCATAAATCACCACAAAAGCGTAGCATTCCGTCTAATACGGAGCATTACGGAAAAAATCAAACATATTGCATGATCATAAGTCAGTTTCGAACCCGTCACCTGTAAATACCAACAATACCTCATCATGTATACAAAATACACCTCCCCACAGAAAGCCAAAGCATCCCTTTGCACTCTCAATTACAGATACTTCTTGAAACTCGTCTGTGTCACATCCCCAGTAGAAAGCCGATGCGTCCCCTTTGCAATTAACAAGCACATGATCATGTGTACTTTCGACACTCGTCCGTGTTATATCATCCCCTGCTGATAAAAAACCAAACCAGTGCTTGATACCCGTTCGTGTCATCGTTCCCCAACATGGTTACCCAAACACTTGTTTATAATACATTCCTTTTCAACACCCGTCTGTGTCACCCTATCCCCACAAGTTGCCAGAGCACCTTTTACACTCATAACTTATACACTTTCTCTTCTGGCACTCGTCCGTGTCATACTTCTCCCCAGCAAGTTGAACACCCGTTCGTGTCTTGCTCATACTTCACAATACTTGTTCATACTTATACAGTTACATGTCCGTATCTTGTATGCACTTATTTCCCCTCAGATTTGACACTCGTCCGTGTTCTTTGTTAACCAGTTGATACTCGTCCGTATCATCATCTCTGAACACGCGTCATCGTTTGTTTCTACCGATACTCGTCTGTATCATAATCTTAAGGATGCTCGTCCGCATCTTTAATCTATACACCGCGTCAAACACTTATATCTTTTATTTCTTGGATGTAAACACTCGTCCGTGTTTACTATTCCCCAGCAAATCGCCAGTAAAAGTAACTTTTCTTCTATCCGACATTCGCCCTATGTCGTGATACTTTCGGCCGCCGTACCCTGCCAGGTGATCGTCCTTCACCTATGGATGACCGTCCCTCATCCTCCCCCCAGCGGAGTCTCCATTATTGGAACCCTTTCCTATCCGACATTCGTCCTATGTCGTGATAAAGAGCAGCCTTCCCTTGCTAGGTGATCATCCTTCACCTCGGATGACCGTCCCTCATCCTTATCCCCAACAGAGCAGCTGTCCCCTGCTAGGTGATCGTCCTTCACCTCTTGATGATCGTCCTTCATCATTTTATCCGATGGTCGTCCCCATCATTGATCTTGTTATCTGACATTCGTCCTATGTCATGATAAACCCCGAGAGCAGCCGTCCCCTACTAGGTGATCGTCCTTCACCTCTTGATGATCGTCCTTCATCATGCTTATCCGATGGTCGTCCCCATCGTCGACTTTTTTCTATCCGGCATTCGTCCTATGTCATGATAAAGAGCAGCCATCCCCTGCTAGGTGATCGTCCTTCACCTTTGATGACCGTCCCTCATCAATATTTCATTTGTTCTTTAAATTGATGGTCGTCCCCATTAATGTTTACTTTACTTTGCAAACTTGATGGCCGTCCCCATCATTGTGTACTTTAATCCCCAGAGAGCATTGTTACTTTACTTGATGGCCGTCCCTCATCATGATCTCTTCATTTCCCCAGATTGTCGACCGTCCCCGTCATTACTTGATATACAGTTTATCCCCAGCACTCGTCCTCTACTCGATGGTCGTCCTCCATAGATTTCACTTGATAATCATACTATACCTTTCTTTTACAATTTATATCCCTTTTCTTCTTCTCCCCAGTGAGTGCAAATTTCGGAATGTCTTTGGTATTCAACCACAAGTTATCTTGTTTGTCTGTTAAACCAGGCGCTTACATCCTGCACAGCTAACTCATGCTTGAATAAGGGCAGCTGTAAACACCCCAAATTTTCCCTCACTAAGTTCACACCATGTCTTGTGATCTTTCATTTTTACATAAGTTTAATCATACCATTTCATGTTGCATTTTTGCTTCACTGCATTAGTTAAAGTTCATCTGCATCTAGGGTTTGTGATCTGGGTAGTCCAAGATCCATCTGAGCCACTCCAAGGGTCTTCAATCATCTCAAGAGGGTCCATGTATGTTAAATAATCATATTTTATCCTTCAAAGATCAAAGAAGTCAAATAATCACAAGAACTTGCAAAGCATGGAAGCAGAGCTAGGGTTTAACTGCACAGATGACCTGAAATTAGGGTTTTGGTTTCAGAGGCCATAAATCCAAATATTTTTGGTCATTCTTGTTTCTAATGGTCTTAATAGGTTATAAGGGTCATGTGTACCAAGTTTGATGAAGAAATTCACTATGGAAGTCATCTGATCACTGGGTAGCTTCTTGAGCAAGTCAGAGCAAAATCAGGGCATCTGAGACCCCCAACATGGAACCAAAGTGGATTTTTCATCAAATTGAAGTTATATGATATTTATTTGATCATTTAAGTGCTTATAAGTTCACAAAATTGAAGAAAAGTGGGCTAAACCAAAAGTTGCCAAAAATGGAAATGACTTGTAATGTAAACTTTCCATTTTGGGAAAGTTTTTCAACCTCCTCTTTCTCAACCAAAAATGCTTCAAATGAAAAATTGTTGGTCATGAAAGTTGTAGATTGGATCATTCCCTTTTCAAAAAGTACAAGAACAAGATCTAATTCATTTTGGAACTCAAGATATGGCTTGTCAAAGTTGGCAAAAATCCCATAATTTCAAGAATGCACCAAAAGGGATTCTTTGCAAAACCTCTTGCCAAGGCTTTTTGTGACTTCAAACACACTTCAATACATCATAACATCATAGTGCATTGCTTCTAGATCAGAATTGCCCAAGGAATTGCAAGATCACATGCCTTGAACATCGAGATTTCTCAAAGGGGCCAAAACTTTTCATAATTGCAAAACACCCCACAACTTATTTCCCACATGCTGAATTGCTTCAAGATTGAATTTGTGGAATTCCTTGAAGTCAGCTGCGCATGGACATGCCCAAAGGCCAGCTGCATCCTTGCCCATACCTCAAGTACACAAGTTGGTGACTTTTTGCAAGAAGGCCATACCAATCACAATAGGGCACAACCACTCCACAGACCTATCACAAGTTGATATGTGGACCAAATGCTGATCATAACACACAAGAACACAAGATGAACCCTAAGAATCATCAAGTTACCAAAAACACTCCCTCTTGTAAAAGCTTTCGAATTTCATAACTCAGCCACTCAATCTTCAAACAAACATCACCATTCATTTCTAATCCACTCACTAATCATAAACCACCCATAAAAACAGCCAAGAACACACCATAAACAAAATACGATTTTCAGCCAGTTGAGGTGCAATCTCATAAACCAACCACTCTCAAGGTCTTCCAAGCATCAAAGCTTCTTCAGGAGGGCCATTGGAGTCAGCTTGCACAGGAGAAGTAGCCTGAAAGCTCCAAACTGAGGAAGCTCAAGCTCAGGTAACTCCTTCAAACATTTTTCCAGAAATGTGATTTTAGGTTATAGAAATGTTCTTCTTGTTGTGCTGAGCATGCTGATACTTTTATTTTTGAAAATGGTTGCGATTTGAGGATTTTATGAACTTCTGAAAGTTTCACCATTTTTGATCTTTGCTTCGAATCTTGAGTTTGAGTGAAAAGAAATGTGATTTGAGGTTGGATTCGAGTTTAGGGGAGTGAGGGGAGTCAATCTGGAGCTTTAGAACTCTAGAAATTGCTTAGAGAAGAAGTTGGAAATTTTCAGGTGAGGGTCTGGCCGAAGAAGATGACCGGAGGTCTTCTCCGGCCACCTGAGAGTAATTAGTGACTTAATTAGGGTTAAGGCTTCTGTTTGAATTAGGACCCTTGGATCTTCATCTCCCGCGCGCGTGAATGGACCAGATCACTTCATTAGTTATTAATTAGGATTAAATAATTAATTAATTGAGTTTAAGGAAGTTTGAATTCCAGCCACAGGATCTGGCGCGCAGTCAACCAATCCTTCCCCAGATTCAATCTCATCCCTCCATTATGCATACTTCAATTTATTTTAATTTTTATTTCATATTTTTCTATTTATTTTGTATCATTTATTTAAAATAGCTAAAAATTTCTAAAAATATTTTTATTCTGCATTTTTGTTTCAAATAATTTTCTTCACCCAGAAATATTTTTATTTTTATTTTTTGCATTTAAAAATCATTTTTTAAGCATTTAAATGTTTATTTTAATTAATTAATGAAAATTAATTAATTAAAATATCATTTAGGTTTCTAAAAAATCCAAAAAAATACATATTGCATCTTTAAACATTTAGAGACATTGTCATACCATCCACACAAATTTCTTTTTGGTTTTGAATCATATTTGATATTTTTTCTTGAATTTAGGGTTCATAAAATCCTATTTTTGAACCCTAACTTCAAGAATTCTTTTCTGCCTAACCAAGAATGGTATGACAATGTTTCTTTTTGCATTAATCTTCATTTGACATGTAGTTTCTAGCATAATTTTGTCATAAATTTCTTCTGCCTTTTTGAATTGATTTGCATTTTTTCCCTTTAGATACCTTAAAACCCTAGATAACTTAGAAAAATCATAACTTTCATTAGGTAAGGAGTTAGGTCTTCTCCTTTGGAGTATTAGATCATATAGGGTTAGGGTTCTCTTGATTGCATTTTTAATTTTTTATCTTGTCATTTGCTTCTGTTTTTGAGTTTTGCATCTCATGTTGCATGAAAACCCTAATTTCTCATCTTCATTTGCATACATCTTGCATATGCTTGCATTCATGAACTTGCCATGACATTTTATGCATTCACATGACATATAAGACACCTTAGGACACATTAGAATCATGCTTGATTATTTCTTCATCCATTTGCCATGTTATGCATTCATTTCATTCCATGAGCATTCTGAACTTTCATGCTTCCTCCATGCTTCATTTGCATCCTCATTACTTGTGTGATCATTCACAGCTCATGTCATACATTTGCATCATCTCTTAGCATCATTTACATCATGAATATGCTTCTGGTTTTGGTTTTCATCCTTGCATTCATTTCATTTTCATTTCATTTCATTTCTTTATACTAACTTTTCAGGTGGTAAGTACTTTGAGAAGTGAATTTGCCTTCACTTCCCACTTCTCTTCTCATCTCTTCTTTTATGCATCTTTGCTGCATTTTGTATTTGTCTTAGAGTGAGCTTTCTCATTCATGTTCCTTCTTCACTTTCTTCCATCAAGTAACTTATCTTCTTAAGTGAAGTAAGTTAGCTTGTTTCTTCTGCTTCTCCTCCTTTCATCTGCTTCTTCCTTGGTGGCTTTTCTTGAAGATCTCTTGCAAGCCTCATAAACCCTAGGAACACCCAAGCACGTTAACAATTAGGGTTTGATTAGTCCCCCTCATTAGTTTTACCTTTGTGTCATCTTTTGTGTCTCTCTTCTCATCTCTTAATCAGGGACTAAACCTTCAAGGTTTTAAGGCGTTGTGATTAAGGTTATGCCTGCATCCTTCTCTTAGGATAGAGTGTATAACTTTAATCCTAAGTTTTAAACCCTTAATGTGTTTAAATCTCTTAACCAATCCACCTAATAATCACTAAGACATCAAGCTTGTAACTTAGGCCTTGCATTAGGGTTCTAATTCTTCCTTAATTGGTTAAGAAGGACTAACCCTAGTGTTAATGGACAAGTCCCCCTCAAGTTGTCTTGCAAACCATAAAAAATCCACTTCTTAATCTTACCATTAACTAAAATCCACTTTAATAAAGGCTTTGTTTTGTCATGAGGTTAATCCCTAATCATGGATTAAGTTGAGGAGCCTTCCTCAACTTAAATGTTCTCATCTATTATCCTTCTATAAGGATGGTGTAATGAGTCCATTAAATCCTTGATTATGGCTTAAACTCATTACTTAACACTAAACAAAATACCAAAAACATCTAAATAATCACAAGTAGGTTAATGATCTTAATCCTACATCATGGTAATTAAGTTTGAGGTGTTTATCTCATACTTAAGGTATTCTTATTACCCCTAATCAGAGGGAAGATGTGATGAGTTTACTAACCCTTGGTTTAGGCTTAAGCTCATTTTCTTATGACAAACTCCAAAAGCAAATAAAGATTGAAAACATCAAAAACAAACAATAATTGTCTCCTTCGGGAATCTTTTCTCATCATCTTCACTCACAAACGAGAACTCGCTTCTTCCGTCTAATGCAAGACAATTAGCACCTTGCCAGACATGTCATACACTTGAGCATAGACAAGTAAGCAATTCATCAGTCAATTCATTTTTCAGTCTCTTTGAGTCGAACTACGATTTTCTGACTTCCTCATTGCACAAGAGGATACGTAGGCATAACTTAACTGTTATCGAACAAAAGTCTATGTATTTCCCCCCTTTCTAGCATTATTCTTTAAGCCTCATTCCTGAGCAATTCACTTCACATCTCTTTTACACTGACACTTGTATATTATTTTCCAGCTTTTGCACACAGATAGCACTGACACTACCCCTTTAAACACAAATCTTTCAAGCGTGGATCCCGTCGAGTACGACGGACAATCTGGGTGCTAATACCTTCCCAGGTTGTAACCAACCCCCTTTCTCAGTTTCTCTGGTTCGCGACCGTCTTATCCATCTTTTCTTAGGTTTATGCAGCATTACCTTTCCTTCGGGATAAAAATGCCTAGCTGGCGACTCTTTTCAGTTCATCTTCTTGTTCTCTCTTTCGTCGATCGTTCGCGTCTCAACAATTCTGACATGGTGTCATTCGGTGGGAGCGACAGCTTGGAGACTCTGCTGGGGACCTTATACTGCAACCAGGGCTTCTGGTTCTTTTTGTGGGTTCCTCCTAGCGCTTGTTTGATTTGTGTTTATGGGGGGTGTTATGTGCTAATTGTGTTTATTTATTTGCTTTATTTTATTGCTTTATGTACAGTTTCATTTACTGCTTTCTTTACAGTTTTTTATACATCATACTGTCATTATCATTGCTGGATCTGGTTTTCCTTGGTGGGTGGGGTTTTCACTGAGAGATTAAGGTCCTATACCTGGGATCTGAGTGACACCTAGGCTAGAGTGGTTCATATTCTTTCCCATTCCATTTCGTTCTGGTGCGGGAATATGAAACACGGTTCAGATGTGGGTTTCTTCTTGAGAACTATGTGCTACAGATTTCCTGTAGTGCTAGGGCTATCTGGGAAGCCTGCTTAGTCTGGATGACCTTTATTTTGACCTTCAGAATCTGGGGTGAATTAGAGGAGGATCTTTTATGGTTATTGTAAACACTGTACCTCCGGGTTAGAAGTATTTACACTTCTCATAACTGATCCAAGTCTGAGGATCCTTGTTCTAGAACATTACATGTGAGGGGGTTGGGTTGTTTACAGGTTTGCAGGAATCCTTGGCCACATCATACCCTGTTACTGTTTTGTTTAAGAATACTTCACTTTGGACAGTTCTTGTGATTTACCCCGGACATGTGACTCTTTATTTGAGTCCCCCACCCTGGTTATTGGATTTCTGAGCCTCCATCCAGACCTTTGAACATACATGGGCCTTATATCAGGACAGATAATCAGATCCAGCTCTTGATCACAAACCTTTGCATATCATTTGCATATATCATCATTGCATCATTTAACATTTGTTTATTTGTTTTTCAGGGTATCCATCATATCATATCTGGTTTGGTTTTGACCCCTTCTACTGCTTAGAACTCTGCTTCAGTTATCTCCTTCAGCACTTGCATCAGTCTGTCAGAGACTCACCTTCATCAGTCTGCCAGAGACTCACCTCCAGCTTCTCAGCCTGTGATCTTCATCAGCTTACTTTCAGCCTCTTCATTAACACTCATGGCTACTCCAAGGAAGAGCAACATATCTTACCATTTCTTTGAGCCCATATTAACTGGTATCAGGTAGGTCCAATCTCTTATCACACCTGACCACATCCCACTATTCAGAGAGCACTATGGGGGAATTTTGGATATGGTCATGGATCTTGATTCATCTCAGAGGAGCATGATCCACACATGCTTGCTGTTCTATGACCCTCCTCTTAGGTGCTTCACCTTTCCTGATTTTTAGATGGGACCACTGCTAGAAGAATTTTCCTTGTTGATTGGAGTTCCTATCAGAAAAGGAATTCCTTTCAACCCAGAGATGACTGCTCCCAGAAGTGAAGAGATAACAAGGGCATTGTATTTGGAGCCTGCCCTAATTGAGCAAAACATGACAACAAAAGCTGGGATTCCTGGTTTACATCTGGACTTCTTGATTTCTCAGGCCACCCTGAAGGCTTTAGTGGGAGAATGGAAGGTAGTCTGTGCACTCTTAGCCCTTAGTATATATGGGGCTATATTGTTTACAGATGAGCCCAAGTTTGTAAGTAAGAATGCCATCCACTTGTTCCTACTAAGGAACCCTGTACCTACATTGCTAGGGGATTTTTACTACTCCATCCATCAGAGAAATGAAAAGCAGAGAGGGAAGCTGGTCAGATGCTGTGCTCCTTTGTTCTATTCTTGGCTGCTCAGACACTTGCCTAAGTCAGATGCCTTCTTGAACCCCCATCAGCAGAAGAACTGGGCCAAAAGGTTCATCTCCTTGACTTCAGATGACATCAGGTGGTGCACCCAGAGCACCAAAGGCAAGGATATTATCACCAGCTGTGGGCAATACCCTAATGTGCCTCTAATAGGAGTAAAAGGTTGCATCAATTACAACCCTTTACTGTTTAAGAGACAATTAAGATATGCTTTGGTTCATCCTCCTAGAGGACAGGATTTAGCTGAGACCATATACTGTGAAGTTCAGCCTAACTCTGCTGTTGTTAGACAAGCTTCCTGGGCTTGGGATAACATCCAGACCAAAGGGACAACTATCCTTGGAAGGTGCAACAATATTGCTTCAGCCCAGTACTCTGACTGGTCCCGTGCTAGAGCTCAGATCACCAGGATGCCTTTTACCTTGGAAGACACCCCTGGGCCCTCTACAGTGCAACCTGCAGCAACTGTCAGCCTGGAGGAATTTGAAAAGCTGAAGGAAAGGAATGAGCAGCTATCTGAAGCTCTAAAGAAGACTCTCTGGGAGAGAAGCGACAGTCATCTGGACATTGAGAGATTGGAAAGACTCAAGATTGAGCATCTGACTAAGATTGAAAGGACAGATGACTATATCAGGAAAGCAAGAGCCGGGGAACAGATACTGAAGAATGCCTGCAAGGAGGCCAAAATCCAGAAAGCTAGGGCAGAGAATTATCTAGAAGAAATCCAGGCTAGGTGGGTCAGGATCACCAAAGCCCGTACACAAGAAGACCAGAGGACTCAGACCAAGATTGAGCAGCTGGAGGCCAATGAGAAGAAGAAGCGGGAAGCTTTGTTGGCAGCTCAGAAGGAGATATCAGAATTAAAACTCCGGGCGGGGTTAAAGAGATCCAAGGATCATGACAAGCATAAAAAGCTGAATAATGCCATTGCTACCAGGAAACTCCTCATTAGGACTATTACAGAGCACCCAGCTGGTCCAGTGACGGAGGCTCTCCTGAAGGAAGTCAAGGAGGATGACTTCGGATTGGATGTCTGATCCTTTTGCTTGTATTTCTTTCTTTTGATGTACTTTTCTTTTGATTGTTGTATTTTGACCCACCACGGGCTTGTATTGTAAATAAACTATGTATTTCCATCATTTGTAATATATCAGTTTGTTTTATTTTGGTGGGCTTTCTCTCAACATCATCAAGCACTTCCTCGAGGTCTGGAAAGGTCAAAACCAAGAACGAAACCGGATACCTTGGAAGACAAATAAGCATATTGCATTGCATACTAACATTTTTCTTTGTTTTGTAGGTTTTTTTTATTATTTTGTTTCTCACTTTGTTGTGGTTTCAGGAAACATTGCTCGACGCAGAGTGTTCCCTGTCAACCGTGCACACCGGTACCCAACCCGTAACAACCTTCCAGGCATTCAGATGGATCAGGTGCAGCAGGACCTGAATGAAGTAAGAAATCAAATGGTAAACGAAATGGTCGAGATGAGAAACCAAATGACCCAATTTATGGCTGTAATGACTGGCTTAGCTCAGAGCCAGGAGAGGCTGAGGGAATTGGTGGAAAAACAGACTCCTGAAGAGCCTTACCCTGGTACGGGAGGAACTAGCAATAATGAGCGCGGGCAGCCCCGTATTGACCCGCCAGAGTTCGGGCCCCATTTGAACCCAGATGTTAATATCCTGAGGAATATTCAAGGAAACACTGTTGCAGGCAGGATATTGCAGGAAGATCCCCAAGAGGAACAGTTCACAGTTGTCGGAGCTGGGGATGAGGTGTATGACCGAAGACTGGATGAGATTGCTGAAAAGCTGAGGTCCTTGGAATCCCAGAATTCTTTAGGCTTTGATGTAATGGATATGGGTTTGGTAGATGGGGTGAGGATTCCTCACAAATTCAAACCCCCATGCTTTGAAAAATATAATGGTACCTCTTGCCCGCGTACTCATCTGCAGTCTTTCTTGGGGAGACTCAAGGCTTATTCATGGATGAGAAGTTATGGATGTTCTATTTTGAGGACAGCCTGACTGGAGCTTCAAGAGAATGGTATTTGCATCTAACCAGGGCCACTATAAGATGTTGGAAGGACTTGGCCGAGGCCTTTATCCATCAGTACCAGTACAACCTAGACATGGCTCCCAATAGAACTCTTCTAATGGGCATGTCTCAGTCTTCAAGGGAAAGCTTTCGGGATTATGCTTAGAGGTGGAGACAGCTTGCTGCTGCTGTCCAGCCACCCATGTCTGAACGGGAAATGGCGAACATGTTTATGAACACCTTGCAGGGAACTTATATTGACCGACTTGCTGCATTCTCCTCCACCCGTTTTGCCGATGTAGTTATAGCTGGTGAGAGAATTGAAAGTCTTTTGAAGATGCGTAAAATCTCTGACAACTGTGCAAGCTCCTCCAACAATGCAAGAAAACCTTTTTCAAGACCCCGAAGGGCAGGCGAAACAAATGCTATCCATGCAGGCAGGGGCAGACCCCAGTATTCCCACAGATCAGTAGCAGCCGTTACCATCCCGGCTCCAGCTCCACAATAACCACTTTTTCCTTAACAACAACAACAACATCACTATCAGCAACAACCTCATTTTCCGCAACAAAGATCGTATAACAACAACAATAACAACCAACAACAGCGCCCTTTTCAACAGAGGCCATCTCAAGCAAATAGGGTAATTGATCCTATCCCTATGCCTTATGCCACTCTACTCCCACAACTCCTGAAGCTCAACCTGGTTGAGTTAAGGACACTGGCTCCACCAGATCCTCTCAACCTCCCGAAGAATTATGATGCTAATTCCAGGTGTTCCTTTCACTCCAACGCACCTGGTCACAATACTGAGAAATGTAGAGCCTTGCAAATGAAGGTTCAGGATTTGGTCGATTCCAAAGCTCTCAATTTCGCACCACCTCTGAATGTTAACAGAAATCCTATGCCGAATCATGGTGGGCCCAAGATTAATGCCATAGAGGAAGATCAACCATCTGCACTGATTGATAATGTTGCACAGATTCAAACACCACTGGCTAAAGTCAAGGCTCAACTCCTAAGATGCCAGGTGTTCCCGGGTTGTGATGCCTGCTGCGAATTGTGCAAAATTGCTATTAATGGTTCTGAGAAGCTAAGGTTTGGCAAAGATGGCCTTATCAGAGATGGAATTTTGCAGATTACCACAACGGCGTCTACAACATCAACAATTCTTCCTTCAGCAACAATGGAATCTCCTTCAACATCAATAATTCTTTCTTCAACAACGACAGAACCTCCTACAACTGCAACAACTATCACTCCCACTGATTCATCCACAACTCCAGCAATTACTCCATCCATCATTTTGACAGATCAGAGTTCAACAACACATACTTCTACAACATCAACACACATTTTATCAACAAAGACGCCTACAACACCAGCAAACACTAATGAAGATGTGTCAACGGGCACGATCTATTATGACCCAGCAAATGTTCATCCCAACAACAATTTCCAACAACAAACTGCAACCCCTCCTGTCAGATCTCCAGTCACGATCTATTACGACCCGCATACCATCATAGTTCCTTCCGCTGCAGCAATCAGTCCGGTCACTATTACGGTGCCTGGACCTGTTCCTTATGAAAGCAGTAACGCCATACCTTGACACTACGACTCTGATCTCTACTGCGACGGAAAGAAGATCACTCTAGATTCGACAACCTCTCCACCACAAGTTGACAATGTTGGGGGAGGCGGAGGCTTCACCAGAAGCGGACGCCTTTTTTGCCTCACAAATACCAAGGCCCAATGCTGAAGCAGAAGCTACTGCCAAAGCAAAAGGGAAGAGTGTGGTACCCGAAGAGCAAGGTGTAAAAGAAACTCAGAAGACGTCTTTCGAACAAGAGGTGGAAGAATTCATGAGAATAATCAAAAAGAGTGATTACAAAGTGGTGGACCAGCTTCACCAGACACCCACCAAAATCTCTATATTATCGTTGTTAATGTGTTTCGAAGCCCATAGGAATGCACTATTAAAGGTCATGCACACAGCCTACGTGCCGTAAGAGATTACGGTTAATCAGCTGGAAACGGTGGTTGCAAATGTTAACACCAGTCATGGACTGGGCTTCACAGATGCTGATTTAACAACGGAGGGACGCAATCATAACAAGGCTTTACACATCACCTTAGAATGCAAAGGTGTTGTTCTTTCCCATGTACTAGTAGACACTGGGTCTTCGCTCGATGTCCTCCCAAAGAAAGCCTTAGTGAAGCTGGAATATGATGGTTTGGCATTGCGTCCAAGTAACTTGGTGGTGAGAGCATTTGACGGCTCTAAGAGATCAGTGCTTGGAGAGATTGATTTACCTATGATGATTGGCCCACAAATCTTTAAAACTACTTTCTTCGTGATGGACATATAACCGGCCTACAGTTGTTTGTTGGGTAGACCCTGGATTCACGCCGCTGGCACTGTTACATCTACCCTTCACTAGAAATTAAAATTTGAGTGGGAAGGCCAGATCATCAGAATCTGCAGGGAGGAAGACATTTTCGTTAGCCAGCTGACTACTTACAAGTATATAGAGATGGATGGGGAGATCCATGAGACTATGAGTCAGGGGTTTGAGGCCCTTAACATCAATGAATCAACTGCTATGTCTGGAACTTCCATCACTTCATATCAACAAGCCCGAAAGGTTGTTGAAGAGGGTACCACTCACGGCTGGGGCAAGCTGCTGCCAGTAGAAAAGAAAGAAGACAGATTCGGGTTGGGTTACAGACCAACTCGACAAGATCAACCGGAGGCTGCAACGGAGCCCAAATTTGTCAGTGGGGGAATGCTAACCCCGAATGCTGTGAACAGTCTGGAAGACGAGGAAGAAGATGAACGCAACCTGGAAAGCTGGATACGTCCAAGGATCTCGGGGAACCAAGTCTCTAACTGGTCTTCCCAGGAAATTATAAGAGTTACTCCTGCAGAGTAATTATTATTTCCTGCCTTTTAAGCATGCATCAAGTCCTGCATCTTGCCCAAGATATCAGGAATCATTTTGTAATCAGGCCATCTTGTATTTTGTGCAAACGAACAATTAATGAATATCAGGACATCTTTTGCAAATGAGTCTCTTTTTCGCTCACTGTTTTTCATTTTTTATTTTTTGTACAAAACAATAAAATGGAAATGTTTTCAAAATTAATAAATTTTTACTTTTTTAAACAAGATAAAACTGATCACTAAAATGAACAAATCTAAACCCTTGCAGAGGGTGCCCTCCAGACTGCACCGACAACGACACTGCTATGACTTTGTATGACTTCGACAATCCGATTAATCAAGCCGATGAAGGGGTTGAAGAAGATTATGAGCTACCTGAAGAGCTAGCCAGACTGCTAAGGCAAGAGGAGATGGTTATCACTCCTCATCAGGAGGAAGTTGAAACGGTTAATCTTGGTACCGAAGAAGACTTGAAAGAAGTGAAAATCGGGGCCCGTCTGCAAGATTCAGTAAAGGAACAACTTATTGACATGCTTCGAGAGTACATTGATGTCTTTGCTTGGTCCTACCAAGACATGCCAGGGTTGGATACCGATATTGTCATGCACAAGCTGCCTTTGAAGGAAGATTGTCCTCCAGTGAAACAGAAGCTGCGCCGTACTCATCCGGATATGGCCATGAAGATAAAAGAAGAGGTGCAAAAACAGTGGGACGCCGGTTTCCTTGCTGTAACTAGTTACCCGCCGTGGGTTGCTAACATTGTACCAGTGCCCAAGAAGGGTGGCAAAGTAAGTATGTGTGTGGATTACCAGGATCTGAACAGAGCTAGCCCGAAAGATGATTTCCCTTTACCTCACATTGATGTATTGGTCGACAACACGACTCAGTTCTCGGTATTCTCCTTCATGTATGGATTCTCAGGATATAATCAGATCAAGATGTCACCTGAAGACATGGAGAAGACTACCTTCATCACGCCCTGGGAAACATTCTGTTATAAGGTGATGCCATTTGGACTGAAGAATGCTGGTGCCACTTATCAACGGGCTATGGTAACATTATTCCACGACATGATCCATAACGAAATTGATTGTTATGTGGATGACATGATTGCCAAGTTCCTCACAGAAGAAGACCATCTGGTAAATCTGTTGAAGCTATTCAAGCATCTGAGGAAGTATCAGCTGAAGCTAAACCCCAACAAATGCACATTCGGGGTACGTTCCGGTAAACTGCTGGGGTTCATTGTAAGCGAAAAAGGAATTAAAGTTGACCCTGACAAAGTCAAAGCCATACAAGAGATGCCTGCACCTAGGAATGAAAAGGAAGTTCGGGGGTTCTTAGGTAGATTGAACTACATATCAAGGTTCATATCTCATCTTACTGCAACCTGTGAGCCCATGTTCAAATTATTAAGAAAGGAACAAACGGTAAGGTGGAACGAAGACTGCCTGAGAGCTTTTGACAAAATCAAAGGATACTTACAAGAACCTCCAATTCTCATGCCTCTAGTTGAAGGAAGACCTCTAATAATGTACCTGACAGTTTTAGAAGAATCAATGGGGTGTGTGTTGGGCCAGCATGACGAGTCTGGTCGAAAAGAGTATGCAATATACTACCTAAGCAAAAAGTTTACCGACTGTGAACAACGTTATTCACTGCTCGAGAAAACTTGTTGTGCTTTAGCGTGGGCTGCTCGCCGACTAAGACAGTATATGTTGACCCACACTACTTTATTGATCTCAAAAATGGATCCAGTCAAGTACATATTCGAGAAGCCAACACTTACCGGGAGGGTTGCAAGATGGCAAATGATTCTGACAGAATATGACATTCAGTACACATCTCAAAAAGCCATCAAAGGCAGTGTACTGTCTGATTATCTTGCTGAGCAACCCATTAATGATTACCAGCCAATGAGATTTGACTTCCCTGATGAAGACATCATGTTCCTAAAAGCAAAAGATCATGAAGAGCCTATTCACACTGAAGGGCCTGACCCAGAAGAAGAATGGACAATGATGTTTGATGGGGCTGTTAATATGAATGGACGTGGAGTTGGTGCAGTGCTTATTACACCTAAGGGAGTTCAAATGCCTTTCTCGACAAAACTCACCTTTGCATGCACTAACAACGAAGCTGAATACGAAGCCTGTATCATGGGTCTTGAGGAAGCCATTGACCTTAGGATCAAGACTTTAACGGTATTTGGGAATTCAGCTTTGGTAATCAATCAGACCAACGGCAAATGGTACACTCACCAAGAGAATTTGATTCTGTACCGTGACTATACGAGGAGATTATTGACTTTCTTCACAACAGTCAAACTTGAGTATATCCCTCGAGACGAAAATCAGTTCGCAGATGCTCTAGCTACCATTTGCCCATTATCAAGGTTCAGACTGCAAATTTTGTGCCTCAGGATCAAGACTTTAACTGTGTTCGGAGATTCAGCTTTGGTAATCAATCAGACCAACGACAAATGGTACACCCACCAAGAGCATTTGATTCCATACCGGGACTATACAAGGAGATTATTGACTTTCTTCACTACAATCAAACTTGAGTATATCCCTCGAGATGAAAATCAGTTTGCAGATGCTCTGGCTACCATTTCCTCCATGATCAAAGTTCAAGCTGCCAACTTTGTGCCTCGGATTTCTGTATCCAGACTCGACAAACCAGCATACATATTCTCTGTGGACATTTCTAGAGATGACAATCCTTGGTTCCACGACATCAAATGCTTCTTAGAGGATCAAACATACCCACCTGGGGCATCATCCAATGATAAGAAGACATTAAGAAGGCTAGCTGGTAGTTTCTTCCTGAATACTGATGGTTCCTTGTACAAGAGAAACTTTGACATGGTACTTCTTAGATGTGTTGATAAGACAGAAGCAGACTTGCTGATGCACGAGGTGCATGAAGGATCTTTTGGTACCCATGCTGGAGGACACGCAATGGCTAAAAAGCTGTTAAGATCAGGTTACTACTGGATCACAATGGATGCAGACTGTTGTGCCTATGCCAGAAAGTGCCACAAATGCCAGATATATGCAGATAAGGTGCATGTGCCTCCAAATCCTTTGAATGTGATGTCTTCACCTTGGCCCTTTGCCATGTGGGGCATTGATATGATTGGAAAGATCGAGCCGACTGCTTCAAATGGCCACAGATTTATCCTGGTAGCCATTGATTACTTCACCAAGTGGGTTGAAGCAGCCTCGTATGCAAATGTCACCAGACAAGTGGTAGCCAGGTTCCTGAAGAGGGACATCATATGTCGGTATGGAGTACCCGAGCGAACCATTACTGATAATGGTTCCAACTTGAACAACAAAATGATGGCAGAACTATGCCAGGACTTCAAGATCCAACATCACAACTCTTCTCCTTACAGGCCAAAGATGAATGGCGTTGTTGAGGCAGCTAACAAGAATATCAAGAAGATTGTGCAAAAGATGGTGGTTACTTACAAAGACTGGTATGAGATGCTACCATTTGACTTGCATGGGTACTGTACCTCAATCAGAACATCCACTAGGGCAACACCGTATCAGCTTGTGTATGGTATGGAGGCAGTCCTACCTGTTGAAGTTGAGTTACCCTCTTTACGGGTACTGATGGATGTAAAATTGAGTGAAGCAGAATGGGTCCGATCTCGATACAATCAACTGAATCTGATCGAAGAAAAGAGATTAGCTGCAATCTGTCATGGGCAGCTGTATCAGAAAAGAATGAAGAAAGCCTTCGATCAGAAAGTCAGGCTTCGGGAATACCAAGTAGGAGATCTTGTGCTGAAAAGACTCCTTCCTCCTCATACAGACCACAGGGGCAAGTGGACCCCGAATTATGATGGTCCATTCATAGTAAAGAAAGTTTTCTCTGGTGGAGCACTGATGCTCACCACTATGGATGGTGAAGATTTATTGTCCCCTGTGAATTCAGATGCAGTTAAAAAATACTTTGCATAAAAATGACCCGATGGACATAAAAACAGAATGTAAGTCCAGGCAAAAATAGGGCATCTCGGCGAGTCAAAAACAGAATAAAAGACTCGGGCAAAAATAAGGGAAAATAAAGAAAAAATGTACACCCGCTGAGTTGAAAAGCCGCATTGGACAACTCAGGAAAAAATGGGTATCCCGGTGGATTGAAAACCCGATAGGGCGATCCACGTAAAATTAGGGAATAAGCGAACAACTGCATTCTGAATTCGTCTGTATCACTCTCAACATGGAAAAATTTGAAAGGTTAAAACATCGGTCTGAATCAACTTTCTTCAGAAAGCAAGATGAGAAGAACGTCAAGGTCATACGGGTCATAGCAAAGGGAAGCTCACTGAAGCGTCATCAACATTGCCAGCACCTTCATTTTTCTCAATTTGTAACAATCTCCTCATTTCAGGGGATTTGTTTCTTTGACTGTACTTGCCAATTCAGGACATATAAATTAATAAAATCAGAGTTTTCAGTCACACCGCGTCTTGTGCATTTTTGTTTCGTTTGCAAAATGTCCAAAATTCATGATATGATACTTGCGTAAAATGGATGTGCCTTTCTAATAAAATGCTTGCAGGAAATGTATTTATTTTCAAGAATATCTAAACTCCTATGACGGAATCCGGTAAGAGATGCCTCATGATACTTGTACATTTCTTTGTTTTGACAGGATTGCAGTATCTGGAATACATTTCCTCAGCAAGGTTTCCAAATCATTGTTTCCTCAGCACATCCTCCAAATCACACCAGAAATGCTTTCTCCCCATCAGAGTTGTCAGGCATCACTTCTCCAACACATTTTCTCCAAAGCAGCATCAGTAAAAGCTCATTTCCCCAGCTGAGTTGTTAAGTCTCCTCATCCTCAGCAGAATCCTCACAAAACCTCCGGGAAGATCGACCAACGATCTTTTCTCCCCCAGAGTGTCAAATCTCTCATCTCCGGCAAAGACGTGGAATCTTTAATCCCCACAGAGCTCCAACCTCTCCCGAGAAGAGCAATGACTGAATTTCTCACACAACAAAGTGACAAAAGCTTCTTCATCCCCAATTGGGATGTCTCCTTACCGGATAGGTCTATCAGTGATCTATTCCCCCAAGCAGAGTTACACCTCCTATCAGATCTACCAATGATCTCATCCCCAGCTGGGATTCTCCTTCAAGCAGAACAGCCAGAGATCTTCACAGACAGCGGGATCCGAATCCCATATCGATATCTTTTGCATAATCATAGCATTCACATCATAAATCACCACAAAAGCGTAGCATTCCTTCTAATACGGAGCATTACGACAAAAATCAAACATATTGCATGATCACAAGTCAGGTTCGAACCCGTCACCTGTAAATACCAACAATACCTCATCATGTATACAAAATACACCTCCCCACAGAAAGCCAAAGCATCCCTTTGCACTCTCAATTACAGATACTTCTTGACACTCGTTTGTGTCACATCCCCAGTAGAAAGCCGATGCGTCCCCTTTGCAATTAACAAGCACATGATCATGTGTACTTTCGACACTCGTCCGTGTCATATCATCCCCTGCAGATAAAAAACCAAACCAGTGCTTGATACCCGTTCGTGTCACCGTTCCCCAACATGGTTACCCAAACACTTGTTTATAATACATTCCTTTTCAACACCTGTCCATGTCACCCTATCCCCACAAGTTGCCAGAGCACCTTTTACACTCATAACTTATACACTTTCTCTTCTGGCACTCGTCCGTGTCATACTTCTCCCCATCAAGTTGAACACCCGTCCGTGTCTTGCTCATACTTCACAATACTTGTTCATACTTATACAGATACTCGTCCATATCTTATATACACTTATTTCCCCTCAGATTCGACACTCATCCGTGTTCTTTGTTAACCAGTTGATACTCATCCGTATCATCATCTCTGAACACGCGTCAGTGTTTGTTTCTACCGATACTCGTCTGTATCACAATCTTAAGGATGCTCGTCCGCATCTTTAATCTATACACCGCGTCAAACACTTATATCTTTTATTTCTTGGATGTAAACACTCGTCTGTGTTTACTATTCCCCAACAAATCGCCAGTAAAAGTAACTTTTCTTCTATCCGACATTCGCCCTATGTCGTGATACTTTCGGCAGCCGTACCCTGCCAGGTGATCGTCCTTCACCTATGGATGACCGTCCCTCATCCTTCCCCTAGCGGAGTCTCCATTATTGGAACCCTTTCCTATCCGACATTCGTCCTATGTCGTGATAAAGAGCAGCCGTCCCTTGCTAGGTGATCATCCTTCACCTCGGATGACCGTCCCTCATCCTTATCCCCAACAGAGCAGTCGTCCCCTTCTAGGTGATCGTCCTTCACCTCTTGATGATTGTCCTTCATCATTTTATCCGATGTCCATCCCCATCATTGATCTTGTTATATGACATTCGTCCTATGTCATGATAAACCCCGAGAGCAGCCGTCCCCTACTAGGTGATCGTCCTTCACCTCTTGATGATCGTCCTTCATCATGCTTATCCGATGTTCGTCCCCATCGTCGACTTTTTTCTATCCGGCATTCGTCCTATGTCGTGATAAAGAGCAGCCGTCCCCTGCTAGGTGATCTTCCTTCACCTTTGATGACCGTCCCTCATCAATATTTCATTTGTTCTTTAAACTGATGGCTGTCCCCATTAATGTTTACTTTAATTTGCAAACTTGATGGCCGTCCCCATCATTGTGTACTTTAATCCCCAGAGAGCATTGTTACTTTACTTGATGGCCGTCCCCCATCATGATCTCTTCATTTCCCCAGATTGTCGGCCGTCCCCGTCATTACTTGATATACAGTTTATCCCCAACACTCGTCCTCTGCTCGATGGTCGTCCTCCATAGCTTTCACTTGATAATCATACTATACCTTTGTTTTACAATTTATATCCCTTTTCTTCTTCTTCCCAGTGAGTGCAAATTTCGGAATGTCTTTGGTATTCAACCACAAGTTATCTTGTTTGTCTATTAAACCAGGCGCTTACATCCTGCACAGCTAACTCATGCTTGAATAGGGGCAGCTGTAAACACCCCAAATTTTCCCTCACTAAGTTCACACCATGTCTTGTGATATTTCATTTTTACATAAGTTTAATCATACCATTTCATGTTGCATTTTTGCTTCACTGCATTAGTTCAAGTTCATCTGCTTCTAGGGTTTGTGATCTGAGCAGTCCAAGATCCATCTGAGCCACTCCAAGGGTCTTCAATCATCTCAAGAGGGTCCATGTATGTTCAATCATCATATTTTATCCTTCAAAGATCAAATAAGTCAAATAATCACAAGAACTTGCAAAGCATGGAAGCAGAGCTAGGGTTTAACTACACAGATGACCTGAAATTAGGGTTTTGGTTTCAGAGGCCATAAATCCAATTTTTTTGGTCATTCTTGTTTCTAATGGTCTCAATAGGTTATAAGGGTCATGTGTACCAAGTTTGATGAAGAAATTCACTATGGAAGTCATCTGATCACTGGGTAGCTTCTTGAGCAAGTCAGAGCAAAATCAGGGCATCTGAGACCCCTAACATGGAACCAAAGTGGATTTTTCATCAAATTGAAGTTATATGATCTTTATTTGATCATTGAAGTGCTTAGAAGTTCACAAAATTGAAGAAAAGTGGGCTAAACCAAAAGTTGCCAAAAATGGAAATGACTTGTAATGTAAACTTTCCATTTTGGGAAAGTTTTTCAACCTCCTCTTTCTCAACCAAAAATGCTTCAAATGAAAAATTGTTGGTCATGAAAGTTGTAGATTGGATCATTCCCTTTTCAAAAAGTACAAGAACAAGATCTAATTCATTTTGGAACTCAAGATATGGCTTGTCAAATTTGGCAAAAATCCCATAATTTCAAGAATGCACCAAAAGGGATTCTTTGCAAAACCTCTTGCCAAGGCTTTTTGTGACTTCAAACACACTTCAATACATCATAACATCATAGTGCATTTCTTCTAGATCAGAATTGCCCAAGGAATTGCAAGATCACATGCCTTGAACATCGAGATTTCTCAAAGGGGCCAAAACTTCACATAATTGCAAAACACCCCATAACTTATTTCCCACATGCTGAATTGCTTCAAGATTGAATTTGTGGACTTCCTTGAAGTCAGCTGCGCATGGACATGCCCAAAGGCCAGCTGCATCCTTGCCCATACCTCAAGTACACAAGTTGGTGACTTTTTGCAAGAAGGCCATACCAATCACAATAGGGCACAACCACTCCACAGACCTATCACAAGTTGATATGTGGACCAAATGCTGATCATAACACACAAGAACACAAGCTGAACCCTAAGAATCATCAAGTTACCAAAAACACCCCCTCTTGTAAAAGCTTTCGAATTTCATAACTCAGCCACTCAATCTTCAAACAAACACCACCATTCATTTCTAAATCACTCACTGATCATAAACCACCCATAAAAACAGCCAAGAACACACCATAAACAAAATACAATTTTTAGCCAGTTGAGGTGCAATCTCATAAACCAGCCACTCTCAAGGTCTTCCAAGCATCAAAGCTTCTTCAAGAGGGCCATTGGAGTCAGCTTGCACAGGAGAAGCAGCCTGAAAGCTCCAAACTGAGGAAGCTCAAGCTCAGGTAACTCCTTCAAACATTTTTCCTGAAATGTGATTTTAGGTTATAGAAATGTTCTTCTTGTTGTGCTGAGCATGCTGATACTTTTATTTTTGAAAATGGTTGCGATTTGAGGATTTTATGAACTTCTGAAAGTTTCACCATTTTTGATCTTTGCTTCGAATCTTGAATTTGAGTGAAAAGAAATGTGATTTGAGGCTGGATTTGAGTTTAGGGGAGTGAGGGGAGTCAATCTGGAGCTTTAGAGCTCTAGAAATTGCTTAGAGAAGAAGGAAATTTTCAGGTGAGGGTCTGGCCGGAGAAGATGACCGGAGGTCTTCTCCGGCCACCTGAGAGTAATTAGTGACTTAATTAGGGTTAGGGCTTCTGTTTGAATTAGGACCCTTGGATCTTAATCTCCCGCGCGCGTGAATGGACCAGATCACTTCATTAGTTATTAATTAGGATTAAATAATTAATTAATTGAGTTTAAGGAAGTTTGAATTCCAGCCACAGGATCTGGCGCGCAGTCAACCAATCCTTCCCCAGATTCAATCTCATCCCTCCATTCAGCATACTTCAGTTTATTTTAATTTTAATTTCATATTTTTCTATTTATTTTGTATCATTTATTTAAAATAGCTAAAAATTTCTAAAAATATTTTTATTCTGCATTTTTGTTTCAAATAATTTTCTTCACCCAAAAATATTTTTGTTTTTATTTTTTGCATTTAAAAATCATTTTTAAGCATTTAAATGTTTATTTTAATTAATTAATGAAAATTAATTAATTAAAATATCATTTAGGTTTCTAAAAAATCCAAAAAAATTCATATTGCATCTTTAAACATTTAGAGATATTGTCATACCATCCACACAAATTTCTTTTTGGTTTTGAATCATCTTTGATATTTTTTCTTGAATTTAGGGTTCATAAAATCCTATTTTTGAACCCTGTAGATGTTTAGAATTGGCAGAATTTTTGACCAACAAGAAGTGTTGAACTTAGTTCAGGATGTCACACCAGATGTTGTGACATTATCAAATAGATTATAAGTTAATGAACTTAGTTCAGGATGTCACACCAGATGTTGTGACATTGTGTAAGTTAATGAATTAAGTTCAGACATCAGGATGTCACACCAGATGTTGTGACATCTCAAACCTGCTACCAGACTTAAATAATGCATAACAGAACTGAGTAAATTCAGGGAATTTATCTGGAATTAATTGTGAATGGATAAACAATACAAGGCGCATCTGTAGGGAGATTAGTTATATGATTTCAGTATAACAGAAGAACTACCTCACCTAGAATCAAGGAAGTACAAACCCTAATTCAAGGTGAAGACAACATGCGTATCAGGACTGGATAATCTACAGAAAGTCCAAAATCCAAGCATCTATTTAAGGAACATAAACTCTCAGAATAGAGTACAAATTTAAGAAGACTAAATAGGGTATTTGTGTTTAATAGCAGGTTTTATATGTGTATCACTTTATGAGCTTTAAAGCAAAAAGTGTATTGTGTCTTGATTGAAACTGTGAAGTAAAATCAAGTTGTTGTGTTTGAAGTGTGACTTCAATTTTATTAAACATTATAACATATCACTGTGTGATTGAGGGGGAGTGAGTTGGTACTCATATCTAAGTTGTGTCTTAGGTAGAAATTGCCTTGGGTAGATATTAAGTGAAGGATTAAACTGAGTGGTTTAAGTCCAGAATTAATATTACTTATATTGGATTTCCTTCCTGGCTTGGTAGCCCCCAGATGTAAGTGTGGAGATACACTGAACTGAGTTAACAATTTCCTGTGTTATTTATTTTACCTGCACTTTAAGTTTTTGTTTAAGTCTTCAAGTGTTTAAACATCTCATTTGACATCACGTACCTGATCCCAGAATTTCAATTGGCATTAGAGCAGGCACCCTGCCTGTTTAACTGGGTGAGATCTAGGGACTGCAAATTTTGGGAACATGGACAGAGATGTAGGATCTGTGAATAGACCACCTATATTGGATGGATCCAACTATGACTACTGGAAGCCAAGAATGGTAGCATTCTTAAAATCAATTGATAGTAGGGCTTGGAAAGCAGTCAACAAAGGATGGGAGCACCCTGTCCAAGACAACAAGGATGGGGCAAACGTGTTGAAGCCTGAAGAAGAATGGAGCAAGGAGGAAGAAGATTCAGCACTTGGAACATATTCAGACTTGTGCATCACTGTGAGCTGGCCAAAGATGTTTGAGACACTCTCAAAACCACTCATGAAGGAACATAAAAAGTGAAGATGTCAAGACTTCAACTTCTCACCACCAAGTTTGAAAACTTGAGAATGAAGGAAGATGAGACAATTCACGAGTTTTACATGAACATCTTGGAAATAGCTAATACTTCTGGTGCTTTGGGAGAAAAGATGAGTGATGAAAAGCTGGTAAGAAAGATCCTCAGATCTTTACCAAAAAGATTTGACATGAAGGTCACTGCAATAGAAGAAGCTCAGGACATATGCACAATGAAGGTTGAAGAGCTCATTGGTTCCCTTCAAACATTTGAGATGGGAATAAATTATACAATTGTGAAGAAAAACAAAAGCATAGCCTTGGTCTCAAATACTGATAAAGAAGAAGAAAATCATGAAGCAGATCCTGAAGAAAATTTCTCAGAAACAATTGCTATGCTTGGAAGACAATTCAACAAAATTCTCAAAAGAATGGATAGCAGGTCCAGACCAAGTGGAAGAAACTCAAACTCTTCTGAGAATAAAAGACCTTATGATAGAAGGACAAATTATGATGAGAAGACCAACCAAGAAAAAGGGATTAAATGTCATGGATGTGAAGGATATGGACACATCAGAAATGAATGCCCTACCTATCTAAAGAAGCAGAAGAAAGGTCTCTCTGTGACCTGGTCTGATGAAGACTCAGGATGTGATTCAGAAGAAGAATCTGCAAAGCACATCACTGCTCTAGCTGGAGTATGTGAATCTGAAGGGGGATCCAGTGATGAGGAGCTGACTTTTGAAGAGCTTGAAGAATCATACAAGATGCTGTGTAAAAGAAGCACTGAAGTATGCATGGAGAATATAAAGCAGAAGAAGAAGATTGAGGGATTGAAGGCTGAAAAGACAAGTAATCTAGAGATCATTGACTCTTTGAAAAGTGAAGTAAGCCTACTCAACTCCAAATTGGAACATATGTCCAAATCTGTCAGAATGCTAAACAGTAGCTCAAACACACTGGATGTCATTCTCAACAACAATAAGCATTCAGGGGATAAAACTGGGCTGGGATTTAATAAAGCTCAAAAGATTGAGGCTAGCACCAGCAAAACAACTTCAAATCCCATAAAGTCAAACAAGATGTCCCAACAGATGTCCCAACATCATGAAAAGAACATGATGAAAAAGAAGTATCAAAGATGGAGATGCCATCATTGTGGAAGGTTTGGTCACATCAAACCTTTTTGCTACAAGCTGCATGGACATCCAAATCAGAGGTATCAACAACCCCCTAAGCAGAAGACAGAGGTCACCAAGAGAGTGCTGCATGGACATCAAAATCAAAGATATCAGCAACCCCCTAAGCAGAAGACAGAGGTCATCAAGAAAGTATGGGTACCTAAAGCTAGTCTTCATGCTGATCAAAGCTACATGCCCAAGAACAAGTTCAACAAACAACCTTGGAGCTCTAAAGATGGACACTACACAGGGAAGAGGCATCAAAGGAAACCTCACAACAGGCAAAAATGGTCAAAGAAGGGTGTTGCCTATATAGCTCATACATCTCTCAGAGTATCAGCTAAGGAAGACTGGTACTTTGACAGTGGATGCTCAAGGCACATGACTGGATTGAAGAATCTGCTGGTAAACTTAAAGTCACATTCATCCAGATGTGTAACCTTTGGAGATGGAGCTAAAGGAGAAATCAAGGGAGTTGGGACTTTGGACTGCCCAGATGTACCAAGACTAGATGATGTGCTGCTGGTAAAAGGATTGACTGCTAACTTGATCAACATAAGTCAATTATGTGATCAAGGTTACAGTGTAAACTTTACCAAAACTGAATGCATAGTGTCTGATAAAGAACAGAAGGTTGTCATGAGAGGAGCCAGATCTAAAGACAACTGTTATATGTGGGAACCTCAAGATTTCAGTCTCACTTCAACTTGCTCCTTAGCCAAAGAAGAAGAAGTGAAGCTATGGCACCAAAGACTGGGTCATCTTCATCTCAGAGGAATAAAGAAGATCATATCTATGGAGGCTGTAAGAGGTATTCCAAGACTGAAGATTGATGAAGGCAAAGTATGTGGTGAATGTCAAATAGGCAAGCAAACCAAGATGTCCCATCCAAAGCTCCAACATCTGACAACTTCCAAAGTTTTGGAATTATTGCATATGGATCTTATGGGACCAATGCAGGTTGAGAGTCTTGGTGGAAAAAGGTATGCCTATGTGGTGGTTGATGACTTTTCAAGATATACATGGATAAGTTTCATCAAATAAAAGTCTGATGTGTTTGATGTATTCAAAGATCTGTGCCAAAGAATACAAAGAGAAAAAGCAAGCTGTGTGGTCAGAATAAGGAGTGACCATGGAAAGGAGTTTGAGAATCAAAAATTCTCAGATTTCTGTTCTTCAGAAGGAATCAATCATGAGTATTCCTCTCCTATCACCCCTCAACAGAATGGGATTGTTGAGAGGAAAAACAGAACTATCCAAGAGTCAGCAAGAGCTATGATTCATGCTAAACAATTACCACTGTACTTCTGGGCTGAAGCTATGAACACAGCTTGTTACATTCACAATAGAGTCACTCTAAGGAAAGGAACCTTGTCCACCATCTATGAAGTCTGGAAGGGCAGAAAACCTACAGTCAAGTACTTTCATGTGTTTGGAAGTAAATGTTACATTCTGGCTGATAGGGATCAAAGAAGAAAGATGGATCCTAAAAGTGATGAAGGGATTTTCCTTGGATACTCCATAAATAGCAGAGCCTATAGAGTGTTTAACTCCAGAACCAAGGTTATAATGGAGTCAATAAATGTGATAATTGATGATGCCCCTGCAGATGTTGCAGATTATGTTGGAATATCTGCTGACAGTCAGACTGAAGCTGAAATAAAGAGTGATAATCCTGACTTCAATCTAACTGAGGCAAGGACAGAACAATCCAGCAAACCTCCCTCCATCAGAATCCAGAAGGATCATCCTAAAGATCTGATAATTGGTGATCCCAACAGTGGTGTAATCACTAGATCAAGAGAGATGATTTCGGGTTCTTGTTTTGTTTCAAAGATAGAACCTAAAAACATCAAGGAAGCTCTGAATGATGAGTACTGGATTTCTGCTATGCAAGAAGAATTAGGCCAGTTCACAAGGAATGAAGTGTGGGATCTTGTTCCTAGACCTGATGACATAAATGTGATTGGCACTAAATGGGTGTATAAGAACAAGTCAAATGAGCAGGGAGTTGTTACAAAGAACAAGGCTAGACTTGTAGCTCAAGGATACACACAAATTGAGGGAGTAGACTTTGATGAAACCTTTGCACCAGTAGCAAGGCTTGAATCAATCAGACTACTTTTAGGAATTGCTTGTATCCTGAAATTCAAGCTATTTCAAATGGATGTTAAAAGTGCCTTTCTAAATGGGTATCTTAATGAGGAGGTATATGTGGAGCAGCCTAAGGGATTTGTTGATCCAAGCTGTCCAAATCATGTATACAAACTGAGGAAGGCTCTTTATGGTCTGAAGCAAGCCCCAAGAGCATGGTATGAAAGATTGACCACTTTTCTCATAAAACAAGGGTACAGGAAAGGTGGAATAGACAAAACCTTGTTTGTGAAGGATGAAGAAGGAAATGTCATGATTGCTCAAATATATGTAGATGACATAGTCTTTGGTGGGATGTCAGATAGGATGGTTAAACATTTTGTTACTCAAATGGAATTTGAGTTTGAGATGAGCCTAGTAGGTGAACTAACCTACTTTCTTGGACTGCAAATCAAGCAGATGGAGGACTCCATGTTCATATCCCAAAGCAAATATGCAAAGAACACTGTCAAGAAGTTTGGGATGGACAATGCAAGTCATAAAAGAACAGCTGCCCCCACTCATTTAAAGCTGACAAAGGATGACAAGGGTGAGAATGTGGACCAAAGCTTATACAGAAGCATGATTGGAAGCCTATTATATCTGACTGCTAGCAGACCAGATATAGCCTTTGCAGTAGGTGTATGTGCAAGATATCAAGCTGAGCCAAAAGTAAGTCATCTAAACCAAGTTAAGAGGATTTTGAAATATGTCAATGGTACTTGTGACTATGGCATAATGTATTCTCATGGATGTGAACCAATTCTTACTGGCTTTTGTGATGCTGATTGGGCTGGAAGTGCTGATGATAGAAAGAGCACATCAGGAGGATGCTTCTTTCTAGGAAACAATTTGATTTCTTGGTTCAGTAAGAAACAAAATTGTGTATCCTTATCCACTGCTAAAGCTGAATATATTGCAGCTGGTAGCAGTTGTTCACAGTTGGTTTGGATGAAGCAAATGCTCACAGAATACAATGTCCCACAAGATGTCATGACATTGTACTGTGACAATTTAAGTGCTATTAACATATCAAAGAATCCTATCCAACACAGCAGGACCAAGCACATTGATATCAGGCATCATTTCATCAGAGATCTTGTGGAAGAGAAGGTGATCTCATTAGAACATGTAGCCACAGATCTGCAATTGACTGATATATTTACTAAAGCTTTGGATGCTACCCAATTTGAAAACCTAAGGGGTAAATTGCGAATCTGCTTATGTGAAATATAGCAGTTATGGAGAAGTGCCAACATGTCCTATGACATCGTGTGGCATGATCACCAGATGGCAGCACCAGTCTGGTCACTAACTCTGTATATTCCACTTTTTAGAATTCCATCAGTAACGGCTTTTATAAAAGCTCAAGCTTGCTTTCAGCTCTTCATCTCCTCACTATCTTCTCAAAATCATTTGCATGCTAAAGCTGATTTTCTGAGCTTATCAAAATCAATCAAACCTAAACTCTTCTTTCACTACATTCTCAAAATGTCTCAACATCAAAACCCTAACCTCACTGATGAAAATCTCAACCAAGAAGATGTGGTGCATGCAACCCCAATATCTATGGTACCAATGGATACTACTCCTATAGACGAAATCAGAGGAAGTGTTCCTCTTGCTCAAAAGCCTAGAACTCCAAATGTGAGAAGAGCAAAGGAACCTGTGTTCAGCAAAAGCAAAGGGATTCCTTCATCCTCAAACACCACCCCAAAGCCTCTGAATATGTAGATGCATCCATCAAGCATCTGGTGAATAGGATTTTATCTGAACAAAGAGTAGTGCGTGGGGTATCTGTTCCCCTGAACACCATGCCTGCTCCACAAGAGGAACAGAGCAATCAGGCTGAAGAGGACACTCCTGCTCAACAAGATGTCCCAATAGATGTTGAAACATCTGAGGACCAGAACAAGGCCTCAACTGATGATGATGATGAAGCCACTGATGACCAAGCTTCTGTTGATCCACCTGCTGAAGAGGAGACTACCCAACCTCCTCCTGTTGAAGCCATAGATGATGACTCTGACACAGAGATCATTGCATCTGTGGACCCTAGCATAGCCAAAAGGCTTAGGGCTAGGAAGGAGAAGAAGACTGTAGGACATGCAACTCCTGAAAAGAAACAGCCTACTCCAAAGAAAGACAAGGTCAAAGTCTCATTTAGACCTACTAAGCAATGGAGCAAGGTGAGTACCCAAAAGAGGAAAGCTGTAACTCCACCTGATTCAGATGTTGAAGAGGATGTCCCAACATCCCAACCAAGGAAGAAACCAACACCTTCAAGGTCTACCTATGTTGTTCCAGAAGCTCCTCTGGACAATGTGTCATTCCATCACGTGTCAAGTGTGAGCAGATGGAAATATGTCTACCAAAGAAGGGTGGCACTGGAAAGAGAGCTGGGCAGCAATGCACTGGAGTGCACTGAGGTAATAGACCTAATATCCTCTGCTGGTTTATTCAAGACAGTTTCAAACTTTTCACCCTGCTATGAGCTGCTAGTCAAGGAGTTCATTGTCAACCTGCAAGAAGACTGTGCTGATGGAAAGTCAGAAGAATTCAGAAAGGTGTATGTAAGAGGGAGATGTGTGGAATTCTCTCCTAGGGTTATAAATCATTATCTAGGAAGAGAATCTTATGGGCCTAATGAGCTGGGGATGACTGACAACCAAATTTGCAAGGTCATCACTGCCAATCAGGTCAAAACTTGGCCAGTCAAGGGCAAACTTTCTGTTAGCTTGCTAACAAGGAAGTATGCAATGCTGCATAGGATTGGTACTGTCAACTGGGTCCCTACCAACCATACCTCTTCAATAGCTACTGGATTGGGAAGATTCATCTATGCTGTGGGCACCCAAACAAAGTTGGACTTTGGGGCTTACATATTTGATCAAACACTGAAGCATGCAGGAACATCAGCAACAAAGCTTCACATTGCTTTTCCATCTCTGCTATGTGGAATCATCCTCAACCAGTATCCAGGCATCCTCACTGAGAAGGATTCAGTCTGCAAGAGAGAAAGTCCACTGGCCTTCCACTACAAATTATTCTTGAGCCATCATGCTGCTGATGTTGAAGCTCCCAGTGGGACATCTGCTGGACCTTCAAAAGCAAAGACTCCCATATCCAAAGCTGCCTTGATTGCAGAACTCAAGCACACTTGCAAAGAGCTGGATGCCAGGAAGCAAAAGCTTGAGGAAATTATTCAAAGGCTGGAGATGGAAGAAGGTGCTCAGAATGCTGCTAAATCTGATGATGACTCTGATGATGAATCTGAAGAGGAAGAAGATACTGAATATGAAGACTCTGAGTGAAAATGTGTATTGTCTGCTTCAGCATTGTATTTTGGTTTTGTAATTTTTAATATTTTGTATTTCTCTCTGCTTGTGTAATTTGGCCCCAATTTCTGTCTAACAAGGGGGAGAAGAGAACTGAACAACAACAATGTCTGCTGCAGTTTGCCTGATTAATGAAAAATGTTGTTTGTCTGTTTAATGCCTGTTTCTGAACTAAGTTGTTTTTAATAGAAAATTCTGTTGAACAAGTCAGAAAACATACAGGTTTGAGGGGGAGAAAATTATTATAAACTCTCATATGATTCAACAGAAAAGAACTGTTGCACTCTGATAAATACAACTCTGCTGCACTCTGATAAAACCAGAAGATTGTGTTAGCCAAAAATTAGCCAAAGGGGGAGTTTGTAGATGTTTAGAATTGGCAGAATTTTTGACCAACAAGAAGTGTTGAACTTAGTTCAGGATGTCACACCAGATGTTGTGACATTATCAAATAGAGTATAAGTTAATGAACTTAGTTCAGGATGTCACACCAGATGTTGTGACATTGTGTAAGTTAATGAATTAAGTTCAGACATCAGGATGTCACACCAAATGTTGTGACATCTCAAACCTGCTACCAGACTTAAATAATGCATAACAGAACTGAGTAAATTCAGGGAATTTATCTGGAATTAATTGTGAATGGATAAACAATACAAGGCGCATCTATAGGGAGATTAGTTATATGATTTCAGTATAACAGAAGAACTACCTCACCTAGAATCAAGGAAGTAACAAACCCTAATTCAAGGTGATGACAGCATGCGTATCAGGACTGGATAATCTACAGAAAGCCCAAAATCCAAGCATCTATTTAAGGAACAGAAACTCTCAGAATAGAGTACGAATTTAAGAAGACTAAATAGGGTATTTGTGTTTAATAGCAGGTTTTATATGTGTATCACTTTATGAGCTTTTAAGCAAAAAGTGTATTGTGTCTTGATTGAAACTGTGAAGTAAAATCAAGCTGTTGTGTTTGAAGTGTGACTTCAATTTTATTAAACATTGTAACATATCACTGTGTGATTGAGGGGGAGTGAGTTGGTACTCATATCTAAGTTGTGTCTTAGGTAGAAATTGCCTTGGGTAGATATTAAGTGAAGGATTAAACTGAGTGGTTTAAGTCCAGAATTAATATTACTTATATTGAATTTCCTTCCTGGCTTGGTAGCCCCCAGATGTAAGTGTGGAGATACACTGAACTGGGTTAACAATTTCCTGTGTTATTTATTTTACCTGCACTTTAAGTTTTTGTTTAAGTCTTCAAGTGTTTAAACATCTCATTCGACATCACGTACCTGATCCCAGAATTTCAAACCCTAACTTCAAGAATTCTTTTCTGCCTAACCAAGAATGGTATGACAATGTTTCTTTTTGCATTAATCTTCATTTGACATGTAGTTTCTAGCATAATTTTGTCATAAATTTCTTCTGCCTTTTTGAATTGATTTGCATTTTTTCCCTTTAGGTACCTTAAAACCCTAGATAACTTAGAAAAATCATAACTTTCATTAGGTAAGGAGTTAGGTCTTCTCCTTTGGGGTATGAGATCATATAGGGTTAGGGTTCTCTTGATTGCATTTTCAATTTTTTATCTTGTTATTTGCTTCTGTTTTTGAGTTTTGCATCTCATGTTGCATGAAAACCCTAATTTCTCATCTTCATTTGCATACATCTTGCATATGCTTGCATTCATGAACTTGCCATGACATTTTATGCATTCACATGACATATAAGACACCTTAGGACACATTAGAATCATGCTTGATCATTTCTTCATCCAATTGCCATGTTATGCATTCATTTCATTCCATGAGCATTCTGAACTTTCATGCTTCCTCCATGCTTCATTTGCATCCTCATTACTTGTGTGATCATTCACAGCTCATGACATACATTTGCATCATCTCTTAGCATCATTTACATCATGAATATGATTCTGGTTTTGGTTTTCATCCTTGCATTCATTTCATTTTCATTTCATTTCATTTCTTTATACTAACTTTTCAGGTGGTAAGTACTTTGAGAAGTGAATTTGCCTTCACTTCCCACTTCTCATCTCATCTCTTCTTTTATGCATCTTTGCTGCATTTTGTATTTGTCTTAGAGTGAGCTTTCTCATTCATGTTCCTTCTTCACTTTCTTCCATCAAGTAACTTATCTTCTTAAGTGAAGTAAGTTAGCTTGTTTCTTCTGCTTCTCCTCCTTTCATCTGCTTCTTCCTTGGTGGCTTTTCTTGAAGATCTCTTGCAAGCCTCATAAACCCTAGGAACACCCAAGCATGTTAACAATTAGGGTTTGATTAGTCCCCCCATTAGTTTTACCTTTGTGTCATCTTTTGTGTCTCTCTTCTCATCTCTTAATCAGGGACTAAACCTTCAAGGTTTTAAGGCTTTGTGATTAAGGTTATGCCTGCATCCTTCTCTTAGGATGGAGTGTATAACTTTAATCCTAAGTGTTAAACCCTTAATGTGTTTAAATCTCTTAATCAATCCACCTAATAATCACTAAGACATCAAGCTTGTAACTTGGGCCTTGCATTAGGGTTCTAATTCTTCCTTAATTGGTTAAGAAGGACTAACCCTATTGTTAATGGACAAGTCCCCCTCAAGTAGTCTTACAAACCATAAAAAATCCACTTCTTAATCTTACCATTAACTAAAATCCACTTTAATAAAGGCTTTGTTTTGTCATGAGGTTAATCCCTAATCATGGATTAAGTTGAGGAGCCTTCCTCAGCTTAAATGTTCTCATCTATTATCCTTCTATTAGGATGGTGTAATGAGTCCATTAAATCCTGGATTATGGCTTAAACTCATTACTTAACACTAAACAAAATACCAAAAACATCTAAATAATCACAAGTAGGTTAATGATCTTAATCCTACATCATGGTAATTAAGTTTGAGGTGTTTATCTCATACTTAAGGTATTCTCATTACCCCTAATCAGAGGGAAGATGTGATGAGTTTACTAACCCTTGGTTTAGGCTTAAGCTCATTTTCTTATGACAAACTCCAAAAGCAAATAAAGATTGAAAACATCAAAAACAAACAATAATCGTCTCCTCCGGGAATCTTTTCTCATCATCTTCACTCACAAACGAGAACTCGCTTCTTCCGTCTAATGCAAGACAGTTAACACCTGAGCCAGACATGTCATACACTTGAGCATAGACAAGTAAGAAGTTCATCAGTCAATTCATTTTTCAGTCTCTTTGATTCGAACTACGGTTTTCTGACTTCCTCATTACACGAAAGGATACGTAGGTATAACTTAATTGTTATCGAACAAAAGTCTCTGTATTTCCCCTCTTTCCAGCATTATTCTTTAAGCTTCATTCTTGAGCAATTCACTTCACATCTCTTTTACACTGACACTTGTATATTCTTTTCCAGCTTTTGCACACAGATAGCACTAACACTACCCCTTTAAACACAAATCTTTCAAGCGTGGATCCCGTCGAGTACGACGGACAATTTGGGTGCTAATACCTTCCTAGGTTGTAACCAACCCCCTTTCTCAGTTTCTCTGGTTCGCGACCGTCTTATCCATCTTTTCTTAGGTTTATGCAGCATTACCTTTCCTTCGGGATAAAAATGCCTAGCTGGCGACTCTTTTCAGTTCATCTTCTTGTTCTCTCTTTCGCCGACCGTTCGCGTCTCAACATTTCTGACATGGTGTCATTCGGTGGGAGCGACATAAAGCGCCTTCGACGAAGAAGGAGGTTCATATCAAACTTAAGTGGCAAGACGCAAGCCTTCTCACTTTTGCTACGAATGGGCAAAGAAGGGTTTCAATGGGGACAAGCTCAACAAGAAGCTTTTGACAAGATCAATGAATATTTGAGTCATCCTCCAATTATTTCTCCGCCTTGTAGAAAGAAAAGTATGAGATTGTACATAGCTGCTTTAGATAGAACTTTAGGGAGCATGTTAGCCCAAGAGGATGATGATGGCGTCGAAAGAGCCATTTATTACCTTAGTAGAGTTTTAAATGATGCAGACACTAGGTATAATATGATAGAAAAATTATGCCTATGTTTGTATTACTCTTGTACTAAATTGAAACAATATATAAAACAATTGATATTTATGTTTCTTCTCGTTTTCATGTTATTAAACATATGTTGTCCAAAACGTATTTTGCATAGTCGAATTGGAAAATGGGCACTAGCATTGATTGAGTACTCATTAACCTATAAACCCTTAAAAGTTGTTAAGGGGCAAGTGGTTTTATAGTTGACCACTCTATAAATGAGAGTCCTTTTAATTATCTTGAGATTGAGCCTTGGAAGTTATACTTTGACGGGTCTAGTCATAAAGATGGGTCTGGAATTGGAGTGCTTATTATTTCTCCTAATAAAATTCCAATAACACTCGAGTATAAAATTGAAGGTCATTGTTCCAATAATGAGGCTGAATATGACGCTTTAATAGCTGGACTTGAAGTATTATTGGAATTGGGGGCAACTCGTGTCGAAATAATGGGAGACTCAGAGTTGGTAATAAAACAAGTTACTAAAGAATACAAATGTATAAAAGAAAATTTAATTATGCATTTTGTGGTGGTAAATAGACTGTTGAAAAAATTTGAATTTGTCACCTTTCGACACATCCCCAGTCTACAAAACTAGGTCTCAAATGACTTGGCTCAAATTGTGCCAGGATATAAACTTTCAAAAGAGAAACTACAAAATGCAATTGAGGTCAGAAGGAAAGTAGTGCCAGTAGGATTGGCCCCATCAGACTTAGAAGAAACTAAGCTTGGGTATGCTGATGACCAAAGTTTTGTAATATTGATGGTCGATAGCATAAGTGATAAGGATTTGAGGAAGTCCATATTGGACTATCTGGAGAATCCAACTACTTCGACAGAAAGAAAGATTAGATACCAAGCCTTGAGTTATGTCCTCTTGGGGAACGAACTATTTAAAAAGACCTCTGAAAGAGTATTGCTTAAATACCTCAGTGAGGCTGAAGCATACTTGGCTCTTTCAACTGTCCACAGTGGGGCATGTGGGGCACACCAAGTAAGCCACCAAATGAAGTGGTTTTTATTTTGACAAGGTGTGTATTGGCCTGCTATGTTGAAAGACTGCATAGAATTTTCCAAAGGTTTTCAGGAATGTCAAATACACTCTGGCATCCAACATGTGCCTGCAAGTGAATTGCACTCTATAGTGAAACCTTGGCCTTTTAGAGGATGGGCTTTGGACTTGGTTGGAGAAATTCGACCAGCATCTTCAAAAAATCACAAATACATTCTGGTAGGAATATACTATTTCTCTAAATGGGTCGAAGCCATTCCATTACCTAATATTGACCAAGAAGATGTAATTGAGTTCATCAAAAGTATATCATCTATAGATATGGAATTCCAGAAACAATCACTACAGATCAAGGGTATGTATTTACTGGTTGAAAGATGCAGGAGTTTTCCAGGAAAATGGGTTTTAAACTTTTGACACCTTATTATGCCCAGGCCAATGGCCAAGTCAAAGCAGCAAACAAGATTGTTATTGGTTTGATCAAAAAGCATGTAGGTAAGAAGCCAAGAAATTGGCACAAGACATTGGACCAGATTCTATGGGCATGTCGAACCTCACCCAAAGAAGCAACCAATACTATCCTGTTTCGACTTACTTATGGGCATGATGCAATGTTGCCTCTTGAAATATATCTTCAGTCCACAAGGATTCAAAGGCACCATGAGATTCCATCTCAAGATTATTGGAATATGATGCTAGATGAATTGCTGGATTTGGACGAAGAAAGACTCCATGCCTTAGAATTGTTAGAAAGGCAGAAGAAAATGGTAGAAAATCGTATAATAAGAAGGTTAATTAAAAAACCATTTCAGTTGGTAAATTAGTGTGGAAAGTCATATTTCCCATGGATCGAAAAACCATATCATTAGGGAAATGGTCACCCAAATGGGAAGGCCCTTTCTAAGTTGTAAAAGTATTCATTAACAATGCTTATGAGATACATGATATTGAAGCTGATTTAAGAGTCTTTAAAGTAAATGTCAAATATTTAAAAAGATATAGGCCAACACTGTAAGAGATTCAAATGAAAACGTAGAATTTAATTAATCAAGAAGGGGCCATTAATGGCTTACATAAAATAAAAATTCAGAACATGGTTTTATAACCAAGAAAGGAAACACTATTCTTAAATATCATCCCAGTTAAGGGAGTTAAGGTAGTTGATCCAATCTTCATCAGCTTCATCATCCTGGTCTTGAATTTTTGGAGGTTCCTTCTTAAGGGATTCTGCTTTGACCTCATTGGTTTTGGAGCGAGTCATCACCCCAGTTGAAGTACCAGGTGATAAAGGTTTCTTCCCTTTGGTGCCTTCTAAAGGCTTGGGTAGCTCAACAATGTTTGTTTTCTTCATAGGACTACTCATGATTTTTTGGTTTGTGAAGAAAATGGGACCAGTTAGGGGTTATTTATAGAGGAAAGTCATGGATGCTGATTGGCTAGACAAGAGGCAGCTAAAAAGCATGTGAAGTCCCCCTTGGAAATAACACCCTCAAAAGGCGTTTCATTTATAACCGTTAAACCGGGGACTTGTGCAAAATAATTATGAGGCATCAACAACTGGAATACCACTACCATGACTAAGTTTAAAGCAACAGTGCTCTTGACCCAAATTTAAGTTGGAAATTATTTGACTTAAAGGTTGTTTCGACAGCCATTCAAAATAATTACTTATACAGAAAATAAAATGCAAGTCGAAATAATAAGACTGAAGGCATAAAGTAAAAGGTCCAAAAGCACGCCCAACATTGTCATTACATAAGGAACTTATTAAGGCCATAATATTAATGAGAAAAAAATACAAAGTCCTAAAAAATTACTAAGCCATTGGAGTTAGAAAGGAAGCTTTCCTTGTAACCGAAGAAAATTATGCTTTCTAATTTGGAGCCGATTCTCACACAAAGCCTTCTCAAGTTAAATTGCTGTAAGCTCCTTGTCGAGAACCTCAACAGCGTCAATAAGGTCGATGGTGTGCTTCAATTCAACATCCAAATCAACAACGTCAAATTGGCTCTGCTCAAGGTTGTGCTATTTGACATCAACAATTTTCTTTTCAAGTTCTTTAATCTCTTTCTCCCAAACTTCAATGACTATGTTATTAGAAACTATTTTCTTGTCTCTCTTGGCCTTGCGTTCCTCCATCCTTTCGACTTCGTTTCAACTTCCCTTGCTCGATCCCACGTGTTGCCACTCTTTATGCCAGTCAACTCAATATTTTTTTCAACCTTTGGGAGGAGATTAAAATCATCAGACATCTGGTTCACTAGAGTGGCCAGTTCCATAAGAGCGCTAGAGATTTTGGGGTCTACTGTCAAAAGATCCATTTGGTCCAGACACTCCTTCAGTAATACACAGGCGGTAGGATCAACATTCATGGTAAGATAAATATCCCTCTTGAAGAATTTGTCTTTGATCTTTTTCAAGAGAGGTCCAACAAAGTCGTCTGGATATGAAGGCCTAGGAGCTGTCAAAGGACTGCCTTCAAAAGAGCCAAAACTCTTCCTAAGCTTTAGTATGGCATACTCCCTAGGGTTTGACCATTTCAAGGCCAACAGGCGATCACCAGCTACGCCTGTCTTTGGGGTCGACGTTGTGAGGAAGAAGGGAATTGAAGATTTTTCTCAGACAATGGTTGATGAGTCTTTTCAGGCTCTTTCTCTTTAATGACCTCATCCTTGTTTTGTTGGTCATCACCCTCGCTTTCACCCTCTTCTTCCTTTTATTTCTCCTGCCCTGGACTGTTTATTTCAACATCCTGAGCATCAGCTTGTGGCTCTCCTATTTGTTCTAGTTCTTTTGGATTTGAGGGGTAGATTCTCCAGTCTCCTAAACTTCTGCCTCTTCAGGAAAAGTTGCATGTATTGCCCTACCAGTATGGCTTCCTTGGCCAAGATAGTCTTTGATCGAAAGGTAATCATGCTCACAATCAGAATCATCAGTGTGAGACTATTGAGTAGCAGATTTAGCTTCGATCACAGGGGAAAAACAACTGTTGTATTAGTGGGTTGGTTAGTCTCACTTATAGAATAATAACCTAAGCCAAATTCATAAGTTGGATGATAAGTTGGCTCACCTTGGTTGTTTAAGAGGATTATGGGCGAAGGAGCAGCAGTCGAAGGAGGCTGAGAAATGCATACTCTAGCCTGATAAAAAGACAAAGGAGAGTTGAGTCGAAATCGAAAAAGAGATTAAAAGGATAAGAGTCAAAACTAAATACCTCATTCTCTTCACCTTCTGGGCTGGAGTTAGCACTTTCAGGGGCACCACCAATAGGCTTCACCACAAGGGTGGGAGGTTCATCTTCGATACCACTTGTTGAAGGTTCCTTTTTCACAATTTTGGCCACCTTAGAAGAAGGTTGGCAAGCAACACTAGGAGATTGTGCAGTCTTCCTTTTTCTCTTGAGGGGCCGCTCCTCAGGGGATTCATCATAATCATTTGATGGGGTAGCAGCGCTTGAAGCCTTTTCCCCCTTTTTTAGGGATGCCGAAGTCTTTTTTGTTGTCTAAAAGAAAGACAAAAAATTAGGTAACAAACGCACGTGAAGTTGCAAAAAATAGGGTTATTAGTGCCTTCTTTGTTTTCATTCTGTATTACCACGCCTTTGTTGGCATTAGTTCTTCTGGTAACTGCTGAAAATGGTAAAAACAATTATTACGAGTTAATAATTGATCACTCATCAAGGGGTAAATAAAGACCTCAAACCTTCATATATGTCAGATTCGACGTGAACGTCTTCGAGCCCTATATGAAGGTGCCCTTTGAAACTGTCTAGTGTGTGCTTAGTCGCAACCACCATTTGGGCTTTCAGCTGAGACTGCTGTCGAAGGATTTTAATTGAATCCCCACAGATGAACTGGTCTATAAATGGAGGGGCAAGGGCCACTCCAAAATCAGCAGTAAGCAGTCGAGGAAATGTTGGGGGAAGAGTCGAAAATCCACCTCATAACGCTTCTCACGAGGAACGTTAGAAGGGATTTTCAACTTATCCATTTTTTGCAAAAATCTCTCCTTCAAAGTGACAACAGCCTCACTAACGGTCCGACTAAGATCATCTAGCCGATAGAAAATTTCAAAGTACTTTTGAAAAGTTGTATCTCTTTGATGTGAGTGGACTTACTTTTCTTGACCTTCTCCTGCACATTAACAAAAGCAAGGTCAAGTTGGGAAGAAAATTCAATGGCAGTGAGGAAGTTCTCACTGTAGTATTTGCGCCACCAATCATTGAAGATATGGGTGCGTTAAATTGTGGGTTGAAAATAGATAAGGGATATGACTGCTTTTTGAGCGTCCCATTTGGCAAAGATCTCAACAACATCATATTCGTCGAAAATGTTGTTGGAGAAAATAACCTGGTACATTCTTTAATAAAGGAATTTAGGGAAGCTCTGGGCCAAGCCAAACTGCCTAGAAACCAAGTTTGGTTGATATGCAATAAGAACCGTGTCTGACTTCCCGCCATTCAGCATATAAACAAAAAATCTGGGAATCAAAAAGGCTTCCCAAACTGAAAAGAGTCCATGTGGAGCTTCTTTGAAGGGGAGTTTGGAAAAGCCCTAGTAAACAATTTAGGGACATAAGTCCTTGCTGCAAAGGGAGCCATGAATGGAACAAAATTGTATTGATGTGCAAACATCATTATATAGCTGGAGAAGGCCCCTTTTAGGGTTTCGCCTTCATCATTAGGAGTAAGCTTCGCCAGTCAAACACCTTTTGTGCTCTTGAGCCTGATCTCCTCTAACTCCTCATAAACTTTCCCTTTTCTGGGAAGTACAACCTTAAAAGTGGAATTTAGCCAGAGTTGAAGGAGCCAGAGAGGGCCAGTAAGACTCATGGAACCAGAGGTGCTTCCTGGGTTCCTCAGTCGAGTCACTCCTTCACTAAGAGACTCATAGAGACTAGCCAAAATGAGTTCACGCAAGAAAACCCCTATGTTATTATGGAGCTAGTTTGCCAAGGACATATATTTCTTCGCCACCTCTAAGGACTTGGTGCAGAAGACATATCTGGATAGCCCGAGAGTAAGGAAAGCACTGTGTTCCTGATCAAAAGCTTCCTCATCATTGGGTTTGGAATGATAGTTGATAAAAGGGGTATACATTAGCTTTGACTCGTTGAAGCCAATAATATCCTTAGTGTCAATGGTGGGATCATAGGTGTGACCATTAGGTCGAAGCCCTGTAATAGCGGCTATGTCAAAGAGAGTGGGAGTAATCATCCCATAAGGAAAATAAAAGGTATATTTGGTACAATCCCAAAAATACAGTGAAGCAGCCAAAAGGTTTACGCAATAGGGAAGATGAGTCTTTGACATCATCAATAGATCATAAATCCCTATAGTTTTGCAATGGTCAACTTTAGTTTCTTCCAATCTGGCTAGCCAAGTATCAAATTCACTAAACTGGCTTGTAGCCCTGACCAACCTTGTACAATCATGGAGATACTTCATGTTCAGTTGAGTGAGAGCAGGAGGGCTAGATGATTAGTCATTAGCTTTGGGGATGTGTTTATGCCCTAGAGGTTGGGTTTTGCGGTAGCAAGGAAAAAACTCTTTCAGCTTCTAATATGTATTTTGAACTGTAGCGAGTGGACCAGATAAAGCAAAAGGACAATCATTAACAGTAAAGGGGATCATTACCTGAGACTGATACAAGCTCCTGGTTTCAGCATCTTTGGGTTCTGGTGTAAACTGGGGATTCTTTATGGTTTTGGGCTCAGTGATTTTTTTGAAGGGAGGAAGAGTTTGTTCAAAGTTGAAAGCTTTCGCCTTCTGACCTTTCTTCTGGGAAGCAGTAGCTTTGGAAGACGCCATTGGTATAGAAGAAAATGGAGTTTAAGGTTCTTGGAAGAAAGTATTAAGACTTTAACAAGAAAAATATGAATGTTTGCAAGAGTTTGGAAAGGTTTTCTTGTTATGCTAAAGTCTATATTTATAGGCAGATGAGACGAGAGGTTATGAAGTCCATCCACTTAATGTAAAGTAATATGGTGGGGCACGTGGCACTTGGGATCTGACGAGTTGAGGGAGAAGTTAATGGAAAAGATGTTAGAGCATTGTTTCAAGGAGAAACTCATGATCAGAAAGCCGTAGAAACGGCTGATGGGAATTTTAGGATTTTTTCCATTATGACATGATGTCATGCGTGTAGGTGGAAAATCTAGGGGTGGAAAAACGGGTCGTGGCCCGCCGGCCCGGCCCGCGCACCCGCCTAAAAATGGCGGGTTGGGTTGGGATTTCGAGCCCGCCGCCCACCATAGCCCGCCCCGCTAAAGACCGCCATCCGCCAAAGCCCGCCCTGTCAAAACCCGCCACCCGTCAAAGCCCGCCGCACCTATGAAATAAACATTTTTCCTTATATTTTGCTTATAATTTAGGTGAAAGCTCGTTGAAAGTTCTACTTTTTATTGAAGATTAATACTTGATGGACTTAGCCTTTTGCCATTTATACTTTCAAAATGTTGGTATGATGTTTTTTTTATTGAAATTAAAAAAAACCATTTAATTTATTTTAAAAAATAGAAAAAAATAAATAAATAATGAAGGCGGGCAAGCCCGTCGCCCGCCAACCCGTCACTTTGGTGGGGCGGGCTAAACTTTTATGCCCATTTCAACTTGGCGGGCATGCCCGCCCCGCTCTTTTTTTGGCGGGCTTTAGGCGGGGCGATGTAGGGCGGGGCATCATAAACTTGGACATCTGCATCTAAAATGATTGAAGAGAATCATATCTATGGAAGCTGTCAGAGGAGTTCTAAAGCTCAAAATTGAAGAAGGAAAAGCATGTGGAGAATGTCAAGTTGGAAAGCAGACTAAGATGTCACATTAAAAGATGCAACATCTTACCACTTCAAAAGTCTTAGAACTTCTTCACGTGGATTTCATGGGACCTATGCAGGTTGAATGTCTTGGTGGAAAGAAATATGCTTATGTTGTTGTGGATGACTATTCAAGATATACCTGGATAAATTTCATCAGAGAGAAATCAAAAGTGTTTGATATTTTCAAAGATCTTTGTCAAAGACTTCAAAGAGAGAAAGAAAGCAATGTTATTAGAATCAGAAGTTATCATGGGAAAGAGTTTGAGAACAACAAATTTGCTGAATTTTGTGCCTTTGAAGGAATTTTCCATGAATTCTCCTCTCCCATTACACCTCAGCAAACTGGAATTATAGAACACAAATATAGGACTATACAGGAATCTACTAGAGCCATGATACATGCAAAACAATTACCATATCACTTTTGAGTTGAAGCCATGAACACTGCTTGCTATATTCACAGTAGAGTTACTTTGAGGAAAGGTACTTCAGCTACACTTTATGAAATTTGGAAAGGAAGTAGACATACTTTTAAATACTTCCATGTCTTTAGAAAAAAGTGTTACATCTTGGCAGATCGTGAACAAAGAAGAAAATTAGATCCAAAAAGTGATGAAGGGATATTTCTAGAATACTCTACAAATATAATATCTTATAGAGTCTTCAACTTCATAACTAAAGTAATGATGGAGTCCATAAATGTTGTTGTTGATGATAAAAACTTGAACAAGGAAGCTGATGTCCTAGATGATGTTGAAACATCTCAGAATGAAACACTAGTAGAAACTAAAGACATAAGTATTGATGTACAACCCTCTGGTTCTAAGTCTGAAGCTAGTCAGGTCAACAAGGGTCCTTCTATCAGGGTTCAGAAAGATCATCCTAAAGATCTTATCATAGGAGATCTGAATGATGGAGTCACTACCAGATCAAGAGAAACCATGGCTAACTCATGTTTTGTGTCAAAAATAGAGCCCAAGAATGTTAAATAAGCTTTAACTAATGAGTTCTAGAATAATGTTATGCAAGAAAAGTTTGGGAAATTCAAGAGGAATGAAGTTTGGGATCTGGTTCCAAGGCCTGAAGGAACAAATGTGATTAGAACTAAGTGGGTGTGCAAGAACAAATCTGATGAAAAGGGATTTGTTACCAGGAATAAAGCAAGATTAGTTGCTCAGGGATATAATCAAGTTGAAGGGGTTGATTTTGATGAGACTTTTTCTCATGTTGCTAGACTTGAATCTATTAGATTACTCTTAGGAGTTGCTTGCATACTAAAGTTTAAGTTGTATCAAATGGATGTTAAGAGTGCTTTCTTGAATGGATACTTAAATGAGGAAGTCTATATGGAACAACCTAAAGGATTCATTGATCTAAATTTCCCTAATCACGTGTATAAATTAAGAAAAGCTTTATATGGATTGAAGCAAGCTCCAAGGGCTTGGTATGAGAGAATAACAAAATTTCTTGTTGACAATGGCTACAGAAAATGTAGTATAAACAAGACTATCTTTGTTAAAGAAGATGGAAAAAGCTCGTGATTGCAAACATTTATGTTGATGACATTGTTTTTGGTGGGATGTCTGATGAGATGGTTCAACATTTTGTCAAACAGATGCAGTCTGAATTTGAGATGAGCCTTGTTGGTGAATTAACATATTTTCTTGGTGTACAAGTCAAATAGATGGAGGACTCTATATTCTTATCTCAGAGTAAATATGCCAATAATATAGTAAAGAAGGTTGAAATGGAGAATGCTAGTCACAAGAGGACACCTGCTCCTACTCATCTAAAGCTTTCCAAAGATGAAAAAGGTGTGAATATGGATCAAAGCCTGTAAATAAGTATGATAGGTACCCTATTATATCTCACAAAAAGCAGGTCTGATATTGCATTTTTTGTGGTTGTAAGCCTTAATCAAGGGTTGTAAACTCATTATATCACCCCTGATTAGGGATAATGTGTCTACTTAAGCATGAGATGATGATCTCAACTTAATTACCCTAATGATGCAGGATTAAGATCATTAACCTACTTGTGATTATTAAGTGTTTTTTTGGATTTTTTTTGTTTTGTGTTAAGTAATGAGTTTAATCTCTAATCAAGGACTAGTGAACTCATTACACCATCCTAAGAGAAGGATGGTAGATGAGGACACTTAAGATGAGGAAGATACCTCAACTTAATCCATGGTTAGGGATTGAAATAATTATATAACAAGCCTTTATTAAAGTGGATTTTAATTAAAGGTTAGATTAAGAAGTGAATTTTATGTTTGCAAGACTTTAGCATGAGGGGGACTTATTCATTGAACACTAGGGTTAGTCCCTCTGAACCACTAGGCAGAGATGTAACCATAATATAAGGCCCAAGTTATAAGCTTAAGTCTTTAATGATTATTAGGTGTTTTTGATTGAAGGTGAAAACAACTTAAAGGTTTAGCACTAAGGATCAAAGTTATACACTCCATCCTAAGATAAAGATACATGCATAACCCTAATTCAGAGTCCCAAAACTTTAACTGTTTAACCTTGATTATGAGATGAGAGAGAGAGACTCAAGGAGACTCAAAAGGTAAAAACTAGGGGGGACTATGTATAACACTAAAGTTATAATGCTTGAATGTTCATATGGTTTGTGAGGCCTCAAGAGAAGTCTTCAAGTTGGCCACCAAAGGAAGAGAAGAAGATGAAAAGAGAGAGAGAGAGAGAGAGAGAGAGAGAGAGAGAGAGAGAGAAGGATTAGGTTACTTACTTCATGAAGAAGTTAAGTAACCTAAAAACAAGAGATAACATAAGTGAATGAGATTCACTTCAAAAACAAAGTGCATAAAAATAAAGATAGAAAGAGAGGTTGGATATGGATGCACATCCACATCCTGATTAACTTACCAAATGCACATGAAATGGTTAGTTTGAAAGCAAGATATGTACAAATTCAAAAGCATAAACAAATCAAGAGATAAAAAATTGAAAATAGATCCAAGGAGGCCCTAAGCACTCATCAAATCACCATCCAAAGGGGGGGGGGGTCTAAAGGTTTACCAAGTTCAAGTTATGGTCATCCTAAAGTTTGATAGGGTTTTGGATACTTCTCAATGAAAAAAGTCAAACAAATTGAAAGTTCAAGATAAAAATGAGACAAAAATATATTTAGTAACTAGAGGTCAAATGTGAAAGATTGCAAAAAGAATCAAATGCAAACTCATCTTGGTTTGAAAGTTATGAATTTTTGAAGTTAGGGTTGAAAAATAAGAAATTTAGAAACCCTAATTCAAAGAAAATTGGCAAAGTTTGATCAAAACCAAAACGAAATTTGTGAGATGAGTTTGTAAATGTTTCTAAATGTTAAAAGAACCTCTCTCAATTTTTTGTGATTTTTAAATACCTAAAAGTATTTTTAATTAATTAAAATAGATTAATTAATTAAATAATACAATTAAATGATTTAAAAATATATTTTTAATGCAAAAATTAAAAAGAAAATTGTTTTTGGTTTCTGAAAATTAAATTGAACAATGATGCAAAAACTCATAATTTTATAAATTTTTTTACTATTTTTAAATAAATGAAGAAAATAAACTAAAATAAATAAAAAGAAAATAAAAAGTATGCAGGATGGATGGTCCAGATGCGAAATTGATGAGATCAAAGGCTAGGATGAGAAGTCTGCTTGACTTGAGGTATGAAAGATCTAAGGCCCAGGTTTAAACTTGGCTTACGCGCGATATCTAAGAGCTACCATTTAATCTGACTAATTTAATTATATTTAATTTAATTAATCAAAATTAAGGTTAAGTGAATTATCTGAGCCATCCACGCATTAACCTAATCAACATCCAAGGGCCATAAATGAATCTGGGCAACTAATCACAGCTTAACCCTAATCATTTTCAGGTGACCGACGGCGAACCAAAATGCCAGAATCCACTACAAGATTCTAAACTCCAATTTTCTTGCCCATAAACACTCTCCTAACATCATACATCACTAATCAACAAACAAAATTCATTTATCATGTATCATTAAGCTGAATCGAAGCAAACAAATTTCTAGGTCAAACTTTCAGATCATCATGAAATGTTCAATTCTAACTCATTTTCAAAACTAATTATACCAGCATGATCAAGGAAGCATGTAGATTCATTCTATAACATAAAATCATGCTTCTGGAAAAAATGTTCTTGAAGGTTACCTGATATGAAGAGCTTCAAAATGTAGCTTTCTGGGCCCTCCTCTTGTGCAATCCAACCTCCTTTGACCTCCTGAGCCTATTGGGATGCTTGAATGAAGCTTAGAATGGATGGTTTGAGTGTTTCAGAACTGAAGTTGCAGAAATCTTGTTTTGGCTTGGGCTTGTTTTTGGCTATGGTGATGGATGGGAAATGTTCCTGAGGTTATATGGAGTTGATTGGTGAAAGAATTTCTGGTTTTTGTTGGCTATATTGAGAAATTCGATAGCATGAAGTTTTTGAGGATTTTCTTGATTCTGAACTTGTGTGTTGTTTCAGGCCATGAAGGGTGTTCATTTATAGTGCTTAGGGTTTGCATAAGCCATACCATTGGTCAGGATAGTGGTTGTGGCACTGTGTGATTGTTATGGGAGGAAAATGCAAGAAGTCAAGTTTCTTTGTACTTGAGGTATGGGTCAATGCAACAAGGGATTCTGAGCATAGATGATGGGCTAAAGACGTGTCTAATTATGCGTCTAGCGGTATCTTAACTGCAAGTGTACAGCCTATCGAAGTAATATTTAAGATTATCGATCCACAGGGATTCTATGGTTACCTAGTGCTAGATGAACTTCTAGTTTAGCTAAGGCGAATGGTTTTCACGATGTTTTGTTGATTTTTAAGACTATTAAAGGCGGAATTAAATTTAAGTTTTAATAAAGTAATACTAAGGCGGTCGGTATGTAATTATACTAACTTAGGTGGGTCAATCTAACCTAGGCTTATAAAGGTGTTTACTTAATCTATTCGGTAGAGGTTACCAGTTTAAATACCCTCAACTCACACTCTCGTGGTCTTATATCAGATCTTATCCCTAAAGCCCTATGCCTGCTCTCGCTAGCCCATAAGTGTTTAGAGATAATTTTTGGAAACTTAGTAATTCTAATTTATTTTAAAGCGCTCTCGCTGTGTTTAATTTAAATGCCTAACTTTAGCTATCCGGTTAAAATCTCACACTCTCGTGGTCTTGACCTAACCTAATACTCTTTTCTTACTCTCGTAACGAAAAGATCGATTTTAATTAAAAAGTGTCAGCCAGAATGTTAAGTTATTAATTGTTTTTAGCCTATGGTTAAATTTTACCGATTAAGTTTGTTCTAACTACATACCGCCCTAAGGTATTTAGCTACTCATCGATGTTGAACCAGACAGAGACAGAAAATTAAATAATAAAATACTCATGGCAGAAAAATATATAAACATTATAAATATTTAAATTGCAATATAATAAAAAACCTAGTTAACAAATATTAGAGCAGACTCCTTCTTCCACAGACCGGAAAGCTTGGAGTTGGCGGAAATCGAAAATAACAAAGGCTGAAGGTTTAGAAAAAAATAAATGTATAATAATTTCCTGATGTTGGAAATTGTTATATGGCGGGTTTGGATACAATAAAAACGAGAAGAAAACTAAAAATAAAGCAGAAATAGAAACAGGATCGTAAAATAGTTCGGCAGAGCTTCCGCAGAAAATCGAATAAAAAATGCTCTGTACATTGTTCATAAAACTTGTACTATTTATAGAATCCTTAATGGGCTGAAATTTGGACCTTTGTTGCATGGGCCTTGCTGAATTGGTGGAGAGAAAGTAGGTACGTGGCAACAAAATAGGAGGAACTTTCTTCACGTAGTGCTTTGACGTAGTCTGAGTCAAAAACCTAATTTTATCCTTGTCACGGTCGTGACAAGGTCTTCACGTTCGTGTTATGTGGCTTTTAAGTGTCACGGTCGTGACAACTCTCTTACGGTCGTGATGGATGCTTTTGGGGTGTCACGGTCGTGACACCCTGGTGACGATCGTGGCTGCAACAAAATATGCAGTTTTGCAGGCTTCTTCATTTCTTCATCTTTTTATGGTTGATTTTGTTCCTTTTTCTCTTAATTCATGATTTAGCTCCATATAATGATGTACCTGCAAAATGGTAAGAAAAACTCGAGAAATCGAGTGTTAAAACGGTGATTATGCGATAAAACGTCAATGAAACCTAGCAATATAATCGATACGTTTTCTCGTTATCAATAGATTTCCTCAACATGCTTCATGGAGGGCCCTTGGATCAAAGAAATGCAGTTGTAATGCATAGATCAAGTGTTCTCAATGTTTATGCAACTTGGCCATTTTGAAATTTCTTGTGAATCAAGTCACCAAAACCCTAGGTTCAAGGCATAATTATGATCATTGGAGGTTGTTTTAACATGTTATGACATAATTGAGCACATTAGAGGTCACTTAGAAGCTTGAAAGGCCAATATGCAAAAATCCCTCTTTGACATGAACATGAAATTTATGTAATTTTGCCAACTTTGCCAGGCCATAACTTGAGTTCTAGGATGAATTAGAATGAGTTCTTGTACTTTTTGAGAATGGGAGGATCCAATCTACAACTTTCATGTTTTAAGAAATTTCATTTGAAACCTTTTTGATCAAGAAAGAGGAGGTTGAAAATCTTTCCCAAAATAGAAAGTTTTCATTACAAGTCATTTCCATTTTTGGCAAGTTTTGGCTTTGCTCATTTTTCTTCAACTTTGTGAACTTCCAAGCATTCCAATGATCAAATAAAGACCATGTGACTTCAAAATGATGATGATGACCCTTTGGAAGCATTGTTGGGGGCCTCAGATGCCTAGAATCTGACTTTTCTTGCTCAAGAAGTTACCATTTGATCAGATGACTTCCACATTGAATTTTTCCATGAAATTTGATACACAGGCTCCTTATAACATATATGGACCAATAGCAACAAGAATGACCAAAAAATTTAGGTGTAAGGCCTTCAAAACCAAAACCCTAATTTTAGGTCATCTGTGTAGGAGCCTCAGCTTAGCTTCTATACCTCTGCAGTGATTTGACATTTCTTGGCTTTAAATGACCCATGGAGGCATAAAATGATCATAGACTACTCAAGGACCCTCTTGGCATGCTTCATGACCTTTGAGATTTCTCAGATTACTTCTTGGACTGCTCAGATCACAAACCCTAGATGCAGCTATGCAGATGAAATGTTAAGGATGATTATGTATTGTAAAGTGTGATGATTGGTTATGCAATGATGATAAACATAAGTCAAGGTATGACAAAAGTGAGAGGGCAAATTTGGGGTGTTTACAGTTGCCCCTATTCAAGCATGAGTTAGCTATGTAGTATGTAAGCGCCTGGCTTAACAGACAAACAAGATAACTTGTGGTTGAATACTAGGACAATCCAAAATTAGCACTCTTTATTATAAGAAGAAAAAGGATATAAATTGCAATAGACAGTATAGAGTGAACATTAAATGATAGCAATGGAGGACGACCATCGAGCAGAGGATGACTGCTGGGGATAAAAACGGTGAGAAATGCACTGAAGGGGACGGCCGTCATGCTGGGGGAATAAAGAATCCGCGACGGGGACGGTCAACGACTTTACTGGGGATTTTAAAAGCACTAACGACCATCAGGCTGAAGAATAAAGAAACCGCGATGGGGACGACCATCGGGTGAAGAGTAAATAAATCAATGATGAGGGACAGTCATCAAAAGGTGAAGGACGATCACCGAGCATGGTACGGCTACTGAGAGCTATCGCGACATAGGATGAATGTCGGATAAATAGATCAACGATTGGGGACGGCCACCGGATAAAATGATGAGGTACGGTCATAAAAAAGGTGAAGGACGCCCACCTAGCAGGGGACGGCTTCTGAGAATTATCGTGACATAAGACAAATGCCGGATAAAAAAGATCAATGATGGGGACGACCATCGGATAACATGATGAGGTACGATCATCAAAATAAATGATGAGGGACAGTCATCAAGAGGTGAAGGACGATCACCTAGCAGGGTACGAATGCTCTGTTGGGGATTATCTCGACATAGGACGAATGCTAAATAGAAAGATTGACGATGGGGATGGCCATCAGATGAATAATTAGGTATGGTCATCAAAAGGTGAAGGACGATCACCTAGCAGGGGACGGTTGCTGAGAATTATCGCGACATAGGACGAATGTCGGATAGAAAGTTGTTTTGTTTGCGATTTTTGGGGATAGATAAACACGAGCAAGTGTTTAAGCCCAAAAAAATAAAATGGTATAAGTGTTTCGACAGTGTGTATAGATTAAAGATACAGACGAGTATCCTTAGGACCACGAGACGGACGCATATCGATAGAAACAAACAACGACGCGTGTTTTAAGGAGTGATGATACAGACGAGTATCAACTGTTTTAACAAGGAGCACATACGAGTGTTGATCTGCTGGGGAGATGCATAAGATACGAACGAGTATCAAAGGATTATGTATAAGTAGGATACGGAGGAGTATCAGAAGAATTGTGTATAAGTATGTACAAGTATTTGTATTAAGAGTGCAAAAGGATATTTTGGCTTTTATCTGCAGGGGATAAGTTTTTGTGTATTGCTGGAGGAGTGATTTTGGTACTTGCGGGTGACTGGCTCGAACCTGGCTTATGATCATGCAAATGTTTTATTTTTGCCGTAATGCTCCGTATTAGACGGAATGCTACACTCTGTTTAGGGACGAATGGTGTGAATGCTATGATTATGCAAATGAGAGAAACGAGATCCGAGATCTGAAATCTGCTAGGAGAACAGATCACTGGGCGATCTGTGGGGAGAAAGGATCACTGCACGATCTTTCTGGAGAATTCTGGGGGAAGAACTCTATGGGGATCCAATGCTGGGGATGAGAAGATCTGGAAACTCGCTGGGAAAAAGTGATTTAGACATTGCTTTAGAGATCCTGCTGGGGGAGGAGAGAACTTCTGGGAAGTAATCTGTCGTAGGGTCAACTTTGTGGGGGATACTCTGAGGGGATAAAAAGCTCTGTGGGGGAATACTTTCATCAAGTAGTCCTTCTAATGATGTGACTACCAGCTTAGCTGGGCATATAGTTCCTGATATGCCCCGTGATGTAAAAGGTTATCCGCCTTGAGTACCTGCAACCTGTCAAACAAAGGAAACACACAAGTTCCCTGAGGTATCCTCAACCGGATTCCGTCATAGGAGTTAGGTTCGCTTAAGAACACATATTTCCTGCAAGCATTTATTGAAAATGGCTTATATGTTTTCATGCAAATGTTGTATTACGAACTTTGGACATTTTGTAAACAAAACAAAAAGGTACAAAACAAAGTGTGAATGAATATTTGACTTTATTGATTTGTGTGCCCTGAATAGGCGAGTACAGTGAGGAAGCTAAGCCCTGAAATGAGGAGATTACTGCAAAATTGAGAAAATAAAAGTCCTATTCAGCAATGTTGAAGTTGGCGCTCCAATGAGCTTCCTTTGCCATGATCTGTATGACTTTGAACACTCTTCTTATCTCGCTTTTCTGAAGAAAGTTGATTCTGATCGACGCTTTGTCCTTTCGAAGCTTTCCAGGTTATGTGAGTGATACAGACGATTTCAGAATGCAGTTGTTTGCTTATTCCCTGATTTTGCGTGGATCGCCCTTTCGGGTTTTCAATCCAACGGGATACCTTTTTTTTGCCTGAGCTGTCCGATGTGGCTTTTCAACTCAGTGGGTGTACACATTTTTTTAATTTTCCCTTATTTTTGCCCGAGTCTTTTATTCTGTTTTTGACTCGCCGAGATGCCCTATTTTTGCATGGACTTACATTCTGTTTTTATGTCCAGCGGGTCATTTATGCGAAGTATTTTTTAACTGAATCTGAATTCATAGGATACAGGAACTTTTCTCCATCCATGGTAGCGAGCATCAGTGCTCCGCCTGAGAAGACTTTAGTTATCACATAGGGACCTTCATAGTTAGGCGTCCACTTTCCCCTGTGGTCTGAGTGAGGAGGAAGGAGTCTTTTTAGTACAAGTTCTCCCACTTGATATACCCGAGGTCTGACTTTTTGATCGAAGGCTTTCTTCATCCGTTTCTGATATAACTGACCATGACAGATAGCTGCTAGCCTCTTTTCTTCAATCAGGCTCAGTTGGTTATAACGAGATTGGACCCATTCTGCTTCGTCCAGTTTTACATCCAACATTACCCGCAAGGTGGGTAATTCAACTTCAACAGGTAGGACTGCTTCTATACCATACACAAGTTGATAAGGTGTTGCCCCGGTAGATGTTCTGATGGAAGTTTGGTACCTATGCAAGGCGAATGGTAACATTTCATGCCAGTCTTTGTATGTGACTACCATTTTTTGCACAATCTTCTTAATGTTCTTGTTAGCTGCCTCAACAGCGCCATTCATCTTTGGCCTGTAAGGAGAAGAGTTATGATGTTGAATTTTGAAATCTCGGCACAACTCTGCCATCATCTTCTTGTTAAGGTTTGAACCATTATCAGTAATGATTCGCTCGGGAACTCCATACCGACAAATGATATCCCTCTTCAGAAATCGGGCTACCACTTGGTGAGTGACATTTGCATACGAAGCTGCTTCAACCCATTTGGTGAAGTAATCAATGGCTACCAAGATGAATCTGTGACCATTTGAAGTAGTTGGCTCGATCTTTCCAATCATATCAATGCCCCACACAACGAAGGGCCAGGGTGAAGACAATATATTCAAAGGATTGGGAGGCACATGCACTTTGTGTGCGTAGATCTGACATTTATGGCACTTTCTGGCATAGGCACAATAGTCTGCATCCATTGTGATCCAATAGTAACCTGATCTTAACAATTTCTTTGCCATTACATGTCCTCCAGCATGGGTACCGAAAGAACCCTCGTGTACTTCATGCATCAGCAGTTCTGCTTCTTTCGTGTCAACACATCTGAGCAAGACCATGTCGAAGTTCCGCTTGTATAAGGAACCATCAGTATTGAGGAAGAAAGTGCCGGCTAGCCTTCTCAATGTCTTCTTATCATTAGACAATGCCCTAGGTGGGTATGTAGTCTCCAAGAAGCATTTGATGTCGTGGAACCAAGGTTTGTTGTCAATGACAGTGTCCACAGAGAATATGTACGCCGGTCGGTCTAGTCTTGATACTAAAATCCGACGTACATAGTTAGCAGTCTGTACTTTGATCATAGATGAAATAGTGGCCAAGGCATCTGCAAACTAATTCTCTTCTCGAGGGATGTATTCAAGCTTGACTTTTGTGAAGAAAGTCAACAATCTCCTCGTATAGTCACGGTAGGAAACCAGATGCTCTTGATGAGTATACCACTTGCCATTAGTTTGGTTGATCACCAAAGCCGAATCTCCGAATACATTCAAGGTTTTGATCCTGAGGTCAATGGCTTCTTCAAGACCCATGATACAAGCTTCGTATTCTGCTTCGTTGTTAGTGTAGGAAAAGGTGAGCCTTGCTGAGAAAGGCAGATGGACTCCTTTGGGTGTAATAAGCCCCGCACCAACTCCACGACCGTTACAATTAACTGCCCCATTGAACATCATAGTCCATGCTTCTTCTGGGTCAGGCCCTTCAGTGTGAATAGGCTCTTCACAATCTTTTGACTTTAAGAACATGATGTCTTCATCAGGGAAATCAAATCTCATAGGCTAGTAGTCATCAATGGGATGCTCAGCCAGATAGTCAGATAATACACTGCCCTTGATGGCTTTCTGAGAGGTGTACTGAATATCATATTCTGTTAGAATCATTTGCCACCTTGCAACCCTTCCGGTAAGTGCTGGCTTCTCAAATATGTACTTGACAGGGTCCATCTTTGAGATCAACAAGGTAATATGAGTCAACATATACTGTCTTAGTCGGTGAGCAGCCCACGCTAAAGCACAACAAGTTTTCTTGAGCAGTGAATAACGTTGTTCACAGTCGGTAAACGTTTTGCTTAGGTAGTATATTGCATACTCTTTTCGACCAGACTCGTCTTGCTGGCCCAACACACACGCCATTAATTCATCTAATACTGTCAGGTACATTATTTGAGGTCTTCCTTCAACTGGAGGCATGAGAATTGGAGATTCTTGCAGATACTCCTTGATTTTGTCAAAAGCTTTCTGGAAATCGTCGTTCCACCTGACTGTTTGTTCCTTTCTTAGCAGTTTGAACAAGGGCTCGCAGGTTACAGTGAGGTGAGATATGAATGTTGAAATATAGTTCAATCTACCTAAGAACCCTCGAACTTCTTTCTCAGTCTTAGGTGTAGGCATTTCCTGAATTGCTTTGACTTTGTCGGGATCAACCTCAATTCCTTTTCCGCTTACAATAAAACCCAGCAGCTTACTAGAATGTACCTCGAATGTGTATTTGTTGGGGTTCAACCTTAACTGATACTTCCTCAGACGCTCGAACAGCTTCAACAGATTTACCAAATGCTCTTCCTCTGTTTGGGACTTGGCAATCATGTCATCCACGTAGCACTCGATTTCTTTATGGATCATATCGTGGAATAATGTTACCATAGCCCGTTCATATGTTGCACCGGCGTTCTTCAAACCAATCGGCATTACTTTGTAGCAGAATGTGCCCCAGGGTGTGATGAAAGTTGTCTTCTCCATGTCTTCAGGTGACATCTTAATCTGATTGTATCCAGAAAATCCGTCCATGAAGGAAAATATCAAGATCTGAGCTGTGTTATCCACCAATACATCAATGTGAGGTAATGGGAAGTCATCTTTCAGGCTTGCTCTGTGCAGATCCCGATAATCAACACACATACGCACCTTGCCATCCTTCTTAGGTACGGGTACAATGTTAGCAACCCACGACGGTTAACTAGTTACAGCGAGAAAACCGGCGTCCCACTGCTTTTGTACTTCCTCCTTGATTTTCATGGCCATGTCTGGGCGAGTACGACGCAACTTCTGCTTAACTGGCGGACAATCCTCTTTCAATGGCAGCTTGTGCATGACAATATCTGTGTCCAAACCCGACATATCTTGATAGGACCAAGCGAAGACATCGACATATTCTCGTAGCATACTGATAAGTTATTCTTTTACTGGAGCTTGCAGACCGGCTCCAATATTCACCTCTTTCACGTCTTCCTCGGTACCAAGATTGATAGTCTCAACCTCCTCCTGATGAGGAGAAATCACCTTTTCCTCTTGTCTCATTAACCTGATTAGCTCTTCAGTTAAATCGTAGTCTTCTTCAACCCCTTCATCTGCTTGATTAATCGGATTGTCGAAGTCATACGAGGTCATAGCAGTGTCGTTGTCGGTGTGCAATCTGGAGGGCTATCTCTGCAAGGGTCGAGATTTCGTTCATTTTAGTGATTGATTTTATCTTATTTAGAAAAAGTGAATGAAGTTATTATTGAGAAAACATTGCCATTTATTGTTGTGCGAAAATAACAAAAATGAAAAGACAGGGAGCGAAAAAGATTGTTTGCAAAAAGATGTCCATTGTTCATTAATATTCAATTTGCACAAAATACATATGGCCCTATTACAAAATGAGTCCAAAACATCTTGGGCAAGATGCAGGACTTTGATGCATGCTTAAAATAGGAAATAATAATTACTCTGCAGCAGTAACCCTTATAATTTCCTGGGAAGACCAGTTGAGGACTTGTTGGCCCGGGACTCTTGGACGGATCCGGCTTTCCAGGTTGTAATCGCTCTCAGCCTCGTCTTCCAAAGTGTTGACAACATCCGGGGCCAGCATTCCCCCACTTATGAACTTGGGAGCTTCATCAACCTCCTCTGGAACTTGTCGGGTTGGTTTGTAACCCAAACCGAATTTGCCTTCTTTCATCTCCCCCTTCAGCAACTTGCCTCAGCCTTGGGAATTCCCTTTTTCCACAACCTTCCGATCCTGTTTGTAGGAAGCAATTGAGGTGCCCATCCTTTCCTCTTGGGATGCAGCAAACACCTCAATTGTAGCTTCGTTGATGTTCAAGGCTTCGAAACCCTGACTCATGGTTTCATGGATCTCTCTATCCATCTCTATGTACTTGTATGTAGCCAGGTGACTGACAAAAATGTCTTCTTCTCCACAGATGATGATGATTTGACCCTCCCACTCATATTTTAACTTCTGGTGAAGGGTCGATGTTACTGCGCCAGCGGCATGAATCCAGGGTCGACCCAACAAACAGCTGTAGGCAGGCTGTATGTCCATCACGTAGAAGGTAGTTTTGAAAACTTGCGGGCCAATTACCAACGGCATCTCAATCTCTCCGAGAACCGATATTTTAGAACCATCAAAAGCTCTGACAACTAGGTTGCTCGGACGGAGTGCAAGACCATCATACTCCAGCTTGACTAAAGCTTTCTTTGGTAGCACATTGAGTGATGATCCAATATCAATAAGGACATGAGACAACACGGCACCTTTACATTCCAAAGTGATATGCAAAGTCTTATTGTGATTACGCCCCTCCGTAGTCAAGTCAACATCGGTGAAACCTAGTCCATGACTAGTATTGACATTTTCAATCACCATTTCTAACTGATTGACCGTGATTTCTTCCGGTACATACGCTGCGTGCAGGACCTTGAGTAGTGCATTCCGGTGAGCCTCGGAACACATGAGTAGAGATAGTATGGAGATCTTGGAGGGTGTTTAATGGAGCTGATCTACCACTTTGTAGTCACTTCTTTTGATAATCCTCATAAACTCGTCTACATCCTGATCAATGGGTGTCTTCTGAGTTTCTTTTGCAGCTGGTTCTTCTGGCGCCACATTTTTGCCTTTTGCTTTGGCAGCAACTTCTGCTTCAGTATTGACTCTTGGAAATTGTGAAGCAAAGAGAAGTCTGCTCCGAGTGAAGCCTCCGCCTCCCCCGACATTGTCAATTTGTGGTGCAGGTATTGAGGAGTCAATGATGATCTTCTTTCCATGGCAATAAAGATCCGAACCATAATGCCAAGGCACGACACTGTTGTTATCATAAGGAACTGGTCCAGGCATCATGATGGTCACCGAACTAATTGCAGCAAAAGAAGGAGTTGTGATAGTCTGTGGATCATAATAGATGGTGACAGGAGGTCTGATCGAAGATGGTGCATGTGCAACAAGTTGTTGATGTTGATGAAAGTTGTTGTGGAGAGAATCCGAAACATGGATCATTGTTGGATCATAATAGATGGTAACCGTTGAGATGTCATCACTGGTGGTGTTTGTTGTTGTTGTAGAAGACTATGTTGAGATAATGTTTGTTGGTGTTGTAGGAGGGATTTTTGTTGCAGTTGTAGAAGATGGAACTATTGATGTGATTTGTAAGATGCCTTCTCTGATAAGACTACCAATACCGTTCTTCAAATTTGCACAACCATTGGTAGAAACTTTGCAGGCTTCACAACCTGGAAACACTTGGCACTTCAATAGCTAAGCTTTCTCTTCAGCTAGTGGTGTTTGAATACTTGCAATGTCCTTCATCAGAATTGCTGGTTGGTCCTCCTCAATAGCATTAATCCTCGGCTCATCGTGATTCGGTATTGGATTCTTTGTAACATTTGGTGGAGGTGCAAAATTCAAAGCTTTGGAATCAATCAGATCTTGGACTTTTATGTGCATGGCCCTACACTTCTCTGTTGAATGACCAGGTGCATTGGATTGAAAAGCAAATCTAGCGTTGACATCATAATTCCTAGGAAGATTAAGAGTGTTAGACGCTGTGGCGAGTGATCTAGAGGGGGGGTGAATGGATCACCTCCTTGTTGTCAATGATTTAAAAAGTTTTTCAGAGTTTTCAAAGAATTACGGAAATGAAGGTCCCGAATATACAAGCGTCTATTCTGAATCGGCCACTAGAAGACCAGACAAGCGATAACGTGCTGGATTTACGATTGCGATGATAAAGGATTAAACACACAATATGAAAAACAGTTGAATGCACCTATCACTAAAGTTATTTCCAATGAATCGAAAAACAAATTAAAACGTAAATAGAGATAGAGAAGAGATATAATACGCCGAGATTTGGTAAGGAAGTTCCCCACGTTCGTCCTCGCGTGTGGGTACGTCTCCCTCTCAATTTCAAATCGAAATTGAGAACTCTTATATCAAAATTGCTGAATCCGTCGATTACAAGGTTGCAATACAAACACCAGAATTCTAAACACCTAGAACTTCCTATTGTATCAACCTTCATTTGATCTGAGCCCAATCAAGATTCCCTGCAAGTTATACAATCAATTCACCGGTTCCACGACCTATTTGCGAAATCCCCTGATTTCCAAAACTCTCGCTGCGGCTGAATCTGACTTGTAAACGTGACTAACAAACCCTCAAGAACACGCCCGTTCTTGAACGAAAACCCAACTGGTTTTTCCTTGAAACCTTCTATCAATCTTCAACTCAGCTGGATCTCCGATCGTACCACTGAACGTTATCTCGAAAGCCTTCAATTCACAGGACCGCAAACACTTCCTTGTTGATGTTCTTGAATTAAGATCTTTGAGAAGATGATGAAGATGAATTTGATTCTAGGTTTCAAACTTTCTCAACAATGAAGTTCCAACACCCCAAAAACCCTTTCTTGATGTGTTCTTCAATGCTTAATCACTATGAAATTCGTCTCTGATTTTCTGTGTTAACCACAAACTAAATGAAACAAACACATATATGTATGCAGATTCTGTTAGAGAAAAAAACAGATTAATGAATCGATTCAAGCCTTGATGAATCGATACATACTGAACATATTTGTAAAAACATAACCATTTAAACAGCATGAATCGATACATCATAAGATGAATCGATTCATTTTGCGAATTTTCAGAATCCTTCAAACAGCATGAATCGATTCAAGCTAGGATGTATCGAATCATTTTGCGTGTTTTTCCAAAAGTTCAAAAACAATGAAATCAAAAGAAACAAAACTAAAGCAAGCATTTTTCTTAATGTAAAGCAAACACAAACACTTAAAAATTATAATCAATCAAAAACTAAGGTTGCTCACAAACTCCCCCTTTTTTGATGATGACAAATTTTTTGAAGTGTGAGAGAGTACTCCCCCTGAGTTTGTGCCTGTCATTGTCTTTTCACACTTGTCTTTTTCTCCCCCTTTGTCAACAGCAAGAAAGAATCATAGGTGAAGAAACAGAATCAACAGAACTAAGATACAGAAGAAAAGTTCACTCACAAAGAATGAAGCATAAAGCGCAAACAATTTAAACAAAAGCAAATTACATAAACATAGGCGGTGAAATTGTCAAAGAAAGTTGCGAATTACATAACCAAACCAAACCATAAATTGTTCAAACAAGAAAACAAAGAAACTTAAGCAACACACAATGATGAAATGCAAAATGAAATGCTTCAATGAGGGAAATGGCCACCACACGACTCCGCATCATCTCGATCAGGGTCACGGAAGCTTGGAGGAGGAGGTGGAGGAGGCATTTCATCTGGATTCTACCCCATGAAAGCATAACCCCTGAAACACCTCTGAACTTCGGTGCTTTGAAACCGTTCCATAATGCCCGGGTGCGAACGGCAATCATCCATAAATCCAGACATCTCATTATAGAACACTTGATGCCACTTAACCAGTTCAGTATGCCAGGAATGTTGATTATGGTACATTCGAGTATGCTCATCGTGCCATTCACGATGCTCCTTATGCCATTCCGTTTGTTGGACATGCCACGCACGAGCTTCCTCATGCCGAGCATTGTTTGCAACTTCCAATTGTGCAAACATATCAGTGAGATAGGCTGGAGCAGCAGTAGATGAAGTCGGTGGAGCCGATGAGGGAGTGGGATCATAGTTTGTGGGAGTCCACCTTTGTGGTACCCACTCACCCTAACCGGTGTTGGCATTCGCATCAAGAGGATTTTCAGCTTCTTCCATATCTTCATCCCTTTGTTCTTCAACATAGATGTGTTCAGCCGGAATGTCAAAGTTGTAAATGCGGGTTCGAGTGCTACGTTCAAAGAAGTAGTAGCAGCGACGCTCGATGTCCCATCGATAACCCATATGAGAGAGTGTGGCACTGTTGAATTCTTGCACACTAGAGGCTGATACGAGAGGCACAGGAGGAAAAGTCACTTTCCAAAACTTGAGAATCCGCATGATCTGAGCAGCATATGCAAGGGTGATGTTTTTGGAGTTGTTCCGCGTAAGAAAGATACGCTTGACAAAGTAATTTTCCCAGTTTAAGGGTATCTTCTTCTGCAAAATGTACAATAAATGGATGTCCGGCTTGTCCAATCGAGAATGCCCACCGGACCGAGGACGCAATATATGAGAAAGGATCCAGTGCAGAATTCTTGGAACACTTTTGATCATACCTGAAGTCAGAGGCTCATCATCAGCAAGAGGTCTCTCCAATATAGAGATGGATGCACAATATTCCTTCAACTTGAACTGTGGTTCAAACTTCTGGTCATGCCACATTTGTAATTCAGGCTGCAGAGATGGCAAACTGAACACAGTGGACCAGTCACCAGCCTCAAAACGGTAAGTTCTGGTACCAATCGAACACTTAAACAGGTAGCTTTTTCCAGTTTGTACACCAACATAGAAAGCACGAATAAAGTCTTCATGATACTCATCTTTAACAGATAAAAAGGATCCAAGACTTTGTGCATCGATTAAATCCGCAACTTCTTCTAAACAGAGAGTACGTACATCACTAGGATCGAAAACATGTGGTTTCATTACTAACCTTGTTTTAAAAGAAGCTTCAAATTCTTCAATAATGGCAGGATGAAGAATTGCAGTCCCGGATGGAGGAATTTCAGGAATTGCAGCCTGATGAGAAGACCCAACGGGTTCCTTGCCTTTTTCGTTTTGCTCTTTCTCTTGGAATCAAAACTCTTGGAGGCATGGTGGAAGATTTGGGTTTGAGAGAAGAGGGGTTTTTGTGACAGTTAGGGTTTGATGCAAATGTGATAATGAGAGAGACATAATGGGGTTTTGTAACTGATACAAATGTCATGGCAGTTGCTGATGTGTCGATTCATTAAAAAATAAACTGAATTTACGCCAGAATGAATCGATTCATCCTTGTATGTATCGATTCATTTCACGAAAAATTTTAAAAGTCAGAATGCTATGTATCGATTCAAGACACTATGAATCAATACATACTGTAACTGGTTTGAAAGAAATTTAAAATAAAATCAACATGAATCGATTCAAGAAGATTGGGATCGATTCATTTTGCGTATTTTGGAATTTCAGATGACAATGAATCGATACAAGTAATTATGAATCAATACATACTGTAACTGGTTTGATAGAAATTAAACTAAAATTAACATGAATCGATTCATGAAGGTTGGGATCGATTCATTATGCGAAAATTTGAAATTTCAGTGGTTATTTCAAGAATTGACACACTAATGAATAAGCAAAACAACCATTATGTAGCAGAATGAAATACAACATTGTATACATGCCTAAGAATACTTTATACCTAAAGACATTAATGTTCAAACAAACAAAAAAATTCATGTAAACAAGTAATCAATTCTCAAACATACATTGATCATACACTATCAATAAAGTGAAGAGAGGAACAATATTACCTCCATCGTAGTATTCTCATGAGGTACGAGTGAAGGCTACAAACATAGAAAATATGATGAGATAAATAGAAACAACATCAATCAAACTTAAGACACCAATGCAGAGAGATCAAGAATCCCTAATTCACGTCGGATGTTGAAGAATGGTTCAGTTGCTAAAGGTTTAGTGAAAATGTCAGCAAGTTGATTTTTAGTATCAACATGCTCAAACACAACATCTCCTTTTTCAACATGATCGCGAAGGAAGTGATGTCTAATCTCAATATGTTTGGTGCGTGAGTGTAAAACAGGATTCTTAGTGAGATTAATGGCACTAGTGTTGTCACATTTAATTGGAATACGTTTAAGTTCAATGTCAAAGTCTTGTAGTTGTTGTCTTAACCACAAAATTTGAGCACAGCAGCTACCGGCTGCAACATACTCAGCCTCTGCGGTAGACAAAGCTACGGATACTTGCTTTTTACTATGCCAACTTATTAAAGAGTTTGAAAACATATGACATGTGCCACTAGTGCTTTTCCTATCTGATTTGCAGCCAGCAAAATCAGAATCAGAATAACCTACTAAGCTGCAATCGCTTCCTTTGGAATACCAAAGCCCATATTTAGGTGTTCCATTAAGATACCTAAATATACGCTTGACTGATTTTAAGTGAGATTCCTTAGGATTTGATTGATATCTTGCACACATACACACACTAAACATGATGTCCGGTCTAGAAGCAATAAGATACAAGAGAGACCCAATCATACCTCTATACCTTTTGACATCAACGCACTTACCATGTTCATCTTTGTCCAAGTTTCCGTTGGTAGGCATAGGGGTGTCAATTGATTTAGAATTATTCATTCCAAAACGCTTAAGCAGCTCTCTACAGTATTTTGTTTGACATACTGTTGTACCTTCATCAAGTTGCTTTATTTGGAGGCCTAAGAAGTAGTTCAACTCCCCCATGAGACTCATCTCAAACTCACCCTGCATAACATTAGAAAATTCTTTGACCAAGTATATGTTAGTTGAACCAAAAATTATATCGTCTACATAAACTTGAACTAAAAGAATGTGCTTTCCTTTGTGTTTAATGAAGAGTGTCTTATCCAATTTACCCCTAGAATATCCATGATCAAGTAGAAATTTGCTAAGTCTTTCGTACCACACACGGGGTGCTTGCTTAAGACCATATAAAGCACGCTTTAATTTGTAAACATGATCTAGATATTCAGAATTTTCAAAACCGGGAGGTTGCGAAACATATACTTCTTCATTTATAACACCATTTAAAAACGCACTTTTTACGTCCATTTGGTAAAGCTTGAAATTCATAGAACACGCATAGGCTAGCAAAAGACGTATAGCTTCAAGGCGAGCAACCGAAGCATAAGTCTCCTCATAATCTATGCCCTCCTCTTGATTATACCCTTGTGCTACCAAGCGTGCCTTGTTTCTAGTTATCACTCCGCTTTCATCAAGTTTATTCCTAAAAACCCATTTAGTACCTATGATGTGATGATCTCGCGGACGCGGGACAAGTTCCCAAACGTCATTTCTTTTAAATTGATTTAGCTCTTCTTGCATGGCCATTAGCCAAAATTCATCAACCAAGGCCTCTTTAGCATTTTTAGGTTCTACTTGTGATACAAACGCGAAGTGAGAACAAAAATTACTTATCTTAGAACGAGTCAACACTCCCTTTGAAATATCTCCCAATATATTGTCTATAGGGTGGTCTTTAGAGGATTTCCAAGCTGGTGGAAGGTCCTTCACTTCAGATGTTCCTTCCTCTTTATCTTTATCATGACATGTATCTTCCTCTTTCTCAATAGCAACCGCTTCAGATTGATCAATTTCCGAACCAGCTTCTTTGAGTATGTCTTCTGTAGATACACCTGCGTCATTAAAAGAGATACCTTTTCCGACAATTTTTGGGTAAGACTCATCAAAAGAAACATGGACAGATTCTTCAACATAAAGTAAACGCCTATTATACACTCTATATGATTTGCATGATTGAGAGTAACCAAGAAAAATACCTTCATCAGCTTTGGCATCAAACTTCCCAAGATTTTCCTTGCCGTTATTCAAAACAAAACATTTACAACCGAACACATGAAGATGAGACAAGTTGGGCTTTCTACCTTTTAAAATTTCATAAGGGGTTTTATTCAAAATAGGACGAATTAAAATCCTATTTAGAACATAACAAGTCGTACTAATTGAATCGGCCCAAAAATATTTTGGTAATCCACCCTCATTGAGCATTGTTCTTGCCAATTCCTCTAAAACTCGATTTTTGCGTTCCACAACACCGTTTTGTTGTGGAGTTCGAGGAGCTGAAAAGTTGTGCTCAATGCCATACTTGTCACAAAACTTATCAAAGAGATGGTTTTGAAATTCACCTCCATGATCGCTTCGGATTGTAACTATTTTAGAATTCATTTTATTTTGGGACAGCTTTGCAAAACTTTTAAAAGCAGAAAAAGTTTCATCTTTGCTATGAAGGAATATAGTCCAAGTGAATCTAGAGTAGTCATCTACTATTACGAAACCATAATAGTTTCCACCTAAGCTCTTTGTCCTAGATGGTCCAAAGAGAACCATATGGATAAGCTCAAGGGGTCTTGAAGTTGAAATTATAGTTTTAGATTTAAAAGAGACCCTTGTTTGTTTTCCCATTTGGCAAGCATCACATAGGTGGTCTTTTGAAAATTTTATTTTTGGAAGACCTACTACTAGATCCTTGGATACAACCTTATTAAGCAAATCGAAATTAACATGCGCTAAGCGTCTATGCCATAGCCATGAATCATCATTTAAGGCTACTAGACATTTAGTGCTTGTTAAGGATACACTCAAAAGATCAAGCATATATATGTTGTTTACTCTTACACCCTTAAACACAACATTTTGTTCGGTATGTTCAATTTTGCAACATGTTTTTGTGAAAGAAACTTTATAACCTTTGTCGCATAGTTGACTTATACTTAACAAATTGTGTTTAAGTCCCTCTACAAGATGTACATCAGAAATAGTAGTGGTAAAGGGATTACCTACACTACCTTTACCAAGTATATCTCCTTTGTTATTGTCTCCATAAGTAACATACCCCTTCTTCTTTGCTTTGAAGTCAATAAAAAGTGATATGTCACCCGTCATGTGCCTTGAACACCCGCTGTCCAGAAACCATCTTCTTTCCATGGATGCAAGACACTCATCCTACAATATCAAAAGAGAGAGGTAGGTACCCAATTTTTATTGGGTCCAAGTGGGTAAGTGGTAACATGGTTGTCTTTAGGCTTCCATTGATAAATGCCTTTAGGCACTAGAAATCTTCTAAATTTGCATTTCTCAATGGTATGGCCAGCATGACAACAATAATGACAAACACTACGATAATGATGTTGTTTACGATTGGTCCTTAAATCCTTTGGAACAAAAGAATATTTTGCATATGGAGGATTTAATGACTTTTTGAACAACCTAGTATCAACGGCATAAGTAATCTTAGGTTGCAAGGCTTTTTCCAATTTGGCTTTAAGAGAGATGACCTCTTGTTGCCAAATGTGGCACCTTTCACAATGCCTTATCTTACTACAACCATCAATATCAATAGCTTTTGAATTTTCTGCAATACTAGCTTTCAAGCATTCTAAATCTTTTTCAGCATATTGTACTTTACCTTCCAAGTATGAAATTTTTTTTTATCGGAAGCTAATCTTTTAAATGCTTTTATAGCTTCATTATGCAGTTTTTCAAAAGCTACTTTCAATTCAGAAAAAGACATAGAAGAGAAGTTGTTATAATAAGCTTGTTTTACCTTTTTATCATCACTTTTCTTCTTATGGTGGGACTGATTTTTGGTGTGAGCCATAAGACACAAATTTGCGGTTTCATCACTATCACTTGTGCATTGTGTACTTGATGAATCACTATCACTCTCCCAAGCAATGTAAGCTCTTCTTTGCTTATTATTATACCTTCTTGGTGGAGCTTTTCCTTTATCCTTTTTCTTTAAAGGACAATCTGTTTTATAATGTCCGGACTTGCCACAATTAAAACAAGACCCTCTTTCTCTATTCTTCTTAATCTCTTCCTGTTTTGAATCCATAGATTGTCTTCTAAAATTTATGAGATTTTTGTCGGAATGCTTGATTCCATTCTTTCGAATGAATCTATTATATCTCCTAACAAAAAGTCTCATTTCTTCATCACCGGAGTCTTCGTCACTACTTGACTCATTGTTGCTTAGCTCTTTTTGTGAGGACTTTGAGTTAGAAGCCATAAGAGCTATAGGCCTCTTCTCACCCTCTTTGTCTTTATTATTCTCCTTTCCCTTTTTACTTTTGTTTTCAAACTTTTCTAGACTTTCTAGTTCTTGCTGATGTTCCTCCAGCTTTCCAAACAAAGTAGTCATTGTGAGTGTCGTTAGATCATTGGCTTCCTTGATAGCTGTCACTTTAGGTTGCCATTCCCTGCTAAGACATCTCAGAATTTTATTAGTAGCAATATCATTGGAAACAGGTTTTCCAAGTGCATTCAAACGATTAATGAGATGAACAAATCTCTTTTGCATGTCGGGAATAGATTCTCCTTGTTTCATGCGAAAGAGTTCGAACTCTTGATTAAGTGTGTTAATGCGGGACTGTTTTACTTCAGTTGTACCTTCATGTGCAATTTCTAAAGCATCCCACATTTCTTTAGCTGTCGAGCAATGGGAAACTCGATAATACTCATCCGCACTAAGTGCTGAAATTAGCATATTTCGAGCTCTCCAATCACTTGACCACTTTTTCTCATCTTTTTCATCCCAAACATCTTCTGGTTTAGGTACTATGGCACCTGCCTCATTCATCATGGTAATTTGAAAAGGACCATTTTGAATGGCAGCCCATACGCGCCTATCAACAGAATTTATGTGAACTCGCATGCAGTCTTTCCAGTAGCCATAATTTTCACCATTGAAAACAGGAGCTATAATGTACGCCCCCTTTGGTTCAGAATCCATAACGTTACAGGCAGCCACAAAGCACCAGCGAATCGGTGCTCTGATACCACTTGTTAGACGCTGTGGCGAGGGATCTAGAGGGGGGGGGGGTGAATGGATCACCTTCTTGTTGTCAAGGATTTAAAAAGTTTTTCAGAGTTTTCAAAGAATTACAGAAATGAAGGTCCCGAATATACAAGCGTCTATTCTTAACCAGCCACTAGAAGACCAGACAAGCGATAACGTGCTGGATTTACGATTGCGATGATAAAGGATTAAACACACAATATGAAAAACAGTTGAATGCACCTATCACTAAAGCTATTTCCAATGAATCGAAAAACAAATTAAAACGTAAATAGAGATAGAGAAGAGATACAATACGCCGAGATTTGGTACGGAAGTTCCCCACGTTCGTCCTCGCGTGTGGGTACGTCTCCCTCTCAATTTCAAATCGAAATTGAGAACTCTTATATCAAAATTGCTGAATCCGTCGATTACAAGGTTGCAATACAAACACCAGAATTCTAAACACCTAGAACTTCCTATTGTATCAACCTTCACTTGATCTAAGCCCAATCAAGATTCCCTGCAAGTTATACAATCAATTCACCGGTTCCACGACCTATTTGCGAAATCCCCCGATTTCCAAAACTCTCGCTGCGGCTGAATCTGACTTGTAAACGTGACTAACAAACCCTCAAGAACACGCCCGTTCTTGAAGGAAAACCCAGCTGGTTTTTCCTTGAAACCTTCTATCAATCTTCAACTCAGCTGGATCTCCGATCGTACCACTGAACGTTATCTCGAAAGCCTTCAATTCACAGGACAGCAAACACTTCCTTGTTGATGTTCTTGAATTAAGATCTTTGAGAAGATGATGAAGATGAATTTGATTCTAGGTTTCAAACTTGCTCAACAATGAAGTTCCAACACCCCAAAAACCCTTTCTTGATGTGTTCTTCAATGCTTAATCACTATGAAATTCGTCTATGATTTTCTGTGTTAACCACAAACTAAATGAAACAAACACATATATGTATGCAGATTCTGTTAGAGAAAAAAACAGATTAATGAATCGATTCAAGCCTTGATGAATTGATACATACTGAACATATTTGTAAAAACAGAACCATTTAAACAGCATGAATCGATACATCATAAGATGAATCGATTCATTTTGCGAATTTTCAGAATCCTTCAAACAACATGAATCGATTCAAGCTAGGATGTATCGATTCATTTTGCGTGTTTTTCCAAAAGTTCAAAAACAATGAAATCAAAAGAAACAAAACTAAAGCAAGCATTTTTCTTAATGTAAAGTGAACACAAACACTTAAAAATTATAATCAATCAAAAACTAAGGTTGCTCACAAAGAGGATCTGGTGGAGCCAAAGTTCTCAGTTCAGTCAGGTTAAGCTTCAATAGTTACGGGAGTAAGGCTGCATAGGGCATCGGGATGGGATCGATCACCCTGTTAACCTGAGAAGGCCTTTGTTGGAAAGGACGTTGCTGCTGGTTGTTGTTGTTATAAGATCTTTGTTGTTGTTGTGGGAACTGTTGTTGCTGAGGATATTGTTGTTGCGGAAGTGCTAGAGTAGGAATGGTGACTGCGGCCACTGATCTTTGCAGGTACTGGGGTCTACCTCTACTAACATGCACTGAATTAATCTCCCCTTTTCTTCTAGGTCTGGAGAAGGGTTTCCTTGCATTGCTGGTGTCGCGGCCGGCTTAAAATCTAAGAGTCGTCATCCTATTTTTTTAAGGGAAATCAGGATAAACCTAAATCCTAATGTCCGAGAGTCAGTTAAGTGGGAGGAAGGTGTTAGGCACCTCTCACTTCTATTGTATCCAATAGGATCCTTTTTAGGTTTCTTAGGGTTGTTTGTTTGTTTTTATAAATTCCGATTTAATAAATAAAAAAAATCCTAATTTTATCCCTTATTGTACTCGTTAGGGTCTTTGTTCAAAAACCATATGCTTACGTGCCCTCAAAAGAGGGATCAGAGCGTCGTAGTTCAATACCCCTATATTGGTTGGTGTTTTTTATCCCCTTAATATTTTAGTTGTTATTATCCCATAAATATAATTCTTAAATCCCGAACAAACCCCCTTAAGTCCATTGTAAAACCCCTTTAATATCTCTTATGAAATCCCATAAATATCCTTAGTGAAACCCCATAAATATCCCTTAATAAAATTCTTAGATAAAAGTTATGTTTAAATAATATTTTTTTATTCCAAGATAAAATTAATTTTAAAATTAAATCTCAATCATAGTAAATAAATAAATTAAAACAAACAAACCCTAAATAGTTTATCATTATAATGAATCCAAATTTACAAATTATAATAACCCAAAATTATAGATTAAATCCAAATTTATCAATTATAAAAATAAATTATAATAAATCCCAAATTAAAAATTAAACCCAATTTTTTTAAATAAAAACAAATGAATAAATCCCTATTTATAAAATAAAATAAATCAATATTTACTTTAATGAACCCAAAATTATAAACCCACCTTATTTAATTATAAATAAATCCTAAAATATAAATTAAACCAAAATATTCTAAAAATAAACTCATACTTTATAATAACCCCAAAATCAAAATTTATTAATTATAAACATAAATAAATTTATAATAACCCCAAATTAGTTCATTATTAAAATAAATTTGTAATAAATCCTAAATTATGATTTATAAATACACCCGAAACAAATAAACCCTATTTATAAACTCACTTAATAAAACAAATAAATAATCCCAAAAATTATGGATATCCCAAAGTTAGTGATTATAAAATTGAGAAAGTCTCAAATTCACAAAACAAGAAAATATTTAGTTAACCCTGTAATCCCTAAGTTTTAAATATGTTAATTCCTAAATTGAACAAATAACTTTTTATTGGATTATTTCAATGATTATAATTAATTAACAAAATAGAAATTACAATATTAAATTCCTAATTATAATTAAAATCTCTAATTATAAATGCCTCATTCCAATATCGTTTGCCACATAGAATACTTCCATATTAATAACTCTTTATTAATTTTAAATTATAATCAAATGAATAATTATTATAAAATTAAAACATAATATCCTAATTGATTAATATTTCCTAATTAATCCTTTTCATTCCAAATATATATCATACCTTATAAATCTAAATTTATTATAACAAAATCAAATCCCAATTTGTAAATAAACCCTTATTTTTTATTATAAAAATAAAAAAAATAAATTAAATGATAATGAACCCCAAATTAATTATAATAACCCCAAAACTATAAATAGATAAAATAAACCCCAAAATATTTAATCATTAGATAAAGATTTATAAAATAAATAAAGCCATATTTGTTATAGTGAACCCAAGGTTATAAGCCCAAATTATTTAATTAATAAACCCCCCAAATTATAGAAAATAGAAAATTTATAATTTATAAAATATATAAATCATTATTTATTATAATGAAACCCAAAATTAAACTCACATTGTGTAATTATAAAATTTATAATAAATTCCAATTTAAAACGATTACCCAAATTATAGATGTACCTCCAATAAATTTTAATTTAGCCAAATAAATAAACCCACATATTTAATTAAAAAAATCTGAATAACCCAAATTTATTAATAGTAAATCCATATTTATAAAATAATCCAAATTTGTTAATTTAAAAAAAAAGTAAAAACCTAAAAGAAAACAAAATGGTAATCCCAATTAATCCCAAAGTTTAAGTTGAATGTCTTATTACCCTTAAGTAATTATTGTCTAAATAAATAATTTTATCCCTAATTATATACTAATTTTATCCCTAATTATATACTTTATTTTTTTATGATATTTTTATTGTTTATTGAATAAACTGAGTGCATGAAATTTAAATGGTCAAATAAATTTTTAAAAAAACTTAGATGTGGTCCAAATAGATTTAAAAAAAACAACCAATGAATTGGATGGGGAGGTGCCCCTTTGCTTGTTCTTCGTTCCCCTTTTTTTTATATAAAAAATTGAAAAGAAAAATAAATAAATAAATAAATGAAAACAATGTTGTTGACTATTCCCAAAAACCCCTTTTCCTATTTAACACATACAGACACTTTAATCCCTCTCCTTCTCTATGAAAACATATTTTATCAAAAAACTAATAAAAATTGATTACAAAGGTACTAATAAAAATAAAAGTTTTAGAATATTAAATCCTATACATGATTCTTAACGTTAAATCCTTTTTTTTAATTCATCATTTTTTTAATTGGTTAAAGTTTAATTTTATTAGAAACAGTTTGCCCATTAGTTAATACACCGCAAACACACAATCACAACACACACTAATAACACGTTAAAATCACACAATTTTATAATTATACTAATAATTTAATATATTCCAAACATACGAATAAAACAAACATTGATAACATGTTAAGACAATTAAAAATTGGTATATGAGGATGGAGGACCAACCTACGGGAGCGAGATTTCTCCTGGTGAGCAAAATTATTAAGCTTTGAAATTCTTTCTGTTTGTACGCGGTTGACTCTTATCTTCAAATCCTATCTATTCCTTTTGTCTTTGACCCAAATCAAATTTTCTAGACGCCACCAATTTCATTCCTCGGTTTTTATCGATATCTCCCCTTTGCCCTAAATATATTGGATATTGGTAGGAGTTTTAGAGTTTAGTTGTTGATGTTCTTCAATGTGAAGAACAACAATTTTTGATAAGAATTTGTAAATTGTGGGTGAAGAAATTAGGAGAAACTGATGTCTTATTTATAATCTTAAAATTAAGGTTAAAGGTTTGGATCTGGCCCAAAAAAACAATAAAATTAATGTAAATATTAGTATTATAATAAACCTCTACTTATTTTATAAAATTAATAAAAAACAATATCATTATTAGGAATAATAATATTAGTAATAATATTATTATTAAACCCAAATACACTTTGTTATTTAAAATAAAAATAAAATAGAATCTTATATAATAATATCATTATTAAAATAAATTCGATGTAAACCTTATATAATAATATTTTAATAACTAAATATTAATTATAATTTACTAAAATCCTATATTAATAATATTAGTAATAATATTATTAATAAAACCATATATAATAAAATAAATTCCAATAACAATAGTGATAATAATATTATTATTAACAAACCCAATAATACTTTATTTTTATTTTTATTTTTATTTTTAAACCAAAAAACTTATCCATAATAGTATTTAAATTCCAAAATAATATTTTTAATAAAACTAATAATAATATTAGTAATAATATGATTAAACTCAAAATCACTTATATTCAATAATTAATAATAATATTAATTATTAATTAATATAACCCCTTTTTATTTTAAAAAATAATATAAAAAAAACCCACAAAATTATATTAAAAAATTATAATTTATGACCCATTTAACAATTATTAAATTTAAGAATAAATCCCATAAAAAAATTCAAAAGTCTGTCTAAAAGGTCAAAAGAGTCCCTCTTTGACTTTTAGACCGACAAAAAAACTCAGGGTCAAAATTTAGGATACGACAGCTGGAGCTAGCACCATTGTTAGAAATATTACCCATCTTCAATAGGCTTTCAATTCTTTCTCCTGTCATGACCACATCAACAAAACTAGTAGAAGAGAAGGCAACAAGTTTATCAATGTAGGTCCCTTGCAAGGTATTCATAAACATGTCAGCCATTTCCCATTCAGACATAGGTGGCTGGACAACAACAGCGAGTTGTCTCCATCTCTGAGCGTACTCACGAAAACTTTCCCTTGAAGACCGAGACATACCCATCAAGAGAGTCCTATTGGGTGCCGTATCCATGTTGTACTGATATTGGCGTATAAAGGCCTCAGCTAAATCCTTCCAGTTTCTGACAGTAGCCCTTGACAAGTGTGAATACCACTCTCTAGATGCCCCGGTTAAACTGTCTTCAAAGTAAAACATCCACAATTTCTTATCCATGGTATATGCTTTCAATCTTCCCAGAAAAGATTGCAAGTGAGTACGAGGACAGGAGGTACCATTATATTTTTCAAAGCATGAAGGCTTGAACTTGTGAGGAATCCTTACCCCTTCCACTAAACCCATATCCATCACATCAAATCCCAAAGAGTCCTGGGATTCCAGGGATCTCAGCTTCTCAGATATCTCGTCCAGACGACGATCATAAGCTTCATCATCCCCAGCACCTAACACTGTAAACTGCTCGTCTTGAGGATCTTCCTGCAGAATACGATCTCCAGTTTCCTTTGGGTATTTCCAATAACATTGACTTCATGGTTGTTGTGGGGTCCAAACTCTGGTGGATTTGTTCGCGGTTGTCCATGCTCGTTATTACTAGTACCTCCAGTGCCTGCATGGTTATCTTCTGGAGCTTGCCGCTCGACTAACTCCCTTAATCTTTCCTGGGTCTGTGCCAGCCCAGTCATCACAACCATAAACTGGTTAATCTGGGTTCTCACTTCTGTCCTCACATCTGTCATTTGAGTCCTTACATCTGTCAGTTCCTGCTGTAGCTGATCCATTTGTAGACTCGGAAGGTTGTGTCGAGTTGGATATCTGTGGATGCGATTGACGGGAAAGACCCTCCTGTGAGCAATATTTCCTGAAACAATCAACAAGGTGAGAAGGCAACAACAAAAAAATATCCTGCCAAACAAAGGATATGAGATTAGCATGCAATGCAATATGTCTATTTGTCTTCAGAGGGTATCCGGTTTGGTTCTTGGTTTTGACCTTCCAGACCTCTTGGAGGAGATAAAGATGTTGAAGCTAACGAAGTCCATAAGAGAAATAACCATTACCATAAAACATAAGTGGCAATGTCAAAATACAAATAGTTCATGAATACAACCAAACAAGCTCCCATGGTGAATCAAAATACAATTAAATTCAAGAATACAACAAATAAAATCACCATGGTGAATTAAAGTACAAAAACAAATACAAAGAGAAGATCAAACATCTAAACCATATGCATCCTCCCTGACTTCCTTCAGGAGGGTATCAGTTACTGGTCCAACTGGGTGTTCTATAATAGTCCTGATGAGAAGGTTTCTGGTTGCAATGGCATTTGTCATCTTCTGATACTTATCTTGTTCTTTGGATCTCTTTAACCCTGCCAGAAGTTTCAACTCTGAGATCTCCTTCTGAGCTGCTAGCAGTGCCTCTTGGCTTCTTTTCTCACTAGCTTCTAACTGCTCAATCTTGGCTTGCATCTTCTGATCTTCCAACAAACGAGCTTCAGTTATCCTGACCCATCTATCCTGACTCTCTTCCAGATAATGCCAGCTCTTGCCCTTTGGATCTTTGCTTCCTTACATGCATTCTTCAACACAAGTTCCCCTGCTCGGGCTTTCTTGATGAAGTCTTCAGTCTTCTCAATTTTGGTTACATGCTCGATGCGTAGCTTCTCTAACCTCTCAATGTCCAGACGACCATCATTCCTTTCCCAAAGGGTCTTCTTCAAAGCTTCAGCTAGCTGAGTATTCCTCTCTTTCATCTTCTCAAATTCTTCCATACTGACTGTGGCTATGGGCTCAACTGCTGATGGCCCTGGTACATCCTCCAAGTTGAATGGCATACGAGTAACCTGTCCTCTGATGTGATACCATTCAGTGTACTGAGCAGAGGCTATATTGTTGCACTTCCCCAGAATAGCAGTTCCTTTAGTCTGTATGTGGTCCCAATATCAATATCAAGTTCCGACATATCCTCATAAGGCCTAGCAAAGATTTCCACATAGTCATGTAACATTTGAATCAATCTGTTCTTAACATTTTCCTCCAATTTAGCTCCTATCTTGACCTCTTTCATGTCTTTCTCAGTTCCCAGAATCATAACTTCAGTTGGTTCTTCATGTCGATGTATAACTTTCTCTTGTTGTAACAACCTAGAAAGCTCTACAGGAACTTCACAATATTCTTCCTTCCTATCCCCGACTTGATAGATCAGATTCTCGAAGTTATATTTGGAAATAACAGAATTGTTATCAACAATATCCAGAGTGGATGAGGATCTGCATTTTAGTGACGTGGGTGTGTGTAAGAACACATAACTTTTGATAAAGGAAAAATAAAAGAAAGATAAAGAGCGCAATATTTACGAAAGAAAAAATCGTCCATTGATTTTATTGAATGAAGATATGCAAATGAAATGATATCCCTACCAAGCATACCATTGTGCCTTGGGTAAGACACAAGGCCTAAAAGTTTCAATTGTTCAAAATTACAAACTTAAAAATAAGAAACACAGTAATGGTATTTACTCCTGACTAAAGGAGATATAAACAACATCTTCAGCTTTCCAATTATTGAGCCTACTGCCAATGGTTGGAAATATCATGCTATCCAAGTTGTAGTCTTCATCAGAATCTTCCACAACATTGACTTAATTCCTCTGAACTCCTTTGCTGGTGATACGAATAACACGAGCACGACAAACAACCTTCTGAGACTCTGCAGTAAAACCCAAACCAAATTTGTCAGATTTGTAAGGAATGTCAGGAAGCTGGCCCCAAATAGTACAAACATCTTCTTCAACTACAAATTTTGCATCTTCCAGAGAAGCCATTGCAGGAGGTACTCTAGTAATAATAGGAACTGATTTAGCAGCAGGGATGGATTCAGCAGTAGGAACAACTTGAGGTACTACTTCAAATTTTTAGCAAGGAGTCTCAACAAATTCACCCTCCATCTCAACATACTTGAAATTGTTTACATGGCTGACCATATACTCTTCCTCACCATAAATAGTGACAATCTTACTCTTCACTGGATATTTCAACTTCTGGTGTAAAGTGGAAGTTACAACACCTGCCCAATGTATCCAGGGACGTCTAAGCAGACAGGAATATGAAGGACGAATATCCATCACATAGAATGTAGAATCAAATACCTGAGAACCCACTTTGATTGGGAGGTCAAATTCTCCGTGCACCATTCTCCTTGATCCATCAAAGGCTTTCTGATCAGTGATCTTTAGTTGTAGTTTTCAAGCCGTTTTTCATTGTCCTTTGCGTATAATTTCGTTTGTTTGAAGTATTTCGTTCACGTTTTCATCGTAGTTTTCTTAATGTAGCATGCAAGTTTAGTTTTAATCTTTTTATCTATTTTTATCTTTGATATGTGTTATGTGGTTGTTTTTGATGTGTTTTCAGGTTAACATCTAATCGGTTGTTCGAAGATTTCGAAAAGATAATCCGAGTGTGAAAAATAACAGCAAAATAGGATATCAGAAGCACAACACGGGTGCCAGTGTTGTACAACACGTCCCGTGTTGTGAAAGCCTGCTGAAGAGGGTGTTTATGGAAGAAAGGGAGGAAACTAGTGTTATGACACGGGTGCCCGTGTTGTACAACACGGCCCGTGTCATGGCATCTGAAGAAGAGGAAGTTTTGAGAAGACTCAGAGACACAACACGGGTGTCCGTGTTGCACAACACGGCCCGTGTTGTGGAAACCAGAAAAAGCCTGATATTTTTATGTTGCTGTGAGGGCATTCTGGACTTTTCGCGGTGTTTTTGGAAGACTGATTTATATTAGATGATTAAGAGTGAAATAGATTTACTTTTTGATTTGGGGATTTTGGGATTGAACGATAACGGGAGAAGAAGGATTGATCAAGAGCGGAAGCGATTGACGATCCAACCGATTCTACGTTAACTGTAATGTCTCTATATTATTGCTCTGTTTTTATTTTCGTTATGAACATGAGTGGCTAAACCCCCCAATGCCAGGGGGTGTCCCTGATTTGCTTTATGTAATGACTATTTGAATTCTTAATTTTGAGATTATGCGTTTAAATCCGTTTCTTTATTTTATGCAACGTTCTTAATGCTTTATCTTTGTTGGAAAATTAGATAATTGATCGTGGTTAGGATTTGGTCTGACCAACCTGTAACACGGTGGGAGAACTGACTTTAGTTAAATGTTGCGGATAGCAAGAGTCGCCACCGACTTTTATTTTATCCAAAAGGAAAGGACATAAAAGAACAGGAAAGACCTTAAAAAGATTTTTGGGTTCGGGGGGTAGGTTATGTAAAGGGAAGGTGTTAGCACCCTTTACATCCATGGTTATCCATGGGCTCTTAGTTACTTAGCTCACTTTAAATTGTTTTGAGAAGTGTAGTGTGTGATTAAAAATTTTCTTAAGTACTTTATAATGATCCATGTACGGATATATATAAAGACTTTGTTTTGAAAATTTGTTTGAAAATGTGAAGTGTTTTTGAAATGTTTTGAAAAGGTGAGCAAGTACATAAGAGGAACCTACCCTAAGTTAAATCTTTTATGTTCTTAAATGTCCTTTAAGTGGTAAGACTATCCCTATTATTAAGGAATAGGTAGTCATTACCTTGGATGTTATAAGGGACAAGTGAAGGGTCATCTGTGATTAGGCAACTGTAAGGTGTATTAGCAATTCGAAGGGAGTTATCATCTTTTATTCGAAAGGGAAAAGATCATTTACGAAGGCAACCATGAAGGGACTTGATCTTATAATCTTTAAAGGGACAAGATGATATTAATAAGAGAAGGGATTTTGCTTTATACACCTTACTTGACCTTTTATTTAGGCAACATGAGAGGTAACCCTTAAGAAGTGAGATGGCGATCCAAGATCGACTTACGTGTGTGCGTGTACAAATTCAAATATTTATCTTATAATTAGTGATCTAAATTGATTTTAAAAGCAAACATATTTGCACTCCCTAGTTTACTAACCATAGCAATTTAAATAAATAATAAAAATTCTACCACTATTACATAACTTGCACAATTACATTATAATAAAATAATTTAAATAAATAAGCATATAATAAATAAATAAAAGGTTAGTAACAATAAAAAATATAAGAGAAAAAGAGGTTAGCACAATAATATACAATCAAATTAAAATTTTAAATTTAAATAAATAATCTTTTTTAAGAATTTTAAGAAGAGAAATAAATAATAATAATTATATAAACTAATTTATTTACAAAAATAAACATGATTAATAGTTTAATAATTTAATTATATATACATATTAGAAATATTTTATAATTAAACAAACATAATAAAATAAGAAATTACAATTAGGGTTTTTGAAAATAAATTAGGGTTTATAACATAAATTAGGGTTTATAAAAAAATAATTAGGTTTTACATATAAAAAATATTAAGGTCTTTTAATTTAATATTCAATATTAATTCAATTATAAAAATAAGTTATATATAATAATAATATGGACATACAAATAAAATAAAATATTAATTTCAAAGATATACAATTTTATTTTATTTATATTATTTTTATTAATTGATATATAATATTTAATTAAAATTAAAGAAAAGAAAAAGAAATAGAAAACAATTAGGTTAAAAAAAAATAGTAAAAACTCACCTGCTGGAGCCTGGGGTCGAACCCAGGTCTCCCAGCATCCACCACCAGCCTTCAACCAACTGGGCTGCGCATGCAGCGTGCTTTTAGAATGACCCATAGTAATAATATAATAAACCTATTTAATAAATGAACTTTTGAACAAAAAAGAATGACCAAGGGATCGAACCCTGGTCCTTGGCTTCAACGCTTGTGTCCAAAACCAGCTGAGCTACGCGCTCGTTGGTGACATATAATGAAACAAATACATAATAAAATAAGTCTATTATTTGAATTATATTTTCGCGCCAGAGGTCGTCTCCTAGCTCCAGCCGTCCAGTTAGGTTATACCTACGGTTTGTCCGTCACTAAAGCTTTTAGTGACGTATTTTCGTCGTCACTACAGCACCTGCACTTTAGATCATGAACAACACGCATAATAAATTCATTTTAATTGTCCAGATCAACCATATGATGATCATTGATCTCAAATATGTCACTAATTTGGATTAAAATCGCCTGTGGAGTGAATTCCCAATTCACGGTTTCCATAGAACCCTAACATGGCAGATCCTTGATTATGTACCAAAACTCAAATTAAAGTAACTAGATACGATCATTAGCTCACCATAAACAAGAAACAACAATCAAATATAATTTATTTTACACCAATATATGAAAACGAAAAATTCATGAATGTCCAAGAACTTTGATTCGGTTTGACCAATTCTTGGGCTTTTAGATGCATATGGTTATTGATATATGCTCAGTGATATGCAAGGAAGAGATTGACATACTCCATTCACCTGAAAAAATACAAATTAGAGGAATCCGAATTTAAAAAATTGATGAAATTTTGAAAGTGCAAACTTATCCTTGAAGCCTTGAATCCCTCCCTTTGTGCTGGCCATGTGTTTGTGTATATATATGGATGAGATTAGGTCAAAAAAAAGTTATAATTCTTTGGACTTTTTGGATAATTGAAGATTGAAAGAGATTTGTCATAAAACTTGATTTTTCTTTGATCCAACATTGCTATTTTGGGATAATCTTCATAACTCTTGTATCAATTAGATCCAAATATCATTTATGACATTCTAGAAGCAAAATAATTTTAAATCTTCACTATTTCATATTTTATTTGAATTTAAAATGATTTTTAATATAAAAAATCATAATAAATAAAAATAAAATGATTAAAATTATGAAAATATTAAATAAATTTCGTGCATGATGTCATGGAACATATTGGGTCACAAAAAAGTCAGCCCATTTGAAGAATTATGGTTTTAAGACCCCATTTACTTTATAAACCACTCAAAAATTTCCCAACTTTGTAAGGGCACAAATCCTTCAATTTTAATTCTATGAAGGTTTTATTGGACATTTTGGAAAGCTTAAAGAGTCCTCTAACCAACCTCTTTGGTCTCATGTCCATATCTTTTACCATTCTCAAGTTATGCTCTTTGGAAGTTGTTGACTTTTTGTTGACTTTTAAAAGGACCTATAATGTCTTAGCTCATACCTTCCAAATGAAGCATTTTTGGGCTTGGCTTGTGAGACACAAAGTTGTAGAGAATTCAATTTAATTCAAAATGAGCTTTGGATGGGAAATGTTTGATGAAGTATGTGAAAGTTATGGCTGGTCAAAGTTCAGTTGACTTTTCCTGTGAAAACCCTAATTTAGAAACTCTTGATTCTTGATGATCTGAAATCTCCTTGATGAATCATGATCAACCCTTGATCAAATGATGAATTTTACTTCATATACTTGATGTTGGCAAAAAATCATGAAGTTTGACTTTTTAACTACTTTGACTGTTTTTAACCTATCTGATCATCTGACTGAGCAAATCTTTTGGGAAAGTCTTGAAACTTGACATGGGGATTCTTGAACACATATAAGATGTTATGAAGCTCACTTGAAGTCTTGGAAGTCCATTTAGCCTGATTAAAGTCAAAACCCTAGTTTAGGATGCATTGCCTGAGAGAATTGTCAAATCTTCTGACTAATTGTGAACTTTGTGAACCTTGTGAACCTCATGAGATGTCTTGTGAACCTTGTGAGCCTCTTAGTACATAATGTCTTGTCTTGTGGAGGGAAAATTTTGGGGTGCAACAGCTGCCCCTGTTCAATTTTCTGAAACCTGAGGGGTTAGATTGGTATATGTGTCAGTCGTGACCTGGAAGGTTGAAGGGGATTGAACACAAAAGCCCAAAAATTTGCACTTGCCGATGCATAAAGTAACACTGATGATTAGTTGTATATACTTGAGTGAGCTTGAAGATTCCACTTGGAAGAATTGGAGATGGGTTTAGAGATGCCATCTGGAGATGGGCTTGGAGATGCCATTTAAAGTATCAGAATGTGATGATGTCTTTATGTTGATACTGGATATCAGTACTAGGTCTTCGTATAGGCCGTCTCTGAATCATTTATGCAACATGATTTGAATTGTTGAATGGACCAATAGAAATAAATCTTGTGATGATTATCTCTTCTGGAAGTATTTTGGATTAGGGAATGGATCTTTGTACAGACCGTTTGCCTACTCTCCAAGGTCAAAAGAACGTCAGGATTTGTTCTTCTGAATAATATCTTGAACCAGGGAATGGATCTTTTTACAGACCGTTTGCCTGCTATTCAAGGGCCAAAAGAACGTCAGGATTTGTTCTTCTGAAAAATGTCTTGAACCAGGGAATGGATCTTTTTACAGACCGTTTTCCTACTTTCCAAGGGCCAAAAGAACGTCAGGATTTGTTCTTCTGAATAATATCTTGAACCAGGGAATGGATCTTTTTACAGACCGTTTGCCTGCTATTCAAGGGCCAAAAGAACGTCAGGATTTGTTCTTCTGAAAAATGTCTTGAACCAGGGAATGGATCTTTTTACAGACCGTTTGCCTGCTATTCAAGGGCCAAAAGAACGTCAGGATTTGTTCTTCTGAATAATATCTTGAACCAGGGAATGGATCTTTTTACAGACCGTTTGCCTGCTATTCAAGGACATCTTGAGCAAATGTATGGATCATTTCTGACCCATTGTAAGTTATTGATATTGTTTTACCTGCATATAACTATCCTGCAAGGAGAATATTAGTTTATGCAATATGTATGCATGCATAATATGATGCACCTAAGTAAATGTATTATGTATTTATGGATATGTATGTTATGGTATGATGTAAATGAAGTATGTATGAATCATGCAGCCTGAAGCGTCTGGATATCTTCGTATAACAACTGCTGGCCAGGGAAAATAAATCCCGATTTGTTGCTGAAGAATATGAGGAACTCGTTCCCGTCTCGTTTGATAATATAGTATTCATAACTTCCCGTCTACGTTCGTCGTATTCCTATTGAAGGAATAAGTTCCTGAATATCCCGACTGAGGATAAAAGAGATGGACATAAATTCAAGGGGAGATATGACTCGAAGTATCTATGATGATGGATTTTCCCTACTGGGGGATTTGTAACTGTCTTGTGGGGATGAACCAGCGAAGCTTCGTTGAATTCCTTCCCTCTTTCGTCCTTAGTAAATACTATTACTGCATTTTTATGCATTTCTGGTAAACATCAATCATATTAAGCATTTTATGCATTTCTTGTAAACATCAATCATATTCAAAAGCATACATACATTCAAACACAACCAATGGACGTTTCGCTTATGTAAATAGGGTAAAAGTAAATCTGGATTCAAAGATGAAATTTTATTTATATCACAAAGTGACCCATACATAGGCAAGTTTGTACAAGGAGACAGAAATCCTAGTAAGAGGAATTTGTCGTAAAATTTTTACAAAACAAAGAAAATCAGCTATGTGGGAAATAATCCTATTGAGTTTCAATTCTACTATTGCCATTATCTTCAAGTATCTCATCTTCTGCTGTTGAGACGAAAACGATTGGATTGAGCTTTTATCTGTTAGAGCTTGGTTAAGTAGCACAACTGGTTGGAATTACATGGGTGATCCAAACGAGACATAGTCATACGCTTTGATCCCTAACTTTTGCTTGGATTGCCCTTTTAGGTTTTCGATCCACCGGGATACCCTTTTTTGCCCAAGCCGCCTTTTCAGGTTTTCGACTTGCCAGGTGTACATTTTTTTATATATATATCCCTAACTTTTGCCCGAACCCTTTTGGTTCTCCGGGATGCCCTTATTTTTGCCTAGGCCAGTCAACCTAGCGGGTCTCTTTTCATGCGTAGTATTTTTTAACTATGTCTGCGTTTACGGGCTGTGGGAAGTCTTCACCATCCATGGTAGTAAGTATCATGGCACCTCCTGAGAATACTGTCTTGACTACAAATGGTCCTTCATATGTAGGAGTCCACTTGCCCCTAGGATCACCTTGTGGTAATATGATACGCTTGATTACCAAGTCACCAACCTGATATACCTTTGGCTTAACCTTCTTATTAAAAGCCTTGATCATCCGTTTTTGGTACATCTGGCCATGACAGACAGCCGCTAACCTCTTCTCATCAATCAAATTTATCTGGTCAAGTCGAGTCTGAATCCATTCATCCTCATCCAAGCCTGCATCCTTCATGATTCTTAAGGAGGGTATCTGAACTTCAATGGGCATAACTGCTTCCATACCATAGACTAAGGAGAATGGGGTTGCTCCTGTTGAAGTACGTATTGTAGTACGATAACCATGAAGAGCAAATGGTAACATTTCATGCCAATCCTTGTAAGTGACAGTCATCTTCTGTAGAATCTTCTTAATGTTCTTGTTAGCAGCTTCCACTGCCCCATTCATCTTTGGACGATACGGAGAAGAGTTATGATGCTTAATCTTGAACTGCGTGCAGAGATCAGTAATCATAGTGTTGTTCAGATTAGAGCCATTGTCAGTGATAATCCTTTCAGGGATGCTATACCTACATATGAGATTATTCTTAATGAATCGAGCCACCACATTCTTAGTAACAGATGCAAATGAAGCTGCCTCCACCCACTTCGTAAAGTAGTCAATAGCAACCAGAATGAAACGATGCCCATTAGAAGCAGTATATTTGATCTCACCAATCATATCAATGCCCCACATGGCAAAAGGCCAAGGAGTAGTCAACACATTCAATGATGATGGAGGTATATGTACTTTATCAGCATAGATTTGACACTTGTGACATGTTCTAGAATGTTGATAGCAGTCAGCTTCCATAGTAGACCAATAGTAACCTGCTCTCAATATCTTCTTTGCCATAGTATGACCACTAGAATGAGTGCCAAAGATCCCATCATGCATGTCTTCCATAATCTCAGTTGCTTCCTTCTTATCCACACAACAAAAAAAAGTTGAATCATGATTGCGCTTGTACAAAATTCCATTACTCAAGAGGAACTTAGCAGAAAACCTTCTCAGAAACTTCTTATCTTTGACAGATGCCCCTTCAGGGAACTCCTGAGCTTCAAAATATCTTTTCAGTTCATAGAACCAAGGCTTCTCCTCTGCTTCTTCAGTGTCAATCTCATTGCAGTATGCAGGCTTCTCAAATCTATCAATAGTAATCTTGGGAGCTTCATCATCCCAGCTGATCTCAAACATGGATGCCATGGTGGCTAAGGCATCTGCCAATTGATTTTCTCTTCGTGGGATATGTCCAAAGGTAATCTCTTTAAAATATGGGATCAAGGACAACACATGCTCTCTGTAAGGAATGAGATTATCATGCTTGGTATCCCAATCTCCTTTAATCTGACTTATTACCAGGGCTGAATCTCCATATACGTCCAGGAACTGAATCTTCATATCAATGGCAGCTTTGATACCTAGGATACATGCCTCATACTCAGCCATGTTATTAGTACAATAGAAACAAAGTCTTGCAGTGATCGGGGTATGACAACCTTCAGGGGAACTAATCACAACACCAACACCATTACCAAGTGCATTAGAAGCTCCATCAAAAACCATAGTCCATCGGGATCCTTGTTCAGGTCCGTCATATTGGCCAGGTTCTTTAGTAATAATCATAATGTCTTCATCAGGGAACTCAAAACTCATTGACTGATAATCATCCACTGCTTGATGAGCCAAATGATCAGCTACAACACTTCCTTTAATGGCCTTCTGAGTAGTATACTGTATATCATATTCTGTTAAGATCATTTTCCATCTCGCTATTCGTCCGGAGAGAGCAGGTTTCTCAAATATGTACTTGATTGGATCCATCTTCGAAATCAATAAGGTAGTATGAGTCAACATATACTGTCTTAGTCGGCGAGCAGCCCATGCCAAAGTGCAGCAAGTTTTCTCGAGCAGTGAGTATCTTGTTTCACAGTCGGTAAACTTTTTGCTAAGGTAGTATATTGCCTGCTCTTTTCGACCAGACTCGTCATGTTGCCCCAACACACACCCCATTGATTTGTCTAACACTGTTAAGTACATGATCAAGGGTCTTCCATCAACTGGTGGCATCAAAATTGGAGGTTCTAGAAGATATCTCTTGATTTCATCAAATGTTGTCTGACACTCATCATTCCATTCCATTACCTGATCTTTCTCAACAACTTGAAGATTGGCTCACAAGCAGCAGTTAATTGGGAAATAAATCTTGCAATGTAATTCAATCGTCCCAAGAAACCTCTAACTTATTTCTCAGTACGGGGAGCTGGCATCTCTTGTATAGCTTTCACTTTAGCAGGGTCTACTTCAATACCTTTTTCACTGACGATGAAACCCAGGAGGTTACCAGATCTAACTCCAAAAGTACATTTGTTTGGGTTCAATCTCAACTTGTATTTCTTCAACCTCTCAAACAACTTATGCAGATGATCAAGATGTTGCTCTTCATTCTGGGACCTGGCTATCATATCATCCACATATACCTCTATCTCATGATGAATCATATCGTGAAACAAAGCCACCATATCACGCTGATATGTTGCCCCTGCATTCTTCAAACCAAATGGCATCACTTTATAACAAAAAGTGCCCCACTGTGTAACAAATGTAGTCTTCTCCATATCTTCTGGTGCCATCTTGATTTGATTGTAACCAGAGAAACCATCCATGAAAGAGAATACTTTATGCTGAGCAGAGTTGTCTACCAGAACATCAATATGAGGAAGTGGAAAGTCATCTTTGGGGCTGGCCTTGTTCAAATCCCTGTAGTCTACACACATACGTACCTTACCATCTTTCTTAGGTACCGGTACCACATTTGCAACCCATTGAGGATAAGAAGTCACATCTAAGAACCCTGCATCAAACTGTTTCATTACCTATGCTTTGATCTTCTCTGACATTTCAGGACGCATGCGACGAACCTTCTGCTTCTTTGGACGAAAATCTTCTTTTACCGGTAAACGGTGAACCACAATGTCTGTATCCAACCCTGGCATATCTTCATAGGACCAAGCAAAGATCTCCACATAATCATGTAACATCTGAATTAATCTGCTCTTAACACCATCCTATAGTTCAACCCCTATCTTGACTTCTTTCCTGTTTTCTTCAGTTCCCAAATTCACAACTTCGATTGGCTCTTCATGTGGCTGTATAGCTTTCTCTTCTTGTTGTAACAACCTAGCAAGCTCTACAGGTACTTCGCAATCGTCCTCATTTCCCTCTTCAGCTTGATAGATCGGATTCTCGAAATTATAATTGGCAATAGTAGAACTGTTATCAACAGGATCCAGAGTGGATGAGGATCTGCATTTTAGTGATGTGGGTGTGTGTAAGAACACATAGCTGATAAAACAAAAATAAAAATAAAAGAAAGACAATGAACACAATATTTACGAAAACGAAACGTCCACTGATTTTTATTGAATGAAGTATGCAAATGAAATGACATCCCGAAATACGCATACCATTGTGCCCCGGGTAAGGCACAAGGCTTAAGAGTTTAATTATTTAAAAATTACAAACTTAAAAGTAACAACACAGTAATAGTATTTACTCATGACTAAAGGAGATAGGAATAACATCTTCAGCTTTCCAATTATTGAGCCCAACACCCACAGTAGGAAAAATCCAAGCATCCAAGTTGTAGTCTTCATCATAATCACCCACAACATTGATCTGATCTTTCATAATCCCTTGATTGGTTATACGAACAACACGAGCACGACGAACAGCCTTCTGGGACTCTGCAGTGAAACCCAAACCAAATTTGTCAGCCTTGTAAGGTATGTCAGGAAGCTGACCCCAAATAGTACAACCACCTTCATCCACCACGGCTCTAGCATCCTTGAGGGAGGCCATTGTAGGAGGTACTCTGGTGACCACAGGAACTTTCTTGACAACAGGAGGAGCTTCAAAATTAGGAACAACCCAAGGAACTACTTCAAACGTCTGGCACGGAGTTTCAACATATTCACCTTCCACTTCAAGATATTTAAATGTGTTCACATGGCTAATCATGTATCCTTCCTCTCCGTAAACAGTGACAACCTTTCCCTGTACGGGATATCTTAGCTTCTAATGTAAGGTGGAGGTCACAACACCTGCCCCATGGATCCAGGGGCGCCCAAGCAAACAAGAATATCCATTACATAAAAGGTAGCATTGAAAAACTGAGAACCTACTTTTATTGGGAGATCAATTTCTCCATGCACCACTCTTCTCGAGCCATCAAAAGCCTTCACCACTATATTACTGGGCCTCAACACAGCATCTTCAGGACTAAGCTTATTCAGAACCTCTTTGAGCAACACATTCAGCGAAGAACCATTGTCTATTAACACATGTGACAGGGTAGTGCCCCTACATTCAATAGAGATATGTAGAGCCCTGTTATGATCCCTCTTGGCAGGAGTTAAATCAGCATCAGAAAAGCCTAACCCATTATCATAGGTCAGGTGTGCAACACAATTCTCAAATTGATCTACATAAATTTCATTTGGTACATGAGCAGTCTTCAAAAATTTAATCAAGGCTTTAGCATGAGCCTCAGAACACAACAATAAAGACAACATGGGAATCTTGGAGGGAGTATGCCCCAATTGATCAACAACATCATAATCACTCTTGCGAATGATCTTTAGCACTTCTTCCATTTGCTTAGAAAGATTGTCAGCAGTTGGTGCATCAGTTTGCACAGGTTCAATAACAGGACCTTTGCCCCGAGCATCAGCAGTGGAGGTAGTATTTGGAGTAACTGTATTCTTGGAGGTAACTGGAGGAGAGAAAACTCTTCCGCTTCGTGTGATCTTACTAGATCCAGCAATATTATCAACATCCAGATTTTCATCAACAACAGGTGTATCAGCTAAGGATTCCTGCTTAACACCATGAATATAAACATCAGAACCATAATGCCAAGGCACAACTTTATCAGAAGTGTACGGAATAGGACCAGGAGTGGTAATGATCATAGGTGCAACTCTAGCTTCAGCAACAATCTTCACAGGGCCTTCAGCAGTAATCTTAATTGGGCCCTTATGAGTGATTTTGACAGGGCCCTTGGAAGTGATCCTTACTGGCACTTTATCAACCATATCCACCTCTTCAATCTTCGCACCTTAAATTATATGTTCAACCATGCTCTCTACAGAAGGTGTCCTCTCAAACAATATTGTGTAATTGTCCATGAGACGTTGAATTCCGTCCTTCAACTTCCAGCAACTATCCGGTTTATAAGCACAATAGAAACAATCTTCATTACTACCTGGAAAGAACCCAGCTTGTACCAACTTCTTCTTAATAACGGACAATGGTGTGGTTATATCTGCAACTGAGGAAATATGTGAAACTTCATCAATAGCATTAACAGTCTTTTCATGATTTGGCATGGGAGCAGTAATCACATTTGGAGTACCCGGAGGGTCAAACTCAATTTCTCCAGCATCAATCATATCCTGAATTTTATTCTTCAATATCCAGCAATTATTGGTATCATGTCCCTGACAATTTGAATGATAAGCACATCGTGCATTAGGATTGTACCTGGGAGAGGTAACATTGGGATTCTGAGGAGGATCCTTCAAAGTGATGAGTTCACCCTTCAACAAGTGTTGCAAGGCTTGGGCCATTGACATGTTGAGCTTGGTGAACTGTCTTCTAGGCCTCTGTTGATTGCCCTGTGGTGGCTCTGGTGTTGTAGGAGCTGGATTGGAGATATGAACTGCACTTATAGATTGGTGCCTCCTATTACGATCAGGTTGACCATAAACAACATTTGACTCTTTCTTCCCACTAGGGGGCTTCTTTGTAGTACTTGACGAAGAAGCACCCACTTGTATCTTGCCACTCCTTATACCACTTTCTATGCGCTCTCCTGTCATTATCAACTCAGTGAATCCAGACGATGAGCTTCCAATGAGATGACTATAAAAAGGACCATTCAACGTACACATGAACATATCCACTAACTCCCTGTCAGTTAGAGGAGGTTGTACTCTACCAGCCAAATCACTCCACTTCTGGGCATACTCCTTGAAATTTTCTTTAGCACCCATAGACATGCTTTGTAGTTGCATGCGAGTAGGGGCTAGATCAGCATTGTATTGATATTGCTTATAAAAGGCCTCAGCAAGATCATTCCAATCACGAATGTTGACACTCTCCAACTGATAATACCATTCCAACTGAGCTCCAGACAAGCTCTCTTGGAAGAAATGGATCCACAACTTCTTATCAGCAGTATGGGGTTGGATCCTCCGTACATAGGACCTCAGATGTAGCTTGGGACACGAGACACCATCATATACTAAAAAAGCAGGAACCTTAAAACCAATGGGTATAACCACCCCAGATATCAAACTCAGATCTTCAAAATCCAACCCAGAAGACTTTTGCAATTCCATAGCATCCATTCTATCCACCAGCATCTTGAACTTATCTTCATTAGGATCATGATAGTAGTTAGCTTCAGAATCAGAATCCCCCATTGTATTATGGAGACTGCCTCCCTCTTTCTTAGACTCTTCAGACTCATATTCCTCAACCCGTTCCTTGGTCTTGACAGGACCTCTGAGCCTTCTTCCCATGTTGATTAGGCCTCCTGACCTTCTAGTCTTCTTAGTCTTCTTGGCCAGCAGTGTCTTTAATTCATCCTGCCCCTTGGACAAGTTCAGGATCAGCTCTTGGAACTGTGCATTTTGTGCCTGGAGATCTTTGACTGTTTGTTCAAGATCCATTGCTGAAATAAACAGCGAGAAGATAAGATACCTGTACATAAGAAACCTGTGATGCAATGATATGGTGTATAAATGCGTATGCAATGTTTTCAAGGACCGCAGGATTTAAATTTGTCTAAACAACCAAAAAAAGTAAACTTTTATTAGTAACAAATTTGTTTGCCCCTTGGGCTTACAATAAAATGAAATAAGTATAAAGAATGGGGTTTTAAGTCTCCCATGGACGTTTCCTCTTTGTGTTGAGGTATGAGTTGAGATTCTGCTCCTCGTGAAGTTGCTTTGTTAGCTCCAGGATTCTTTCTTGACTTGCTTTGTAATGAGTCTCAAAAGTATCCCTTTGCTCCTTCAACTGGATCCAGGATCTCTGTAAGTCTTCCATGTCAGTGGGCATGTCTGGATGAAGGATGGTATAAGAAGTATCTCCTTCAACAACAGGCTCTATAGTAACTGGCAGGATGGCAGGATATGGCATCATAAGAGTCTAAGCACGAGCTCGTACCCATATGAGATAGGCTTCCATAGGAATAGTGTACTTGGGCTCCAGAGTCTTGTTGTCAACCTTGTTCACTTTTCCCCATGCTCGTATGAACCTTTGACGGTAACCTTGAAGATCGTTGTCGTAGTCAAACACAATACCCTGAATCAACATGTCATGAGGACCATCACTCCGAGCGTAACCAAACTGACGTAAAGCTAAGGAAAGGTTGTAGGTAATGCCCCCTCTTATGCCCAGGAGTGGCACATTAGGAAACTCCCCACAACGGTCAATGATAGTAACATTCTCCATAGATCTTGAGCACCAATGAATATCTGAATGAGAGAGTGACATAATCCTCTTGGACCACCTGAACCCTTGTTCATTCTTCATCACTGATCGAGGAAGGTGAGAAATAAACCAGCTAGATAGCAAAGGTATGCAGCACATCAGAGTTCCTCGTGTCTTTGTAGTACGGGTATGAAGAGAGTGTGAGATGTCTCCAAGTAATGTAGGCACTGGATTATGAGCCAGAAATATGTTGATGGCGTGAACGTCTATGAACTGATCTGGATTGGGGAACAACACTAAGCCATAAATCAACAAGGCTAAGATCTCCTCAAAAGCATCATAGCTCATAGCCTTCAAGAACACTTGAGCCTTCTCTATCAACACCTTAGCAAGAATACCTTTAACTCCACTTCTCGTTTCTAGAACAATGTCTGACTTCTTCAGATGTAGAGCTGCAGCAATGACTTCAGGTTTAGGCGCTTTTTCCAAGCCTGTGAAGGGTCTCTGATCAAGGATAGGTATACCCAGAAGCTTGGAGAACTCTTCCATTGTAGGAACCAGCTGATAGTCAGGTAATGTGAAGTAGTGATGTTTAGGATCAAATAACTGAAACAGAACACTCATCATGTTTTTATTGAACCCTGAGGTGACTAGATCCAATAGGTGACCATGCCTCTTGATGAACTGAGAGTTTTCAGAAACTTGAGAGACCAATTCCTTAAGCTTAGGAGGTATTCCTACAAAGTTGATCCGGATAGTATTCCTACGAGCGGAAGCCATGACCTGCAACAAAGAACAAAGATAAATCCTTTGGTCCTTGAAATGGTTAGTGAAAATGCTATGCTTATGATGCATGATGATGCTATGATGTTATGCTCAATCACAAACATGTGGCACACACAAACAAATCACACAATAGCCCTAGGTTTAGAGGCTTGCATGAGGTTTAAAGGTAAATACCCTCCCCTGAAGTTAAATGGTTCATCCTGTCCTACAAAAGTAACCAGGTTCTAAGGGATCTCAATATCATTGATCCTTCACAAGGGTGGTTGTTCAGTAGGCAACTTACTTGCCAACCAAAACCCTCCAAGTTTAGGATCTTAATGAGCGTAGCATCGAGTATCAACCAACTTCAGTCTTCACCAAAGCCGGTTATCTCACTACTTTCTAAAGGCCAAGATGGGATAACTAGGGTTCTAAAAGTTAGTTAGTGTATTGACAAGATATGGCAGCCTCATATTATCCTCAACTTGACTTAAGGAACATAAGCACCAACCAAGAAGTCACACTAACTATGGCCACCAGATCAACCATATCGGTATACGCCGTACAGTTTCCTTGGTCTATTGCCATTTACCTAAGGTACACTAGATCCGGGTTAGGATCTTTCACACATAAGAGCACCCAACAGATAAGTTTAAAGCAAACAAGGCAAACAATTTAAAAGTGATCTAATTCCTAAGGGTACCCCTCTTTTATTAAATCCCCAGCAGAGTCGCCAGTTTTGTAACACGGTGGGAGAACTGACTTTAGTTAAATGTTGCGGATAGCAAGAGTCGCCACCGACTTTTATTTTATCCAAAAGGAAAGGACATAAAAGAACAGCAAAGACCTTAAAAATATTTTTGGGTTCGGGGGGTAGGTTATGTAAAGGGAAGGTGTTAGCACCCTATACATCCATGGTTATCCATGGGATCTTAGTTACTTAGCTCATTTTAAATTGTTTTGAGAAGTGTAGTGTGTGATTAAAAATTTTCTTAAGTACTTTATAATGATCCATGTACGGATATATATAAAGACTTTGTCTTGAAAATTTGTTTGAAAATGTGAAGTGTTTTTGAAATGTTTTGAAAAGGTGAGCAAGTACATAAGAGGAACCTACCCTAAGTTAAATCTTTTATGTTCTTAAATGTCCTTTAAGTGGTAAGACTATCCCTATTATTAAGGAATAGGTAGTCATTACCTTGGATGTTATAAGGGACAAGTGAAGGGTCATCTGTGATTAGGCAACTGTAAGGTGTATTAGCAATTCGAAGGGACTTATCATCTTTTATTCGAAAGGGACAAGATCATTTACGAAGGCAACCATGAAGGGACTTGATCTTATAATCTTTAAAGGGACACGATGATATTAATAAGAGAAGGGACTTTGCTTTATACACCTTACTTGACCTTTTATTTAGGCAACATGAGAGGTAACCCTTATGAAGTGAGATGGCGATCCAAGATCGACTTACGTGTGTGCGTGTACAAATTCAAATATTTATCTTATAATTAGTGATCTAAATTGATTTTAAAAGCAAACATATTTGCACTCCCTAGTTTACTAACCATAGCAATTTAAATAAATAATAAAAATTCTACCACTATTACATAACTTGCACAATTACATTATAATAAAATAATTTAAATAAATAAGCATATAATAAATAAATAAAAGGTTAGTAACAATAAAAAATATAAGAGAAAAAGAGGTTAGCACAATAATATACAATCAAATTAAAATTTTAAATTTAAATAAATAATCTTTTTTAAGAATTTTAAGAAGAGAAATAAATAATAATAATTATATATACTAATTTATTTACAAAAATAAACATGATTAATAGTTTAATAATTTAATTATATATACATATTAGAAATATTTTATAATTAAAAAAACATAATAAAATAAGAAATTACAATTAGGGTTTTTGAAAATAAATTAGGGTTTATAACATAAATTAGGGTTTATAAAAAAATAATTAGGTTTTACATATAAAAAATATTAGGGTCTTTTAATTTAATATTCAATATTAATTCAATTTTAAAAATAAGTTATATATAATAATAATATGGACATACAAATAAAATAAAATATTAATTTCAAAGATATACAATTTTATTTTATTTATATTATTTTTATTAATTCATTATATAATATTTAATTAAAATTAAAGAAAAGAAAAAGAAATAGAAAACAATTAGGTTAAAAAATATTAGTAAAAACTCACCTGCTGGAGCCTGGGGTCGAACCCAGGTCTCCCAGCATCCACCACCAGCCTTCAACCAACTGGGCTGCGCATGCAGCTTGCTTATGGAATGACCCATAGTAATACTTTAATAAACCTGTTTAATAAATGAACTTTTGAACAAAAAAGAATGACCAAGGGATCGAACCCTGGTCCTTGGCTTTAACGCTTGTGTCCAAAACCAGCTGAGCTACGCGCTCGTTGGTGACATATAATGAAACAAATACATAATAAAATAAGTCTATTATTTGAATTATATTTTCGCGCCAGAGGTCGTCTCCTAGCTCCAGCCGTCCAGTTAGGTTATACCTACGGTTTGTCCGTCACTAAAGCTTTTAGTGACGGATTTTCATCGTCACTACAGAACCTGCACTTTAGATCATGAACAACACGCATAATAAATTCATTTTAATTGTCTAGATCAACCATATGATGATCATTGATCTCAAATATGTCACTAATTTGGATTAAAATCGCCTGTGGAGTGAATTCCCAATTCACGGTTTCCTTAGAACCCTAACATGGCAGATCCTTGATTCTGTACCAAAACTCAAATTAAAGTAACCAGATACGATCATTAGCTCACCATAAACAAGAAACAACAATCAAATATAATTTATTTTACACCAATATATGAAAACGAAAAATTCATGAATGTCCAAGAACTTTGATTCGGTTTGACCAATTCTTGGGCTTTTAGATGCATATGGTTATTGATATATGCTCAGTGATATGCAAGGAAGAGATTGGCATACTCCATTCACTTTAAAAACTACAAATTAGAGGAATCCGAATTTAAAAAATTGATGAAATTTTAAAAGTGCAAACTTATCCTTGAAGCCTTGAATCCCTCCCTTTGTGCTGGCCATGTGTTTGTGTATATATATGGATGAGATTAGGTCAAAAAAAAGTTATAATTCTTTGGAATTTTTGGATAATTGAAGATTGAAAGAGATTTGTCATAAAACTTGATTTTTCTTTGATCCAACATTGCTATTTTGGGATAATCTTCATAACTCTTGTATCAATTAGATCCAAATATCATTTATGACATTCTAGAAGCAAAATAATTTTAAATCTTCACTATTTCATATTTTATTTGAATTTAAAATGATTTTTAATATTAAAAATCATAATAAATAAAAATAAAATGATTAAAATTATGAAAATATTAAATAAATTTCGTGCATGATGTCATGGAACATATTGGGTCACAAAAAAGTCAGCCCATTTGAAGAATTATGATTTTAAGACCCCATTTACTTCATAAACCACTCAAAAATTTCCCAACTTTGCAAGGGCACAAATCCTTCAATTTTAATGCTATGAAGGTGTTCCTGGATATTTTGGAAAGCTTAAAGAGTCCTCTAACCAACCTCTTTGGTCTCATGTCCATATCTTTTACCATTCTCAAGTTATGCTCTTTGGAAGTTGTTGACTTTTTGTTGACTTTTAAAAGGACCTATAATGTCTTAGCTCATACCTTCCAAATGAAGCATTTTTGGGCTTGGATTGTGAGACACAAAGTTTTAGAGAATTCAATTTCCTTCAAAATGAGCTTTGGATGGAAATTTTTTGATGAAGTATGTGAAAGTTATGGCTGGTCAAAGTTCAGTTGACTTTTCCTGTGAAAACCCTAATTTAGAAACTCCTGATTCTTGATGATCTGAAATCTCCTTGATGAATCATGATCAACCCTTGATCAAATGATGAATTTTACTTCATATACTTGATGTTGGCAAAAAATCATGAAGTTTGGCTTTTTAACTACTTTGACTGTTTTTAACCTATCTGATCATCTGACTGAGCAAATCTTTTAGGAAAGTCTTGAAACTTGACATGGGGATTCTTGAACACATATAAGATGTTATGAAGCTCACTTGAAGTCTTGGAAGTCCATTTAGCCTGATTAAAGTCAAAACCCTAGTTTAGGATGCACTGCCTGAGAGAATTGTCAAATCTTCTGACTAATTGTGAACTTTGTGAACCTTGTGAACCTCATGAGATGTCTTGTGAACCTTGTGAACCTTGTGAGCCTCTTAGTACACAATGTCTTGTCTTGTGGAGGGCAAATTTTGGGGTGCAACACAACCATCCTAACCTTGTTGCATAATTTTTATCACGGTAAATATTACCGAGGAATTGGAATATCCTGTGAAAACCATTTTTATGTCAGAATTATTGCTTGATATTCTTCCTTGCCCATTGAGGAATCAAGGTCGAGGAAGAATACCAAAGGTTTTTCTCTAAAGGAATTTTGGAAAAACATTATTGAGCATAGGAAAGATACTTTTTGAAGCATGTCTCTGTAAAATTGAGAAATTATTAAGTCATTGCATTGTAGATCATACACCGTCCCTGGCATTATTCTCATATAAGTGCAATCTCTGTTTTCGTTTATGTTTTAGTAATTTTAATTTTATTTAATCTAAAAACAAACTTTCAACCATAACGTTTGTCCAATTGAAATCAATTCATTAGAACTTATTTCGTTATGCAGTCCTTGAGATCGATATTTGGGATAACTCCCTTCTATTACTACATCGGTAAAAATAGTACACTTGCTATTTTCCGATCAAGTTTTTGGCGCCGTTGCCGGGGACTGCCAAAGAACTAAGTTGTCTTGTATTATATGAATTGGAATTTTGTTGCTCTGCGACTAAAATTTTATTGTTTTCTCTGTATATCATTTTAGTGTTATTGAAATTTTGTTTTCTAACTTGTGTGTCTAACTGTTTATGCGAGGTCAGGCCTCAGCTAAATTTTCTTTTGACACAGAACCAGAAAGAGCTTTGCACGAGAGACGCTGCAAGGCAAGAATTGATAGACTGGCTAAAACTGGTTCAAGTGTCCCGAATCAGGAAACTGAGGACTATATATCTGTGCACTCTGAGCACAGTGACTCTGACTCAGACAGAGAAATTGACCCAGGATTTGATAATATGGCAGGGAATCAACCTATTGCAGAGAGACTTTTAGGGGATTATGGAGAGGCAAATGCTCAACCTAACAGGATGACTATTGTTAATCAACCGGTGAATGTAGCACACTTTCAGTTGCATCCATCTACTATCCGCCAGTTAGAGAGCAAGCCTTTCTCCGGAAGAATCAATGAGGATGCAAATAAGCATCTTCAGAGATTTCTTACAACCACCACTTCTTTGAAGTTCGAAGGTCATTCAGAGGAGGCAAAACGACTTGTGATGTTTCCATTCACGCTTACCGATGATGCAGAAGAGTGGTTCTACTCTCTTCCAGCGGCGAGTATCACAACATGGCAAGAGATGGAAACAACGTTCCTTAATGAATATTTTCCTGCTTCAGTGTTCATCCAGAAGAGATATGATATAGTCAATTTTAAACAAAAAGAGGGTGAATCACTTGGAGATGCTTATAAAATATTCAAAAGGTGTTTGACCGCGTGTCCTACTCATAATATGGACGCAACCGAGCAGATGCAAAACTTTGTGAATGGGTTGCGACTCAAGACAAAACAACTTATTGATACCGTTGCAGGTGGCTCAACAAACTTCTCAACAGCCACTGGTATTAAAAGAATCATAGAAGCCATTGCTGCCAATGAACACCTTGAATTATATGATCGCACAGTGAGTCAACCAGATGGGAAAATTGATCTAAAGCTGACAGAGCAGGTTGTAAAAATGGAAGATCAAATTGTTGCAAAAGTTGAAAGAAGATTAAAGAAGATGAATCTTGGAACACAAACAGTAGCTCAGGTGGAACCTGTTCAAGCTGTGATTTACGAGATATGTTGTGGACCACACTTTGCCATGCATTGTTTGGCAACTCAAGAACAGGTTGAACAGATTAATATGTTGAGGAAGAACAATTCGTATGCCAACATGTATAATTCGGGGTGGAAAAATCACCCCAATTTCTCTTGGAAAGATCAACAAGGGAACATCCAAAAATCGGTTCAAGGCCAACAACAATATCAGCCCCAGCAACAACAATATCAGCCCCCAGTTCCAAGAAAAGCTGATTGGGAAATTGCCATTGAAAAGATGGCAGCTCACAATTGTCAATTCCAAGAAGAAACAAGGAGTAACTTCAAGAATACTGGAGCCTCTATCAAGAACCTTGAAGTGCAAATGAGCCAAATTGCCCAACACCTCGCCATTCCACAAACTCCAGGGACTCTTCCAAGTGCTACTGTAACAAATCCAAGAGATAATCACAAAGTCAATGCAGTCACAACACGAAGAGGTAAAGTTATTGAGGAGGTGAAAGAAAATTCTGAAAGTGAAAATCAAATGATTGAAGTGGAACTGGAAATCAAAGAGAATGCAGTTGTTGATAAAGAAAAAGAAGTTACCCCAGCAGACATCAAAGAAAAAGCGGTTGAACCAAAACCGGTGATCAAACTTCCGTATCCAACAAGAAACAAGAAGAAAGGGCAGCAAGAAAAGAATTTTGAGAAATTCCTTGAGTTGTTCAAGAAGCTGGAGCTGAATATTCCATTACTTGAAGCACTTGAGCAAATGCCCACTTATGCCAAATTCATGAAAGATATCATTGCTAAAAAGAGGACCATGGGAGCTGAACCTATTATTCTAACCGAAACTTGTAGTGCTATTTTGCAGGGATTAAAGATTCCGGTGAAGAAAAAAGATAGAGGAGCTGTCACCATTCCATGCACCATCGGTGACCGGTCATTCAAGAGAGCTCTCATTGACTTGGGAGCGAGCATCAATTTAATGCCTTTATCCATCTACAAAAAGTTAGGTATTGGTGTTGTTCAAGATACTCGGATGACTCTCCAATTTGCGGACCATTCTGTGAAGCGGTCCTATGGAGTTGTCCATGATGTCCTAGTTAGAGTGGACAAATTTGTGTTTCCGGTTGACTTTGTGATCCTTGAAATGCCTGAAGATGAAGAAATTCCTTTGATTTTAGGAAGACCTTTCTTAGAAACCGGGAGAGTCATGATAGATATGGAAGGGGGAACACTCACTTTGAAAGTGGACGATGAAGAGTTGAAAATTGATGTTAGGAACACTTTGAAGTATAAAGATGATGTGGGCACTAGTAGTAACATACAAGTGTTAGAACAAGTGGAAGCTAGTGAGCATTTAGAAAGTGTATCCCAATTGCCTCTTGAAAGAGTACTGAGTATGTCCATTTTTGAAGATGATAAGGAAGTTGAAAGTAGTGATATGGAAGTGGTAGCTATGCTTGAAACTCAACCTATCTTGAAAAGAGTTAGAATGCACCGGTGGGAAGAGTTAAGACAACCTATAATGGTTGATGAAGTCAAAGACAAGCCAAAGATATCAGAATTGAAGCAACTACCCAAGAATCTCAAATATGTCTTTCTCGACACGGACGAAAAATGTCCCGCTATTATTAGCGCTAATTTGAAAAGTGTGCAAGAGGACAAGTTAATTGAAGTTCTTAAGAAATTAAAGGGAGCAATTGGGTGGAAGATTGAAGACCTTAAAGGTATAAGTCCTACGGTGTGTATGCACAAAATACTTATGGAAGAAGATCACAAACCGGTCGTGCAGCCCCAAAGGAGATTGAACCCGGTGATGAAGGAGGTAGTGCGAAAAGAAGTTGTAAAGCTATTGGATGCGGGATTGATCTATCCTATATCTGATAGTGCTTGGGTGAGTCCGGTACATATGGTACCCAAAAAGGGAGGAACAACTGTTATAACAAATGAAAAAAATGAGTTGATTCCTACTAGAACTGTTACTGGATGGAGAGTTTGCATTGATTATAGAAGATTGAATTTGGCTACGAGAAAAGACCATTTTTCGTTGCCATTCATTGACCAAATGTTGGAAAGACTAGCGGGACATGATTACTATTGTTTTTTAGATGGTTACTCCAGATACAATCAAATTGCTGTTGCACCGGAAGACCAAGAGAAGACGGCGTTTACATGTCCCTATGGCATTTTTGCATACAGAAGGATGCCATTTGGGCTATGTAATGCCCCCGCTACATTCCAAAGATGCATGACATCCATTTTTGCTGACATGTTAGAAAAGCACATGGAAGTGTTCATGGATGATTTCTCCGTGTTCGGATCCTCATTTGATCACTGTTTATCTAACCTTTCACTTGTTTTGCAGCGATGTCAAGAAAGTAATTTAATCTTGAACTGGGAAAAATGTCATTTCATGGTGCGAGAAGGCATTGTTCTTGGTCACAAGATCTCACAAAAAGGGATCGAAGTTGATCAAGCAAAAGTGGAAGTGATCTCGAAGCTGCCACCACCGATTAATGAGAAAGGTATAAGAAGCTTCTTGGGACATGCGAGTTTTTACCGCAGGTTCATAAGAGACTTCTCGAAGATAGCTAAACCTTTAACTACTTTGTTGGTTAAAGATAAGGCTTTTGTTTTCGATAAGGAGTGCACCGATGCTTTTGAAACACTTAAAAAGGAATTAGTGTCGGCACCTATTGTTATCGCTCTCGATTGGTCCCTACCCTTCGAAATTATGTGCGATGCTAGTGATATTGCGGTAGGGGATGTTCTTGGACAGTGAAGAGAAAAATTGCTTCATGTGATTTATTATGCTAGTCACGTTTTGAACCCCGCACAGATAAATTATGCAACTACCGAGAAGGAGTTGCTAGCTGTTGTGTATGCCTTCGATAAATTCAGGCAATATCTGTTGGGTTCAAAAGTGATTGTTTACACTGACCATGCTACTTTGAAATATCTTTTTGCTAAGCAGGATTCAAAGCCCAGGCTCTTGAGGTGGATTTTACTTCTCCAGGAATTCGATGTCGAGATCCGCGACAAGAAAGGATATGAAAACACTGTTGCAGATCATCTTTCTCGGATGTCACCTATTGAGGAGACTGAAGAGCAGTGCCCAATAAAGGATGAGTTTGCTGACGAACACATCCTAGTTGTTATTGGGGTGCCTTGGTTTGCAGATTATGCAAACTACCTTGTTGGCGGTATTATACCCGACGATTTTGATTCTAACAAAAGGAAAAAGTTTGTTCATGACTGCAGGTTTTACTTATGAGACGATCCGTTTCTCTACAAAAGAGGGGTGGATGGCCTAGTCAGAAGATGTGTACCCGACGAAGAGCAAAAAGATGTGCTGAAAGCATGTCACAACTCTGAGTACGGTGGACACTTCAGTGGTGATAGGACAGCAGCTAAAGTCCTTCAATCCGGACTACACTGGCCATCTCTATTTAAGGATGCTCAAGAGTTAGTGAAAGAGTGTGACAGATGTCAGAGGACTGGGAATATATCAAAAAGAAACTAGATGCCCCAGAACTCTATGCTAGAGGTTGAGTTATTCGATGTATGGGGGATAGACTTCATGGGGCTGTTTCCAGCGTCATTCGGAAAAAACTATATCTTGGTTGCGGTGGACTATGTGTCCAAATGGGTAGAGGATATTGCATTGCCCACCAACGATGCAAAGGTTGTGGTGAGATTCCTTAAAGAGAATATTTTTGCAAGGTTTGGTGTTCCGAGAGCATTGATAAGCGACGAAGGAACACATTTCCTGAATCACCTCATGGAGAAGCTTCTGCAAAAGTACAATGTTAAACACCGGATAGCTACTCCATACCACCCCCAAACAAGCGGCCAAGTTGAGGTGTCAAATAGACAACTAAAACAAATCCTGGAAAAACAGTGAATTCGTCTAGAAAGGATTGGTCGATTAAGTTGGATGATGCTTTATGGGCGTATCGAACGACTTTCAAAACGCCTATTGGTATGTCACCATATCAACTGGTTTACGGAAAGGCATGTCACCTACCATTGGAACTTGAACACAAGGCTTTTTGGGCGTCTAAGTATCTTAATATGGATTTGTCAAAAGCTGGAAGTTCGAGGATTCTTCAACTTCATGAGTTAGAAGAATTCAGGAATCGGGCGTATGAGAATGCTAAGGTTTACAAAGAGCAAACAAAAAAATGGCATGACAAGAGGATTCAAAGAAAAGAGTTTTGGGAAGGACAACTGGTCCTTCTGTACAATTCGAGGTTGAAGCTATTTCCTGGAAAATTACAGTCTAAATGGTCAGGACCTTTTGTAGTTCACAAGGTATTTCCTCACGGAGCAGTCGAAATTAAAAATCATACCAATGGAGATATTTTCAAGGTGAACGGGCAAAGATTAAAGCCCTACTTCATAGGCCAAACTACTGGTGATGTGAATGTCACTCGTCTTACTCAGTAGGATGACGGACCGTCGAGCCATGCGACGTTAAACGCAACACTAAGTGGGAGGCAACCCACGATTTTATCATTCTTACTTTTGTTTGTTTCAGTTTTTGTAGGTTGTGCGTTTTTATATATCACTGGTTCTGCTAAGGAAAGAAGGAGGTTGGATAGTCTGGCAAGAAAAATCAAAAAAGCCAGGAAAAGTGGAAAATCAGGGGTGCAACACGGCCCGTGTTGCAATGTCTGAGAAGGCTCTGATTTTGAAGTGTTTATTGAGAAATACAGGGGTGCAACACGGGTGCCCGTGTTGCAATGTCTGAGCAGTTTTGGATTTTGAAGGGTTTTTATGAGAAATGCAGGGGTGCAACACAGGTGCCCGTGTTGTGCAACACGGCCCGTGTTGTGCAACACGGCCCGTGTTGTGCAACACGGCCCGTGTTGTGCAACATGGCCCGTGTTGCAATGTCTGTGAAGGCCCTGATTTTTATTCAAGTGGTGTTGCAATACAGGGGCCTGACACGGGTGCCCGTGTTGTGCAACACGGCCCGTATCAGGCGTGCGGGCAATTTCATTTTTGAATTTTTTTCATATTCCCATTTTTTAAGGCCATGGGACCCACGTTTTTACTCTCTTAATTTATCATTAGTGGCTCCATTACCACTCATTTCCCCTAATCATTCATCTTCTTCAAACTTCATCCTCTAAAAACCCTAACCTCCATTTTTTCTTCTCCACAAAAGCTTCCATTTCTCCAACACCCACTCACTAAAACACCATACCCCTTTCACAAAAAGTGTTCTCCTTGCCTCCATCATCACTTCTACGGTGACAGATTTCACTAATCCTTATGTCAAATTGTGTGTCTATTTTTTGCAGGTAATAACAATGCCTCCTCGCAGAGATACCGGAAAGAGTGTGGTCGAATCTTCTCGCCCCCGTAAGCGAGCACACCGAATGCCTAATGCCCATGGCATTTTATTTGAGAATCCGGAGCACCAAGTCAAATACTCAAAGTTGGTAAGGTGTAAGTTGATACCGGCTAGGTATATGTGTAATGATACTCTTGAAATTCTAGGGCTTAAATTTGAGGTACATAGAATGTTTCACAATATTGGAATGCTCAATTTTATGCTTTATGAAGCGCCGACGTTCGAGCGCATAACATTGGAATTTTTGAGTTCTTTGCAATTTCAGCTTAAGCACAGGTGGACCGGGTCAGATACAGAGTACTACGGTACTTTGAAGTTTCGCCTGTTTGACACCGATCATGTGTTGTCGGTTGATGATTTGGGAAAGATGTTAGATCTTCCAATCTACGGGCCTGGTGCACCGCCGAGTACATTTGTTGCAGGAGAATTCTGGAGAGATATCACCGGCAGTACCGACTATGTCGCATCAACGGCGAAAGCTTCGGGGATTCATAACCCGTGCTTTAGGTATGCTCAGAAGGGGTTGGCTTATACCCTTTTCTGCCGAGGCGATAACACAGGAGTAGCTACACAGAGAGAGTTGTACTTCCTATATGGTATGGCTAATGATGAGCTGATTAACGTTGCGGCCTTCGCAGCAGACCACCTCAAGCGGGTAGCCAATGCTGCTTCTGGTGAGATCTCTGTAAGAGGGATGATAACGCAGATTGCTGAAAAACTTGGTTATGGTGAGAGGTTGCTTGAAGTACCTGCAGTGGTAGGTAAGAACAAAATTGATCTAGACACCTTAACCAACCAAGGTATGATTAAGAGCTTTCATAATTATTACTCTGTGCTTACCCGTAACCGGCATTTGATATCTTTGCCTGCTCCTAATTTGATTACCATAGACAATAGAGCTAACTGGTTGTATGAGGACCCTATACAGGGCGACAACGATCAGTTTGATGAATATTTTTCAGGTGAGGAGGATGAGGGGAACCAAGCTGAGGAGGTCCCTGTTCAAACTGCCGGCGGCTCATCAAACCAGGAAAATGGTCAGTGGAGCGTGACCAAGGAAGAATGGGATGAAATGATAAGAGAGCAGACCCGGCAAGGGGACCTTATCAATGAGTTGCATGAGTGGATACAGCAGATGAGGCTGCATGGATTTCCCCCAGCTCAGTGATGGTTGTGAGTTCCCTCCGACATTGGTTCTTCAACAGTGTGGACACTGTTGAGTTCAAGTGTGGGGGGGTTTAGTTTTCATGTTTTCCTTTTGTTTTGTTTTTATCTGTGTTTATTTCTAGTAGTGTCGGCTTGAAAATTATAGCTATAATTTTTTTGAAAAAAAACACCCCTGAGTTGACCTGTTGTGTTGTTGCGAGTGAATAATGAGAAAGTATATAGGATTTGAGTGAAAAGAAACCCGATGAGCAAAAATGAAAAAAATTTGATGTTTAGGTACAACATGAACACACTGAGTCTCCTGAATTAGGAACGAGTCCGACGTGTAGATTCGTGCCATGGTACTTTGATCTGAGAAGTAAACCCGAAGTAGTTTCTACTGACATATCTGGATTTATCTATAATAATTGTGTGTGCAGAGTTGATCCAAAAGAGAAAAATGCTTGAAGGCACCGAAAAAAATATGAATAAAAACATTAGAACGATCGATCCTTCTAAGTTGGGTAGCCCTCACCCGGTTATTCAACCTAACAGCGGTTGAATATAAATGTTTCCCTTAAGGGACAAAGAAATATCGGTGCCAACAATAAAAAAAAGGGGGATCAATTTTGTACACACAGTGAAAATCATAAGAAGCCTTAAAAAGGATTGTCCGAATGAAAAGGGTGGAAAATCGAAACATGAGACCTAAGCCCTAAGCATAGTCGGAGAGGTTACCAAAAAGGAGATTCAGGTCCGGGGTTTTCCGCGGTTTAGTGTTTGTGTGATACCTTTACAGAGAAAGAAGTACCAAAAGAACTTGTTGGGTGACTTGGAACGAAAATCCACGTATGAGTATCGTAATTCATCTCGCTAGTGTTTGAATGTGTAAATACAGGATCTTTGCTTGAGGTCAAGCAAAAGTTCAAGTTCGGGGGAGTTTGATCAGTGATCTTTAGTTGTAGTTTTCAAGCCGTTTTTCAATGTCCTTTGCGTATAATTTCGTTTGTTTGAAGTATTTCGTTCACGTTTTCGTCGTAGTTTTCTTAATGTAGCATGCAAGTTTAGTTTTAATCTTTTTATCTATTTTTATCTTTGGTATGTGTTATGTGGTTGTTTTTGATGTGTTTTCAGGTTAACATCTAATCGGTTGTTCGAAGCTTTCGAAAAGATGATCCGAGTGTGAAAAATAACAGCAAAATAGAATATCAGAAGCACAACACGGGTGCCAGTGTTGTACAACACGGCCCGTGTTGTGAAAGCCTCCTAAAGAGGGAGTTTATGAAAGAAAGGGAGGAAACCAGTGTTGTGACACGGGTGCTCGTGTTGTACAACACGGCCCGTGTCATGGCATCTGAAGAAGAGGAAGTTTTGAGAAGACTCAGAGACACAACACGGGTGCCCGTGTTGTGGAAACCAGAAAAAGCCTGATATTTTTATGTTGCTGCGAGGGCATTTTGGACTTTTCGCGGTGTTTTTGGAAGACTGATTTATATTAGATGATTAAGACTGAAATAGATTTACTTTTTGATTTGGGGATTTTGGGATTGAACGATAACGGGAGAAGAAGGATTGATCAAGAGCGGAAGCGATTGACGATCCAACCGATTCTATGTTAATTGTAATGTCTCTATATTATTGCTCTGTTTTTATTTTCGTTATGAACATGAGTGGCTAAACCCCCCAATGCCAGGGGGTGTCCCTGATTTGCTTTATGTAATGACTATTTGAATTCTTAATTTTGAGATTATGGGTTTAAATCCGTTTCTTTATTTTATGCAACGTTCTTAATGCTTTATCTTTGTTGGAAAATTGGATAATTGATCGTGGTTAGGATTTGGTCTGACCAACCATCCTAACCTTGTTGCATAATTTTTATCACGGTAAATATTACCGAGGAATTGGAATATCCTGTGAAAACCATTTTTATGTCAGAATTATTGCTTGATATTCTTCCTTTCCCATTGAGGAATCAAGGTCGAGGAAGAATACCAAAGGTTTTTCTCTAAAGGAATTTTGGAAAAACATTATTGAGCATAGGAAAGATACTTTTTGAAGCATGTCTCTGTAAAATTGAGAAATTATTAAGTCATTGCATTGCAGATCATACACCGTCCCTGGCATTATTCTCATATAAGTGCAATCTCTGTTTTTGTTTACGTTTTAGTAATTTTAATTTTATTTAATCTAAAAACAAACTTTCAACCATAACTTTTGTCCAATTGAAATCAATTCATTAGAACTTATTTCGTTACGCATTCCTTGAGATCGATATTTGGGATAACTCCCTTCTATTACTACATCGGTAAAAATAGTACACTTGCTATTTTCCGATCACTTTCACCACCACGTTACTGGGTCTTAACACAATATCTTCAAAGTTGAGTTTGTCCCGAACATCCTTTCGGTAACACATTCAAAGAGGAACCATTATCCATCAAAACATGAGACAGAGTTGTGCCCCTACACTCAATGGAGACGTGCATAGCTCTATTGTGGTTTCTTTTGGCAGGAGTTAAATCAGCATCAGAAAAGCCCAAGCTATTATCAGTAGTTAGGTTGGCAACACAATTCTTAAATTGGTCCACAGAGATTTCATGTGGTACATGAGCAGCCTTCAAGAACTTCAGTAAAGCCTTGGCATGGGCTTCAGAACATAGCAACAAAGAAAACATAGAGATCTTATAGGGAGTATGCCCAACTATTTGACAACATTATAATCACTCTTGCAGATGATCTTCAATACTTCATCCATCTGCTTAGAGAGGTCTTCGGTAATTGGAGTTTCAACCTGAACAAGCTCAATCAATGGTTCTTTTCCTTGAGCTTCAGTACTTGGCCCAGGGTTTGAAGTGTCTTTTGGAGAGAAAATTCTTCCACTCCCAGTAACCTTATTAGTTCCAACAATATTGTCGACATTAGGATTAGTATCTGCAGCAGGTATATCAGTTAGAGGCTCTTGCTTAATACCATGGATATAAACATCAGACCCATAATTCCAAGTAATAACCTTGTTAGAAGAATATGGAATTGGACCAGGAGTAATAATAATCAGGGGAGCCACCTTTAGCTTAGCAGTAATCTTCATAGGACCTTTAGAGGTGATCCTCATAGGACCCTTAGAGTGATCTTCACATGAGTACTAGTAATCACAGACACATCTTCCAATTTCAGATCTTGGGATAGGCCTTCACATAAGCTTTCTACAAAAGAGATCTTCTCAAACAATATAGTATGGTTGTACATTAAACGTTGAATACCTTCTTTCAGCTTCCAACAATCATTAGGTTGAGAGACACAATAAAAACATTCTTCATTGCAACCCGGAAATAAACCGACTTACTGCAGCTTCTTCTTAATAATGGATAGAGGAGTAGTCAAATCACTCACCGTAGAAACATAAGAAACATCATCAATAGCATTAACAGTCTTCTCATGTTTGGGCATAGGAGCAGTAATCACATTAGGAGTCTCGGGAGGGTCAAGCTCAATTTCTCCAGCATCTATCATATCCTGGATCTTATTCTTCAACGCCCAACAGTTATTAGTATCATGGCTTGGGAAATTGGAGGGATAAGCACACCTCGCATTGGGATTGAAACGAGGAGAGGTAGTATTGAGGTTCTGAGGTGGATCCCTCAAAGTAATCAATTCTCCCTCCAACATGTGTTGCAGAGCCTGAGCCAACGACATATTGATCTTTGTAAATTTCCTCCTAGGCTTAGGCGGACTATTTTGTTGTTGATCTTGTGGTGTAGGTGCAGGATTAGAGATGAGGAATGCTCCCATGGATTGATTATTCCTGTTACGACCTTGTTGGCCATACACAACATTAGATTATTTCTTCCCATTAGAAGGATTCTTGGTAGTACTGGAAGAGGCAACCACTTGTATCTTACCACTTCGTATTCCACTCTCCACATGTTCTCGAGTCATTATCAACTCAGTGAAACCTGATGATGAACTCCCAATGAGATGACTGTAGAAAGTACCAGTCAATGTACTCATAAACATATCAACCAATTCCCTGTCGGTCAAAGGAGGTTGAACTCTGCTTGCAAGATCCCTCCACTTCTGGGCATACTCCTTTAAACTTTCTTTAGAACCCATAGAAATGCTTTGGAGTTGCATGCGAGTTGGTGCTAAATCAGAGTTATATTGATATTGCCTATAGAAGGCCCCAACAAGATCATTCCAAGTACGAATATTGATACTCTCCAGTTGGTAGTACCATTTCAGTTGAGCTCCTGAGAAACTCTCTTGAAAGAAATGAATCCACAACTTCCTGTCAGCAGTATATGGCTGGATTCTCCGGACATAAGACCTCAGATGCAACTTAGGACATGACACACCATCATATACCACAAAAGTAGGAACCTTGAAACCAACAAGAATGACAACTCCAGAAATCAAACTCAGATCTTCAAAATCCAACCCAGGAGTCTTCTGTAATTCCATAGCATTCACACGATCTTCCAGCAACTTATACTTCTCATCACCAATTGAATCATGATAATAATTCTCTTTATAATCAGAATTCACAGCAGTACCATGTTGACTTCCTTCCTCTTCTGTTGAACTTTTATCTCCAGGGTTTTCAACCTCATCATATGTCTTGATTGGAGCCTTGAATCTTCTCCCCAGACTGATGAAGCTAACTGGTTTCTTGGTCTTTTTCTTTTTCTTGGTCAGGAGTGTTTTCAGCTCTTCTTGTCCCTTGGATAAATTCAGGATCATCTCTTGAAACTGTGCATTCTGAATCTAAAGATCTTTGACAGATTGTTCGAGAGCCATTTTTGCTGAAATAAACAACGAGAAGATGATAAACCTGTTGTGAAAACCTGTTATGAAATGATATGGTATGTAGATGCATATGCAATATTTTCAAGGACCGCATAATTTAAAATTGTTAAAACAAACAAAAACAAAACTCTTATTAGTAGGCTTGAAATAATATTTCCCCTTGGGCTTACAAATTAAAATAAATAAAATTTATAAAGAAAATAAAGCATATGAGAATTAAGTCTCCCATGGACGCTTCCTCTTTGTGTTGAGGTAGGTGTTGAGATTCCGCTCCTCGTGAAGTTGCTTTGTCAGCTCCAACACTCTTTTTTGGCTAATCCTGAATTGGGCTTCAAAGGTATCTCTTTGCTCCTTCAGTTGGATCCAGGACTTATGTAGCTCTTCCAAATATGTGGGCATATCTGGATGAAGGATGGTATAAGGAACATCTCCTTTAGCAACAGGCTCCATAGTAACTGGAAGAACAGTAGGATATGGCATCATAAGAGTCTGAGCACGAGACCGCACCCATCTGAGTTAAGGTTCCATAGGAATGGAGTACTTTGGTTCTAGAGTCTTGCTATCAACCTTGTTCACTTTATTCCAATCTCGTATAAACCTTTGACGGTAACATTGAAGATTGTTGTCGTTGTCAAACATAATACCTTGAATAAACATGTCATGAGGACCATTACTCCAAGTATAACCAAACTGTCGTAGAGCTAAAGAAAGGTTGTAAGTAATGCCTTCAGGTTTAAGATCCTTATCTAAGCATGTGAAGGGTTTCTGATCAAGGATAGGTACCCCAAGTAACTTGGAGAATTCTTCCATTGTGGGCACTAGCTGATAATCGAGAAATATGAAACAATGATGTTTAGGATCAAAGAACTGGAATAGGACACACATCATATCTTCATCAAACCCTGAGGTAACCAAGTCAAGTAGATAACCATGCTTGTTAATGAACTGGGAGCTTTCAGAAAGTTTTGAGACCAAATCCTTAAGCTTGGAAGGTATCCTTACAAAGTTGATCCGGATAGTGTTCCTACGAGTGGAAGCCATAACTTGCAACAAAGAACAAAGATAAATCCTTTAGTCTTTGAAATGGTTAGTGAGAATGCTATGCTTATGATTTATGATGTTATGATGTTATTTTCAATCAAAAACATGTGGCACACACAAGAAAGTCACACAATAGTCCTAGGTTTAGAGGCTTGCATGAGGCTTAAAGGAAAGTACCCTCCTCCTGAAGTTTAGTTGGTTCATCCTGTCCTACAAAAGTAACCAGGTTCTAAGGGATCTCAATATCATTGATCCTTCTCAAGGGTTGTTGTTCAGTAAGCAACTGACATGCCAACCAAAATCCCCCAAGATTAGGATCTCAATGAGCGTAGCATCGAGTATCAACCAACTTTAGACTTCTCCAAAGCCGGTTATCTCACTACTTTCTAAAGTCCAAGATGGGTCAATTAAGGTTCTAAAGGGTAGTTAATGTTAATGACAACGTATGGCAGCCCCATATTATCCTTAACTTACTTAAGGAACATAAGCACCAACTAAGAAGTCACACTAGCTATGGCCACCAGATTAATCATATCGATATACGCCATACAATTTCCTTGGTCTATTTCCATTTACCTAGGGTACACTAGATCCGGGTTAGGATCTTTCACATATAAGCCCAAAAAATAAATATAAAGCAAGCAAGTCAAACAGTAAGTGATCCTAATTCCTAAGGTAACCCCTCTTTAAGTACTCCCCAGCATAGTCGCCAGTTCTGTAACACGGTGGGAGAATTGACTTGGTGTATTTGTTTGACAAAAACATGTGCGGGTAGCAAGAGTCGCCGCCGAATTTTAGTTTATCCAATAGTAAAGGGTATAAAACAACAGAAAAGACCTTTAAAAATTCTAAGTTCGGGGGGTAGGTTATATAAAGGGAAGGTGTAAGCACCCTTTATATCCATGGTTATCCATGGGCTCTTAGTTACTTATCTCACTTTAACTTGTTTGAAAAAATGTGTAGTGTGTGTTTAGAAAAGATTTTTAGAAGTTCCTTGTAATGATCCTCGTATGGATGTATACAAAGTCTTAAGTTTGAAAATATTTTTGAAAGTGGGGTGTGAATAAGAGTTTTTGAAAGAGTGAGCAAGTAATTAAGTGCTACCTACCCTAAGTTGGTCTTTCATGTTTTTTTATTTCATTTCAAGGGTAAGACTGTCCTTACTATTAAGGAGTAAGTAGTCATTACCGTGGATGTATTAAGGGACGGGCATAGAGTCATTGTATGGTCAATGAACACAATTTGTAGGGATGTCTTTAGCAATTCTTAGGGACTATCATCATTTATTCATAGGGACGAGATCATTATTTATTCGTAGGCAACTTCGAAGGGACTTATGATCTTTTGAATCTGTAGGGACTTGATGATTTTCTGTTTAAAGGGACTTTGCTTAAGACACCCCTGTAAACACCCCAAATTTGCCCTCACTCATATTCACACCTTGTCTTGTGATCTTTCATATTTGCATAAGCATAAGCATATCATCTCACATTGCATATTTGTTTCATCTCCATAGTCCAAGTTCATCTGCATCTAGGGTTTGTGATCTGAGCAATCCAAGAGTCCATCTGAGCCTCCCCAAAGGCCTCAAAGAATTATAAGAGGGTCCATGTGTGTTCTATCATCATATTATGTCCCTCAAAGTTCAAGGAAGTCAAGAAATCACAAGAACTGGCAAGGCATGGAAGCAGAGCTAGGGTTTTCACTACACAAATGACCAAAATTAGGGTTTTGGTTTCAGAGGCCATAACTCCAATATTTTTGGTCATTCTTGTTTCTAATGGTCTCAATATGTTATAAGGATCATGTGTACCATGTTTGATGAAGAAATTCATTGTGGAAGTCATCTGTTCACTGGGTAACTTCTTGAGCAAGTTAAGTCAAAATCAGGGCATCTGAGGCCCCCATCAATGGAACCAAAGAGGTATTTTCATCAAATTGAAGTTCTATGATCTTTATTTGATCATTGGAGTGCTTGGAATTTCACAAAATTTAAGAAATTTGAGCCATTTGAAAAGTTGCCAAAAATGGAAATGACTTGTAATGGAAACTTTCCATTTTGGGAAAGTTTTTCAACCTCCTCTTTCTTGATAAAAAATGCTTCAAATGAAAAATTCTTGGTCATGAAAGTTTTAGATTAGGTCTTTCCCTTTTCTAAAATTACAAGAACATGTTTTGATTCATTATGGAACTCAAGTTATGATCCTTCAAAGTTGGCAAAAATCCTAAAATTTTCAAGAATACACCAAAGAGGATTTTTTGCAAAACCACTTGCCAAGGCTTCTAATGTGCCCAAATGTGACATAACATGATCAAACAACTTCAAAATATCAGAATTGGCCCAAGAATTATGCATTTCCATGGCTTGAACTTCAAGAAATTTCAAAGGGGCCAAAACTTCCCAAAATTGCAAAATGGTATAGATCTTTCCATCTACTTGTGCCAGATCACAAAATATGTTTCCATGGTCCTCCTTGAACTTTGCTGAGGCCAGACACCCCTTGCAACCAGACCTGCCATGACCCATACCTCAATTACAACCAAGCTTGACTTTTTGCAAATGAAGCCATACCAATCAGCATAGCCCACAACAACTCTTCTGACCTATCACAACTTCACATACATGCCCTAAGGATCACATTTCATAACATCTTGGATCTGAAATCATCCCACACACTCAGATTGCCAAAATCCTCAAGAAACATCATTTCTTCGAAACTCATAAACCAGCCATCAAAACATCAAGCAAACTTCACCAATCATCTCCATACATCCTCCAGATCATCTCCCAACCATTAAACATGCCTAAAACCTCAAGAATCAAAAACATGATTCCCCCCCCCTCTGAACTGAAACTGCAAAAACAACCCAAATAAATTCATTCCAAGCATCAAAGCATCCTCAGGAGGTCCATTGGAGTTGATTAACACCAAGGAGAGGCCCAGATAACTCAGATTGAGAAAGCTCAAGCTCAGGTATCATCAAGAACAAATTTTCCAGAACTTGTATTTTTTGTTATAGAAATGTTCTTCATGCTTCACTGATCACACTGCACCTTTTACTTTTGAAAATGGTTGAATATTGAGCTTGTATCGTTCCTCTGAAATTTTTGTAATTTTTATGTTTTGATTCGTATCTGCATTTTGGTGCATGATAAATGTTGTTTGATGATTGAATCTTGTACAGAATGATTAGGAGAGTGGATCTGGAGATTTAGAGCTCCTAATTTGGCCTAGGGAAGAAGTTAGGGGTTTTGGCTGGCCGGAGAAGATGACCGGAGGTCTTCTCCGGCCACCTGAAAATCATTAGGAATTGTTTAGGGTTTAATCTGGCCAGTTTGAATGTGGACCGTTAGATGGTGATTAGGGAATAAATGAGTGGCTAGGATCATTTCACTTAGGGTTTGTTTAGGGTTAATTCTGTTTTGGTCATTTGCATCTCATCCTTCCATGTAACCCTAATCTTGCATCTTTACTTGCATCTTACATTGCATTGCATGAACATATGAACTTGCCATGCCATTCTAAGCATTTGTATGCTATATTAGACATCTTAAGACATTGCTTGAACATTGCTTGATCATTTATTCATACATTTGCTATGCTTTGCATCCATTTCATTTCATAAACATCCATGTGCTTACATGCCTCTTACATGCTTCATTTGCATTCATTCTCTTGTATGATCACTCATATGCATCTTGTATCTCTTGGCATCATATCATAGCATCATTTGCATCATGTACATGCTTCTGGTCTTGGTATTTACCCTTGCATGTGCCTCATTTCATTTCATTCCTTTCATATTGCATCTTGCACTAACTTTTCAGGTTATTGGTAAGTTTGTTTGGGAGGTGGATTTTCCTTCACCTCTCACTTCTTCTCATACTTTCATATTGCATCCTTGCTGCATTTTTGTTTTTCCTTGAGTGAGCTTGCTCACTTGTGCTTCTCTTCTTTTCTTCCTTTAAGTTACTTAGCTTCTTAGGAAGTAAGTAACTTATTCTTCTGCTTCCTCCTCTTTTCATCCTGCTTCTCCTTGGTGGCTTCCTTGAAGACTTCTCCTTTTAAGCCTCAAAAACCCTAGGACTTCCAAGAATGATAACTTCTAAGATTGATAGTTTCCCTTAGACTTTTTTCCTTTGAGTCTTCTTTGTGTCTCTTTTCTCATCTCACCATTAGAGACTAAACCTTTAAGGCTTTATGACTTTGAATTAGGGTTATGCCTGCATCCTTCTCTTAGGATGGAGTGTATAACTTTAATCCTAAGTGTTAAAACCTTAATCTGTTTAAACCTCTTAATCAATCCATCTAATAATCACTAAGACATTAACTTGTAGCTTGGGCCTTACATTAGGGTTCTAATTCTTCCTTTATGGTTAAGAAGGACTAACCCTAGTGTTTAATGGACAATTCCCCCACAAGTTGTCTTACAAATCATAAAATTCACTTCTTAATCTCACCTTTAATTAAAATCAATTTAATAAAGGCTTGTTTTGTCATGAATTTAATCCCTAACCCTGGATTTAGTTGAGGAGTATTCATTAGCTTAAGTGTTCTCGTCTATTATCCTTCTATTAGGATGGTGTAATGAGTCCGCTAATCTATGATTAGAGATTAAACTCATTGCTTAACACTAAACAAAAACCCAAAAACATATTAATAATCACAAGTAGGTTAATGATCTTAATCCTACATCATTATGGTAATTAAGTTGGGATGCTTATCTCATACTTAAGTATTCTCATTATCCCTGATCAGGGAGGATATAATGAGTTTACAAGCCCTTGATTTAGGCTTAAGCTCATTAACTTATGCAAAACACCAAAAATAATAAAAAACTGAAAACACAAAAAACAAACAATAATCGTCTCCTCCGGGATTCGTTTCTCATCATCTTCACTCACAAACGAGAACTTGCTTCTTCCATCTAATACAATACAGTAAGCACTCGAGCCAGACGAGTCATACACTTGAGCATAGACAAGCAGGCAGTTCACATTCAATTTATTTTCAGTCTCTTTGAGTCAAACTACGGTGTTCTGACTTCCTCATTGCACGAGAGGATACGTAGGCATAACTTAACTGTTATCGAACAAAAGTCTCTCTGTCTTCCCCCTCTTTCAGCATTCTTTCTAAGCCTCAGTTCCTGAGCATTTCACACTCTTTTGCACTGACACTTGTATATTTCTTTTCCAGCTTTTTGCACATAGATAGCACATACACTTACCCCTTGAAACACAATCTTTTAAGCATGGATCCCGTCGAGTACGACGGATAATCTGGGTGTTAATACCTTCCCAGGTTGTAACCAACCCCCTTTCTCAGTTTCTCTGGTTCGCGACCGTCTTATCCATATCTTTCTAGGTTTATGCATCATTACCTTTCCTTCGGGATAAAAAAGCCTAGCTGGCGACTCTATTCATCTTCATTTCATTTTCTCCTTTTTGTCGACCGTTCGCGTCTGTACCCTATTGCAACCGGGGCTTCTGGTTCTTTTTGTGGGTTCCTCCTAGCGCTTGTTTGATTTGTGTTTACGGGGGTGTTATGTGCTACTTGTGTGTCGCTCTCACCTGATGACACAGGGCCAAGAGGGGTACAAACGCGAACGGTCGGCGAAAGGAGAAGGAATGAATAGAGTCGCCAGCTAGGCATTTTTATCCCGAAGGAAAGGTAATGCTGCATAAACCTAAGAAAAGATGGATAAGACGGTTGCGAACTAGAGAAACTGAGAAAGGGGGTTGGTTACAACCTGGGAAGGTATTAGCACCCAGATTGTCCGTCGTACTCGACGGGATCCACGCTTAAAAGATTTGTGTTTAAAGGGGTAGTGTCAGTGCAATCTGTGTATCAAAGATGGAAAAGAATGCAAGTGTCAGTGTAAAAGAAATGTGAAGTGTATAAGAGAAGTGTCAGTGTAGGAAAAGAAAGTGAAGCTCAAGACTATGAGGCTTAAGGAATAATGCAGGAAGGAGGGGGAATATACAGAGACTTTTGTTCGATAACTGTTAAGTCATGCCTACGTATCCTCTCGTGCAATGAGGAAGTCAGAACACCGTAGTTCGACTCAAAGAGACTGAAAGATAAATTGACTTGTGAATTGCTTACTTGTCCATGCTCAAGTGTATGACCTGTCTGGCTCAGGTGCAAACTGTCTTGCATTAGACGGAAGACGCAAGTTCTCGCTTATGAGTGAAGGTGATGAGAAAAGAATCCCGAAGGAGACGATTATTGTTTGTTTTTTATGTTTTCAATCTTTTATTGCTTTTTGGTGTTTGTCATAAGTTAATGAACTTAAGCCTAAATCTAAGGTTAATAAACTCATCATATCCTCCCTCTGATTAGGGGTAATGAGAATACCTTAAGTATGAAGTAAACACCTCACACTTAATCACCATGATGTAGGATTAAGATCATTAACCTACTTGTGATTATTTAGATGTTTTTGGAGTTTTGTTTAGTGTTAAGTAATGAGTTTAATCCATAATCAAGGATTTAATGGACCCATTACACCATCCTAATAGAAGGATAATAGATGAGAACATTTAAGCTGAGAAAGGCTCCTTAACTTAATCCATGATTAGGGATTAACCTCATGACAAAACAAAGCCTTTATTAAATGGATTTTGGTTAATGATAAGGTTAAGAAGTGGATTTTATGATTTGTAAGACAACTTGAGGGGGACTTGTCCATTAACACTAGGGTTAGTCCTTCTTAACCAATTAAGGAAGAATTAGAACCCTAATGCAAGGCCCAAGTTACAAGTTTGGTGTCTTAATGATTATTAGATGGATTGATTAAAGGATTTAAACACATTAAGGGTTTAACACTTAGGATTAAAGTTATACACTCCATCCTAATAGAAGGATGCAGGCATAAGCTTAATCACAAAACCTTAAAACCTTTAGGGTTTAGCCCTTGATTATGAGATGAGAAGAGAAGACTCAAAGATGACACAAAGGTAAAACTAATGAGGGACTAATCAAACCCTAATTGTGATCATGCTTGGGTTTTCCTAGGGTTAATGAGGCTTGCAAAAGATCTTCAGGAGAAAAGCCACCAGGAAAGAAACAGATGAAAGGAGGAGAAGCAGAAAGAAATAAGACAACTTGCTTCACCTAAGAAGACAAGTTTCCTGAAGAAAGAAAGTAAGAGATGAACATGAATGAGCAAGCTCACTCTAATACAAAGATAAAATGCAGCAATGATGCATAAGAGAGATAAGAATAGATTGTGAGAAGTTAAGGCAAATTCACTTCTCAAAACAACTTACCACCTGAAAAGTTAGCAAAGGAAATGAAATGCAATGAGAATAAGATGAAATGCCATGATGCAAGACAAAATCAGAAGCATGAACATGATGCTAATGATGCTAAGAGATGATGCAAACACATGTCAAGAGTTGTGGATGATCATACAAGGAGGAGGATGCAAATGAAGCATGCTTTGAACCATGAAAGTTCATGAAAGTTTATGAAATGCAATGGATGCATATCATGGTAAATGAATGATGCAATGATCAAACATGATTCTAATATGTCCTAAGATGTCTTATATGTCATATGGATGCACAAAATTTCATGGCAAGCTCTTGTATGCAAGCAAATGAGAGATGGATGTAAAGGAAGGCAAGAATTAGGGTTTATGCATAACATGCAATACAAAATTCAAAATCTGAAGCAAATGACATGATAAAAAATTGAAAATGGGATCAAAGGAGCCCTAACCCTACATAAGTTCACTGCCTAAAGGAGGAGACCTAAATCTTAACCTAATGGAAGTTATGATTTTCTCAAGTCAATTAGGGTTTCAAGGCACTTCAAAAGGAAAAATGCTCATTAAATTGAAAATGAAAGATAAATTCAAACCAATTTTACCCTAAAAACTACATGATATGAAGGATGCAATGCAAGAAGAACCATCATCAAACTCTTCATGATTAGGCAGAATGATTTTTTTCAAGTTAGGACCAAAATATTGCCTTCAAATAACTTTTATTCCAATGAAAAATGTCAAAATACATCAAGGACCAAAAAGAAATTTGCTTTGAGAGTTTGATAATGTTTCTAAATGTTTTAAAATGCAATGTGAATTTTTTCGTGATTTTTAAATACCTAAATGCATTTTTAATTAATTAATTTCCATTAACTAATTAAAAATAAACATTTAAATGATTTAAAAATAATTTTTAATGCAAAAAATAAAAATAAAAATATTTTTGGGTTCTGAAAATTAATAAAATATTTGATAAAAAATTTCAGAATTTTTTAATGTGTTTTACTATTTTTAAAAATTCGTAGAAAATAAAACAAATAAAATGAAATAAAAATTAAATAAAAAGAAAGTATGTGCAATGGAGAGTCCATATTGAATCTGGCCTTGAAGTTGTTGACTTGGCGCCACATCCAATGGCCCATGTTTAAACCTGACTAATCCTAATTAATTAATTCCTTAAACCCTAATTAAAACTAATCATGAGATCCCAGCCATCCAACACACGCGGGAAAGAGCAATCGCACGGTCCACATTCAAACCCCCACTAATTACACAACTAAACCTAATTAGGGAAAATTAAACTCAGACGGCCGGAACAGTGGTTCCGGTCGTCTTCTCCGACGAACCAAAAACCCTAGTTTCTTCTATAGGTCACCAAACCTCAAATTTCTTTCACAAAAATGATCCTCACATCAATCTAAACCTAAACCCTCACCTGAAACTCATTTATTTCACTTCATAAGCATGAATCGAAGAAAAATATGAAACACGGGCAAAAGTTCAGAGACTTCATACATGGTGGTTTCTTCACCATTTTCAAAAGCAAACACATTCCCATGATCAGGGGAACATACAGAATCATAAAAGAACTTAAAAACTAAATTCTGGAAAAAAAGTTCTTCATGTTACCTGAGATGAAGACTCTCTGATTCTGAGCTTTCTGGACTCTCCCTTTGTGCAAACCCACTTCTTTGAACACCCTGATGATGAAATGAAGCTTAGGAAGCTTTGATAATGGCTGGTTTGAAAGCTTCAATTCTGGTGTAGCAGAAATGGAAGGTTGAATATGTGATGATTTAGGCTGTTTCAAGGGGTGATTCTTGTTCTGAGGATGATTTGTGATTTGTTGGTGAAAGAAAAATGGAAGTTTGAAGGCTGTGTGAAGAGTTTCGAAGAGGAGAAGTTTTTGACAGTTTTTGGGAAGGATGGATTGTGGGAAGTTTCTGGCTTGTGTGTGGCTTGTTTTATGATCCTTATACAAATCCTAAGTTATTGGAATGAGTCAGAAGACTTGACATGCACTGTGGGAATGGTATGGGGTGATTGGCCAAAAAGTCAATGTTAGGTGTACTTCAAGCATGGGCCATGGCAGAAGAAATCTAAAGGGTGTATCTGCCTCAGCTGAGTTTGAGGATGACCCTTGGATGATTTATGATGGACTGCAACACTTGGATTGCAAGATAGCATGTGTTTTGCCAATTTCCAACTTTGTGCATCTTGTGATTTTTGGTCATGGGCATGTCTCATTCCTTGGGCAATATGCAGCAAAATGCACCATATAATGTTGCTATGACACTTTGATATTGATTAGAGATCAAACAAAACCATAGGAACCCTTCTTGCAAGATTTCCCTCTTTGGTGTAAAAGTGAAATTTATGTGATTTTGTCCAACTTTGCAAGGTCATAACTTTTGATCCAAAATGAATTAGAATGAGTTCTTGTACTTTTTGAAAAGGGAATGATCCAATATACAACTTTCATGACCATAGTTTTTTCATTTGAAGCATTTTTGAATCAAAAAGAGGAGGTTGAAAAACTTTCCCAAAATGGCAAGTTTACATTACAAGTCACTTTCCCAAAAAGGAAACTTTGCAAATGGCTTGAAATTATTCAATTTTGTGATCTTCTAACATCTTTTATGATCAAATAAAGATCATACACATTCAAAATGATGGAGAAACCCCTTTGGTTGGGTCATTGGGGGCCTCAGATGCCCTGATTTTGCACTGACTTGCTCAAGAAGTCACCTCTTGATCAGATGCCTTCCCCATTGAATTTCTTCATGAAAATTGGTATGCATGATCCTCATAACATATAGAGACCAATAGAAACAAGAATGACAAAAAAATTTGGATTTATGGCCTCTGAAACCAAAACCCTAATTTTAGGTCATCTGTGCAGTTAAACTTGGCTCTGCTTCCATGCCTTTCTCAGTTCTTGTGATTCATTGACTTCTTTGATCTTGGGAGGATATAATATGATGCTTGAACATACATGGACCCCTTTGAAGTGATTGATGACCTTTGGAGTGGCTCAAATGGCTCAGGGATTTCTCAGATCACAAACCCTAGATGCAGATGACTTAGAACCAATGCAATAAAGCAAAAATGCAATATGAGATGATATGATTGAACTTATGCACATGAAAAGATCACAAGCCATGGTGAAATGAGTGAGGGAAAATTTGGGGTGTTTACAGCTGCCCCTATTCAAACATGAGTTAGCTGTGCAGGATGTAAGCAACGGCTTAATAGGCAAACAAGATAACTTGTGGTTGAATACCAAAGTATGTTTATAAAGTGCGGGCGACGGAGGACGACCGTCGAGCAGAGAACGACTGTTGAGGATGAAACAAAGGCGGGGACGACCGACATGCTGGGGAAAGTAATAAGATTCTCCGGGGATTGAAGGTAAATGATGGGGACGACCATCGGGCTGAAGAAATAAATGATGAGGGACGGTCATCAAAGGTGAAGGACGATCACCTAGCAGGGGACGGCTGCTCTGTTGGGGATAAGATGAGGGACGGTCATCTAAGGTGAAGGACGATCACCTAGCAAGGTACAGTTGCCGAAAGTATCGCGACATAGGACGAATGCCGGATAAAAAGGTCGACGATGGGGACGGCCATCGGATAAGCATGATGAAGGACGATCATCAAGAGGCGAAGGACGATCACCTAGCAGGGTACGGATGCTCTGAGGGTTTATCATGACATAGGACGAATGTCAGATAACAGAATCAACGATGGGGACGACCATCGGATAAAACGATGAAGGACGATCATTACAAGGGTGAAAGACGATCACCTAGCAGGGGACGGCTGCTAAAAATATCACGACATAGGACGAATGTCGGATAGGAAGGGGTTCTAATGAATAGAGACTCCGCTGGGGGATGATGAAGGACGATCATCAAAAAGGTGAAGGACGATCACCTGGCAGGGTACGACTGCCGAAAGGTATCATGACATAGGACGAATGTCAGATAGGAAGGAAATAGTTTAACAAGGTTTGCCGGGAATTCTTCTGGGGAATGGCAGACACAGACGAGTGTCTAATTTAATGAAGACATAAGTGTTTGACACGGTGTATAGATTAAAGACGCAGACGAGCATCCTTAAGACTATGATATGGATGAGTATCGGTAGAAACAAACGCTGACGCATGTTCAGAGATGATGATACGGGCGAGTATCAACTAGTTAACAAAGAACACGGACGAGTGTTGATTCTGAGGGGATTTAAGCGGTGTATACGAGATACGGACGGGTATCTGAAATAAGTAAACATGAGTGAGACACAAACGAGTGTTCGACTTGCTAGGGAGAGCACGACACAGACGAGTGTCAGAAAAAGTGTATTATAAACAAGTATCTGGTTTGCAAAGTGTTTAGGCAACTGTGCTGGGGAAGGCGACACGGACGGGTGTCAGGGAAGTGTGTAGATATATGTAAACATGTGTTTGCAAGTGCAAAGGGGATGCTTTGGCTTTCTACTGGGGATATTACACAGACGAGCGTCAAGAAACATCTGTAATGTATAAGCATCTGTTTGCTCGGGCAATTTTACTTGGAAATGATGACATGGACGAGTGCCAAAAGGAGCATGTAACTTTATTTGTGAGTGTAAAGGAAATGCTTTAACATTCTGCCGGGGAGTTTGGGAAGTATTTTGTATATTGTTGATGGAACGTCAGTATTTACAAGTGTTCAGTTCGACACATGGCTTATGATTATGCAATATGTTTGATTTTTGCCGTAATGCTCCGTATTTGGACGGAATGCTACGCTCTGGGGGGAAAATATGATGCAAATGCTATGATCATGCAAAGATACCGATCCGGGATTCGGATCCCGTTGCTGTAGAGATCCCTGGCTGATCTGCTTGAAGTGGATGTCCCAGCTGGGGATGAGATCATTGGTAGATCTGACATATATGACTCTGTATGGGGAAGTAGGTCATTGATAAACCTATCTTGGTGGTGAGGCACCCAGCTGGGGTCCGTAGAAGCTTTCGTCACTCTGTTGTGAGATCTTCAGGTATTGCTCTTCTGGATAGAGACTGAAACTCTACGGGGAAATGGTTCCCTATTTTTGAACTTGGCTGAGGAGGAGTGATGACTGGCAACTCGGCTGGGGAGAAAGCAGCTCTGGTGTTGTTTGGAAGATGTATGGTGCTTTGACAGCTTGCTGGGGAGGAACTTTCATGCCCCGTGATGCGTTTTGACCTCTTGCAATCCTGTATGACAAAGAAACGTACAAGTATCTCGAGGTATCCCTTACTGGATTCCGTCATAGGAATTTTGACACTCCCGAGAGTTAATATATTTCCTGCAAGCATGTAGTTTAGAAAAAACGCATCTGTATTTATGCAATCATTATATTAAGGACATCGGACATTTTTTGCAACAAATAGAATGTATGAGATGAAACGTGACTGAAAATCTGATTTTATTAATTTGTGTGCCCTGAATTGGCAAGATACAGTCAAAGAAACGGATCTCCTGAAATGAGGAGATCGTTACAAATAGAGAGACAAAAAGATGCTGGCAATGTTGATGACGCTTCAAGGAGCTTCCCTTTTTTCTATGACTCGTATGACATTTGACGTTCTTCTCATCTTGCTTTCTGAAGAAGGCTGATTCTGAACGAAGCTCGACCCTTTCGGAGTTTACCCTATTGTAAGTGATACAGACGAATTCAGAATGCAGTTGTTCGCTTATTCCCTTATTTTGCGTGGATCGCCCTTTCGGGTTTTCAATCCACCTGGATACCCATTTTTACCTGAGTTGTCCAAGGCGGCTTTTCAACTCAGCGGGTGTACATTTCTTTATTTATTTTCCCTTATTTTTGCCCGAGTCTTTTATTCTGTTTTTGACTCGCCGGGATGCCCTATTTTTGCCTGGACTTACATTCTGTTTTTATGTCCAGCGGGTCATTTTATGCGAAGTATTTTTTAACTGCATCTGAATTCACAGGGGACAGGAAATCTTCACCATCCATAGTACTGAGCATCAGTGCTCCACCGGAGAAAACTTTCTTTACTATGAATGGACCATCATAATTCGGAGTCCATTTGCCTCTGTGGTCTGTATGAGGAGGAAGGAGTCTTTTCAGCACAAGATCTCCTACTTGGTACTCTCGAAGCCTGACTTTCTGATCGAAGGCTTTCTTCATTCTTTTCTGATACAGCTGCCCATGACAAATTGCAGCCAATTGATAACGAGAAAACGTATCGATTATATTGCTAGGTTTCATTAACATTTTATCGCATAATCATCGTTTTAACACTCGATTTCTCGAGTTTTTCTTACCATTTTGCAGGTACATCATATATGGAGCTAAATCATAAAGTAAGAGCAAAAGGAACAAAAGCAACCATAAAAAGATGAAGAAATGAAGAAGCCTGCAGAACTGCATAATTTGTTGCAGTCACGGTCGTCACCAAGGTGTCACGACCGTGACACCCCAAAAGAAGCCATCACGACCGTGAGAACATTGTCACGACCGTGACACTTAAAAACCACAGGACACGAGCGTGAAGACCTTGTCACGACCGTGACAAGGGTAAAAATAGGTTATTGACTGAGACCACGTCAAAGCATTACGTGAAGAACTTTTCTCCTACTTTTTTGCCACGTTCCTACATCTCCTCCACCACTTCAGCAAGGCCCAATGCAACAAAGTCCAATTTTCAAGCCCATTAATGGTTCTATAAATAGCACAAGTTTTATGAAGAAACTACAGAGCATTTTTTCTATTAATTTCCTGCGGAAGCTCTGCCGAATTGTTTTACGACCCTGTCTTTATTTCAACATTATTTTCAGTTTTTCATTCTTATTGTATCCAAACCCGCCATATAACAATTTCCAACATCAGGGAATTGTTATACATTTACTTGTTTCTAAACCTTCAGAATTTGATTTATTTTCGATTTCCGCCAACTCCAAGCTTTCCGGTCTGTGGAAGAAGGAGTCTGCTATAATATTTGTTAACCAGGTTTTTTATTATATTGCAAATTTAATATTTATAATGTTTATTTATTTTTCTGCCATGAGTATTCTATTATTTGTTTTTCTGTCTCTGTCTGGTTCAACATCAATGAGTAGCTAATTACCTTAGGGCGGTATGTAGTTAAAACAAACTTAATCGGTAAAATTTAATCATAGGCTTAAAATAATTAATAACTTAACATTCTGGCTGATACTTTTTAATTAAAATCGACCTTTTCGTTACGAGAGTAAGAAAAGAGTATTAGGTTAGGTCAAGACCACGAGAGTGTGAGATTTTAACCAGATAGCTAAAGATAGGCATTTAAATTAAACACAGCGAGAGCGCTTTAAAATAAATTAGAATTACTAAGTTTCCAAAAATTATCTCTAAACACTTATGGGCTAGCGAGAGCAGGCATAGGGCTTTAGGGGTAAGATCTGAGATAAGACCACGAGAGTGTGAGTTGAGGGTATTTAAACTGGTAACCTCTACCGAATAGATTAAGTAAACACCTTTATAAGCCTAGGTTAGATTGACCCACCTAAGTTAGTATAATTACATACCGACCGCCTTAGTATTATTTTATTAAAACTTAAATTTAATTCCGCCTTTAATATTTTAAAATCAACAAAAAAAATCGTGACAACCATTCGCCTTAGCTAAACTAGAAGTTCATCTAGCACTAAGTAACCATAGAGTCCCTGTGGATCGATAATCTTAAATATTACTTCGATAGGCTGTGCACTTGCAGTTAAGATACCGCTAGACACATAATTAGACACGTCTTTAGCCCATCAAGTTTTTGGCGCCGTTGCCGGGGATTCCTTAATTTAGTTACTAGTGCACTTTAGGTAGCATTGTCTAGACTAAGGTATCAACTATTTAATTTAATTTAATCTCCGAGTGTATGCCAAGTACTCGCTCTAAAAGCGAAGACTTGCAACCTCTAATCCCTGAATCGGAACGCTTCTTACACGTAAGAAGACGTATATTCGATTACGAAAAAAGTTACAATATTCCAGATCTTCAATTAGATCCGCCTAAACCAGTCGTAACATCAAAGGACGCAGAGATGGCTGAAGAACAGAATCACCCACTCAAGTATTACGCCAGTCCTTCGCAAGCTGAACCGCATTCAAGCATTGCAGCACCGGCTATCAACCGAAATGATTTCGAACTAAAACCTTCATTGATATCGGCCGTGCAACAAAATCAATTCGCCGGAAATCCTACCGAGGATCCGAACCTTCATCTTTCGATCTTTGTGCAATATGCAGATACCGTAAAAGCCAATGGAGTTACCCAAGAAGCTATTAGACTACGTTTATTTCCTTTTTCACTTCGAGACAGAGCAAGAGCTTGGCTTCAATCTCTGCCTTCGAACTCAGTAACTACGTGGGAGGAACTTAAGAGAGTTTTCTTGAACAGATATTTTCCACCTAGCAAGACAGCTATGCTGAGAGCTCAGATCAACGGATTTAAGCAAAGGGAAAGCGAATCATTATTCGAAGCTTGGGAACGCTATAAGGATCTGCTGAGACTTTGTCCACATCACGGATTAATAGAATGGATGGTCATCCATACCTTCTATAATGGACTCTTGTACAATACAAGAATGACAATTGACGCTGCCGCGGGCGATGCATTGATGGACAAAGAATATAATGATGCTTATGCACTTATCGAAAGTATGGCTCAAAACCATTACCTTTGGGGAAGCGAGAGAGTCGCAACTGAGAAACCAACAAAAGGAGGTATGTACGAAGTGAGTAGTATGGACCAAGTCAATGCGAAGTTTGACCAACTAAGCCAAAAGATCGACAACTTGGCCATATCACCAACAGCCACCGTGGCTGCAGTAACACCTAACTGTGAGTTATGTGGAGTCCCAGGACACGAAGTTTCTGATTGTCAATTATTGACAGGAACTCCCACTGATCAAGTGAATTATGCTCAAGGAAACCCATACTCAAACACATACAACCCAGGTTGGAAAAATCATCCGAACTTCTCCTATAAGAACAACAATGCTTTATACGCACCAGGTCAAGCACCAGCTACATCACCAGGATATCAAAAGACTGCTCCTAATGTCCCTAGAAAATCGAACCTTGAGTTGATGATGGAGAACTTTATAGCTAACCAATCTCAAACAATCAAGGACTTCTTAAACCAAAACATTCACACTAGTGAGCAGATTAAACAATTAGTGAGCAAAGTAGATGCATTAGCTACACATAACAAAATGCTTGAAACTCAGATTTCACAAGTAGCTCAACAACAAGCACCTACTGCTGCACCAGCTGGAGTATTCCCTGGACAACCTCAACCTAATCCGAAAGGACATGCCAATGCCGTAATATTAAGAAGTGGCAAGGAACTTGACGGACCTACCGATCCAAGACTTGACAATCCAGCCATGTACCAAAAACCGGATAAACCGACTGAAGTGGTGGATGGTCCAGAAGAAAAGGAAGACGATAATCAAGAGGTAGTGGAGAAAGAACAACCTTATGTGCCTCCACCACCCTATAAACCACCAATTCCGTACCCTCAAAGATTAACAAATTCCAAGACGATGGGTCAATTTAAGAAATTTGTTGAACTTCTGAAACAGTTGAATATTACTATTCCGTTTACAGAAGCTATCACCCAAATACCCTCGTATGCTAAGTTTTTAAAAGAAATCTTATCAAATAAGAAAAAGATAGAGGATAACAGAACAGTTACACTTACTGCTGAGTGTAGCGCCATAATTCAGAATAATATGCCTCCAAAGCTAAAAGATCCAGGAAGTTTCTCTATACCCTGTGTAATAGGAAAATTCGTCATTGACAAAGCTCTATGCGATTTAGGAGCCAGTATCAGTGTTATGCCCTTAACGATTTGCAAAAGGCTAGACATGGGAGACCTAAGACCAACTAAAATGTCTGTTCAACTAGCCGATCGCTCTGTTAAATATCCTGTAGGCATACTAGAAAACGTCCCAGTACGTATAGGACAATTCTACATCCCTACTGATTTTATAATCATGGACATCTCTGAAGACTCCACTACACCTATCATACTAGGAAGACCATTCTTAGCTACCGCCGGAGCTATAATAGACGTAAAAAGAGGAAAGCTGACCTTTGAAGTAGGTGAAGAGAAAGTTGAATTTATTTTAACACAATTCTTACAATCACCAGCTATAGAGGATACCTGTTATCTATTGGACGTAATTGACGAATGTGTAAGAGAAATGGAACTGAAAGAGACTACCTATTCTGAAATAATGAAAATTCAAATCCCTCCGATTTTCGAAGATGATAATTGGCGTAAACCATATCAGGATGATAGTCTAAGCGAAAGTTTAGCGCTTACACCGGATCCCATGCCAAGTAAAGATAAACCTACATTAGGATTAAAAACTTTACCTCATAACCTAAGATACGAATTCTTAGACGTTGAATGTAAAAGACCAGTTATAATAAATTCCAGTTTAGGAACCATAGAAACAAAGAAACTTTTAGATGTCTTGAAGAAATATCCAACTGCATTAGGATATAACATATCTGATCTCAAAGGAATATGCCCTTCAGTCTGTATGCATCGTATTCTGCTAGAAGAAGATTGCAGAACCTCCAGAGAATCTCAAAGAAGAATTAACCCAATCCTTAGCACTGTAGTAAAAGAAGAAGTTAAGAAACTACTAGATGCCGGAATAATATATCCAATCTCCGATAGTGAATGGGTTAGTCCAATACATGTAGTGTCAAAGAAAGGAGGTATCACTGTTGTGAAAAACGCTCAAGGTGAATCGATATCGCAAAGAGTAGTGACGGGACATAGAGTATGCATAGATTATCGTAAACTAAACAAAGCCACTCGAAAAGATCATTTCCCACTACCCTTTATAGATCAAATGTTAGAACGATTAGCCAAGCATTCTTACTTCTGTTATCTTGATGGTTACTCAGGATTTTTCCAAATCCCTATCCATCCAGATGATCAAGAGAAGACTACATTCACATGCCCATATGGAACGTTCGCTTATAGACGAATGCCCTTTGGATTATGCAACGCTTTTGCAACCTTTCAAAGATGTATGATGTCAATCTTCGCAGATTTTATAGACAACATCATGGAAGTGTTCATGGACGACTTCTCTGTATGCGGGCAAAGTTTTGAAGGATGCTTATCAAACTTAGAAATGGTGTTATAAAGATGTGTAAAAGTAAACCTCGTGCTTAACTGGGAGAAATGTCATTTTATGGTCAAAGAAGGAATCGTATTAGGTCACGTAATATCCGACAAGGGAATTGAAGTTGATAAAGCTAAGATTGAAGTCATAAAAGATCTTCAACCCCCTAAAACCGTTCGAGAAATACGAAGCTTTTTAGGACACGCCGGTTTTTACCGACGATTCATCAAAGATTTCTCGAAAATCACTAAACCTCTTACTGGTTTATTAATGAAAGACGCTGAGTTCATATTCAATGAAGATTGTCTTAAAGCATTCGAAACTCTAAAAACAGCCCTCATCACCGCACCAATCATGCAACCCCCTGACTGGAGATTACCTTTCGAAATCATGTGCGATGCGAGTGACTATGTTGTAGGCGCAGTTCTAGGCCAGAGGAAGGAAAAGAAACTTCATGCGATTTACTATGCCAGTAGAACCTTAGATTCTGCCCAGATGAACTACGCCACTACTGAAAAAGAATTGTTAGCAGTTGTCTTTGCGCTTGACAAATTCCGTTCTTACCTAGTAGGAGCGAAAATAATCATTTACACAGACCATGCTGCTATCCGATATTTATTAACTAAGAAAGATGCTAAACCAAGACTCTTGAGATGGATTTTACTCTTACAAGAGTTTGATCTCGAAATAAAAGATAAGAAAGGTACTGAGAACGTCGTAGCGGACCATTTATCTAGAATAGAAGGTATTAAACCCGAACAAGTGCCGATTAACGATGATTTTCTGTATGAACAACTGATAGCACAAATAGGAAGCGACCTAGTTCAGTTAGACATAAATGAACCAGAACCCGTGGAAATAATCCAGACAACTGTAGGACTGCCATGGTACGCTGACATTGTCAACTACCTAGCCGCAGGAGCTCTTCCACCTGATTTAACCTATCAGCAGAAAAAGAAATTCTTTCACAATCTGAAACATTATTACTGGGATGAACCATTATTGTTCAAAAGAGGACCCGATGGAATCTTTCATCGATGTATTCCCGAAGAAGAAATAGAAGATGTCATTGCTCAATGCCATTCATCTCCTTATGGTGGACATGCAAGTACTTCCAAGACTTGTGCAAAAATCTTGCAAGCCGGCCTATTCTGGCCTAATCTATGGAAGGATGTCCACATCGCTGTTATAAATTGCGATCGGTGTCAACGCACCGACAATATTTCAAGAAGAGATGAAATGCCTCAAAAAGGAATATTAGAAGTAGAAATCTTTGACGTCTGGGGAATAGATTTCATGGGACCATTCCCATCATCTTTCGGTAATAATTACATACTCGTAGCTGTTGATTATGTTTCGAAATGGATTGAAGCTATATCTTCTCCTACAAACGATACACGAGTAGTAATAAAGCTTTTCAAAAACATAATATTTCCCAGATTTGGTGTGCCTAGACTCGTCATAAGTGACGGTGGCTCGCACTTCATTTCAAAAATCTTTGACAAATTACTATCTAAGTATGGAGTAAGACACCGTGTGGCAACACCATATCACCCACAAACAAGTGGACAAGTCGAAGTCTCAAACAGAGAAATTAAACAAATCTTAGAAAAGACTGTCGCCATATCTCGGAAAGATTGGTCATCTAAACTTAATGAAGTTTTATGGGCTTATAGGACCGCTTACAAGACACCCATAGGTACTACACCTTTCAAACTAGTTTATGGAAAATCTTGTCACCTCCCAGTAGAACTAGAACACAAAGCTTATTGGGCGATTAGAACTCTCAATATAAACTATAATGCTGCAGGAGAAAAGCGAATCCTAGACATTAATGAATTAGAAGAATTAAGGCTAGATGCTTATGAGAATGCTAAGATATATAAAGAAAGAACTAAGCGATGGCATGATAAACGCCTATCTAGGAAAGAATTCAATGTGGGAGACGTTGTACTCCTTTTTAACTCAAGACTTAGGCTCTTTCCTGGAAAATTAAAATCGAGATGGTCAGGACCCTTTGAAATAACTAAAGTATTCCCGAGTGGAGCAATAGAAATTAAGGGTAGGAATAGTGAACCATTCATAGTAAACGGACAACGTTTAAAACATTATCATAAAGTTGAAATTAGAGATTATGCAAATAATCTAAGGCTTTTAGAGTTGTCCACTAATTCCCCTGATTAATCTAAACCTAAGCATTACGTCAGGCTTTTGACGATAAAAACAGCGCTTAGTGGGAGGCAACCCATTTACTCATTTAATTATTTAAACTATTCTCTTTATCATATTGTTATTTATCGTTTTACTATTTATTTATTTGTTTTGTCATTTCATAGTTTCATTTTATATTACTATTATTGCCTTTAAATTATGCATTTCATTTTCTTATTTTTATCTTAAATCACTTTTTACAGATTTTCTAAAAGTCTTTTCCACTTTCCTTCTCCCCCTGATTTGTTTCCTCCATATTTGCACTGACCATGGCTAACCAACCCATAAACCATATGGAAACCAAATTTAGAGGTAGAAACCAAAGAATGAAGTTTGAAGAGTTATCACAGAGGCAAATGGATTTGACCCTGTACCCGGATGATCAGACTATGGAAACCCTAGGTATACATGATAGCATCCTGTACTTGTTTAACCGACTTGGATGGGAGAATGCATTGATCCAACATAAGTTTGTGACTTACCGCGAGCTCACCCTTGAGTTCCTTAGCTCCTTAGTTTACCTACCTGAGCGCGGTTTTGGATTTAGGAAAGGATTTATCAGTTTCCGCCTATTTGGAATAGAATATGACTTTAACCATAAAGAACTAGCTGACTTATTAGGATTCCCTAGTGGACCCTTTGCTTTTACTACCACACAGGTAGAATTGATGGACATTGAGCTAGATTTCTTTTGGGGAACTTTAACCGGAAACTACCACCCTGAACCAAATAGCATGAACAATGATGAGATCCATAATCCTGCTCTCTGTTACTTCCATAAGATCCTTGCCCACACCTTCTTTGGAAAAGAAGAAAACATTACCGGAGTCTCTAAAGATGAGATATTTATTATGTCATGTTTCACTAATGGACAGCCTGTTAATGGTGTACCTTTCATGATGCAAACCTTCACCCGTATCCAAGAAGAACCTGAATTACCTATATTAGTAGGAGGTCTTGTAACCATGATTGCTGATGCTTTAGGACTTAGGTACCAATTGCACAGGTGCAACCGTTTAGGTACCATCTGTTGGTGTAAGCCCTAGAGGCCAATACTTTTTGGTACTTGTATCGGATTATTCGTTTAATAATAAAAGACATTTCTTTATTATGTTTGTCTTTCAGAATAATAAAGTCCCTAGAATAGTTAGTCTGTTTAATGAAATGTTAAGTGTGACTTAATCATGAGATCCCATTAAACATAAAGACATTATTCTTAAAATATCCGTAGTCAAGCTTTATTGCAAAGTGGGATAACATTAAAGCATTGAGACTATTATGAAGATAGACTGATGATCACATCTCATGGATCATGGATAAAGAGTTATCAAGTCTTGACATAGGTATAAATATTAGGAGTAATATTTATACCGGATTGACCCGCAATGAGAATACTACATAGTATGTTATGCAAAGTGTCATAAGTTATTCTCATGGTGATAATGGTGTATTACCACCCTTCGACCTGAAACCACTATGGACCCTAGATGTAGAGTCGGGTGCTTTATTGCTGATCAAACATTATCCGTAACTGGATGATCATAAAGACAGTTGATGGGCACTCCACGAAGCATGCTGAGGGACATGAGTGTCCTAGATGGAATTTGCCAATCCTGCATAACAGGAGAAATGTCTAAGGGCCCAATATTGAACTGGACAAGGATGACACAGTGTATGCCTTGTGTTCAATATAGACATAGGGGCAAAAAGGTAATTGTACAAACATATATTATCACGAAAAAGGTTTTGTCAGATCACATGACATTTTCGTGACTTGGGTAGCAGTGATGTGTTGCTAGATACCGCTCACTGTTTATTATGTTAAATATATAATTTAATATAATTACCAACGTTACGAAATCCTACAGGGTCACACACATAAGGACAGTTTGATGAGAGATAGAGAAATCAAAGGAACACCGTAAGGTACGGTGCACTTAAGTGAAAATAGAAATTCGGATAATATAATAATAATTATTGTTATTTTATAATGGTTATAAAATAATAATAAAATAAATATATTTATTATAATAATAGTTATTATAATAATAGTTATTATAATAATATATAATATTATTATGGATCATGTGAATTGGGCTTTTAGCCCGCAGCCCACAAGAGAGTCTATAAAAGGAACCCTTGTGATGAAGCTTTCACTTGATGCAATTTCGTTTTTGATTCTCTTTTCTCACTCAAATAATTCCGTTCGTAAGCAGCTAGCACTGTGACCGGAAGCTGTTCGTGTGGACTGAGTAGAGGCGTTGCACTTCATCAACGCTTGTGATCGCTGCATCAAAGATCTGAATCGCCACAAAGAGGTAACGATTCTATCACTGACCATGCTCATTCGTAAGGATCACTAAAGGAAAATTTTTGTTTTCCGCTGCGTTTAGATCGCAATTTTCCTTCACCATCCGTCCTATGAATCTTAACTTCTGCTTTAATAGACATATCATAAGGAATTTAGGACATCCACCTTTTGAGTACCTAATCCGGAATGAGGTAGTAATCCTGTTCACATTGCCAAACCATGCTAGAGTAAGTGTTCACAATAAGGATAACTGGCTTTATGAGTTAACCCCACCTGATTATCCATCCACTCCTGAAACACCTCAGTCTTACAAGATAAAAGATGATATAATGACCGATGTCGAAACTGACCCTGAGACACCTCCTGGTTACCATGACATTGACCACACTGACGAAGTAATTGAAACCCCTGAAGTGAATCAAGGAGATTATGCTAACAACTTACAGAACATCATGAACACTCTTGAAGCTTACCAAACTGATATAAATTCATTTAAAGAAGACATTAAGAGCATGTGATTGGACATTATAGGTTTGACTGACATAACCTGCGAACAATTCTATCACTTGAACTCCGCAATCGAAGATTTGAAGAAACGCTTTTGAAAATGCTATAAGTGATTTAGTTTATTTTTCTCATTGTTTTCGTTTCTAGTTAGATTTATTTTTCGCAAACAATTTCGTACCGTATTTTCATTAATGTAATTTCATTTTCAATTACCTTATGCAATGCACTTCTAATTCCAAAATTTCTCCATTTTAATCAATTTATATATTTTTAGTTCTATGTACTGTTATGCTTGCATTTACTCCTATTATATAAAAATCTCTCATGCCATGCAAGTTAGTAAAGTACTATGTTGAAATAAATTATTATATGGTGTTTTAAATGTAATATTGCGTGAGAAGTGAAGAAAATAAATTATTATAAAGTATGTGAAATAATTGAGATAGTGTTTTCTGGAAATTATTCAACGAAGCAAGCCCTCACGGTCGTCACACCCCCCTAACGATCGTGACGTGCTCATTTAGCGTGTCACGACCGTCACCTCCCTGTCACGACCGTGACAACCCTTATTACAGGATTCGTGAGAAACATAACTGTTTCTCTTCGTGACCTCTTCTTCTTCTTCCTCCATAACTTCCAAAAACCACCCATTTTCTCCATAACTTCCGTAACCCCCCATTACCAACTTTAAACTCATTAACCCCCCATTATCACCACACCTATCACATTCTCACCTTCCAATATTTATTCCGAATCATTACTTCTCTCATTTTATCATTTTTTCACAAACATCAAAAATCTCCATCTTTCACTCTACCTCTTGCATGCAATGGATACCATTCAATTTAGAGAAGGTGATGCTGGAGAAACCCAGAGAGAAAGATTTCTCCGATTCCAGAACCGCGGTGTGCAACCTACACGTTATATCAACACTGTCTGTTTGAGGGAACTCGGAATGCTTACCAGTGTCAAGAACCTGCTTCAAAAAGTCGGTCTATGGGATCTTTGCAGTCAGCCTCAACCCACATTCGAGCTTCTGACATTGGAGTTCCTTAGCTCATTCCAGTACATCACTCCTGCCGGTTCTCAGAGTCAACTCACCGGTTTCGCCAAATTCAGATTGCATGGCCAGGAGTTTAACCTTTCGCAAAACAGGATAGCCGAGTTGCTAGGCTTCGATCACGGAAATGAAGCTCACCTCCGCGTGCCCGATAATTTTAGTGAACCCGCTTTCACTCCTTGGCACGACATAACCAATACCCGTGCCTCAGCCTTCCAAAGCCTCAATGCTACACACATCCACAACCCGACAATCCGTTATTTCCACCGAGTCATTTGCAACACCATATTCGCTCGAGAAAGTAACCATAAGCTCAACTCCAAGGAGCTTCTATTCTTACACTGCGCTCTAAATGACGACCCGATCAACGCTGCCCCGTTCATGCTTTATCACATCCAGGCTATTGCGCATAGAGGATCAACCCCATTTTTCATAGGCGGCATTGTCACCACCCTCGCCATTCAGTTGGGGCTTGGTGACTTGGTCGTTAATCAGCCTTTCAGAGAAGCAGAATTCCTCACCAAGAGTTATTGCAGGTCCGCTCACCTGATTGCGCAGCGAGAGGATGGCAGGTATAGCCCTGTTGTCCATGGCACCATTTTTCACCATATCATCCTGCCGTCCCGCGACCGCATCGACCCATCCAGCCGAGCCAACTGGCTCTTTATTTTACCAGATGTTGCCGACCACGCCCCTATTCATGATGATCAGGCAGATCCTCCAGCGGATGAGATGCAGGACGCTATGGATGCAGCTGAGCCTGTCCAGGACATTCCAGAGACATCTACCCGACAGCCTCCTGCACAGGATTTCACTCTTGAAGACGTCCTCCGTGCGATTCATCAGCAGAACCAGATGAACGCCGCACTAGAGCGAAGGCAGAAGGAGCAGTATGATGCTTTACTCAACACTATTGCAGCAAACCAGGCAGCTACTAATGAGAAGTTTGGAGAAATTTTTAGCGAGCTAGAAGCCCTACGCATTGACATCACTGCGACTACCGGTACCGGTTCTGATCCTGAAGCGACTCCTTCCAGACGCTCCCGCACCAGAAGCCGACCCCGCGGTCCTCAGCAGCCATAGTTTTAGTTTTGCTTATGTTTGTTTTTCGTTTTTGTCGTTTTTGTCGTTTGTACTGTACTTTTACCGCATTTATATCACAACATTGAGGACAATGTCTGATATAGTGTGGGAGAGGTACCTATCATTTCCGCATTTTTCCCTTTTCGCACTTTTCCATTTCGTTGTATTTTCAATTCCGTTGTATTTCTTTTCGTAAGTTAATGAAGCGAGCAAATCTTTGTGCTATTTTCTTTAGTTTCAAACTTTCCCCGTTTATTTAGCCATACCAGAAAAAAATCTTTAATTATTCGCATTACCCGACTTACCTACGGAATCGTAATTAGGAAGCTGAGAACGATTCAACAAGACCAATACAATCTTGACACCTTTGACTTCCCACTTAAGCGATTCCATTCCGATTATCATTACGAGTACACTTTAAGTTTCAGTTCAAAAGTAACCCCTAGTAGTTTATACTAGCAGTCAGCACCGTCTGAACACAAACCACGTGGGGAGCCGATGAATATAAGCGTTTGATGCCTAATCAATAATGATCCTTCATATCTCGATGCAAATGAAAAGAAATTGCACCAAAGTACACGGTCGCATACAAGAAACGAGAAATATGAGAAGGAGTCCATTGCGGGTTGGTTAAGAGGTACTGGTTCTGAACTTGGTAGGGCGTGCTACGGCTCGATCCCCCACAACCTCCAAATCGGATAATATATGTAGGGTTACCGCACTTGTGTACCAGACCCCGTGCTTAGAAAGGATCAAAGTCGCTAACCGGCTACTCCACTACGTGCGTGCTAAGGCAAAGGGCTTAATGTGATTGCGCTAGAATGAAACCGGGCGAAATAAGATCGAAAAACTCTAGGTGAAATCGTAAAGTAATTACCGATTGTTTCGTTTAACGGGAAGTCGACGACATAGCTTGTTGCTTGTGTCATTAGTGTATCGGTAGTGTAATATCAAAGTACCGGTTTATCCGACAAAACGATCCCTCGTACGGTTTGTTATGAGTATGCGTCAATAAAAGCTTGTCCGCCGATTTTCAACCGACTATTTGCTTGAGGACAAGCAAAGGTTTAAGTTTGGGGAAGTTTGACAACGAGAAAACGTATCGATTATATTGCTAGGTTTCATTAACATTTTATCGCATAATCATCGTTTTAACACTCGATTTCTCGAGTTTTTCTTACCATTTTGCAGGTACATCATATATGGAGCTAAATCATAAAGTAAGAGCAAAAGGAACAAAAGCAACCATAAAAAGATGAAGAAATGAAGAAGCCTGCAAAACTGCATAATTTGTTGCAGTCACGGTCGTCACCAAGGTGTCACGACCGTGACACCCCAAAAGAAGCCATCACGACCGTGAGAACATTGTCACGACCGTGACACTTAAAAACCACAGGACACGAGCGTGAAGACCTTGTCACGACCGTGACAAGGGTAAAAATAGGTTATTGACTGAGACCACGTCAAAGCATTACGTGAAGAACTTTTCTCCTACTTTTTTGCCACGTTCCTACATCTCCTCCACCACTTCAGCAAGGCCCAATGCAACAAAGTCCAATTTTCAAGCCCATTAATGGTTCTATAAATAGCACAAGTTTTATGAAGAAACTACAGAGCATTTTTTCTATTAATTTCCTGCGGAAGCTCTGCCGAATTGTTTTACGACCCTGTCTTTATTTCAGCATTATTTTCAGTTTTTCATTCTTATTGTATCCAAACCCGCCATATAACAATTTCCAACATCAGGGAATTGTTATACATTTACTTGTTTCTAAACCTTCAGAATTTGATTTATTTTCGATTTCCGCCAACTCCAAGCTTTCCGGTCTGTGGAAGAAGGAGTCTGCTATAATATTTGTTAACCAGGTTTTTTATTATATTGCAAATTTAATATTTATAATGTTTATTTATTTTTCTGCCATGAGTATTCTATTATTTGTTTTTCTGTCTCTGTCTGGTTCAACATCAATGAGTAGCTAATTACCTTAGGGCGGTATGTAGTTAAAACAAACTTAATCGGTAAAATTTAATCATAGGCTTAAAATAATTAATAACTTAACATTCTGGCTGATACTTTTTAATTAAAATCGACCTTTTCGTTACGAGAGTAAGAAAAGAGTATTAGGTTAGGTCAAGACCACGAGAGTGTGAGATTTTAACCAGATAGCTAAAGATAGGCATTTAAATTAAACACAGCGAGAGCGCTTTAAAATAAATTAGAATTACTAAGTTTCCAAAAATTATCTCTAAACACTTATGGGCTAGCGAGAGCAGGCATATGGCTTTAGGGGTAAGATTTGAGATAAGACCACGAGAGTGTGAGTTGAGGGTATTTAAACTGGTAACCTCTACCGAATAGATTAAGTAAACACCTTTATAAGCCTAGGTTAGATTGACCCACCTAAGTTAGTATAATTACATACCGACCGCCTTAGTATTATTTTATTAAAACTTAAATTTAATTCCGCCTTTAATATTTTAAAATCAACAAAAAAAATCGTGACAACCATTCGCCTTAGCTAAACTAGAAGTTCATCTAGCACTAAGTAACCATAGAGTCCCTGTGGATCGATAATCTTAAATATTACTTCGATAGGCTGTGCACTTGCAGTTAAGATACCGCTAGACACATAATTAGACACGTCTTTAGCCCATCACCAATCTCTTTTCTTCAATCAGACTCAGTTGTTCGTATCGGGATCGGACCCACTCTGCTTCGTTCAATTTGACATTCATTAATACCCGTAGGGAGGGTAATTCAACTTCAACAGGTAAAACTCCTTCCATACCATACACAAGCTGGTACGGTGTTGCCCCAGTGGATGTTCTGATCAACGTACGGTACCCATGCAGGGCAAATGGTAGCATTTCATGCCAGTCTTTGTAGGTAACTACCATCTTCTGTACAATCTTCTTGATATTCTTGTTAGCTGCCTCTACCGCGCCATTCATCTTTGGCCTGTAAGGAGAAGAATTGTGGTGTTGGATTTTGAGGTCCCGGCATAGTTCTGCCATCATTTTGTTATTCAAGTTGGAACCATTATCAGTAATGATTCGTTCGGGAACTCCATACGACAGATGATGTCTCTTTTCAGAAATCGGGCTACCACTTGCTTGGTGACATTTGCATAAGAAGCTGCTTCAACCCACTTGGTAAAATAGTCAATGGCAACCAGGATGAATCTGTGGCCATTTGAAGCAGTCGGCTCAATCTTGCCAATCATATCAATGCCCCACATGGCAAAGGGTTAGGGTGAAGACATCACATTCAAAGGATTTGGAGGCACATGCACTTTATCTGCGTAAATCTGGCATTTATGGCATTTCCTGGCATAAGCACAACAGTCTGCATCCATTGTGATCCAGTAATAACCTGATCTTAGCAACTTTTTAGCCATGGCATGTCCTCCAGCATGGGTACCAAAATATCCTTCATGCACCTCGTGCATCAACAAGTCTGCTTCTGTCTTATCGACACATCTGAGAAGTACCATATCAAAGTTTCTCTTATACAGGGAATCGTCAGCATTCAGGAAGAAACTACCAGCTAGCCTTCTTAATGTCTTCTTATCTTTGGAAGATGCCCCAGGTGGGTATGTTTGATCCTCCAAGAAGCACTTAATGTCATGGAACCAAGGCTTATCATCTTTGACAACATCTGTTGAAAATACATATGCTGGTCTGTCAAGTCTGGATACTGAAATTCGAGGTACAAAGTTGGCAGCTTGGACTTTGATCATGGATGAAATGGTAGCCAGAGCATCCGCAAACTGATTTTCGTCTCGAGGGATATACTCAAGCTTGATTGTTGTGAAGAAAGTCAATAACCTCCTTGTATAATCCCGGTAAGGTATCAGATGATCTTGGTGGGTGTACCATTTGCCATTGGTTTGATTGATTACCAGAGCTGAATCTCCGAACACAGTAAAAGTCTTGATCCTGAGGTCAATGGCTTCCTCAAGACCCATTATACAAGCTTCGTATTCAGCTTCGTTGTTAGTGCAGTTAAAGGTGAGTTTTGCCGAGAAAGGCATGTGAACTCCTTTTGGTGTAATGAGTACTGCACCAACACCACGACCATTCATATTAACAGTCCCGTCAAACATCATAGTCCATTCTTCTTCTGGGTCAGGCCCTTCAGTGTGAACAGGCTCTTCATGATCTTTTGCTTTTATGAACATGATGTCCTCATTAGGGAAGTCAAATCTCATAGGATGGTAATCATCAATGGGTTGCTCAACAAGATAATCAGACAATATACTGCTCTTGATGGCTTTCTGAGATGTGTATTGAATGTCATATTCTGTGAGGATCATTTTCCATCTTGCAACCCGTCCAGTAAGTGCTGGCTTCTCAAAAATGTGCTTAACTGGATCCATCTTTGAGATCAACAAAGTAGTGTGGGTCAACATATACTGCCTCAGTCGGCGAGCAGCCCACGCTAAAGCACAACAAGTTTTCTCGAGCAGTGAATAACGTTGTTCACAGTCGGTAAACCTTTTGCTTAGGTAGTATATTGCATACTCTTTTCGACCAGACTCATCATGCTGGCCCAACACACACCCCATTGACTCTTCTAATACTGTCAAGTACATGATTAGGGGTCTTCCTTCAACTGGAGGCATAAGGATCGGAGGCTCTTGCAAGTATTCCTTGATTTTGTCAAAAGCCCTCTGGCAGTCTTCGTTCCACCTGACTGTTTGTTCTTTTCTTAATAGCTTGAACAAAGGCTCACAGGTTGCTGTAAGGTGAGATATGAACCTTGAAATGTAGTTCAATCTACCTAGAAACCCCCGAACATCTTTTTCTGTCTTCGGCGCATGCATTTCTTGAATGGCTTTGACTTTATCAGGGTCAACTTCAATCCCTTTCTCACTTACGATAAATCCCAGCAGCTTACCGGATCGCACCCCGAATGTGCACTTGTTGGGGTTTAGCTTCAATTGGTACTTCCTCAGACGCTTGAATAACTTCAACAGATTTACCATGTGGTCTTCTTCCGTGAGGGACTTGGCAATCATGTCATCCATATAACATTCAATTTCTTTATGGATCATGTCATGGAATAATGTTACCATAGCCCGCTGATAAGTGGCACCAGCATTCTTCAGTCCAAATGGCATCACCTTATAACAGAATGTGCCCCAAGGTGTGATGAAAGTGGTCTTCTCCATGTCTTCAGGTGACATCTTGATCTGATTATATCCTGAAAATCCATCCATGAAGGAGAACACCGAGAACTGAGCCGTATTGTCGACCAATACATCAATGTGAGGTACAGGGAAGTCGTCTTTCGGGCTGGCTCTGTTCAGATCCCGGTAATCCACACACATCCTCACCTTACCGTCTTTCTTAGGCACAGGTACAATATTAGCAACCCACGGTGGATAGCTGTTGCTCCCGACAAATGAAAATGGATCAAATGAAGGTACAGACGCGAACGGTCGGCGAAAGGGACAATGAGAACACACAGCCGTGAACTCACTGGAGAATGAATAGAGTCGCCAGCTAGGCATTTTTATCCCGGAGGAAAGGCAATGCTGCATAGACCTAGAAAAGATATGGATAAGACGGTTTGCGAACCAGAGAGACTGAGAAAGGGGGTTGGTTACAACCTGGGAAGGTATTAGCACCCAGATTGTCCGTCGTACTCGACGGGATCCACGCTTAGAAGATTTGTGTTTTAAAGGGGTAGTGTCAGTGCAATCTGTGTATAAAATAGCTGGAAAAGGATGTACAGGTGTTAGTGTAAGAGAAGTGTGAAGTGTAATATATACAGTGTCAGTGTAAGAACAGGAGTGAAATGCTCAAGATCATGAGGCTAAAGAATAAAGCTAGAAGAAGGGGGAATATACAGAGACTTTTGTTCGATAACTGTTAAGTTATGCCTACGTATCCTCTCGTGCAATGAGGAAGTCAGAACACCGTAGTTCGACCCAAAGAGACTGAAAGATGAATTGACTTGTGAACTGCTTGCTTGTCTATGCTCAAGTGTATGACCTGTCTGGCTCAGGTGCAAACTGTCTTGCATTAGACGGAAGAAGCAAGTTCTCGATTTGTGAGTGAAGGTGATGAGAAAAGAATCCCGGAGGAGACGATTATTGTTTGTTTTTGAGTTTTCAGTCTTTTATTGCTTTTGAATTTGTCATAAGTTAATGAGCTTAAGCCTAAACCAATGGATTTAGTAAACTCATCACATCTTCCCTCTGATTAGGGGTAATGAGAATTACCTTAAGTGTGAAGTCAGATTCTCACACTTAATTACCTTTGGGGTAGGGTTAAGATCATTAACCTACTTGTGATTATTTAGATGTTTTTGTTGTTCTTGTTTAGTGTTGAGTAATGAGGTTAAGCCATAATCAGGGATTAAACGGACTCATTACACCATCCTAATAGAAGGATAATAGATGAGAATGTTTAAGCTGAGGAAAACTCCTCAACTTAATCCATGATTAGGGATTAAACTCATGACAAAACAAAGCCTTTGATTAAGTGGATTTTATTTAATGGTATGATGATGAAGTGATTTTTATGATTTGTAAGACAACTTGAGGGGGACTTGTCCATTAACACTAGGGTTAGTCCTTCTTGACCATTTAAGGAAGAATTAGAACCCTAATGCAAGGCCCAAGTTACAAGCTTGATGTCTTAGTGATTATTAGATGGATTGATTAAAGGATTTAAACACATTAAGGGTTTAACACTTAGGATTAAAGTTATACACTCCATCCTAAGAGAAGGATGCAGGCATAAGCTTAATCACAAAGCCTTAAAGCCTTTAGGGTTTAGTCCCTGATTATGAGATGAGAAGAGAAGACTCAAAGAGACACAAAGGTAAGACTGAGTGGGGAGACTAATCAAAACCCTAATCATTTGTCATGCTTGGTTGTTCCTAAGGTTTGTGAGGTTTACAAGAACAAATCTTCAGAGGAACCACCAGGAAGCAGATGAAAGGATCAGGAGAAGCAATGTGACTTGCTTCATTCAAGAAGTCAAGTCACTTGAAGAAAGAAAGTGGGAGGACAAAAATGAGCAAGCTCAATCTCAAACACAAATAGGAATGCAGCACTGGATGCAAGAGAGATGAAGAGAAATTATGAGAAGTGAAGGCAAATTCACTTCTCAAACAACTTACCACCTGAAATGGTTAGAAAAGAAATGCAATGCAATGCAAAATGAAATGAAATGACATGATGAGCAACAAAACCAGAAGCATGTTGATGATGATAATGATGCTATGAGTGCTACAAACATGAGGCAAGGCATGGAGATGTTCATACAAGCTCATGGATGCAAATGGTGCAAGCTTAGAAGCATGGATACACATGAAAAGTTATGAAGCATACATGGCATACAAGATGGCAAATATGTGATGCAATGGTCAAACATGCTTTCTATATGTCTTATGATGTCAAATGAATCACATGGAATCATGGGATGGCATGGCAAGTCAAGTTATGCAAGAGAATGCAAGAAGGATGCAAATGGAAGCCCAAATTAGGGTTTATGCATCAAACAACAAACAAAAACCAAAAACAGAAGCAAACCCTAAGATAAAAAATGGAAAATGACATTCAAAGAAACCCTAAACCTATACTAAACCAAGGTCCAAAGGGGAGGTCTCAACTCTCAACCAATCTCAAGTTATGATTTTTCTAAGTTATTAGGGTTCTTAGGGTTCCTAAACAAAAGAAATGCCAAACAAATTGAAGATGAAGAATCAAATCATGGCCATTTAATCCTAGAAACTACATGCTAAACACAATGCAATGCAAGAAGAATCAATGTCCAACTCTTCCCAAATAGGCAGGAATGATTTTTTGAACTTATGATCAAAATAATACACAAAAAATGATTCAATTCAATGAAAAATTCTCAAAATGCATCAAGATCAAAAAAGAAATTTGGTTTGAAGGTTGGACAATGTTTCTAAATGTCTTAGAACATTTCATGAATTTTTTGGTGATTTTTAAATACCTAAAAGTATTTTTAATTAATTAATTTCCATTAATCAATTAAAAATAACCTTTTAAATATTTAAAAATACTTTTTTAATGATAAAAAATAAAATGAAAATATTTTTGTGTCATAAAAATTAATAAAACTTTTAGGAAAAAGTTTCATAATTTTTAGGAATTTTTAACTATTTTTAATAAATTATGCAAGTAAAAAGAAAAGAAAATGAATAAAAATTAAATAAAATAGGAAGTAATCAGGATGGAGGGATGAGATTCATTCTGGATTTGAATCTGTTGACCAGCGCGCAAATGAAGGGCCCAGATGGCTCCTGAGTTAATTAACTTAATTAAAATTAAATAAAACTAATGAGAGAGATTAGGGCTAAGCAGATTGATCCTGGCCTTTCATTCGCGCGGGGAGTCAAATATGTCAACGCATCCAGTGGTCCACATTCAAATGGTCTTAATTACGCAATTAGGGCTTAATCACTCTCAGGTGGCCGGAGAAGACTTCCGGTCGTCTTCTCCGGCCAGCATCCTCCCTGAGAAATCCCCAAACCCCTCAAATCGTAACAAAAACGAAACCTAAGAACTGGGAAATGTTCACCAACCCCTCACGAATCAAACCCCTCTCCCAAAACAAATTTCTTCTTCCTAAATAAGCTGAATCGAAGAAAATGAAAACTAGGGCACGCAGGTTTCAGAGAGAAATTAAATGCTCATTTCAAAGCCATTTTCGAAACCAATGACATCAGGATGATCAGTGAAGCACAAGGAACAAGTTTATAACATGCAAAGTGATTTCTGGAAAAATAAATTTCAAGCCACCTGAGATTTGAAGCTTTCACTTTGGTGGCTTTCCGGCCACTTCTCCTTGTGCAATCCACTCCACTTGATCCCCAGATGATGTTTGAATGCTCAAGAAGAGTTTATGTTGGCTGGATAGTGAGTTTCGAAAGCTCCTGCTTCAACTCAGTCAGAAATGGCAATGGTGATTCTGGCACTTTCAGGTCATGGTGAGGAGTTGTTTGTGATCCTGAGGGTGAATGGAGAAGGTCTATGGTGTTTATTGGTATGTTTGTGAGCTATGGTGAGAGTTTCGAAGGAAACTGCAAAATGAGGTGAAGAATGGCAGTGGGATGTTCTTGCTTGTTTCAGGCCAGGCTCTTGGTGGTTTGAGGTCTATGGAGTGAGGTGAGATGAATGATGAAGATGGTGTGAGTGTTTTTAGGCTGGGCAGAGAGATTCGAAAGCTTATGCAGCTTGGTGTGTTTTTGTGAATGTGTGTGTGTGAATGGTTTCAGCCTTGCTTCCTCATCTCTTTGGCTTGCCAAGGGATATTGTATTATAATCCTATAGGTCAGATGATGTGACCTGGCCTATAGTGATTGGTAAGTTTGCTTTTGCACAAAGTCCACCTTTTGTGTAAGTGAGGTATGGCTCATGATCTAGGCAAGTACATGGCATGGGCTGCGCAGCAAAGGGTGAGGTGAGAGGCTAGCCAAAGTCAGCATCCAATGTCATAGTTTGTAGGAAGTGAAATGAGTGGTTTTGCAACTTGTTGCCTTATGGTTCACATGTGATTTCTTTGGCCAACCAAACATAAACCATGGGCATTCTTGATCCAATTCTGACTTTTAAGGCCTAAGGAAAGTTTGTGTGCTGGTTTGAAGTGGGTTAGAGGTCACAAAAGGCTTTGGTTCATGATTTTGCAAAATTTCCATTTGAGGCATGCCTTGAAAATTAATGATTTTGGCCAACTTTGCCACACCATAACTTTTGATCCAAGAAGAGTTTGATCATGTTCTTGTACTTTTTGAAAAGGGAAAGATGAGATCTACAACTTTCATGACCAAAGTTTTTCCATTTGAAGCCTTTTTGGATCAAGAATCAAGGCTTGAAAAATGACCTAAAATGATGCATTCTTGAAAAGTCAACTATGCCCAAAAAGTCAACATTTGCAAAAAACCCTAAATTCTTGATTTCTATGAACCTCAACCTTCTTTCATGATCAAATAAAGATCATATACACTCAAAATGATGAAGATCACCCATTGGTTGGGTCATTGGGGGCCTCAGATGCCCTGATTTTGCACTGACTTGTCCAGAAAGTCAACCCTTGATCAGATGACTTCCCCATGGAATTTCTTCATGAAAATTGATATGCATACTCCCTATACCATATAGAGACCAATGGAAACAAGAATGACCAAAAAATTTGGAGTTATGGCCTCTGAAACCAAAACCCTAATTTTCAGTCAACTGTGCAGTCAAACCTGGCTCTGCATCCACTCAAACCCTAGTTCTTGTGATTCTTTTGAATTCTTGGCTTTGTGAGGATGTACTATGATGCTTGAACATATGTAGACCCCTTTGAATTGATTGGTGACCTTTGGAGTGGCTCAAGAGGCTCTTGGATTGCTCAGATCACAAACCCTAGGTGCAGATGACTTAGAAACTATGCAGTGAATCAAGAATGAGATATGAGATGATATGATTGTGTTTATGCATATGAAATGATCACAAGCCATGGTGTGAATGGGTGAGGGCAAATTTGGGGTGTTTACAGCTGCCCCTATTCAATCATGAGTTAGCTGTGCAGGCTGTAAGCAACGGCTTAACAGGCCAACAAGATAACTTGTGGTTGAATACCAAAGACAGTCCAAAATTTGCACTCACAGAATGAAGAAGAAAAGGGATATAGATTGTAAAGGAAAATAAAGTATATTGTAAAGTGGATGATAGAGCAATGACGGGGACGGCCGACATGCTGGGAAAAGTATGTGGAGTAAAGCAATGACGGGGACGGCCGACATGCTGGGGGTAAAAGGTAAAGCCAAGACGGGGACGGACGACTAGCTGGGAAAAACAAATTATGATGGGGACGGCCATCAAGATAAAGTTAGATTCTCTGGGAATTAATGAAACATGACGGGGACGGCCAACAAGTTCACAAAGGTAAAGTAACCAACGATGGGGACGGCCATCGGGCTAAAAGGAAAAGGGACCACGACGGGGACGGCCATCGGGTCAAAGAATAAATGAAATAAACAGATGATGGGGTACGGCCATCAAAGGTGAAGGACGATCACCTAGCAGGGGACGGCTGCTCTGTTGGGGATAAAAGAAATATGATGGGGACGGCCATCAAAGGTGGAGGACGACCACCTGGCAGGGTACGGCTGCCGAAAATGTCAACGATGGGGACGACCATCGGATAGAAAAGGTCAACGATGGGGACGGCCATCGGACGAGCATGATGGAGGACGACCATCAAGAAGTGGAGGACGACCACTCAGCAGGGTACGGCTGCTCTCGAGGTTTCTCATGACATAGGACGAATGCCAGATAACCGAAATCAACAATGGGGACGGCCATTGGATAAAATGATGAAGGACGATCATCAAAAGGTGGAGGACAACCACCTGGCAGGGTACGGCTGCCGAAAAAGATCAACGATGGGGACGGCCATCGGATGAGCATGATGGAGGACGACCATCAAGAAGTGGAGGACGACCACTCAGCAGGGTACGGCTGCTCTCAGGGTTTATCATAACACAGGACGAGTGTCAGATAAAAGAAAGATGCTTTGTTGGCGATCTACTGGGGATATAGTAAACACGGACGAGTGTTCACAACCAAGAAAGGAAAGTATAAGTGTTTGGTATTGTGTATAGATTAAAGATGCGGACGAGCATCCTTATACTATGATACGGACGAGTATCATGTAGAAACAAACACTGACACGTGTTCAGAGATGATGATACGGACGAGTATCAACTGGTTAACAAAGAACACGGACGAGTGTTGATTCTGAGGGGACTCTTCTGGGGAATAGTAGACACAGGCGAGCATCTATATTCAAGAAGACACGAGTGTTTTGACACGGTGTATGGATTAAAGACGCGGACGAGCATCCTTAAGACCATGATACGGACGAGTATCATGTAGAAATAAACACTGGACGCATATTCTGAGATGATGGTACGGACGAGTACCAACTGGTTAATAAAGAACACGGACGAGTGTCGATTCTGTGGGGATATATATATGGCGTATACAAGATACGGACGAGTACCTGTATAAGTGTGAGTGGTGTATAGATGAGTATTTAGCTGCTGGGGAGAGTGACACGGACGAGTGTCACAAGGAGAAGAGTGTGATATGAACAAGTATCTGATATACAAAGTGTAGGCGACTGCGCTGGGGATGTGACACGGACGGGTGTCAAGAAAGTGTATATAGGTATATGTGAGTGCAAAGAGGATGTCTTTGGCTTTCTGCTGGTGATTTGACACGGACGGGTGTCAGGCAGTACCTGTAATACGGGTGATTTTGTTTGGAAAGTGTTCAGGCGACTTTACTGGGGAAAGATGGCACGGACGGGTGCCAAAAGGAGTACATACTGGTGTTTGTGAATTGTGAGGCAACTGCTTTTGCGGGGGACCCTGGTGGGGATTTTGGGGAAAGTGTTCTGTATTCTGATGAATGGTTATTACTCACAAGTGTTTGATTCAACACATGGCCTATGATTATGCTATGCGTTTGATTTTTTTGCCGTAATGCTCCGTTTTAGACGGAATGCTACGCTTTGAGGGGATAGTATGATGCAAATGCCATGATTGTGCAAAGATACCGAACCGGGACTCGGATCCCGTTGTTGCGAAGATCTCTGGACGATCTGCTTGAAATGGACATCCCAGCTGGGAATGAGATCATTGATAGACCTGGAGATATGTATCCACTTGGGGATATAGGTCACTGATTGACATATCCTTGTAATATGGGACCCAGCTGGGGTTTGTAGAAGCTTTCTTCACTCTGTTGTGATCTTCTATGCGCCGCTCTTCTGGATAGAGGCTGGGGATTCTGTGGGGAGATGGTTCCCTGACTTCTGCACTCAGCTGAGGATGAAACGGCAACTCGGCTGGGGAATTGTGAGAGGCAACTCAGCTGGGGATAGCAACAAGAGGCAACTCAGCTGGGGATAGAGCATTTCAGATGCTGAGATTGAGTGTATGCTGATTTGGCAACTTTGCTGGGGAAGTGGGCACCTTCCAGTGCCACGTGGAAGATAGACCGAGTTGATAATGATTCACCAGCTTGCCGAGACGTGACTTGCATGCCCCAGGTTGCGTTCTGGATACCTGCAATCCTGCAAAGATAAGGAGACGCACAAAAGGTCCCGAGGTATCCTTTACTGGATTCCATCATAGGAGTCAAGCATTTTCGAAGGTAAGTATATTCCCTGTAAGCATGTGTTTTATTTTTAGTGACAATCATCTGTACTCTTATGCAATCAGTTTTTTTCTTTTAAGATATCAGACATTCTTTGCAAAAAATGAAAATGTACAAAACGAGACATGACTGAAAATCTGATTTTATTAATTCATGTGCCCTGAATTGGCAAGATACAGTCAAAGAAACACATCTCCTGAAATGAGGAGATTGTTACAAATTGAGAAACAAAGTGCTGGCAGTGTTGACGACGCTTTAAGGAGCTTCCTCTTCTGCTATGACTCGTATGACAATGACGTTCTTCTCGTCTTGCTTTCTGAAGAAAGTTGATTCTGATTGAAGCTTGATTCTATCAAAGCTTTCCAAGTTGTCAGTGATACGGACGAATCCAGAGTGCAGTTGTTCGCTTATTCCCTTATTTTGCATGGATCTCCCTTTCGGGTTTTCAATCCATCGGGATACCCATTTTTGCCTGAGTTGTCCAATGCGGCTTTTCAACTCAGCGGGTGTACATTTTTTATTTATTTCCCTTATTTTTGCCCGAGTCTTTTATTCTGTTTTTGACTCGCCGGGATGCCCTATTTTTGCCTGGACTTACATTCTGTTTTTATGTCCAGCGGGTCATTTTTATGCGAAGTATTTTTTAACTGCATCTGAATTCACAGGGGACGGGAAATCTTCACCATCCATGGTGCTGAGCATCAATGCTCCACCAGAGAAAACTTTCTTTACCACGAATGGTCCTTCATAGTTTGGAGTCCATTTGCCCCTGTGGTCTGTATGAGGAGGAAGGATTCTTTTCAGCACAAGATCTCCCACTTGGTACTCTCGGTGCCTGACTTTCTGATCGAAGGCTTTCTTCATTCTCTTCTGATATAACTGCCCATGACAGATTGCAGCCAACCTTTTCTCTTCGATCAGACTCAGTTGTTCGTATCGGGACCTAACCCATTCTGCTTCACTCAGTTTAACATCCATCAGTACCCGTAGAGAGGGTAATTCAACTTCAACCGGTAGGACTGCCTCCATACCATACACAAGCTGATACGGTGTTGCCCCAGTGGATGTCCTGATTGACGTGCAGTACCCATGCAAGGCAAACGGTAGCATTTCATGCCAGTCTTTGTAGGTGACTACCATCTTCTGCACAATCTTCTTGATATTCTTATTGGCTGCCTCAACAGCGCCATTCATCTTTGGCCTGTAAGGAGAAGAATTGTGATGTTGGATCTTGAAGTCCCGACATAACTCAGCCATCATTTTGTTGTTCAAGTTGGAACCATTATCAGTAATGATTCGCTCGGGCACTCCGTATCGACAGATGATATCTCTTTTCAGAAATCTGGCTACCACTTGTCTTGTAACATTTGCATATGAGGCTGCTTCAACCCACTTGGTGAAATAGTCGATGGCGACCAGGATGAATCTGTGGCCATTTGAAGCAGCTGGCTCAATCTTGCCAATCATATCAATGCCCCACATGGAAAAGGGCCATGGTGAAGACATGATGTTCAAAGGATTGGGAGGTACATGCACTTTATCCGCATAAATCTGGCATTTATGGCATTTTCTGGCATAAGCACAACAGTCCGCATCCATTGTGATCCAGTAATAGCCTGATCTTAACAACTTCTTAGCCATGGCATGTCCCCCAGCGTGGGTACCAAAGGATCCTTCATGCACTTCATGCATCAACAAATCTGCTTCTGTCTTATCAACACATCTGAGGAGTACCATATCAAAGTTCCTTTTGTATAAAGACCCATTAGTGTTCAGAAAGAAACTACCGGCAAGCCTTCTCAAAGTCTTCTTATCATTGGAAGATGCCCCAGGTGGGTATATTTGATCCTCCAAGAAGCGCTTAATGTCATGGAACCAAGGCTTGTCATCTTTTACAACATCTGCTGCAAACACATATGCTGGTCTATCAAGTCTGGACACTGAAATCTGAGGTACAAAGTTGGCAGTCTGAACTTTGATCATGGATGAAATGGTAGCAAGAGCATCTGCGAACTGATTCTCGTCCCGAGGGATATACTCAAGCTTGACCGTTGTGAAGAAAGTCAATAACCTCCTTGTATAATCCCTGTAAGGTATCAGATGATCCTGGTGTGTGTACCATTTGCCATTGGTCTGATTGATTACCAAAGTTGAATCTCCGAATACAGTCAATGTCTTGATCCTGAGGTCAATGGCTTCCTCAAGACCCATAATGCAAGCTTCGTACTCAGCTTCGTTGTTAGTGCAGCTGAAAGCGAGTTTTGCCGAGAAAGGCATGTGAACCCCTTTAGGTGTAATGAGTACTGCACCCACGCCACGACCATTCATGTTAACAGCCCCATCAAACATCATAGTCCATTCTTCTCCCGGGTCAGGCCCTTCAGTGTGAATAGGCTCTTCATGATCTTTCGCTTTGATGAACATGATGTCTTCATCAGGGAAGTCAAATCTCATAGGCTGGTAGTCATCAATGGGTTGCTCAGCAAGATATTCAGATAGTACACTGCCCTTGATGGCTTTCTGAGAAGTGTATTGGATGTCGTATTCTGTGAGAATCATCTGCCATCTTGCAACCCGTCCGGTAAGAGCTGGCTTCTCGAAAATATACTTAACTGGGTCCATTTTTGATATCAACAAAGTAGTGTGGGTCAACATATACTGTCTTAGTCGGCGAGCAGCCCACGCTAAAGCACAGCAAGTTTTCTCGAGCAGTGAATAACGTTGTTCACAGCCGGTAAACTTTTTGCTTAGGTAGTATATTGCATACTCTTTTCGACCAGACTCGTCATGCTGGCCCAACACACACCCCATTGACTCTTCTAATACTGTCAGGTACATTATCAGAGGTCTTCCTTCAACTGGCGGCATGAGGATTGGAGGTTCTTGTAAGTACTCCTTGATCTTGTCAAAAGCCTTTTGGCAATCTTCATTCCACCTGACCGTCTGTTCTTTTCTTAACAGTTTGAACAAGGGTTCGCAGGTTGCCGTGAGGTGAGATATGAACCGTGAGATATAGTTCAATCGACCTAAGAACCCTCGAACTTCTTTCTCAGTTTTTGGTGCAGGCATCTCTTGGATGGCTTTGACTTTATCAGGGTCCACTTCAATCCCTTTCTCGCTTACAATAAAACCCAGCAGCTTACCGGATCGCACCCCGAATGTGCATTTGTTGGGGTTCAACTTTAGTTGGTACTTCCTCAGACGCTTGAATAACTTGAGCAGATTCACCAGGTGATCTTCCTCTGTAAGGGACTTGGCAATCATGTCATCCACATAACACTCGATTTCCTTATGGATCATATCGTGGAATAATGTTACCATAGCCCGTTGATACGTTGCACCAGCATTCTTGAGCCCAAATGGCATTACCTTGTAACAGAACGTGCCCCAGGGTGTGATGAAGGTTGTCTTCTCCATGTCTTCAGGTGACATCTTAATCTGGTTGTAGCCTGAAAATCCATCCATGAAGGAGAATACCGAGAACTGAGCCGTATTATCCACCAATACATCAATGTGAGGTAAAGGGAAATCATCCTTCGGGCTGGCTCTGTTCAGATCCCGGTAGTCAACACACATTCTTACTTTGCCGTCTTTCTTAGGCACAGGTACTATATTAGCAACCCACGGCGGATAGCTAGTTACAGCAAGGAAACCGGCGTTCCACTGTTTTTGTACCTCCTCCTTGATTTTCATAGCCATGTCTGGACGAGTACGGCGTAGTTTCTGTTTAACTGGCGGGCATTCTTCTCTCAAAGGCAGCTTGTGCACAACAATATCGGTATCCAACCCTGGCATATCTTGATACGACCAAGCAAACACGTCTACATACTCTTGAAGCAGGTCAATCAGTTGTCTCTTCACCGAGTCTTGCAGGCAGGCCCCGATTTTAACCTCTTTCACGTCTTCGTCTGTACCAAGATTAATCACTTCAACCTCCTCCTGGTGAGGAGTAATAACCTTCTCCTCTTGTCTCAACAACCTGGCTAGCTCTTCAGGAAGCTCATATTCTTCTTCAACCCCTTCATCAGCTTGATTGATTGGATTGTCAAAGTCATACGAAGTCATAGCCGTGCGGTTGTCGGTGCTGTCTGGAGGGCACACTCTGCAAGGGTTAAGTTGTTCATTTTAGTGATCTGATTTTAGTCTTATTTAGAAAAGTGAAATGAAATTGTCATTTTGAAAACACCGCCATTTATTTTTGTACAAAAAAAGAAAAATGGAAAAACAGTGAACGAAAAGAAAAAGACGTGTTTGCAAAAAGATGTCTGATATTTCATTAATCGATCTTGTTTGCACAAAAAAGTACAGATGGCCCGATTACAAAATGAGTCTTGTCATCTTGGGCAAGATGCAAGACTTTGATGCATGCTTATGAAATACAGGAAATAATAATTACTCTGATCGAGTAACTCTTATAATTTCCTGGGAAGACCAGTTCGAGACACTGCTCCCCGGGATCTTTGGACGAATCCAGCTTTCCAGGTTGCGTTCCTCTTCCAGCTCATCTTCCAGACAGTTGATAGCATCGGGGGTAAGCATCCCTCCACTGACAAAACCAGGCTCTTCAGCAGCCTTTGCTTGATGTTGAGTTGGTCTGTAACCCAACCCAAACTTGTCTTCTTTTTTTTCCACCGATAGCAGTTTGCCCCAGCCCTGGGCAGTTCCTTCCTCAACAACCTTCCGGGCTTGTTGATATGATGACATTGGGATCCCAGATATAGCAGATGCTTCGTTCACATTCAAGGCTTCAAATCCTTGGCTCATTGTTTCATGGATCTCCCCATCCATTTCAATATACTTATAAGCAGCCAGATGGCTGACAAAAATGTCCTCCTCTCCACAGATTGTGACAACTTGGCCTTCCCACTCAAATTTTAACTTTTGGTGAAGGGTAGACGTTATTGCGCCGGCGGCGTGAATCCAGGGTCTACCCAACAAACAGCTGTAGGCGGGCTGAATGTCCATCACGTAAAAGATAGTTTTAAAGGTCTGTGGGCCAATTGTCACAGGTAGCTCAATCTCTCCCAGAACCGATCTCTTAGAACCATCGAAGGCCCTTACTACCAGGTTGCTGGGTTTTAATGCCAATCCATCATATTCTAACTTCACCAGAGCCTTCTTTGGTAAGACATTCAGGGATGAACCTGTGTCTACCAGCACATGAGAAAGGACAGCTCCTTTGCATTCCATGGTTATATGCAAGGCTTTGTTGTGATTGCGGCCGTCCGCTGTCAAGTCAGTATTGGTGAACCCTAGCCCATTGCTAGCAGTAACATTTCCAACCACGGTTTCCAACTGGTTGACAGTGATCTCTTCAGGCACGTAAGCTGCGTGCAAGACTTTGAGTAGTGCATTCCGATGGGCTTCGGAGCACATAAGCAGTGAGAGGATAGAGATTTTGGATGGCGTCTGGTGAAGTTGATCCACAATTTTGTAGTCACTCTTTTTGATGATCCTCATAAACTCATCAACTTCTTGATCGAACGGTGTCTTCAAGGCTTCTTTAACAGTCTGATCTTCCTGCACAGGGCTCTTCCCTTTTGCCTTGGCAGCAGCTTCTGCTTCGGCAGTGGGTTTCTGGATTTGTGGGGCGAAAAGACGTCCGCTTCGAGTGAAGCCTCCGCCTCCTCCCACATTGTCAATTTGTGGTGCAGGGGTTGATGATTCAAAAGTGATTCTTTGTCCTTCACAGTACAGGTCAGAGCCGTAATGCCAGGGGATAGCATTACTGCTTTCATAGGGTATTGGTCCAGGCACCGTGACAGTGACTGGACTGATTGCTGCTGCTGAAGGGACTGTAATTGTTTGTGGATCATAAAAGATTGTAACTGGTGCCCTAATGGGAGCAGCATCTTCTGAATTGTAGGCGGAGTTGTTTTCCGGATCATAGAATATTGTGACAGTAGAGACATCTTCATGATTTGTTGCTGGTGTTGTAGGAGATATTGTCGGAAGAAATGATGTTGTCGTTGTAGGAGTCTCGAAGTGGAGTGAAGCTGAAGTTGTAGCAGGAAGATTTGTTGTAAACTGATCAGTTGAGATGATGGATGACGTACTTGTTGATGAAACCGAAGAATTGTCAGGAACAATAGTTGCTGCAGTTGTAGGAGGTTCTGAAACCGTTGTTGATGAGATTGCTGGGTTTGTTGGAAATGATGTGGTGATCTGAAGCTGGCCACTCTGAATGAGGCCATCTATGCCATTCCTCAAATTATCGCACCCATTTACAGAGATATTGCAGTAAGCACAACCCAACTCGCACCCCGGGAACATGTTGCATTCCAAGAGCTGAGCCTTAATTTCTACCAATGGTGTCCTGATCTGTCCCACACTGGTTATTAAATAAGACGGTTTGTCTTCTTCAATAGCGTTAATCCGGGGGCCACCATGGTTTGGCATGGGATTTTTGTTGACATTGGGTGGTGGTGCAAAATTCAGAGCCTTGGAGTCTACCAGGTCTTGTACCTTCATATGCAGAGCCCTGCATTTTTCTGTACTGTGACCAGGTGCGTTTGAATGAAAAGCACACCTAGCATTGGAGTCATAGTTCCTTGGTAGACTGTTGGGATCCGGAGGTGCCAACGTTCTTAGCTCAACCAGGTTGAGTTTCAGAAGCTGTGGCAGCAATGTAGCATATGGCATCGGGATCGGATCGATCACTCTGTTAGCTTGAGATGGCCTCTGCTGGAATGGCCTTTGTTGACTGTTGTTGTTGGTGTTGCTGTTGTTGTAATTTCTTGGAGGATACTGATTTTGCTGATGGAACTGCGGTTGTGGCTGATAGTTTTGCTGAGGAGGTTGATAGACTGGCTGTGGATGAGCTGGAGCAGGGATGGTGACTGCTGCTATTGACCTTTGAGCATATTGGGGCCTGCCCCTGTTGGTGTGGATGGCATTGGTCTCGCCAGTTCTTCTCGGGCCTGCAAAAGGCTTTCTTGTACTACTGGACGAGCTTGCACCGTTGTCAGATATCTTACCCATTTTCAACAGGCTTTCAATTCTCTCTCCGGCTATGACCACATCTGCAAAGCTGGTGGATGAGAAGGCGGCCAGCCTGTCAATATATGTCCCCTGAAGGGTGTTCATAAACATGTCTGCCATTTCCCTTTCAGACATAGGTGGCTGAACAGCAGCAGCCAATTGCCTCCATCTCTGGGCATATTCTCGGAAACTTTCTCTTGACGACTGTGACATTCCCATTAGGAGGGTCCTGTTGGGTGCCATATCTAAATTGTACTGATACTGTCTGATGAAGGCCTCTGCCAAGTCCTTCCAGCATCTAATAGTTGCCCTTGTCAAGTGAGAGTACCATTCTCTTGACGCTCCAGTTAAGCTGTCTTCGAAATAGAACATCCAGAGCTTCTCATCCATAGTATAGGCCTTCAGCCTTCCCAGAAATGACTGTAAGTGAGTCCGGGGGCATGAAGTCCCGTTATACTTTTCGAAACAAGGAGGCTTGAACTTATGGGGGATCCTGACCCCGTCTACCAAGCCCATATCCATCACGTCAAAACCCAAAGAGTTTTGAGACTCTAGGGATCTTAACTTCTCAGCTATCTCTTCCAACCTTCTATCGTAAGCTTCTTCCCCAGCACCCATTACTGTAAACTGGTCCTCTTGGGGGTCTTCTTGAAGTACCCTGGCTGCAGTGGCAGTCCCTTGAACATTTGCAGGAATATTGACCTCTGGATGGAGGTGTGGTCCAAATACAGGGGGGGTAACATGAGGTTGGACCCTTTCATTGTTGCTGGTGCCGGCAGTCCCTATATGTGGGTCTTCTTGATTCTGCCTTTCCACCATGGCCCTCAATCTTTCCTGGCTCTGAGCCATGTTGTTCATCACTTCCATAAACTGAGCTATCTGTGTTCTCATTTCCAATCTTTCGTTTGCCATTTGAGTCCTGACCTCTGCAAGGTCCTGCTGTACCTGATCCATTTGAATGCCCGGAAGGTTGCTACGGGTCGGATAACGGTGCGGACGGTTGAGGGGAAATACTCGGCGCCGAGCAATAGTTCCTGAACATCACAACAGAGTTAGTGGCGATAAAACAAAAACCTACAAAACAAACAAAGGGTTAGCATGCAATGCAGTTATGCTTATTTGATATCAAGGTATCCGGTTTGGCTTTCAGTTTTGACCCTTCCAGACCCTTGAAGATGCTGTTGATGTTGCTTTCAAAGCGAACTCAGGTGGAACAAACTAACACAAATATATTACAGAAGGTGAAATAATATAACTTGTTCATTTTACAACACAAGCCCTCTAAGGGGTCAAAATACATTACAAAATAAAAGTACATGGAAAGAAAGCAACAACAAACAAATGGTCAAACACCAAGACCAAACTCATCCTCACGAACTTCCTTGAGAAGTGCTTCGGTCACAGGATCAGCCGGACGCTCCGTGAGATTCCTGATGAGGAGATTCCGGGTCGCAACAGCTGCTGTTAGCTTCTTGTGCTGAGTTTGGTCCTTGGACCTCTTCACTCCTGCTTTGATCTTCAGCTCTGATATCTCCCTCTGGGCTGCTGCCAGGGCTTCTTGCTGTACTCTTGCATTAGCTTCCAGTTGCTCCATCTTGTCTTGAACTCTCTTGTCCTCCAGAGTACGAGCCTCGGTGATCCTGGCCCACCGAGCCTGACTCTCCTTCAGATACAAGTCTGTCCTTGCTCTCTGGAACTGGGCTTCTTTGCAAGCATTCTTCAGAATTTGTTCTCCAGCTTTAGACTTTTTGATGTAATCCCCAGACTTCTCAATCTTAGCCAGATGCTCCACTCTCAACTTCTCTAACCTCTCAATCTCCCTCATACCATCACTCCTTTCCCGGAGGGTCTTCTGCAAAGCCTGGGTTAACTTCTCATTTCTTTCTTTCAAGCTCTCAAACTCCTCCAAACTGATAGTGGCAGGGGGTGCTGAAGATGATTCAGGCATATCTTCTATGGTAAAGGGCATCCCAGAGAATTGAGCCCTGGCACGGGACCATTCATAATATTGTGCTGATGCCACATTATTGCACTTCCCTAGAATGGTCACTCCCTTGGTTTGAACATTATCCCAGGCCCAAGCAGCCTGCCTAACAATAGCCAGATTAATCTTGTTCTCGCAATAAAGAGTTTCAACCAAGTCCTGTGCCTTAGGAGTGTGGACCAGTGCATAGCCCAGTTGTCTTTTGAACAGCAAAGGGTTGTAATTAATACTACCCTTAACTCCTATCAGGGGCACATTGGGAAAATGCCCACAGCTGGTGATGATATCCCTACCTTTGGTGCTTTGAGTGCACCATCTGATATCAGCTGAAGTTAGAGCAGTGAGTCTCTTAGCCCAGTTTTTCTGCTGATGAGGGTTCAAAAATGCATCTGTCCTGGGTAGATGCCTGAGAAGCCAAGTATGGAACAATGGAGCACAACACCTCACTAATCTTCCTCTCTGCTTTTCATTCCTCTGATGCACTGAATAGTAAAGATCCCCCAACAAAGTTGGCACTGGGTTCTTCAAGATGAACAAATGGATTGCATTCTTGCTGATGAATCGAGGCTCATCTGCAAACAATACAATTCCATATATGCTCAAGGCCAGTAGAGCACAAACAGCTTTCCACTCTCCCAAAGAAGCTTTCAGGGTAGCTTGAGAAATTAAGAAGTCCAGATGAAAACCAAGGATTCCAGCTTTAAAGGTCATATGCTGCTCAATCAGGACAGGCTCCAGATGCAAAGCTTTTGCTACTTCTCCATTAGCAGGAAAGACCATCTCAGGGTTGAAAGGAATTTCTCTCCTGATAGGCATACCAACTAATGAGGAGTACTCTTCCAAGAGAGGGCCCAACTGAAAGTCTTGAAAGGTGAAACATCTCAATGGGGGGTCATAGAACTGAATGCAAGTGTGGATCAGGCTTCTTTGTGATGGATCCAGATCCATAACCATGTCAAGTATATCCCCATAATGCTCCCAGAACAAAGGTATGTGATCTGGAGTGATCAGGGTCTGAATCCTCCTGATGTCTGATAATTCTGGCTGGAAGAAGTGGTAGGTGATGTTGCTCTTTTTAGGAGCCATGATGCTGAAGATTGAGTAGAGACAGGTGCTGATGCTGATGCTGAAGAAAAGGGTCACTGACTGGCTGGTGCTGGTGATAACTGAAGCAGATGCTGGTGAAGATAGGTCAATACAGAAGATGGGGTCAAAACCAAAACCAGATAAATGATGGATACCCTGAAACAAATAAGCATATGTCAGCATGATGCAATGATTATGTATGCAAATGAAATGCAAGGGTTTGTGACTGAGCTGGATCTGATCAAACGTTCTGATATAAGTCCATGTGTGTTCAAGAATTCCAGATGGAGGTTTATAAATCCAGTAACCAAGGTGGGGGACTCAAATAAAGAGCCACAAGTCCAGGGTTTAGAATCACAAGAACTGTCCAACATGGAGTACTCTTAATAAACAAAGTAACAGGGTATTCTGAGGTCAAGGTACCTGCAAACCTGTAAACAACCCAACCCCCTCACAGGTGGTGTTCTAAAACAAGGATCCTCAGACTTGGATCAGTTATGAGAAGTGTAAACACTTCTAACCCGGAGGTACAGTGTTTACAATAACCATAACAATTCCTCCTCTAATTCACCTCAGTTTCTGAAGGTCAGTACTAAAAGGTCATCCAGACTTAGCAGGCTTCCCAGATAGCCCTAGTATTGCAGGAAATCTGCAGCACAGAGTTCTCAAGAAGAAACCCATATCTGAACCGTGTTTCATATTCCCGCACCAGACCGAAATGGAATGGGAAAGAACATGATTTACTCTAGCCTAGGTGTCACTCAGGTCCCAGGTATAGGACCTTAACTCTCAATAGAATCACCCACCCACCAAAGAAAACAACAGATCCAGCCAGCAATAATGACAGTATGATATATACAAATGCAATAAAGAAAGCAGTAAAGCAACTGTACATAAATCAATAAACAAAAAATAAATACAAGCACAAACAAGCACATAACACCCCAGTAAACGCAAATCAAACAAGCGCTAGGAGGAACCCACAAAAAGAACCAGAAGCCCTGGTTGCAGTATAAGAGTCCCCAGCAGAGTCGCCAAGCTGTCGCTCCCGACAAATGAAAATGGATCAAATGAAGGTACAGACGCGAACGGTCGGCGAAAGGGACAATGAGAACACACAGCCGTGAACTCACTGGAGAATGAATAGAGTCGCCAACTAGGCATTTTTATCCCGGAGGAAAGGCAATGCTGCATAGACCTAGAAAAGATATGGATAAGACGGTTTGCGAACCAGAGAGACTGAGAAAGGGGGTTGGTTACAACCTGGGAAGGTATTAGCACCCAGATTGTCCGTCGTACTCGACGGGATCCACGCTTAGAAGATTTGTGTTTTAAAGGGGTAGTGTCAGTGCAATCTGTGTATAAAATAGCTGGAAAAGGATGTACAGGTGTTAGTGTAAGAGAAGTGTGAAGTGTAATATATACAGTGTCAGTGTAAGAACAGGAGTGAAATGCTCAAGATCATGAGGCTAAAGAATAAAGCTAGAAGAAGGGGGAATATACAGAGACTTTTGTTCGATAACTGTTAAGTTATGCCTACGTATCCTCTCGTGCAATGAGGAAGTCAGAACACCGTAGTTCGACCCAAAGAGACTGAAAGATGAATTGACTTGTGAACTGCTTGCTTGTCTATGCTCAAGTGTATGACCTGTCTGGCTCAGGTGCAAACTGTCTTGCATTAGACGGAAGAAGCAAGTTCTCGATTTGTGAGTGAAGGTGATGAGAAAAGAATCCCGGAGGAGACGATTATTGTTTGTTTTTGAGTTTTCAGTCTTTTATTGCTTTTGAATTTGTCATAAGTTAATGAGCTTAAGCCTAAACCAATGGATTTAGTAAACTCATCACATCTTCCCTCTGATTAGGGGTAATGAGAATTACCTTAAGTGTGAAGTCAGATTCTCACACTTAATTACCTTTGGGGTAGGGTTAAGATCATTAACCTACTTGTGATTATTTAGATGTTTTTGTTGTTCTTGTTTAGTGTTGAGTAATGAGGTTAAGCCATAATCAGGGATTAAACGGACTCATTACACCATCCTAATAGAAGGATAATAGATGAGAATGTTTAAGCTGAGGAAAACTCCTCAACTTAATCCATGATTAGGGATTAAACTCATGACAAAACAAAGCCTTTGATTAAGTGGATTTTATTTAATGGTATGATGATGAAGTGATTTTTATGATTTGTAAGACAACTTGAGGGGGACTTGTCCATTAACACTAGGGTTAGTCCTTCTTGACCATTTAAGGAAGAATTAGAACCCTAATGCAAGGCCCAAGTTACAAGCTTGATGTCTTAGTGATTATTAGATGGATTGATTAAAGGATTTAAACACATTAAGGGTTTAACACTTAGGATTAAAGTTATACACTCCATCCTAAGAGAAGGATGCAGGCATAAGCTTAATCACAAAGCCTTAAAGCCTTTAGGGTTTAGTCCCTGATTATGAGATGAGAAGAGAAGACTCAAAGAGACACAAAGGTAAGACTGAGTGGGGAGACTAATCAAAACCCTAATCATTTGTCATGCTTGGTTGTTCCTAAGGTTTGTGAGGTTTACAAGAACAAATCTTCAGAGGAACCACCAGGAAGCAGATGAAAGGATCAGGAGAAGCAATGTGACTTGCTTCATTCAAGAAGTCAAGTCACTTGAAGAAAGAAAGTGGGAGGACAAAAATGAGCAAGCTCAATCTCAAACACAAATAGGAATGCAGCACTGGATGCAAGAGAGATGAAGAGAAATTATGAGAAGTGAAGGCAAATTCACTTCTCAAACAACTTACCACCTGAAATGGTTAGAAAAGAAATGCAATGCAATGCAAAATGAAATGAAATGACATGATGAGCAACAAAACCAGAAGCATGTTGATGATGATAATGATGCTATGAGTGCTACAAACATGAGGCAAGGCATGGAGATGTTCATACAAGCTCATGGATGCAAATGGTGCAAGCTTAGAAGCATGGATACACATGAAAAGTTATGAAGCATACATGGCATACAAGATGGCAAATATGTGATGCAATGGTCAAACATGCTTTCTATATGTCTTATGATGTCAAATGAATCACATGGAATCATGGGATGGCATGGCAAGTCAAGTTATGCAAGAGAATGCAAGAAGGATGCAAATGGAAGCCCAAATTAGGGTTTATGCATCAAACAACAAAAAAAAACCAAAAACAGAAGCAAACCCTAAGATAAAAAATGGAAAATGACATTCAAAGAAACCCTAAACCTATACTAAACCAAGGTCCAAAGGGGAGGTCTCAACTCTCAACCAATCTCAAGTTATGATTTTTCTAAGTTATTAGGGTTCTTAGGGTTCCTAAACAAAAGAAATGCCAAACAAATTGAAGATGAGGAATCAAATCATGGCCATTTAATCCTAGAAACTACATGCTAAACACAATGCAATGCAAGAAGAATCAATGTCCAACTCTTCCCAAATAGGCAGGAATGATTTTTTGAACTTATGATCAAAATAATACACAAAAAATGATTCAATTCAATGAAAAATTCTCAAAATGCATCAAGATCAAAAAAGAAATTTGGTTTGAAGGTTGGACAATGTTTCTAAATGTCTTAGAACATTTCATGAATTTTTTGGTGATTTTTAAATACCTAAAAGTATTTTTAATTAATTAATTTCCATTAATCAATTAAAAATAACCTTTTAAATATTTAAAAATACTTTTTTAATGATAAAAAATAAAATGAAAATATTTTTGTGTCATAAAAATTAATAAAACTTTTAGGAAAAAGTTTCATAATTTTTAGGAATTTTTAACTATTTTTAATAAATTATGCAAGTAAAAAGAAAAGAAAATGAATAAAAATTAAATAAAATAGGAAGTAATCAGGATGGAGGGATGAGATTCATTCTGGATTTGAATCTGTTGACCAGCGCGCAAATGAAGGGCCCAGATGGCTCCTGAGTTAATTAACTTAATTAAAATTAAATAAAACTAATGAGAGAGATTAGGGCTAAGCAGATTGATCCTGGCCTTTCATTCGCGCGGGGAGTCAAATATGTCAACGCATCCAGTGGTCCACATTCAAATGGTCTTAATTACGCAATTAGGGCTTAATCACTCTCAGGTGGCCGGAGAAGACTTCCGGTCGTCTTCTCCGGCCAGCATCCTCCCTGAGAAATCCCCAAACCCCTCAAATCGTAACAAAAACGAAACCTAAGAACTGGGAAATGTTCACCAACCCCTCACGAATCAAACCCCTCTCCCAAAACAAATTTCTTCTTCCTAAATAAGCTGAATCGAAGAAAATGAAAACTAGGGCACGCAGGTTTCAGAGAGAAATTAAATGCTCATTTCAAAGCCATTTTCGAAACCAATGACATCAGGATGATCAGTGAAGCACAAGGAACAAGTTTATAACATGCAAAGTGATTTCTGGAAAAATAAATTTCAAGCCACCTGAGATTTGAAGCTTTCACTTTGGTGGCTTTCCGGCCACTTCTCCTTGTGCAATCCACTCCACTTGATCCCCAGATGATGTTTGAATGCTCAAGAAGAGTTTATGTTGGCTGGATAGTGAGTTTCGAAAGCTCCTGCTTCAACTCAGTCAGAAATGGCAATGGTGATTCTTGCACTTTCAGGTCATGGTGAGGAGTTGTTTGTGATCCTGAGGGTGAATGGAGAAGGTCTATGGTGTTTATTGGTATGTTTGTGAGCTATGGTGAGAGTTTCGAAGGAAACTGCAAAATGAGGTGAAGAATGGCAGTGGGATGTTCTTGCTTGTTTCAGGCCAGGCTCTTGGTGGTTTGAGGTCTATGGAGTGAGGTGAGATGAATGATGAAGATGGTGTGAGTGTTTTTAGGCTGGGCAGAGAGATTCGAAAGCTTATGCAGCTTGGTGTGTTTTTGTGAATGTGTGTGTGTGAATGGTTTCAGCCTTGCTTCCTCATCTCTTTGGCTTGCCAAGGGATATTGTATTATAATCCTATAGGTCAGATGATGTGACCTGGCCTATAGTGATTGGTAAGTTTGCTTTTGCACAAAGTCCACCTTTTGTGTAAGTGAGGTATGGCTCATGATCTAGGCAAGTACATGGCATGGGCTGCGCAGCAAAGGGTGAGGTGAGAGGCTAGCCAAAGTCAGCATCCAATGTCATAGTTTGTAGGAAGTGAAATGAGTGGTTTTGCAACTTGTTGCCTTATGGTTCACATGTGATTTCTTTGGCCAACCAAACATAAACCATGGGCATTCTTGATCCAATTCTGACTTTTAAGGCCTAAGGAAAGTTTGTGTGCTGGTTTGAAGTGGGTTAGAGGTCACAAAAGGCTTTGGTTCATGATTTTGCAAAATTTCCATTTGAGGCATGCCTTGAAAATTAATGATTTTGGCCAACTTTGCCACACCATAACTTTTGATCCAAGAAGAGTTTGATCATGTTCTTGTACTTTTTGAAAAGGGAAAGATGAGATCTACAACTTTCATGACCAAAGTTTTTCCATTTGAAGCCTTTTTGGATCAAGAATCAAGGCTTGAAAAATGACCTAAAATGATGCATTCTTGAAAAGTCAACTATGCCCAAAAAGTCAACATTTGCAAAAAAACCCTAAATTCTTGATTTCTATGAACCTCAACCTTCTTTCATGATCAAATAAAGATCATATACACTCAAAATGATGAAGATCACCCATTGGTTGGGTCATTGGGGGCCTCAGATGCCCTGATTTTGCACTGACTTGTCCAGAAAGTCAACCCTTGATCAGATGACTTCCCCATGGAATTTCTTCATGAAAATTGATATTCATACTCCCTATACCATATAGAGACCAATGGAAACAAGAATGACCAAAAAATTTGGAGTTATGGCCTCTGAAACCAAAACCCTAATTTTCAGTCAACTGTGCAGTCAAACCTGGCTCTGCATCCACTCAAACCCTAGTTCTTGTGATTCTTTTGAATTCTTGGCTTTGTGAGGATGTACTATGATGCTTGAACATATGTAGACCCCTTTGAATTGATTGGTGACCTTTGGAGTGGCTCAAGAGGCTCTTGGATTGCTCAGATCACAAACCCTAGGTGCAGATGACTTAGAAACTATGCAGTGAATCAAGAATGAGATATGAGATGATATGATTGTGTTTATGCATATGAAATGATCACAAGCCATGGTGTGAATGGGTGAGGGCAAATTTGGGGTGTTTACAATAGCTAGTCACAGCAAGGAAACCGGCGTCCCACTGCTTTTGTACCTCTTCTTTTATCTTCATTGCCATGTCTGGGCGAGTACGGCGCAACTTCTGTTTTACTGGTGGGAAGTCTTCTTTCAGGGGTAGCTTGTGCATGACAATGTCGGTGTCCAACCCTGGCATATCCTGATAAGACCAAGCGAAAACATCCACATATTCCCGGAGCATGTCAATCAGTTTCTCTTTCACTGAATCTTGCAGGCAGGCCCCGATCTTAACCTCTTTCATGACTTCTTCGTACCAAGATTAACCGTTTCAATCTCCTCCTGATGAGGAGTGATAACCTTCTCCTCTTGTCTTAACAACCTGGCTAGCTCTTCAGGTAGCTCATAATCTTCTTCAACCCCTTCATCAGCTTGATTGATTGGATTGTCAAAGTCACACAAAGTCATAGCAGTGTTGTTGTCGGTGCAGTCTGAAGGGAACTTTCTGCAAGGGTTGAGATTGGTTTATTTTAGTGATCAGTTTTATCTTATTTAGAAAAAGTGAAAAATGAAGTTATTTTGTTCTGAAAAACATTGCCATTTTATTTTTGTACAAAAAGAAAAAAATGAAAAACAGTGAGCGGAAAAGAAAAGACTCATTTGCAAAAGATGTCCTGATATTCATTAATTGACCTTTGCACAAAATACAAGATGGCCCGATTACAAAATGAGTCTTGACATCTTGGGCAAGATGCAAGACTTGATGCATGCTTTAAAATACAGGAAATAATAATTACTCTGCAGGAGTAACCCTTATAATTTCCTGGGAAGACAAGTTAAGGACTTGGCTCCCCGGGATCCTTGGACGTATCCAGCTTTCCAGGTTGCGGTCGCTTTCCTCCTCGTCTTCCAAATTGTTCACGGCATCTGGGGTGAGCATTCCCCGCTGACAAACTTGGGCTCCTTTGCGGCCTCTGATTGATCTTGTTGAGTTGGTCTGTAACCCAACCCAAATCGGTCTTCTTTCTTTTCCACGGGCAACAGCTTGCCCCAGCCTTGGGCGGTACCTTCTTCAACAACCTTCCGGGCTTGCTGGTACGATGTTATGGAAGTTCCCAGTACAGCAGATGCTTCATTAATGTTCAAGGCTTCAAACCCTTGGCTCATGGTTTCATGGATCTCCCCGTCCATTTCAATGTACTTATACGTAGCCAGCTGGCTAACAAAGATGTCCTCCTCCCCACAGATGGTGATGATCTGACCTTCCCACTCGAATTTCAACTTCTGGTGAAGGGTAGACGTAACAGCGCCAGCGGCATGGATCTAGGGTCTACCCAACAGACAGCTGTAGGCCGGCTGAATGTCCATCACAAAGAAGGTAGTTTTGAAGGTCTGCGGGCCAATCATCACAGGCAGATCAATCTCTCCAAGCACTGATCTTTTAGAGCCATCAAATGCTCTCACCACCAAATTACTCGGACGTAGTGCCAAGCCATCATACTCCAGCTTCACTAAGGCTTTCTTTGGCAGAACATTGAGTGATGACCCAGTGTCCACCAGTACATGAGATAGAACAGCACCCTTGCATTCCAAGGTGATATGCAAAGCCTTATTATGGTTGCGTCCATCTGTTGTTAAGTTAGCATTGGTAAAGCCCAGTCCATGACTGGTGTTGACATTTGCAACCACAATTTCTAGCTGATTAACGGTAATCTCCTCCGGCACGTATGCTGCGTGCAGGACCTTCAACAATGCGTTCCTGTGAGCTTCAGAACACATCAACAGTGATAATATGGAGATTTTTGAGGGAGTTTGGTGAAGCTGATCCACCACCTTGTAATCACTTCTTTTTATGATTCTCATGAACTCGTCTACATCTTGTTCAAAAGATGTCTTCTGAGTTTCTTTGACAGTTGGCTCTTCAAATACCACACTCTTTCCTTTTGCTTTGGCAGCAGCTTCTGCTTCAACATTAGGTCTTTGTGTTTGTGAGGCAAAAAGGCGTCCGCTTCTGGTGAAGCCTTCGCCTCCCCCAACATTATCAACTTGTGGAGAAGAGGTTGATGAATCCAGAGTGATTTTCTCCCCGTTGCAGTAGAGATCGTAGCCATAATGCCAAGGTATGGCATTACTGCTTTCATAAGGGACTGGTCCAGGCACTGTAATGGCGACCGGACTGATTGCTGCAGAAGAGGGTACTGTGACAGTATGCGGATCATAGTAAATTGTGACTGGTGACCTGGCAGGAGGTGCCACTGTTTGTTGTTGGAAGTTGCTGCTGGGAGGAACATTTGATGGATCATAGTAGATCGTAACTGCTGAGACATCTTCATTAATATTTGCTGGTGTTGTAGAAGATTCTGCTAATAAAATGGATGCTGATGTTGTAGAAGAAATGGCCATTGAAATTTGACTTGTTGAAGTAATGGACGGAGTAACTGCTGATGATATTGATGAATCGGTAGGAATGATTGTTGCTGCTGTTGTAGAAGAATCGGGAATTGCTGTTAAAGGAATTGCTGGATTTGTAGGCGCCATTGTTGAGATTTGAAGGATACCATCCTTAATAAGACCATCTATGCCGCTTCTCAACTTTTCACACCCGTTGACTGCAATGTTGCAATACCCACAACCGAGCTCACACCCGGGGAACACTTGGCATTCTAGAAGCTGAGCTTTAATTTCGACCAAAGGTGTTTGAATCTGTGCAACACTGGTGATCAAGGTAGATGGTTTGTCTTCCTCAATGGCATTAATCCTCGGCCCGCCATGATTAGGCATATGATTCTTGTTGACATTTGGAGGAGGTGCAAAGTTGAGGGCTTTAGAATCCACCAGATCTTGGACTTTCATTTGTAAGGCCCTGCATTTTTCAGTATTGTGACCAGGTGCATTGGAGTGGAAAGCACACCTGGCGTTGACATCATAATTCCTGGGGAGATTGAGGGGATCTGGTGGTGCCAACGTCCTTAACTCAACCAAGTTAAGCTTCAGGAGTTGTGGCAATAAGGAAGCATAAGGCATAGGGATAGGGTCAATCACCCTGTTTGCCTGTGATGGTCTTTGCTGGAAGGGACGCTGTTGTTGGTTGCTATTGTTGTTGTTGTAGGTTCTCTGTTGCGGATACTGAACTTGTTGTTAATATTGTGGTTGTTGCTGAGGATATGCTGATTGTTGAGGAATCAGAGCTGGAATGGTAACAGCTGCTACTGATCTGTGGACATACTGAGGTCTGCCCCTGCTTGCATGAATGGCATTGGTCTCACCGGCTCTTCGGGGTCCCACAAAAGGCTTCCTGGGATTACTGGATGAACTTGCACCATTATTAGAAATTTTGCCCATTTTTAATAGGCTCTCAATCCTTTCGCCAGCTATAACCACATCTGCAAAGCTGGTAGAAGAAAAGGAAGCCAATCTATCAATATAGGTTCCTTGCAAAGTATTCATGAACATGTCGGCCATTTCTCTTTCCGACATGGGTGGTTGGACAGCAGCAGCAAGCTGTTTCCACCTTTGGGCATATTCCCTGAAGCTTTCTCTGGAGGACTGGGACATTCCCATCAGAAGGGTCCTGTTAGGAGCCATGTCCAGATTGTATTAATATTGCCTGATGAAGGCTTCAACTAAGTCCTTCCAGCATCTAATGGTAGCTCTGGTCAAGTGTGAATACCACTCCCTTGAAGCCCCAATCAGACTGTCTTCAAAGTAGAACATCCACAGCTTCTCATCCATAGTATAAGCTTTAAGTCTTCCCAGGAAAGACTGCAGGTGAGTTCGTGGACAAGAGGTTCCATTGTATTTCTCAAAACACGGGGGTTTGAATTTGTGGGGAATTCTCACCCCGTCCACTAGTCCCATATCCATTACATCGAAACCCAAGGAATTCTGGGACTCCAAAGATCTCAACTTCTCAGCAATTTCATCTAACCTCCTATCATAGACTTGGTCTCCAGCTCCCATAACAGTAAACTGCTCTTCTTGGGGTTCTTCCTGCAAGATTCTCCCCCCAACAGTATTTCCTTGCACATTTCTCGGGATATTGACTTCCGGATCTAGATGAGGTCCAAATACTGGTGGATTAACATGAGGCTGGCCCCGCTCATTATTACTAGTTCCTCCAGTTCCAAGATGAGGTTCCTCGGGAGTTTGTCTTTCCACTAATTCCCTTAACCTTTCTTGGCTCTGGGCCAAGCCAGTCATTACAGCCATGAATTGAGTCATTTGGTTTCTCATCTCCACCCTTTCATTAGCCATCTGAGTTCTGACCTCGGTCAGGTCCTGCTGTACTTGCTCCATTTGGATACCAGGAAGGTTGTTGCGAGTAGGGTACCGGTGCGTGCGGTTGACAGGGAACACCCGGCGACGAGCAATATTTCCTGAGATCACAATAAGGTTAGAAACAAAGATAATAACAAGACCTACAAAACAAAACAAAAGTCAGTATGCAATGCAGTATGCTTATTTGTTTTCCAAGGTATCCGACTTGGTTCTTGGTTTTGACCTTTCCAGACCTCGAGGAAGATGCTTGATGTTGCTTGAGAAAAGAAACCCAATGAGAGCAAACTAAATATATTACAAATGATGAACAATACATAGTTTGTTTTACAACACATGCCCCTGGAGGGTCAAAATACAATAAAAAGAAAAGTACATCAAATGGAAATAAACAACAAGCAAAGGATCAAACATCTAGTCTAAACTCATCCTCCTTGACCTCCTTCAGAGGTGCCTCAGTTACTGGACCAGCTGGGTGCTCTGTAATGGTCCTAATGAGGAGGTTCCTGGTGGCAATGGCAGTGGTCAGCTTTTTGTGCCTGTCCTGGTCCTTTGATCTCTTTAATCCAGCTCTGAGCTTCAATTCTGAAATCTCCTTTTGGGCTGCCAACAAAGCTTCTTGCTGCTTCCTTTCATTGGCCTCTAACTGTTCAATCTTGGCTTGAATTCTCTGATCTTCTTGTGTCCAGGCTTCAGTGATCCTGACCCACCTAGCCTGACTTTCTTGCAGATAGAGCTCAGTCCTAGCCTTTTGGATCTTGGCCTCTTTACAGGCATTCTTCAATATTTGCTCCCCAGCTCTTGCTTTCCTGATGTAGTCCTCTGTCTTCTCAATTTTGGCAAGATGCTCTACCCTAAGCTTCTCCAGCCTCTCAATGTCCAAACGACCATCACTCCTTTCCCAAAGGGTCTTCTTCAAAGCTTGAGACAAATTCTCATTCCTTTCCTTTAGCTTCTCAAATTCTTCCAGGCTGACAGTGGCTGCTGGCTATACTGTTGAGGGTCCAGGTATGTCCTCAATGGTGAAAGGCATTCCAGTAATCTGAGCTCTAGTCCAGGACCAATCATAGTACTGAGCTGAAGCAACATTATTACACCTCCCTAGAATAGCCATCCCCTTTGTCTGGATGTTGTCTGACAGTAGTTGAGTTAGGTTTCATTTCACAATACAGGGTCTCAGCTAAATCTTGCACTCTAGGAGGGTGAACCAAAGCATAGCCCAGTTGTCTCTTAAACAACAAAGGATTGTAGTTGATGCAACCCTTTACTCCTATCAGAGGTACATTCGGGTATTATCCACAGCTAGTGATAATGTCTTTGCCTTTGGTGCTCTGGGTGCACCATCTAATATCATCTGAAGCCAAAGCAATAAGCCTCTTAGCCCAATTCTTCTGTTGGTGAGGGTTCAAGAAGGCATCTCATTTAGGTAGGTGTCTGAGCAGCCAGGTGTGAAACAAAGGAGCACAGCATCTCACCAACTTCCCCCTTTGTTTCTCATTCCTCTGATGGATGGAGTAATAGAAATCTCCCAGCAATGTGGGTACTGGGTTCCTCAGAAGGAAAGGATGGATGGCATTCTTGCTAATAAATTTGGGCTCATCTGCAAACAGTATAACCCCATATATGCTGAGGGCTAACAGTGCACAGACTGCCCTCCACTCTCCCAAGGAGGCCTTCAGAATGGCCTGAGAAATCAATAAGTCCAAGTGCAAACCAGGGATCCAAGCTTTTGTTGTCATGCTTTGCTCAATTAAAGCAGGCTCCAGGTATAGTGCTTTTGCTACTTCTCCATTGCTGGGAAAAGTCATCTCTGGGTTGAAAGGGAGTCCACCCCTGATAGGTACTCCAATCAATGAGGAAAACTCTTCCAGTAGAGGCCCTAACTGAAAGTCTAGGAAGGTGAAGCATCTCAAAGGAGGGTCATAAAACTGTAAGCATGTGTGGATCATGCTCCTCTGAGAAGGGTCAAGGTCCATAACCATATCCAAGATACCTCCATAATGCTCTCTAAATAATGGGATGTGGTCAGGTGTGATGAGTGACTGGACCTGCCAGATACCAGTCAACACAGGCTCAAAGAAATGGTAGGATATGTTGCTCTTCCTGGGGGTAGTCATGAATGCTGCTGAAGATGATGAAGATAGGTGCTGATGAAGATCAAGACTGATACTGGAGATGAGCCACTGATAGGCTGGTGCTGGAGATGATGAGAAAAGCTGAAGTAGACAACTGATGAAGCCAACTGAAGCAGAGGTCTATGCAAAAGAAGGGGTCAAAACCAAACCAGATATGAGGTGGATACCCTGAAAAACAAATAAACAAATGTGAAGTGATGCAAATGATGAGTATGCAAATGATATGCAAGGGTTTGTGATCAAGCTGGATCTGATTATCTGTCTTGATATAAGTCCATGTATGTTCAAGAAGTCCAGATGGAGGTTCAGAAATCCAGTAACCAAGGTGGGGGACTCAAATAAAGAGTCACATGTCCAGGGTTAATCACAAGAACTGTCCAAAATGAGGTACTCTTAAACAAAACAAGTAACAGGGTATGATGTGGCCAAGGGTACCTGCAAACCTGTAAACAACCCAACCCCCTCACAGGTGGTGTTCTAGAACAAGGATCCTCAGACTTGGATCAGTTATGAGAAGTGTAAACACTTCTAACCCAGAGGTACAGTGCTTACAATAACCATAAAAGATCCTTCTCTAATTCACCTCAGTTTCTGAAGGTCATAATAAAGGTCATCCAGACTTAGCAGGCTTCCCAGATAGCCCTAGCACTACAGGAAATCTGTAGCACAGAGTTCTCAAGAAGAAACCCACATCTGAACCGTGTTTCATATTCCCGCACCAGACCGAAATGGAATGGGAAAGAACATGAACCACTCTAGCCTAGGTGTCACTCAGGTCCCAGGTATAGGACCTTAATCACTCAATGGAACCCCCACCCATCAAAATAGAAACCAGATCCACAATGATAATGACATTATGAAATATGTAAAACTGTAAAGAAAAGCAATAAATAAAATTGTACATAAAGCAATAAACAAAGCAAATAAACACAATTAGCACATAACACCCCAGTAAACACAAATCAAACAAGCGCTAGGAGGAACCCACAAAAAGAACCGGAAGCCCTGGTTACAGTATAAGGGTCCCCAGCAGAGTCGCCAAGCTGTCGCTCCCACCTGATGACACAGGGCCAAGAGGGGTACATACGCGAACGGTTGGCGAAAGGAGAAGGAATGAATAGAGTCGCCAGCTAGGCATTTTTATCCCGAAGGAAAGGTAATGCTGCATAAACCTAAGAAAAGATGGATAAGACGGTTGCGAACCAGAGAAACTGAGAAAGGGGGTTGGTTACAACCTGGGAAGGTATTAGCACCCAGATTGTCCGTCGTACTCGACGGGATCCACGCTTAAAAGATATGTGTTTAAAGGGGTATTGTCAGTGCAATCTGTGTATCAAAGCTGGAAAAGAATGCAAGTGTCAGTGTAAAAGAAATGTGAAGTGTATAAGAGAAGTGTCAGTGTAGGAAAAGAAAGTGAAGCTCAAGACTATGAGGCTTAAAGAATAATGCAGGAAGGAGGGGGAATATACAGAGACTTTTGTTCGATAACTATTAAGTTATGCCTACGTATCCTCTCGTGCAATGAGGAAGTCAGAACACCGTAGTTTGACTCAAAGAGACTGAAAGATAAATTTACTTGTGAACTGTTTACTTGTCCATGCTCAAGTGTATGACCTGTCTGGCTCAGGTGCAAACTGTCTTGCATTAGACGGAAGAAGCAAGTTCTCGCTTATGAGTGAAGGTGATGAGAAAAGAATCCCGAAGGAGACAATTATTGTTTGTTTTTGATGTTTTCAATCTTTTATTTCTTTTTGGTGTTTGTCATAAGTTAATGAACTTAAGCCTAAATCAAAGGTTAATAAACTCATCACATCCTCCCTCTGATTAGGGGTAATGAGAATACCTTAAGTATGAAGTAAACACCTCACACTTAATCACCATGATGTAGGATTAAGATCATTAACCTACTTGTGATTATTTAGATGTTTTTGGAGTTTTGTTTAGTTTTAAGTAATGAGTTTAAGCCATAATCAAGGATTTAATGGACCCATTACACCATCCTAATAGAAGGATAATAGATGAGAACATTTAAGCTGAGAAAGGCTCCTTAACTTAATCCATGATTAGGGATTAACCTCATGACAAAACAAAGCCTTTATTAAATGGATTTTGGTTAATGATAAGGTTAAGAAGTGGATTTTATGATTTGTAAGACAACTTGAGGGGGACTAGTCCATTAACACTAGGGTTAGTCCTTCTTAACCAATTAAGGAAGAATTAGAACCCTAATGCAAGGCCCAAGTTACAAGCTTGGTGTCTTAGTGATTATTAGATGGATTGATTAAAGGAGTTAAACACATTAAGGGTTTAACACTTAGGATTAAAGTTATACACTCCATCCTAATAGAAGGATGCAGGCATAAGCTTAATCACAAAGCCTTAAAACCTTTAGGGCTTAGCCCTTGATTATGAGATGAGAAGAGAAGACTCAAAGATGACACAAAGGTAAAACTAATGGGGGACTAATCAAACCCTAATTGTGATCATGCTTGGGTTTTCCTAGGGTTAATGAGGCTTGCAAAAGATCTTCAGGAGAAAAGCCACCAGGAAAGAAACAGATGAAAGGAGGAGAAGCAGAAAGAAATAAGACAACTTGCTTCACCTAAGAAGACAAGTTGCCTGAAGAAAGAAAGTAAGAGATGAACATGAATGAGCAAGCTCACTCTAATACAAAGATAAAATGCAGCAATGATGCATAAGAGAGATAAGAAGAGATTGTGAGAAGTGAAGGCAAATTCACTTCTCAAAACAACTTACCACCTGAAAAGTTAGCAAAGGAAATGAAATGCAATGAGAATAAGATGAAATGCCATGATGCAAGACAAAATCAGAAGCATGAACATGATTCTAATGATGCTAAGAGATGATGCAAACACATGTCAAGAGTTGTGGATGATCATACAAGGAGGAGGATGCAAATGAAGCATGCTTTGAACCATGAAAGTTCATGAAAGTTTATGAAATGCAATGGATGCATATCATGGTAAATGAATGATGCAATGATCAAACATGATTCTAATATGTCCTAAGATGTCTTATATGTCATATGGATGCACAAAATTTCATGGCAAGCTCTTGTATGCAAGAAAATGAGAGATGGATGTAAAGGAAGGCAAGAATTAGGGTTTATGCATAACATGCAATACAAAATTCAAAATCAGAAGTAAATGACATGATAAAAAATTGAAATGGGATCAAAGGAGCCCTAACCCTACATAAGTTCACTGCCCAAAGGAGGAGACCTAAATCTTAACCTAATGGAAGTTATGATTTTCTCAAGTCAATTAGGGTTTCAAGGCACTTCAAAAGGAAAAATGCTCATTAAATTGAAAATGAAAGATAAATTCAAACCAATTTTACCCTAAAAACTACATGATATGAAGGATGCAATGCAAGAAGAACCATCATCAAACTCTTCATGATTAGGCAGAATGAATTTTTTCAAGTTAGGACCAAAATATTGCCTTCAAATAACTTTTATTCCAATGTAAAATGTCAAAATACATCAAGGACCAAAAAGAAATTTGTTTGAGAGTTTGATAATGTTTCTAAATGTTTTAAAATGAAATGTGAATTTTTTGGTGATTTTTAAATACCTAAATGCATTTTTAATTAATTAATTTCCATTAACTAATTAAAAATAAACATTTAAATGATTTAAAATTAATTTTTAATGCAAAAAATAAAAATAAAAATATTTTTGGGTTCTGAAAATTAATAAAAGATTTGATAAATATTTTCAGAATTTTTTAATGTGTTTTACTATTTTTAAAAATTCGTAGAAAATAAAACAAATAAAATGAAATAAAAATTAAATAAAAAGAAAGTATGTGCAATGGAGAGTCCAGATTGAATCTGGGCTTGAAGTTGTTGACTTGGCGCCACATCCAATGGCCCAAGTTTAAACCTGACTAATCCTAATTAATTAATTCCTTAAACCCTAATTAAAACTAATCATGAGATCCCAGCCATCCAACACACGCGGGAAAGAGCAATCACACGGTCCACATTCAAACCCCCACTAATTACACAACTAAACCTAATTAGGGCAAATTAAACTCAGACGGCCGGAACAGTGGTTCCGGTCGTCTTCTTCGATGAACCAAAAACCATAGTTTCTTCTATAGGTCACCAAACCTCAAATTTCTTTCACAAAAATGATCCTCACATCAATCTAAACCTAAACCCTCACCTGAAACTCATTTGTTTCACTTCATAAGCATGAATCGAAGAAAAATATGAAACACGGGCAAAAGTTCAGAGACTTCATACATGGTGGTTTATTCACCATTTTCAAAAGCAAACACATCCCCATGATCAGGGGAACATACAGAATCATAAAAGAACTTAAAAACTAAATTCTGGAAAAAAAGTTCTTCATGTTACCTGAGATGAAGACTCTCTGATTCTGAGCTTTCTGGACTCTCCCTTTGTGCAAACCCACTTCTTTGAACACCCTGATGATGAAATGAAGCTTAGGAGGCTTTGATAATGGCTGGTTTGAAAGCTTCAATTCTGGTGTAGCAGAAATGGAAGGTTGAATATGTGATGATTTAGGCTGTTTCAAGGGGTGATTCTTGTTCTGAGGATGATTTGTGATTTGTTGGTGAAAGAAAACTGGAAGTTTGAAGGCTGTGTGAAGAGTTTCGAAGAGGAGAAGTTTTTGACAGTTTTTGGGAAGGCTGGATTGTGGGAAGTTTCTGGCTTGTGTGTGGCTTGTTTTATGATCCTTATACAAATCCTAAGTTATTGGAATGAGTCAGAAGACTTGACATGCACTGTGGGAATGGTATGGGGTGATTGGCCAAAAAGTCAATGTTAGGTGTACTTCAAGCATGGGCCATGGCAGAAGAAATCTAAAGGGTGTATCTGCCTCAGCTGAGTTTGAGGATGACCCTTGGATGGTTTATGATAGACTGCAACACTTGGATTGCAAGATAACATGTGTTTTGCCAATTTCCAACTTTGTGCATCTTTGATTTTTGGTCATGGGCATGTCTCATTCCTTGGGCAATATGCAGCAAAATGCACCATATAATGTTGCTATGACACTTTGATATTGATTAGAGATCAAACAAAACCATAGGAACCCTTCTTGCAAGATTTCCCTCTTTGGTGCAAAAGTGAAATTTATGTGATTTTGTCCAACTTTGCAAGGTCATAACTTTTGATCCAAAATGAATTAGAATGAGTTCTTGTACTTTTTGAAAAGGGAATGATCCAATCTACAACTTTCATGACCAAAGTTTTTTCATTTGAAGCATTTTTGAATCAAAAAGAGGAGGTTGAAAAACTTTCCCAAAATGGCAAGTTTACATTACAAGTCACTTTCCCAAAAAGGCAACTTTGCAAATGGCTTGAAATTCTTCAATTTTGTGATCTTCTAACATCTTTTATGATAAAATAAAGATCATACACATTCAAAATGAAGGAGAACCCCCTTTGGTTGGGTCATTGGGGGCCTCAGATGCCCTGATTTTGCACTGACTTGCTCAAGAAGTCACCTCTTGATCAGATGCCTTCCCCATTGAATTTCTTCATGAAAATTGGTATGCATGATCCTCATAACATATAGAGACCAATAGAAACTAGAATGACCAAAAAATTTGGAGTTATGGCCTCTAAAACCAAAACCCTAATTTTAGGTCATCTGTGCAGTTAGTGATTCATTGACTTCTTTGATCTTGGGAGGATATAATATGATGCTTGATTATACATGGACCCCTTTGAAGTGATTGATGACCTTTGGAGTGGCTCAAATGGCTCAGGGATTGCTCAAATCACAAACCCTAGATGCAGATGACTTAGAACCAATGCAATAAAGCAAAAATGCAATATGAGATGATATGATTGAACTTATGCACATGAAAAGATCACAAGCCATGGTGAAATGAGTAAGGGAAAATTTGGGGTGTTTACAGCTGCCCCTATTCAAACATGAGTTAGCTGTGCAGGATGTAAGCAACGGCTTAACAGGCAAACAAGATAACTTGTGGTTGAATACCAAAGACAGTCCAAAATTTGCACTCACAGAATGAAGAAGAAAAGGGATATAGATTGTAAAAGAAAATAAAGTATGTTTATAAAGTGCGGGCGACGGAGGACGACCGTCGAGCAGAGGACGATTGCTGAGGATGAAACAAAGGCGGGGACGACCGACATGCTGGGGAAAGTAATAAGATTCTCCGGGGATTGAAGGTAAATGATGGGGACGACCATCGGGCTGAAGAAATAAATGATGAGGGACGGTCATCAAAGGTGAAGGACGATCACCTAGCAGGGGACGACTGCTCTATTGGGGATAAGATGAGGGACGGTCATCTAAGGTGAAGGACGATCACCTAGCAAGGTACGGTTGTCGAAAGTATCGCAACATAGGACGAATGCCGGATAAAAAGGTCAACGATGGGGACGGCCATCGGATAAGCATGATGAAGGACGATCATCAAGAGGCGAAGGACGATCACCTAGCAGGGTACGGCTGCTCTGAGGGTTTATCATGACATAGGACGAATGTCAGATAACAGAATCGACGATGGGGACGACCATCGGATAAAACGATGAAGGACGATCATTACAAGGGTGAAAGACGATCACCTAGCAGGGGACGGTTGCTAAAAATATCACGACATAGGACGAATGTCGGATAGGAAGGGGTTCTAATGAATAGAGACTCCGCTGGGGGATGATGAAGGACGATCATCAAAAAGGTGAAGGACGATCACCTGGCAGGGTACGGCTGTCGAAAGGTATCATGACATAGGACGAATGTCAGATAGGAAGGAAATAGTTTAACAAGGTTTGCCGGGAATTCTTCTGGGGAATGGCAGACACAGACGAGTGTCTAATTTCATGAAGACATAAGTGTTTGACATGGTGTATAGATTAAAGATGCGGACGAGCATCCTTAAGACTATGATACAGACGAGTATCGGTAGAAACAAACGTTGACGCATGTTCAGAGATGATGATACGGGCGAGTATCAACTAGTTAACAAAGAACACGGACGAGTGTTGATTCTGAGGGGATTTAAGCGGTGTATACGAGATACGGACGGGTATCTGAAATAAGTAAACATGAGTGAGACACAAACGAGTGTTCGACTTGCTAGGGAGAGCACGACACAGACGAGTGTCGGAAAAAGTGTATTATAAACAAGTATCTGGTTTGCAAAGTGTTTAGGCAACTGTGCTGGGGAAGGCGACACAGACGGGTGTCAAGGAAGTGTGTAGATATATGTAAACATGTGTTTGCGAGTGCAAATGGGATGCTTTGGCTTTCTACTGGGGATATGACACAGACGAGCGTCAAGAAACATCTGTAATGTATAAGCATCTGTTTGCTCGGGCAATTTTACTGGGAAATGATGACATGGACGAGTGCCAAAAGGAGCATGTAACTGTATTTGTGAGTGTAAAGGAAATGCTTTAACATTCTGCCGGGGAGTTTGGGAAGTATTTTGTATATTGTTGATGGAACGTCAGTATTTACAAGTGTTCAGTTCGACACATGGCTTATGATTATGCAATATGTTTGATTTTTGCCGTAATGCTCCGTATTTGGACGGAATGCTACGCTCTGGGGGGAAAATATGATGCAAATGCTATGATCATGCAAAGATACCGATCCGGGATTCGGATCCCGTTGCTGTAGAGATCCCTGGCTGATCTGCTTGAAGTGGATGTCCCAGCTGGGGATGAGATCATTGGTAGATCTGACATATATGACTCTGTATGGGGAAGTAGGTCATTGATAAACCTATCTTGGTGGTGAGGCACCCAGCTGGGGTCTGTAGAAGCTTTTGTCACTCTGTTGTGAGATCTTCAGGTATTGCTCTTCTGGATAGAGACTGAAACTCTACGGGGAAATGGTTCCCTATTTTTGCACTTGGCTGAGGAGGAGTGATGACTAGCAACTCGGCTGGGGAGAAAGCAGTTCTGGTGTTGTTTGGAAGATGTATGGTGCTTTGACAGCTTGCTGGGGAGGAACTTTCATGCCCCATGATGCGTTTTGACCTCTTGCAATCCTGTATGACAAAGAAACGTACAAGTATCCCGAGGTATCCCTTACTGGATTCCGTCATAGGAATTTTGACACTCCCGAGAGTTAATATATTTCCTGCAAGCATGTAGTTTAGAAAAGACGCATCTGTATTTATGCAATCATTATATTAAGGACATCGGACATTTTTTGCAACAAATAGAATGTATGAGATGAAACGTGACTGAAAATCTGATTTTATTAATTTGTGTGCCCTGAATTGGCAAGATACAGTCAAAGAAACGGATCTCCTGAAATGAGGAGATCGTTACAAATAGAGAGACAAAAAGATGCTGGCAATATTGATGACGCTTCAAGGAGCTTCCCTTTTTGCTATGACTCGTATGACATTTGACGTTCTTCTCATCTTGCTTTCTGAAGAAGGCTGATTCTGAACGAAGCTCGACCCTTTCGGAGTTTACCCTGCTGTAAGTGATACAGACGAATTCAGAATGCAGTTGTTCGCTTATTCCCTTATTTTGCGTGGATCGCCCTTTCGGGTTTTCAATCCACCCGGATACCCATTTTACCTGAGTTGTCCAAGGCGGCTTTTCAACTCAGCGGGTGTACATTTCTTTATTTATTATCCCTTATTTTTGCCCGAGTCTTTTATTCTGTTTTTGACTCGCCGGGATGCCCTATTTTTGCCTGGACTTACATTCTGTTTTTATGTCCAGCGGGTCATTTTATGCGAAGTATTTTTTAACTGCATCTGAATTCACAGGGGACAGGAAATCTTCACCATCCATAGTACTGAGCATCAGTGCTCCACCGGAGAAAAATTTCTTTACTATGAATGGACCATCATAATTCAGATTCCATTTGCCTCTGTGGTCTGTATGAGGAGGAAGGAGTCTTTTCAGCACAAGATCTCCTACTTGGTACTCTCGAAGCCTGACTTTCTGATCGAAGGCTTTCTTCATTCTTTTCTGATACAGCTGCCCATGACAAATTGCAGCCAATCTCTTTTCTTCAATCAGACTCAGTTGTTCGTATCGGGATCGGACCCACTCTGCTTCGTTCAATTTGACATCCATTAATACCCGTAGGGAGGGTAATTCAACTTCAACAGGTAAAACTGCTTCCATACCATACACAAGCTGATACGGTGTTACCCCAGTGGATGTTCTGATCGACGCACGGTACCCATGCAGGGCAAATGGTAGCATTTCATGCCAGTCTTTGTAGGTAACTACCATCTTCTGTACAATCTTCTTGATATTCTTGTTAGCTTCCTCTACCGCGCCATTCATCTTTGGCCTGCAAGGAGAAGAATTGTGGTGTTGGATCTTGAGGTCCCGGCATAGTTCTGCCATCATTTTGTTGTTCAAGTTGGAACCATTATCAGTAATGATTCGTTCGGGAACTCCATACCGACAGATGATGTCTCTTTTCAGAAATCGGGCTACCACTTGCTTGGTGACATTTGCATAAGAAGCTGCTTCAACCCACTTGGTAAAATAGTCAATGGCAACCAGGATGAATCTGTGGCCATTTGAAGCAGTCGGCTCAATCTTGCCAATCATATCAATGCCCCACATGGCAAAGGGTCAGGGTGAAGACATCACATTCAAAGGATTTGGAGGCACATGCACTTTATCTGCGTAAATCTGGCATTTATGGCATTTCCTGGCATAAGCACAATAGTCTGCATCCATTGTGATCCAGTAATAACCTGATCTTAGCAACTTTTTAGCCATGGTATGTCCTCCAGCATGGGTACCAAAAGATCCTTCATGCACCTCGTGCATTAACAAGTCTGCTTCTGTCTTATCGACACATCTGAGAAGTACCATATCAAAGTTTCTCTTATACAGGGAATCGTCAGCATTCAGGAAGAAACTACCAGCTAGCCTTCTTAATGTCTTCTTATCTTTGGAAGATGCCCCAGGTGGGTATGTTTGATCCTCCAAGAAGCACTTAATGTCATGGAACCAAGGCTTATCATCTTTGACAACATCTGCTGAAAATACATATGCTGGTCTGTCAAGTCTGGATACTGAAATTCGAGGTACAAAGTTGGCAGCTTGGACTTTGATCATGGATGAAATGGTAGCCAGAGCATCCGCAAACTGATTTTCGTCTCGAGGGATATACTCAAGCTTGAATGTTGTGAAGAAAGTCAATAACCTCCTTGTATAATCCCGGTAAGGTATCAGATGATCTTGGTGGGTGTACCATTTGTCGTTGGTTTGATTGATTACCAGAGCTGAATCTCCGAACACAGTCAAAGTCTTGATCCTGAGGTCAATGGCTTCCTCAAGACCCATGAAGGTGTTCTTGGACTTTTTAGAAAGCTAATAGTGTCCTCTAATCAACCCTTTTTGTCCCATTTCCATATCATTTACCATTTTCAAATTATGAGCTTTGGAAAAGTTGACTTTTTGTTGACTTTCAAAATGACCTATAATGCCTTAGCTCATACCTTCTAAATGAAGCATTTTTAGGCTTGGCTTGTGAGACACAAAGTTGAAGAGAATTGAATTTCCTTCAATATTAGATTTGGATGGGAATTTTTTTATAAATTATGTGAAAGTTATGGCTGATCAAAGTTCAGTTGACGTTTCCTATGAAAACCCTAATTTAGAAACTCTTGATTCTTGATGATTCTGAGGTTTCCTTGATGAATCATGATTAACCCTTGATCAAATGATGAATTTCACATCATAAAATTGAAGTTTACCAAAAATCTTGAAGTTTGACTTTGAGTTGACCACAGTTGACCTCAGTTGACTTTTTGACCAAGTTAACTGATTTTTGGGTATCTGAGCATCTGATTGGCCAAAGTTGTTGAGAAAGATTTGAAACTTGACATGAGGATACTTTAAGGTATGTGAGATGTTATGAAGTCCACTTGAGGCCTTGGAAGTCCACTTTGCTTGGGGAAACTCAAAACCATAGTTCTAAGATCCATTGTTCAGGAGGATGCTTTATCTGGTGAAACCTTCACTCCTTTTGACCAATTGAGAATCTTGTTACTATTAAGAGACCTCTTGAAACACATGGTCTTGAATGTGTGAAGGCAAATTTTGGGATACAACAGACATGATTTGAGCTTGTATTGTGGATCTGAAAGTTTGATGTTCATTTTTATTTTCTTCGACCCGTGAGCTATGTTGTTTGTTTGATTATTTTGATATTGGATTCGTAATCAGCATGTGAAATTGTGTGGATCTGGAGCTTTGTGTGAATTTCTGGTTAGTTTCGTTCTTGTGTATGCATTTTTCGGTGACTGGAGTTAGGCCTCCGTCACCAGATTTGTTTCAAGGAAGGTGATGATATGAAGAAGAAGATGAAATCTCCTCCGTCCTTTTATTTGATCCAACACATGAAAACCTGCCAGCACATTAAAATAAGCGTGCGTTTCACATGGTTTTATGTTTTCACAATTATTCCAGGTGTTTTCTTGTGTATGATAATTATGGTGTGCGTGCATTGTGAGGCTTTGATTGTGTTGACTAGTTGGATCTATGGACTTTTTCACGCGCGTTTGATTAATCCCATGGTTCTGATTGATGCTGACTTTTGCCTAGGGTTTACTATAATGCATTGACTACGCTGAATCTTTATCGGGCTCAAATTTCTTTTCACGCCCCCTTCCCTTGGCCTACTTTTATTTTGAACTGATATGGGCCTGCTATTCTCACCTCCTTGGTCTTATTTCATTTTATTTTATTTCTTTTTTTCAGCTTCATTTTAATTTTTTAAAAATAGCTATTGGTATTAAAAATTTCCAAAAAATATCAGGAGTGATATTTAGGGTTTTCTATAATTTATCCAAATTTTATTTTTCATTTTTCTTTTATTTTAATAGCCTGAATTAATTTTGCATTTAATTTCTTCTTATTTGCTTTATAATTTGTACACCTTGCCTTGTAGAATTTTTATCTTGAGTTTAAAAATAGGGTTGATGCTGATTATTTTTGCCTTGCTTTGCTAACATGATGAAGTACTTAGTTGATTTTTCTCATAATTTTTAGACGTTGTTTGCCTGGTGTGTGACTTGTTGCTTCATGTGTAAGGAAATGAAACCCTAATTATACTTTGACCATTTAATTAATTGACTTTGCTTCTGATTTTGGTCATGTGACTTTTCCATGTTGATTATATAAGTTTGAGATTCTTTTTTGCTTGTTGGCTTAATTTTTGAAGCATGGTCACTGATTGTTTGAGGATTGGTCTTAACTTTCCCTATTTGATGTTGTTTTTGAACCATATTTGTTTGCTTTATTAGAAAGGCACTTGTTCCATCTCTTAGGATCTTGTTGATGATTGATAACATGATGTTTGATCCCTGGTTTTAATATGTGAGCTTCACTCTATCTTGTATGATGCTTACCTTGTGCACTAAATAACACTTTCACAAGTATGCTTCACTTCACTTCACACTTCTCATGTCTCCTCTAATGGACCTAGTATGTGCTTGAATTCTTTGATTGATGTTTATATCTTCTTCTTAGGAACTTAATCAACATATTTAACTTCTGACTTTGGTGATACTTAGTGATTTTAGACTTGTTTGCTTCTCTTAATTACATGTTCTTATCTCAGTTCTTCATGTATGCTTTGCTTGTGGTCCGTGAGATTTATTTCATTCCGTTTGGTGTGAGTTTTTATAACTAACATTAGGAATTTTACATGATCATTAGATTTTGGTTTTGTTGGTTTGTAATGTTCTTTCATTGTTTGAACCTACTTGATCTTTTCTTGTCATTTGTTGATGTTTCTAACACTTTCAGGGGCTATGGTAAGTAAGAGGTGTGGATGACATTTCTACATCTCAAACTTCTTTCTCCTCTTTATTTTATGCTTTCTACTTGTTCTTGAGATGAGCTTATGCTATCATTTGTTCAACTTCTTTTCATCCCTTTTAGAAACAACTTAACTTATTTAAGAGAAGTAAGTTGTTTTCTACCTCCTTTCTTCTTCTTCTCTTCTTCTTTTTCTTTTCTTCTTTCCCTCCTCTTCTTTAGGATAGATTCAAACCATACTAACCTAGGACTCCTATGAATGATAACATTAGGATTTGTTAGCCTCCCTCTAGTTCTTTTACCTATAAGATCCTTTGGTTCTTTCTCTTTCTCATCTTCAACAAAAACCTAAAAAACACTTAATAATGAGTGAAGTAGTCTTGTGTGTATGGACTTATTCCATGGGACACTTGTATTCACCCCATCTTGGTGGTGGTACAACCTTGTCTAGCATGATGTACAAGTCTAATCATGAGACTATTTTTCACAAACAAAATCATAAAAAAAAATTCTTTAAAAAACTCAAACAAAGAATAATCGTCTCTCCTTCAGGACTTCTTTTCTCATCACCTTCACTCTTAACGTAAGAACTTGCTCCTACTTTTCACTTTGTAAGACGATTACACACTCGTCGTCCGAGCTTGGAATACTTGAGCATTGACATAAGCAGTTCAAGCTTTAAAACACAAGCCATTTCCCTCCCTAGTTAGGGGAACTATGACGACTCTGATCCTCATTTCCAGATGAGGTACGTAGGCAGCAGGGTAGGGCCCGTTCGAGCTCTCTTTTATTTTCCCTACATTTCCCCCCTTTATTTTCTTTTCTTATCCATTTTCAGTCTTTCTTTTTGCAGCACCTTTCATTTCTTCACCCTTTGAAATCGTTTCTTTGCAAGCGTGGATCTCGTCGGGTACGACAGATGATTTGGGGTGCTAATACCTTCTCAGGACGTAACCGACTCCCAAACCCATTTCTTTGGTTCGCATGACCTTTTTCCTTCCTTTTATTTTCTTTGGTTTATGCAACATTACCTTTCCCGTTCCTTCAGGATAAAAATGTCTGACTGGCAACTCTACTTTTTTCGCACCACTTTCGCGTTTGTACCAGGATGGAAATCCAGGGAGCGACAGTTGGCGACTCTGCTGGGGATAGAACCCACAATCTTTGGTTTCCCCTATGAGAGTCTCTCCTAGCACTTGCATATTTCTGTTTTATTGGGTGTTTGATTGTTGGTAGTAGTGTGTTTATTTTATTACTTTATTTACAGTTTTCAGTATTTTATTTCCATGCATCATATTATTACTGGACTGTCTGGACTAGATTTTCTGTTTGGTGGGATTGGGGATACTGTTACTGTGAGATGAGCCCAATACAAAGGCTCGAGTGAACCCTAGGACTTATCATGGACAATCACTTTGGCTTCATGATATCTTGTCATGCGGGTAGTAGTGCGTTCACACCTAGATTTGCGACCGTCTTGGGAGTGTCTTAATATAAGGGTCTTCTCTACTTCATTACATGACCTTGATAGTTATGTATAGCTGGGGACCGATCATTGAGAACCTTTGTGGAAACATCCCTCTCTAGAGGTGACAGTGGCAGACCATATTCTGTGGCAAACCCATTCGCACCCGAGGGCCCACTTGGAACTCACATAGGATGGTCGGGATCTCTTATAGGAACTTAGTCAAAGCATCTGGTCGTATGACAATTGTAAACACCCCAAATTTGAACTCACTAAGTTCACACCATGGCTTGTGATATTTCATATTTACATTAGTTTAAGCATATCATTTCATGTTGCATTTTTGCTTCACATTAGTTCAAGTTCATCTGCATCCAGGGTTTGTGACTTGAGCCATCCAAGATCCATCTGAGCCACTCCAAAGGCCATTAATCATTTCAAGGGGGTCCATGTATGTTCAATAATCATATTATATCCCTCAAAGATCAAGGAAGTCAAAGAATCACAAGAACTGGCAAAGCATGGAAGTAGAGCTAGGGTTTCACTGCACAGATTACCTAACATTAGGGTTTTGGTTTCAGAGGCCATAACTCCAAATTTTTTGGTCATTATTGTTTCTAATGGTCTCAATATGTTATAAGGATCATGTGTACCAAGTTTGATGAAGAAATTCATTGTGGAAGTCATTTGATCACTGGGTAACTTCTTGAGCAAGTCAGAGCAAAATCAGGGCATCTGAGGCCCCCCAACATGGAACCAAAGTAGATTTTTCATCAAATTGAAGTTATATGATCTTTATTTGATCATTGAAGTGCTTAGAAGTTCACAAAATTGAAGAAAAGTGGGATAAACCAAAAGTTGCCAAAAATGAAAATGACTTGTAATGTAAACTTTCCATTTTGGGAAAGTTTTTCAACCTCCTCTTTCTCAACCAAAAATGCTTCAAATGAAAAATTTTTGGTCATGAAAGTTGTAGATTGGATCATTCCCTTTTCAAAAAGTACAAGAACAAGATCTAATTCATTTTTGAACTTAATTTATGGCTTGTCAAAGTTGGCAAAAAATCCCATAAATTTCAAGAATGCACCAAAAGGGATTCTTTGCAAAACCACTTGCCAAGGATTTTTGTGACTTCAAACACACTTCAATACATCATAACATCATAGTGCATTGCATCTAGATCAGAATTGCCCAAGGAATTGCAAGATTACATGCCTTGAACATCAAGATTTCTCAAAGGGGCCAAAACTTCACATAATTGCAAAACACCCCATAACTTTATTCCCACATGCTGAATTGTCTCAAGATTGAATTTGTGGACATCCATGAAGTCAGCTGCGCATGGACATGCCCAAAGGCCAGCTGCATTCTTGCCCATACCTCAAGTACAAGAAATGTTGACTTTATGCAAATTCACCCATACCAATCAGCTGCAGCCACCACCCACTCTCTGCCCAACCAGAACACTACAAGCATGCCTCAAGGGTCACTTTTCATAACACACACAAGCAAAACTCTTAATTAGGGTTAGGGCATCTTTTGAATTAGGGCCATTGGATCTGTCTTTCCCGCGTGAGATGGAGGGTGGAGATTAGCTCATTAGTTATTAATCTGGATTAATTAATTAGTTAATTAGGTTTAATGAAATTTGAATGCTGACCATTGGATGTGGCGCCAGTCAACCCTAGAAACCCCAGATTCAGTCTCAGCCTTTCTTTGCGTTTACTTTTGTTTTATTTAATTTTATTTCATATTTTTTCTTATTTATTTTGTTCCATTTATTTAAAATAGCTAAAAATTTCCAAAAATATTTTTATTCTGCATTTTGATTTTAAATAATATTTTTAACCCAAAAATATTTTTATTTTTATTTTTCACATTAAAAAATCATTTTTTAAACATTTAAATGTTTATTTTAATTAATTAATGAAAATTAATTAATTAAAATATCATTTAGGTTTCTTAAAAATCCCAAAAATTTCATATTGCATCTTTAAACATTTAGAGACATTTTCATACCATCCACACAAATTTCTTTTTGGTTTTGAATCATCTTTGATAATTTTTCTTGAATTTAGGGTTCATAAAATCCTATTTTTGAACCCTAACTTCAAGAATTCTTTTCTGCCTAACCAAGAATGATATGAAAATGGTTCTTTTTGAATTGATCTTCATTTGAGATGTAGTTTCTAGCATAATTTTGTCACAAATTTCTTCTGCCTTTTTGAATTGATTTGCATTTTTTCCCTTTAGGTACCATAAAACCCTAGATAACTTAGAAAAATCATAACTTTCAGTAGGTTAAGAGTTAGGTCTTCTCCTTTGGGGTATGAAATCATATGGGGTTAGGGTTCTTTTGATCCCATTTTAATTTTTTTATCTTGTCATTTTCTTCTGTTTTTTTTGAGTTTTGCATCTTATGTTGCATGAAAACCTTATTTTTTTCATCTTCATTTGCATACATCTTGCATATGCTTGCATTCATGAACTTGCCATGACATTTTATGCATTCACATGACTTCTAAGACATCATAGGACACATTAGAATCATGCTTGATCATTTCTTCATCCATTTGACATGTTATGCATCGATTACATTCCATGAGCATTCATGAACTTTCATGCTTCTTTCATGCTTCATTTGCACTCTCATCACTTGTATGATCATTCATATCTCTTGACATGCTTTCATATCATCTCATAACATCATTTGCATCATGAATATGCTCCTGGTTTTGGTTTGCAACCTTACATACATTTCCTTTGCATTCCATTTCATTTCTTTATGTTAACTTTTCAGGTGGTAAGAACTTTGAGAAGTGAATTTGCCTTCACTTCTCACAATCTCTTCTCATCTCTCTTATGCATTCATTGCTGCATTTTACTTTTGCTTTAGAGTGAGCTTGCTCATTCATGTGCCTTCTTCACTTTCTTTCTTCAAGTAACTTATCTTCTTAAGTGAAGTAAGTTGACTTGCTTCTTCTGCTTCTCCTCCTTCCATGTTGCTTTCTCCTTGGTGGCTCTTCTTGAAGATCTCTTGCAAGCTTCATAAACCCTATGAACACCCAAGCATGTTAGCAATTAGGGTTTGATTAGTCCCCCCATTAGTTTTACCTTTGTGTCATCTTTTTGTGTCTCTCCTCTCATCTCATAATCAGGGACTAAACCTTTAAGGTTTTAAGGCTTTGTGATTAAGATTATGCCTGCATCCTTCTCTTAGGATGGAGTGTATAACTTTAATCCTAAGTGTTAAACCCTTGATGTGTTTAAATCTCTTAATCAACTCATCTAATAATCACCAAGACATAAAGCTTGTAACTTGGGCCTTGCATTAGGGTTCTAATTCTTCCTTAATTGGTTAAGAAGGACTAACCCTAGTGTTAATGGACAAGTCCTCCTCAAGTTGTCTTACAAACCATAAAATTCACTTCTTAACCTTACCATTAACTAAAATCCACTTTAATAAAGGCTTTGTTTTGTCATGAGGTTAATCCCTAATCATGGATTAAGTTGAGGTATCTTCCTCAGCTTGAATGTTCTCATCTATTATCCTTCTATTAGGATGGTGTAATGGGTCCATTAAATCCTTGATTATGGCTTAAACTCATTACTTAACATGAAAAAAAAATACCAAAAACATCTAAATAATCACAAGTAGGTTAATGATCTTAATCCTATATCATGGTGATTGAGTGTGAGGTGCTTACTTCATACTTAAGGTATCTCATTACCCCTAATTAGAGGGAAGATGTGATGATTTTACTAACCCTTGGTTTAGGCTTAAGCTCATTTTCTTATGACAAACTCCAAAAGCAATAAAAGGTTGAAAACTAAAAAAAAACAAACAATAATCGTCTCCTCCGGGATTCTTTTCTCATCTCATTCACTCATAAACGGGAACCCGCTTCTTCCGTCTAATGCAAGACAGTTTGCACCTGAGCCAGACATGTCATACACTTGAGCATAGACAAGTAAGTAGTTCACAAGTCAATTTATCTTTCAGTCTCTTTGAGTCGAACTACGGTGTTCTGACTTCCTCATTGCACGAGAGGATACGTAGGCATAACTTAACTATTATCGAACAAAAGTCTCTGTATATTCCCCCTCTTCCAGCATCATTCTTTAAGCCTCATTCCTGAGCAATTCACTTCACACTTCTTTTACACTGACACTTGTATATTCTTTTCAAGCTTTTGCACACAGATAGCACTGACACTACCCCTTTAAACACAAATCTTTCAATCGTGGATCCCGTCGAGTACGACGGACAATCTGGGTGCTAATACCTTCCCAGGTTGTAACCAACCCCCTTTCTCAGTTTCTCTGGTTCGCGACCGTCTTATCCATATCTTTCCTAGGTTTATGCAGCATTACCTTTCCTTCGGGATAAAAATGCCTAGCTGGCGACTCTTTTTCAGTTCATCTTCATGTTCTCTCTTTCGCCGACCGTTCGCGTCTTTACCCCTTCTGACCAGGTGTCATTTGGTGGGAGCGACAGCTTGGCGACTCTGCTGGGGACCCTTATACTGCAACCAGGGCTTCTAGTTCTTTTTGTGGGTTCCTCCTAGCGCTTGTTTGATTTGTGTTTACGGGGGTGTTATGTGCTAATTGTGTTTATTTATATGCTTTATTTATTGCTTTATGTACAGTTTTATTTACTGCTTTCTTTACAATTTTTTATACATCATACTGTCATTATCATTGCTGGATCTGGTTTCTATTTTGGTGGGTGGGGTTTCACTGAGTGATTAAGGTCCTATACCTGGGACCTGAGTGACACCTAGGCTAGAGTGGTTCATGTTCTTTCCCATTCCATTTCGGTCTGGTGCGGGAATATGAAACACGGTTCAGATGTGGGTTTCTTCTTGAGAACTCTGTGCTATAGATTTCCTGTAGTGCTAGGGCTATCTGGGAAGCCTACTATGTCTGGATGACCTTTATTTTGACCTTCAGAATCCGGGGTGAATTAGAGGAGGATCTTTTTTGGTTATTGTAAACACTGTACCTTCGGGTTAGAAGTGTTTACACTTCTCATAACTGATCCAAGTCAGAGGATCTTTGTTCTAGAGCATTACATGTGAGGGGGTTGGGTTGTTTACAGGTTTGCAGGAACATTTGGCCACATCATACCCTGTTACTATATTGTTTAAGAATACTTCACTTTGGACAGTTCTTGTGATTAACCCTGGACATGTGACTCTTTATTTGAGTCCCCCACCTTGGTTACTGGATCTCTGAGCCTCCATCCGGACCTTTGAACATACATGGACCTTTACCAAGGCAGATAATCAGATCCCGCTCTTGATCACAAACCCTTGCATATCATTTGCATATATCATCATTGCATCATTTAACATTTGTTTATTTGTTTTTCAGGGTATCCATCATATTATATTTGGTTTGGTTTTGACCCCTTCTACTGCTTAGACCTCTGCTTCAGTTATCTTCTTCAGCATCTGCTTCAATTATCTCCCTCACCACTTGCATCAGTCTATTAGAGACTTACCTCCAGCTTCTCAGTCTGTGATCTTCATTAGTATTTGACTTCAGCTTCTTCATCAGCACTCATGGATATTCCAAGGAAAAGCAACATATCTTATCACTTCTTTGAGCCCTCCTTGACTGGTATCAGGCAGGTCCAATCTCTTATTACACCTGACCACATCCCACTATTCAAAGAGCACTATGGGGGTATTTTGGACATGGTCATGGATCTTGATTCATCTCAGAGGAGCATGATCCACACATGCCTGCAGTTCTATGACCCTCCTCTTAGGTGTTTCACCTTTCCTAATTTTCAGATAGGACCACTATTAGAATAGTTTTCCTTATTGATTGGAGTTCCTATCAGAAAAGGAATTCCTTTCAACCCAAAGATGACTGCTCCCAGAAGTGAAGAGATAGAAAGGGCATTACATTTGGAGCATGCCCTCATTGAGCAAAACATGACAACAAAAGTTGGGATTCCTGGTTTACATCTGGACTTCTTGATTTCTCAGGCCACCCTGAAGGCTGCAGTGGGAGAATGGAAGGCAGTCTGTGCACTCTTAGCCCTCAGTATATATGGGGCTATTTTGTTTGCAGATGAGCCCAAGTTTGTGAGTAAGAATGCCATCCACTTGTTCCTGCTGAGGAACCCAATGCCTACATTGCTAGGGGATTTTTACTACTCCATCCATCAGAGAAATGAAAAACAAAGGGGAAGCTAGTCAGATGTTGTGCCCCATTATTCTACTCTTGGCTACTCAGACACTTGCCTAAGTCAGATGCCTTCTTGAACCCCCATCAACAGAAGAACTGGGCCAAGAGGTTCATTGCCTTAACATCAGATGATATCAGATGGTGCACTCAGAGCACCAAAGGCAAGGATATTATTACCAGCTGTGGGCAATACCCTAATGTGCCTCTAATAGGAGTAAAAGGTTGCATCAATTACAACCCTTTATTGTTTAAGAGACAATTAGGATATGCCTTGGTTCATCCTCCCAGAGGACAAGATTTAGCTGAGACCCTATACTGTGAAGTTCAACCTAATTCAGCTGTTGTCAGACAAGCTGCCTGGGCTTGGGACAACATCCAGACCAAAGGGACATCCATCCTTGGAAGGTGTAACAATATTACTTCAGCCCAGTACTCTGACTGGTCCTGTGCTAGAGCTCAGATCACCAGGATGCCTTTCACCTTGGAAGACACCCCTGGGCCCTCTACAGTGCAACCTGCAACAACTGTCAGCCTAGAGGAATTTGAAAAGCTGAAGGAAAGGAATGATCAGCTAGCTGAAGCCCTGAAGAACACTCTCTGTGAGAGAAACGACAGTCGTCTAGACATTGAAAGATTGGAAAGGCTCAAGACTGAGCATCTGACCAAGATTGAAAGGACATATGACTATATCAGGAAGGCAAGAGCCAGGGAGTTGATATTGAAGAATGCCTGCAAGGAGGCCAAGATTCAGAAAGCTAGGGCAGAGCATTATCTGGAGGAAAGCCAGGCTAGGTGGGTCAGGATCACCGAAGCCCGTGCAAAATAAGACCAGAGGACTCAGGCCAAGATTGAGCAGCTGGAGGCCAATGAGAAGAAGCAGCAGGAGGCTTTGTTGGCAGCTCAGAAGGAGATATCAGAATTGAAGCTCCGGGCGGGGTTAAAGAGATCCAAGGATCAGGACAGGCATAAGAAGCTGACTAATGTCATTGCCACAAGGAACCTCCTCATTAGGACTATTACAGAGCACCCAGATGGTCCAGTGACGGAGGCTTTCCTGAAGGAAGTCAGGGAAGATGACTTTGGATTGGATGTCTGATTCTTTTTGCTTGTATTTCTTTCTTTTATTGTACTTTTTGCTTTTGATTGTTGTATTTTTGACCCACCATGGGGATGTATTATAATCAAACTATGTATTTCCATCATTTGTAATATATCAGTTTGTTTTATTTTGGCGGGCTTCATTTCTCAACATCATCAAGCATCTCCTCGAGGTCTGGAAAGGTCAAAACCAAAGAACCAAACCGGATACTTTGGAAGACAAATAAGCATACTGCATTGCATACTAACATTTTCTTTGTTTTGTAGGTTTTCTTTTGTTGTTTGTTTCTCACTTTGTTGTGGTTTCAGGAAACATTGCTCGTCGAAGAGTGTTCCCTGTCAACCGAACGCACCGGTACCCGACACATAACAAACTTCCAGGCATTCAGATGGATCAGGTGCAGCAGGACCTGAATGAAGTAAGAAATCAAATGGCAAACGAAAGGGTCGAGATGAGAAAACAAATGACCCAGTTTATGGTTGTAATGAATGGCTTAGCTCAGAGCCAAGAGAGGCTGAGGGAATTGGTGGAAAGACAGACTCCTGAGGAGCCTCACCCTGGTACAGGAGGAACCAGCAATAATGAACGCGGGCAGCCTCGCATTGACCCGCCAGAGTTTGGGCCCCATTTGAACCCCGATGTTAATGGTGTAAGGAATGTTCAAGGTAATACTACTGGGGTTAGGGTCTTGCAGGAAGATCCCCAAGAGGAACAATTCACAGTTATTGGGGCTGGGGATGAGGTGTATGACCGAAGACTGGATGAGATTGCTGAAAAGCTGAGATCCTTGGAATCCCAAAATTCTTTAGGCTTTGACGTAATGGATATGGGGTTGGTAGATGGGGTGAGGATTCCCCACAAATTCAAACCCCCATGCTTTGAAAAATATAATGGTACCTCCTGCCCGCGTACTCATTTGCAGTCTTTCTTGGGGAGACTTAAAGCTTATACCATGGATGAGAAGTTATGGATGTTCTATTTTGAGGACAGCCTGACTGGAGCTTCAAGAGAGTGGTATTCGCATCTGACGAGGGCCACTATAAGATGTTGGAAAGACTTGGCCGAGGCCTTTATCCGTCAGTACCAGTATAATCTAGACATGGCTCCCAATAGAACCCTTCTAATGGGTATGTCTCAGTCTTCGAGGGAAAGCTTTCAGGATTATGCTCAGAGGTGGAGACAGCTTGCTGCTGCTGTCCAGCCACCCATGTCTGAACGGGAAATGGCGGACATGTTTATGAACACCTTGCATGGAACTTATATTGACCGACTTGCTGCATTCTCCTCCACTAGTTTTACCGATGTAGTTATAGCTGGCGAGAGAATTGAGAGTCTTTTGAAGAAGGGCAAAATCTCTGACAATGGTGCAAGTTCCTCCAACAATACAAGAAAACCTTTTTCAGGACCCCGAGGGGCGGGTGAAACAAATGCTATTCATGCAGGCAGGGGCAGACCCCAGTATTCTCACAGATCAATAGCAGCCGTTACCATCCTGGCTCCATCTCCACAACAACCACTTTTTCCTCAACAACAACAATAACATCACTATTAGCAACAACCTCACTTTCCGCAACAAAGATCGTATAACAACAACAACGACAACCAACAGCAGCGCCCCTTTCAACAGAGGCCATCTCAGGCAAATATGGTGATTGATCCCATCCCTATGCCTTATGTCTCTCTACTGCCACATCTCCTAAAGCTTAACCTGGTTGAGTTAAGGACGTTGGCTCCACCAGATCCTCTTAATCTCCCAAAGAATTATGATGCCAATGCTAGGTGTGCCTTCCACTCCAACGCACCTGGTCACAATACCGAGAAATGTAGAGCCTTGCAAATGAAGGTTCAGGATTTGGTCGATTCCAAAGCTCTCAACTTCGCACCTCCTCCAAATGTTAACAGAAATCCTATGCCTAATCATGGTGGGCCCATGATTAATGCCATAGAAGCAGACCAACCATCTGCACTGATTAATAATATTGCACAGATTCGAACACCGCTGGCAGAAGTCAAGGCTCAACTCGTAAGATGCCAGGTGTTCCCGGGCTGTGAGGCCTACTGCGAATCGTGCAAAACTGCTATTAATGGTTGTAAGAGATTAAGGTTTGGCATAAATGGCCTTATCAGAGATGGAATTTTATAGATTACCACGACGGCTCCTTCAACATCAATAAATCTTTCTTCAGCAACAACAGATCCTCCTACAACAGCAACAACTATCATTCCCATTGATTCATCCACAACTCCAACAATCACTCCATCCATCATTTCAACAGATCAGAGTTCAGCAACATTTACTTCTACAACATCAACACCCATCTAATCAACGGAAACGCCTACAACACCAGCAAACTCTAATGAAGATGTCTCAACGGTCACGATCTATTATGACCCAGCAAATGTTCATCCCAACAACAATTTCCAACAACAAACTGTAACACCTACTGTCAGATCTCCAGTCACAATCTACTACGACCCGCATACCATCACAGTTCCTTCCGCTGCAGCAATCAGTCCGGTCACCATTACGGTACCTGGACCTGTTCCTTATGAAAGCAATAATGCCATACCTTGGCACTACGGCTCTGATCTCTACTGCGACGGAAAGAAGATCACTCTAGATTCAGCAACCTCTTCACCACAAGTTGACAATGTTGGGGGAGGCGGAGGCTTCACCAGAAGCGGACGCCTTTTTGCCTCACAAACACCAAGACCCAATACTGAAGCAGAAGCTGTTGCTAAAGCAAAAGGAAAAAATATGGTACTTGAAGAGCCAACTGTTAAAGAAACTCAGAAGACGTCTTTTGAACAAGAGTTGGACGAGTTCATGAGGATAATAAAAAAGAGTGATTACAAGGTGGTGGATCAACTTCTTCAGACACCCTCCAAGATCTCTATATTATCATTGTTAATGTGTTCCGAAGCCCATAGGAATGCATTGTTAAGGGTCCTGCACGCAACCTACGTGCCGGAAGAGATTACGGTTAATCAGCTAGAAACAGTGGTAGCAAATGTTAACACCAGTCATGGATTAGGCTTCACAGATGCTGATTTAACGACGGAGGGACACAATCATAACAAGGCTTTACACATCACCTTAGAGTGAAAAGGTGTTGTTCTTTTTCATGTGCTGGTAGACACTAGGTCTTCGCTCAACGTCCTCCCATAGAAATCCTTGGTGAAGTTGGAATATGATGGCTTGGCATTACGTCCGAGTAACTTGGTGGTGAGAGCATTTGATGGCTCTAAGAGATCAATGCTTGGAGAGATTGATTTACCTGTGATGATTGGCCCACAAATCTTTAAAACTACTTTCTTCGTGATGGACATATAGCCGGCCTACAGCTGTTAGTTGGGTAGACCCTGGATTCATGCCGCTGGCGCTGTTACATCTACCCTTCACCAGAAATTAAAATTTGAGTGGGAAGGCCAGATCATCACAATCTGCGGGGAGGAAGACATTTTCGTTAGCCAGCTGGCTACTTACAAGTATATAGAGATGGATGGGGAGATCCATGAGACTATGAGTCAGGGATTTGAGGCCCTTAATATCAATGAAGCAACTGTTGTGTCTGGAACTTCCATCACTTCATATCAACAAGCCCGGAAGGTTGTTTAAGAGGGTACCGCTCAAGGCTGGGGCAAGTTGCTTCCAGTAGAAAAGAAAGAAGACAGATTCAGGTTGGGTTACAGACCAACTCAACAAGATCAACCGGAGGCTACAACGGAGCCCAAATTCGTCAGCGGGGGAATGCTTACCCTTGATGCTGTGAACAGTCTGGAAGATGAGGAAGAAGACGAACGCAACCTGGAAAGCTGGATACGTCCAAAGGTCCCGGGGAACCATGTCTCTAACTGGTCTTCCCAGGAAATTATAAGAGTTACTCCTGCAGAGTAATTATTATTTCTTGTCTTTTAAGCATGCATCAAGTCCTGCATCTTGCCCAAGATGTCAGAACTCATTTTGTAATCGGGCCATCTTGTATTTTGTGCAAACGATCAATTAATGAATATCAGGACATCTTTTGCAAACGAGTCTCTTTTTTGCTCACTGTTTTTCATTTTTCATTTTTTGTACAAAACAATAAAATGGTAATGTTTTCAAAATAATAAATTTTCACTTTTTTAAACAAGATAAAACTGATCACTAAAATGAACCAATCTAAACCCTTGCAGAGAGTGCCCTCCAGACTGCACCGACAACGACACTGCTATGACTTCGTATGACTTCGACAATCCGATTAATCAAGCCGATGAAGGGGTTGAAGAAGATTATGAGCTACCTGAAGAGCTAGCCAGACTGTTAAGACAAGAGGAGAAAGTTATCACTCCTCATCAGGAGGAAGTTGAGACAGTAAATCTTGGTACCGAAGAAGACTTAAAAGAAGTGAAGATCGGGGCCCGTCTGCAAGATTCAGGGAAGGAACAACTTATTGACATGATACAAGAGTACATTGATGTCTTTGCTTGGTCCTATAAAGACATGCTAGGTCTGGATACCGACATTGTTATGCACAAGCTGCCACTAAGAGAAGACTGTCCTCCAGTAAAACAGAAGCTACGCCGCACTCGTCCGGATATGGCCATGAAGATAAAAGAAGAGGTGCAAAAATAGTGGGACGCCGGTTTCCTTGCTGTAACTTGTTACCCGCCGTGGGTTTCTAACATTGTACCAGTGCCTAAGAAGGATGGCAAAGTATGAATGTGTGTGGATTACCGGGATCTGAATAGAGCTAGCCCGAAAGATAACTTCCCATTACCTCACATTAATGTATTGGTCGACAACACGGCTCAGTTCTCGGTATTCTCCTTCATGGATGAATTTTCAGGATATAATCAGATCAAGATGTCACCTGAAGACATGGAGAAGACTACTTTCATCACACCCTGGGGCACATTCTGTTATAAGGTAATGCCATTTGGACTGAAGAATGCTGGTGCCACTTATCAACGGGCTATGGTAACATTATTCCACGACATGATCCACAAAGAAATTTAATGCTACGTGGATGACATGATTGCGGAGTCCCTCACTGAAGAAGACCATCTGGTAAATCTGTTGAAGCTGTTCAAGCGTCTGAGAAAGTATCAGTTGAAGCTGAACCCCAACAAATGCACATTCGGGGTACGTTCCGGTAAGCTACTGGGATTTATCGTAAGTGAAAAGGGAATTGAAGTTGATCCTGACAAAGTCAAAGCCATTCAAGAGATGCCTGCACCAAAGACTGAAAAGGAGGTTCGGGGGTTCCTAGGTAGATTGAACTACATTTCACGGTTCATATCTCACCTTACTGCAACTTGTGAGCCCCTGTTCAAATTGTTAAGAAAAGAACAAACGGTCAGGTGGAATGAAGATTGTCAGAAGGCTTTTGACAAGATCAAGGAGTACTTACAAAAACCTCCAATTCTTATGCCTCCAGTTGAAGGAAGACCTCTAATAATCTACTTGACAGTATTAGAGGGATTAATGGGGTGTGTGCTGGGCCAGCATGACGAGTTTGGTCGAAAAGAGTATGCAATATACTACCTAAACAAAAAGTTTACCGACTGTGAACAACGTTATTCACTGCTCGAGAAAACTTGCAGTGCTTTAGCGTGGGCTGCTCATCGACTAAGGCAGTATATGCTGACTCATACTACCTTATTGATCTCAAAGATGGATCCAGTCAAGTACATATTTGAGAAGCCAGCACTTACCGGAAGGGTTGCAAGATGGCAAATGATTCTGACAGAATATGACATTCAATACACATCTCAAAAGGCCATCAAGGGCAGTGTACTGTCTGACTATCTGGCTGAGCAACCCATTGATGATTACCAGCCTATGAGATTTGACTTCCCTGATGAAGACACCATGTTCCTAAAAGCAAAAGATCATGAAAAGCCTGTTCACACTGAAGGGCCTGACCCAGAAGAAGAATGCACAATGATGTTTGATGGGGCTGTTAATCTGAATGGTCGTGGAGTTGGTGCAGTGCTCATTACACCTAAAGGAGTTCACATGCCTTTCTCGGCAAAACTCACCTTTGCCTGCACTAACAACGAAGCTGAATACGAAGCCGGTATCATGGGTCTTGAGGATGCCATTGACCTCAGGATTAAGACTTTAACTGTGTTCGGGGATTCAACTTTGGTAATCAATCAGACCAACGACAAATGGTACACCCACCAAGAGCATTTGATTCCCTACCGAGATTATACGAGGAGATTACTGACTTTCTTCACAACAGTCAAGCTTGAGTATATCCCTCGAGATAAAAATCAGTTTTCAGATGCTCTGGCTACCATTTCCTCCATGATCAAAGTTCAAGCTGCCAACTTTGTGCCTCGGATTTCAGTGTCCAGACTTGACAGACTAGCATACGTATTCTCTGTGGACATTGCTAAAGATGACAAGCCTTGGTTCCATGACATCAAATGCTTCTTGGAGGATCAAACGTACCCACCTGGGGCATCATCCAATGATAAGAAGACATTGAGAAGGCTAGCTGGTAGTTTCTTCCTGAATACTGATGGTTCCTTGTACAAGAGAAACTTTGACATGGTACTTCTCAGATGTGTTAATAAGACAAAAGCAGACTTGCTGATGCACGAGGTGCATGAAGGATCTTTTGGTACCCATGCTGGAGGGTATGCAATGGCTAATAAATTGTTGAGATCAGGTTACTACTGGATCACAATGGATGCAGACTATTGTGCTTATGCCAGAAAATGCCACAAATGCTAGATTTATGCGGACAAAGTGCATGTGCCTCCGAATCCTTTGAACATAATGTCTTCACCTTGGCCCTTTGCCATGTGGGGCATTGATATGATTGGGAAGATCGAGCCGATTGCTTCAAATGGCCACAGATTCATCCTAGTAGCCATTGATTACTTCACCAAATGGGTTGAAGCAGCTTCGTATGCAAATGTCACCAGACAAGTGGTAGCCAGATTCCTGAAGAGGGACATCATATGTCGATATGGAGTACCCGAGCGAATCATTACTGATAATGGTTTCAACTTGAACAATAAAATGATGGCAGAACTGTGTCGGGACTTCAAGATTCAACATCACAACTCTTCTCCTTACAGGCCAAAGATGAATGGCGTTGTTGAGGCAGCTAACAAGAATATCAAGAAGATTGTGCAAAAGATGGTGGTTACTTACAAAGACTAGCATGAGATGCTACCATTTTCCTTGCATGGGTACCGTACTTCAATCAGAACATCCACTGGGGCAACACCGTATCAGCTTGTGTATGGTATGGAAGCAGTCCTACCTGTTGAAGTTGAATTACCCTCCCTACGGGTACTGATGGATGTCAAGCTGAATGAAGCAGAGTGGGTCCGATCTCGGTACAATCAATTGAATCTAATCAAAGAGAAGAGATTAGCTGCAATCTGTCATGGGCAGTTATATCAGAAGAGAATAAAGAAAGCCTTCGATCAGAAAGTCAGACTTCGAGAATACCAAGTAGGAGATCTTGCGCTGAAAAGACTTCTTCCTCCTCATACAGACCACAGGGGCAAGTGGACTCCAAACTACGATGGTCCATTCATAGTAAAGAAGGTTTTCTCTGGTGGAGCACTGATGCTCACTACTATGGATGGTGAAGATTTCCTGTCCCCTGTGAATTCAGATGCAGTTAAAAAATACTTCGCATAAATGATCCGCTGGACATAAAAACAGAATGTAAGTCCAGGAAAAAATAGGGCATCCCGGCGAGCCAAAAACAGAATAAAAGACTCGGGCAAAAATAAGGGAAAAATAAAAAAAATGTACACCCGCTGAGTTGAAAAGCCGCATTGGATAGCTCAGGCAAAAATGGGTATCCCGGTGGATTGAAAACCCGAAAGGGCGATCCACGCAAAATAAGGGAATAAGCGAACAACTGCATCCTGAATTCGTCTGTATCACTCTCAACATGGAAAACTTCGAAAGGTTAAAGCATCGGTCAGAATCAACTTTCTTCAGAAAGCAAGATGAGAAGAACGTCAAGGTCATACGGGTCATAGCAAAGGGAAGCTCACTGAAGCGTCATCAACATTGCCAGCACCTTTATTTCTTCTCAATTTGTAACAATCTCCTCATTTTAGGGGATCTGTTTCTTTGACTGTATCTGCCAATTCAGGGCACACAAATTAATAAAATCAGAATTTTCAGTCACACTTCGTCTTGTACATTTTTATTTCGTTTGCAAAATGTCCAATATTCATGATATGATACTTGCATAAGACAGATGTGCCATTCTAAATGACATGCTTGCAGGAAATGTATTTGCTCTCAGAAATATCTAACTCCTATGACGTAATCCAGTAAGTGATATCTCAGGATACTGGTGTGTTTCATTGACTTAACAGGATTGCAGTATCTGGAATGTTTTCCCCAGCAAAGTTGAAGGCATCACTCCTCCAGCATCACCTTCAAGCAGCATCAGAAAATGCTCACATCCACACCCGAGTTGTCAAGTCTCCTCATCCTCAGCAGGATCCGCACAAAAACCTTTAGGAAGATTGTTCAGCGATTTTCCCTCCCAGCAGAGCGCCAAAACTCTCATCTCCAGCAAAGACAGGGAACCATCTCCCCACAGAGCTCCAACCTCTCCAGAAGGGCGATGTCTGAATTTCCCGCACAACAATGTGATGAAAGCTTCCTCATCCCCAGTTGGGTTATATCATTACCGGATAGATCTATCAGCAATCTGATTCCCCAAGAAGATTCGTATATTTTATCAGATCTACCAATGATCTCATCCCCAGCTGGGATATCCTTCCGAGAAGATCAGTCAGAGATCTCCACAGGCAGCGGGATCCGAATCCCGGATCGGTATCTTTTGCATAATCATGGAATTCACATCATTCCCCCCCCCAGAGCGTAGCATTCCGTTTAATACGGAGCATTATGGCAAAAATCAAACATATTGCATAAATCACAAGTCAGGTTCGAACCCGTCGCCTGTGAATACCAACAGGACTTCATCAGCAATATACAAAATACATCTCAATTTCCCCAACAGAAAGCCAAAGCATCCCCTTTGCACTCTCCAACACAGATACATGTTTATATATACTCATTCGACACTCGCCCGTGTCATATCATCCCCTGCAGATATAAGCCACAAAAATCCTTTTTTGAATACAGAAACTTACATACTCTTTTTGACACCCGTCCGTGTGACCATTCCCCAGCACGGTTGCAAACCAAACACTTATTATAATACACTCTTGTTGACACCCGTCTGTGTCATCCTATCCCCACAGGTCACCGAAACACCTTTTACACTTATAAGTTCATAACTTATACACTTTCTCTTTTGACACCCGTCCGTGTCACTTTTCCCAGTAAATTGAGCACCCGTCCGTGTCTTGCTCATACTTTACAATGCTTATTTTTACTCATACAGATACTCGTCCGTATCTTGTATACACAATTATTTCCCCTCAGAGTCGACACTCGTCCATGTTCTTTGTTAACCAGTTGATACTTGTCTGTATCATCATCTCTGAACATGTGTCAGCGTTGTTTCTACCGATACTCGTCTGCATCGTAGTCTTAAAGATGCTCGTCCGCATTTTTAATCTATACACAGTGTCAAACACTTGTACCTTTGCTTCTTAAGAGCGTAAGCACTCGTCCGTGTTTACCTTCCCCCAGTGAAGTAATCTTTTTGTTATCCGACATTCATCCTATGTCGTGATACTTTCGGCAGCCGTACCCTGCCAGGTGATCGTCCTTCACCTTTGGATGACCGTCTCTCATCCTTCTCCCAACGGAGTCTCCATTATTGGAACCCTTTTATTTCCCGGCATTCGTCCTATATCGAGATATCTTTCGGCAGCCGTCCCCTGCCAGGTGATCGTCCTTCACCTCGGATGACCATCCCTCATCCTTATCCCCAACGGAGCAGCCGTACCCTGCTAGGTGATCGTCCTTCACCTACTTGATGATCGTCCTTCATCATTATATCCGATGGTCGTCCCCTTCGTTGATCTTGTTATCTGACATTCGTCCTATGTCATGATAAACTCCGAGAGCAGCCGTACCCTGCTAGGTGATCGTCCTTCACCTCTTGATGATCGTCCTTCATCTTGCTTATCCGATGGCAGTCCCCATCGTCGACCTTTTTCTATCCGACATTCGTCCTATGTCGTGGTAAAGAGCAGCCGTCCCCTGCTAGGTGATCGTCCTTCGACATTGATGACCTTCCCTCATCATTACATCCTTTATTCTCTGAACCTGATGGTCGTCCCCATCATTGCCTTTATTTCAATCCCCAGAGAGTCTTGTTTCTTTACTTGATGGCCGTCCCCATCATGATCCCTTTATTTCCCCAGCATGTCGGCCGTCCCCGTCATTGCTTTATCCCCAACAGTCGTCCTCTGCTCGATGATCTTCCTCCATTGCTTTCATTTGATAAACATACTATACTTTCTTTTACAATCTATATCCCTTTTCTTCTTCTCCTCAGTGAGTGCAAATTTCGGACTGTCTTTAGTATTCAACCACAAGTTAACTTGTTTGTCTATTAAGCCAGGCGCTTACATCCTGCACAGCTAACTCATGCTTGAATAGGGGCAGCTGTAAACACCCCAAATTTTCCCTCACTAAGTTCACACCATGGCTTGTTATCTTTCATATTTACATTAGTTTAAACATATCATTTCATGTTGCATTTTTGCTTCACTACATTAGTTCAAGTTCATCTGCATTCAGGGTTTGTGACTTGAGCCATCCAAGATCCATCTGAGCCATTCCAAAGGCCATCAATAATTTCAATGTGGTCCATGTATGTTCAATCATCAAATTATATACCTCAAAGATCAAGGAAGTCAAAGAATCACAAGAACTGGCAAAGCATGGAAGCAGAGCTAGGGTTTCACTACACAGATGACCTAAAATTAGGGTTTTGGTATTAGAGGCCATAACTCCAAATTGTTTGGTCATTCTTGTTTCTAATGGTCTCAATATGTTATAAGGATCATGTGTACCAAGTTTGATGAAGAAATTCATTGTGGAAGTCATCTGATCATTGGGTAACTTCTTGAGCAAGTCAGAGCAAAATCAGGACATCTGAGGCCCTCCAACATGGAACCAAAGTGGATTTTTCATCAAATTGAAGTTATATGATCTTTATTTGATCATTGAAGTGCTTAGAAGTTCACAAAATTGAAGAAAAGTGGGCTAAACCAAAAGTTTCCAAAAATTGAAATGACTTGTAATGTAAACTTTCTATTTTGGGAAAGTTTTTCAGCCTCCTCTTTCTCAACCAAAAATGCTTCAAATGAAAAATTGTTGGTCATGAAAGTTGTAGATTGGATCATTCCCTTTTCAAAAAGTACAAGAACAAGATCTAATTCATTTTTGAACTCATGTTACGGCTTGTCAAAGTTGGCAAAAATCCCATAAATTTCAAGAATGCGCCAAAAGGGATTCTTTGCAAAACCACTTGCCAAGGCTTTTTGTGACTTCAAACACACTTCAATACATCATAACATCATAGTCCATTGCATCTAGATCAGAATTGCCCAAGGAATTGCAAGATTACATGCCTTGAACATCAAGATTTCTCTAAGGGGCCAAAACTTCACATAAATGCAAAACACCCCATAACTTTATTCCCACATGCTGAATTGTCTCAAGATTGAATTTGTGGACATCCATGAAGTCAGCTGCGCATGGACATGCCCAAAGGCCAGCTGCATTCTTGCCCATACCTCAAGTACAAGAAATGTTGACTTTATGCAAATTCACCCATACCAATCAGCTGCAGCCACCACCCACTCTCTGCCCAACCAGAACACTACAAGCATGCCTCAAGGGTCACTTTTCATAACACACACAAGAAAAACTCTCCAAGAACTCAACATTGCCAAAAACACTCCCTCTTGCAAAAGCTTTCGAATTTCATAACTCAGCCACTCAATCTTCAAACAAATTCCACCATTCATCTCTAAATCACTCACTGATCACAAACCAACCATTGAAACAGCCAAAAACACTCCATACACCAAACACGATTCTCAGCCAGTTGAGGTGCAATCTAATAAACCAGCCACTCTCAAGGTCTCCCAAGCATCAAAGCTTCTTGAGGAAGGTCATTGGAGTCAGCTTGCACATGAGAAGCAGCCTGAAAGCTCCAAACTGAGGAAGCTCAAGCTTAGGTAACTTCTTCAAACATTTTTCTAGAAATGTGATTTTAGGTTGTAGAAATGTTCTCCTTGTTGTGCTGATCATGTTGATACTTTTAATTTTGAAAATGGTTGTGATTTGAGGATTTTATGAACTTCTGAAAGTTTCACCATGTTTGAGTTTTCTCTTTGAATCATGAGTTTGAGTGAGAATAAATTTGTTTTGAGAGTGGATTTGGATTCAGGGAGGTGAGAGGAGTTAATCTGGAGCTTTAGAGCTCCAGAAATAACCTAGGGAAGAAGTTAGCAATTTTCAGGTGAGGGGGTCACCGGAGAAGACGACCGGAGCTCTTCTCCGGTTACCTGAAAGTCATTAGTGTCTTAATTAGGGTTTGGGCATCTTTTGAATTAGCGCCATTGGATTTGTCTTTCCCGCGTGAGATGGAGGGTGGAGATTAGCTCATTAGTTATTAATCTGGATTAATTAATTAATTAATTAGGTTTAATGAAATTTGAATGCTCACCATTGGATGTGGCGCCAGTCAACCCAAGAAACCCCATATTCAATCTCAGCCTTTCTTTGCGTTTACTTTTGTTTTATTTAATTTTATTTCATATTTTTTCTTATTTATTTTGTTCCATTTATTAAAAATAGCTAAAAATTTCCAAAAATATTTTTTTTTCTGCATTTTGATTTCAAATAATTTTCTTAACCCAAAAATATTTTTATTTTTATTTTCACATTAAAAAATCATTTTTTAAACATTTAAATGTTTATTTTAATTAATTAATGAAAATTAATTAATTAAAATATCATTTAGGTTTCTAAAAAATCCCAAAAAATTCATATTGCATCTTTAAACATTTAGAGACATTGTCATACCATCCACAAAAATTTCTTTTTGGTTTTGAATCATCTTTGATAATATTTCTTGAATTTAGAGTTCATAAAATCCTATTTTTGAACCCTAACTTCAAGAATTCTTTTCTGCCTAACCAAGAATGATATGACAATGGTTCTTTTTGCATTGGTCTTCATTTGAGATGTAGTTTCTAGCATAATTTTGTCACAAATTTCTTCTGCCTTTTTGAATTGATTTGCATTTTTTCCCTTTAGGTACCTTAAAACCCTAGATAACTTAGAAAAATCATAACTTTCATTACGTTAAGAGTTAGGTCTTCTCCTTTGGGGTATGAAATCATATGGGGTTAGGGTTCCTTTGATCTCATTTTCATTTTTTTATCTTCTCATTTGTTTCTATTTTTTTGAGTTTTGCATCTTATGTTTTATGAAAACCCTATTTTTTCATCTTCATTTGCATACATCTTGCATATGCTTGCATTCATGAACTTGCCATGACATTTTATGCATTCACATGACTTCTAAGACATCATAGGACACATTAGAATCATGCTTTATCATTTCTTCATCCATTTGACATGTTATGCATCCATTACATTCCATGAGCATTCATGAACTTTCATGCTTCTTTCATGCTTCATTTGCACCGTCATCACTTGTATGATCATTCATAACTCTTGACATGCTTTCATATAATATCATAACATCATTTACATCATGAATATGCTCCTGGTTTTGGTTTTCATCCTTGCATACATTTCATTTTCATTCCATTTCATTTCTTTATGCTAACTTTTCAGGTGGTAAGAACTTTGAGAAGTGAATTTGCCTTCACTTCTCACAATCTCTTCTCATCTCTCTTATGCATTCATTGTTGCATTTTACTTTTGCTTTAGAGTGAGCTTGCTCATTCATGTGCCTTCTTCACTTTTTTTCTCCAAGCAACTTATCTTCTTAAGTGAAGTAAGTTGACTTGCTTCTTCTGCTTCTCCTCCTTCCATCTTGCTTTCTCCTTGGTGGCTCTTCTTGAAGATCTCTTACAAGCCTCATAAACCCTAGGAACACCCAAGCATGTTAACAATTAGGGTTTGATTAGTCCCCCCATTAGTTTTACCTTTGTGTCATCTTTTTGTGTCTCTCCTCTCATCTCATAATCAAGGACTAAACCTTTAAGGTTTTAAGGCTTTGTGATTAAGGTTATGCCTGCATCCTTCTCTTAGGATGGAGTGTATAACTTTAATCCTAAGTGTTAAACCCTTGATGTGTTTAAATCTCTTAATCAACTCATCTAATAATCACCAAGACATCAAGCTTGTAACTTGGGTCTTGCATTAGGGTTCTAATTCTTCCTTAATTGGTTAAGAAGGACTAACCCTAGTGTTAATGGACAAGTCCTCCTCAAGTTGTCTTACAAACCATACAATTCACTTCTTAACCTTACCATTAACTAAAATCCACTTTAATAAAGGCTTTGTTTTGTTATGAGGTTAATCCCTAATCATGGATTAAGTTAAGGTATCTTCCTCAAATTGAATGTTCTCATCTATTATCCTTCGATTAGGATGGTGTAATGGGTCCATTAAATCCTTGATTATGGCTTAAACTCATTACTTAACACTAAACAAAAATACCAAAAACATCTAAATAATCACAAGTAGGTTAATGATCTTAATCATATATCATGGTGATTGAGTGTGAGGTGCTTACTTCATACTTAAGGTATTCTCATTAACCCTAATTAGAGGGAAGATGTGATGAGTTTACTAACCCTTGGTTTAGGCTTAAGCTCATTTTCTTATGACAAACATCAAAAGCAATAAAATATTGAAAACTAAAAAAAAACAATAATCGTCTCCTCCAGGATTCTTTTCTCATCTCATTCACTCATAAACGAGAACCCGTTTCTTCCGTCTAATGCAAGACAGTTTGCACCTGAGCCAGACATGTCATACACTTGAGCATAGACAAGTAAGCAGTTCACAAGTCAATTTATCTTTGTCTCTTTGAGTCGAACTACGGTGTTCTGACTTCCTCATTGCACGAGAGGATACGTAGGCATAACTTAACTGTTATCGAACAAAAGTCTCTATATATTCCCCCTTTTCCAGCATCATTCTTTGAGACTCATTCCTGAGCAATTCACTTCACACTTCTTTTACACTGACACTTGTATATTCTTTTCCAGCTTTTGCACACAGATAGCACTGACACTACCCCTTTAAACACAAATCTTTCAAGCGTGGATCCCGTCGAGTAGGACGGACAATCTGGGTGCTAATACCTTCCCAGGTTGTAACCAACCCCATTTCTCAGTTTCTCTGGTTCACGACCGTCTTATCCATATCTTTCCTAGGTTTATGCAGCATTACCTTTCCTTCGGGATAAAAATGCCCAGTTGGCGACTCTTTTCAGTTCATCTTCATGTTCTCTCTTTCGCCGACCGTTCGCGTCTGTACCCCTTCTGACCAGGTGACATTTGGTGGGAGCGACAACGATAGTACTGTATCCCACGGGCTGAATGTACTATTGTTTCTCGATTTCAACGCTTGAAGCTGGGACTTATAAGGGATGCTTGTTTTTCCCGAACTCACGCTGAGACCTCCCTGAGTAGTATATAATGCTTAACCAATTCCCTGATTTGGTCATGAGTCATTTCTCAGTGATGGTGAACGTATTATTGTTATTCGGCTTTGAGAGTCCGTGATGTTTGACCCGGAGCACACCCGTGAGATTTGCAGGGGTTTACAGGTTTGCAGGAATCCTTGACCTCATCATACCCTTTGTTATCAGTGTGATCTTATTGTCTTATCCGGTTACTTTGATCCTGTAATTCTTGAGTATTTGGTTGATTATTTGGTTCTAGATTTCTTATCTGAGGGTTATTATTCAGAGGACAATTGGGTTTCTGATCACTTGGTTCTTGGCTCTGTTATCCAGTATCCAGACAGTTCCAAACTGATCGCATGTTCTGCATTGCATTTCATTTCACCATATGCATCATTAACATTTTGTGTGTTTCATTTCTCAAGTTTGCATTTGTGTCAGCTCCCGGTTCTGGTATTTGTCAGTTTTATTCATATCCATATGGCAGAAGCTAGAAATATTCCAAGAAAGAACAATGCTCATTACACCTTCTCGCAACCAGAGGTTAAGAATATGCATAAGTCGAAGGATTTGATGAACAACAAAGTTTTAGGGGATCTCAAGACAAGGTATGTGCAGATTCTACGCTACATGGACAAGCCCATTGAGGATCAGAAAGATAGCCTTCACACTTTACTACAGTTTTATGACTCCCCATTACGGTGCTTTGTGTTCCCAGATTATATTCTAGCACCTATTCTAGAGGAAGTTTCCAACATGTTGCAGATCCCTATCAGAGATAGTTCGCCTTATTATGCTCCGGGGAGAGTTTTTCAAGAAGAAGAAATAGCCAGGGTGTGTCATCTATCAGTGGCCAAGGTCAAGGTTGGTTTGAACAGTAGTAAAGGCAAAGAGTTATAGTGGGACTTGCTCATTAAGGAGGCTTTGGTATATGCTTAAGAAGGCAAGTGGGCGGACTTCAGCGTTTTGCTGGCTTTATTGGTGTACGGGACTAACTTGTTTCCTGGTGATATGGGGCTTGTGAGCATGGAGGCAATCTCCATCTTTGATAAAGGCAATCCCATACCTACTTTGTTGGGCGATTTCTACTATGGTGTCCACTACTAGAACGAAAGGAAAGTAGGATTTGTCAAATGTTATGCTCATGTGTTTGCAGATTGGTTCGCTAAGAAACTACCGAAGTCAGGACCTTTTAAGGATCTAAAGGGGGAATGGAAATGGTCTCGGAGGTTGATGTGACTAACTGCTGATGATATATCTTGGGCCTGTAACAGAGATGTGTTGAGGAAGGAGATGCTCACTAGCTATGGTGATTTCCCTAATTTTCCTTTGTTGGGAAGAAAAATATTGATTAACTACAACCCCGTGCTAGCATGAAGACAATTCGGATAACCATTAAGAGACCCTCCATCTACGGAGGATGTAGCTGAATCTATATATCTCCCCACTGAAGGTAATGAAGAGGTGGTTATCCGAGTATCTCAGACCTGGATAGGGAAGATAAGAAAGGGAAAGAAAGAGTTCGGGAGAGTGGACCCGAAGATGTATGATCCCTACACCACCTGGTTCAAGAAATATGTAGAGTTTTCACTCCTTCCCTTTTCAGTAGAGTCTCTGCTTTATCCGAAAGAGATGCTACTCCAGACTATTGCTCCATAGACTACTGTTCCCCTAGAAGATTTCAGGAAGCTGGAAGCTCAGTTACATGAGGTCAGGGTTGAGAATTTAGAGGTGACTGGCTTGTATCATTGCATGGCTCGTACTAATGAGGTTTTAGAAGAAAAGATGCACAAGATGCAGCAAGATCAGGATGCCAAAGAAAAGGAATTTACTGGAAGGGAGGCCTATTTCAAAAGAAGAGGTTTGATGGACATCAAAAAAGATGATGAATACAGGAAGATTAGGAAGTCTTTCAAGGAATCTAACTTATCCATCACCATATGGCAAGACAAGTGGGACAAAAGGCAGAAAGAGCGTAAGGAGAAGGAGGAGTGTTATGAACTACAAATAGCCTCTTAGAGGGAAGAATTAAAGCTGGTTCATAAGGGTCATCAGGAGAAGTCCTAACAGCTAGAAGAAGCACTTAGAGAGATGGCAAAACTCAAATTGATGGCTGGAATCAAGAAGACTAGGTCGGAGCCAGGACCTAGTGAGGAGGGCACTGAAGTCTTCATGCAACCTTAGGATTTAGTTTTTTTGTTTTGTGTATTCAGGTTACCTACAGGCTTGTTGCAGGAATCCTGGTTTATTTTCCTTCTGCATTATTATCTTTATTTCTGTAAGACTTGTAACCCTATGAAGATTTTTGTTACTCTTGCCTTGTAGGTTTTGTTTTATATCATGTCGTTTTTATGCAGTTTCTTGATCTCTGTATGCTTTAAAACCTGGTTTTTCAAAGTCATCTGGATAGGAAGGGAGCCGGGTTCCTTGCCGTGACTAGCCATCCACCATGGGTAGCTAACATTGTGCCAGTACCGAAGAAGGACGACAAGGTCCGGATGTGCGTTGACTACCGAGACTTAAACAGAGCGAGCCCGAAAGATGATTTCCCATTGCCTCACATTGACATATTGGTTGACAACATGACTCAATTTTCGGTCTTTTCTTTCATGGATGGATTCTCCGGATATAATCAGATAAATATGGCACCGAAAGGCATGGAGAAAACAAATTTCATTACCCTGTAAGGTACGTTTTGCTATAAGGTTATGCCTTTTGGGTTGAAGAACGTCGGGGCAACATACCAACAGGCAATGGTAACACAATTTCATGATATGACCCACAAAGAGATTGAATGCTACGTCGATGACATGATTGTTAAGTCCCGAGATGAAGAAGAGCATCTGATAAACCTCAAAAAGTTGTTTGAACGGTTGAGGAAGTTTCGTCTGAGGTTAAATCCTAACAAGTGCACCTTCGGGGTGCGTTCTGGGAAACTGTTGAGTTTCATTGTGAGCTAGAGAGGGATAAAGGTAGATCCTGCTAAAGTCAAAGCTATACACGATATTCAACTACATGTGAACCAATATTCAAATTGCTGAGAAAAAACCAAGCAGTCAGATGGAATGATGATTGCTAAAAGGCTTTTGAAAAGATCAAAGAATATTTGCAGGAACCTCCTATCCTGATGCCTCCGATTATGGGGAGGCCGCTCATTATGTACTTGACTATGCTTAAAGGATCAATGGGATGTGTTATTGACCAACATTATGAGTTTGGTCGAAAAGAGCATGCAATATACTACCTTAGATAAAAGTTTACCTACTGTGAATTAAGATACTCACTGCTCGAGAAAACTTGACGCGCTTTGGAATGGGATGCTCGTTAACTAAGACAATATATGTTGAACCACACTATCTTATTAATTTCAAAGATAAATCCTGTCAAATACATTTTTGAGAAACCAACATTAACTAGACCGGTTGCACGTTGGCAGATGGTGCTGACATAGTACGATATTCAATACATTTTGTAAAAGGCCATCAAAGGAAGTGTGCTCTCAAACTATCTCACGCAGCAACCTCTTGAGGATGACTATTGTAAACACCCCAAATTTTCCCTCACTCATATCACACCATGGAGTGTGATCTTTCATTTTTGCATAAGCATAAGCATACTATCTCATATTGCATATTTGTTTCATCTGCATAGTCCAAGTTCATCTGCATCTAGGGTTTGTGATATGGGAAATCCAAGAATCCATCTGAGCCATCCCAAAGGCCTCAAAACTTTCCAAGAGGGTACATGTGTGTTCTATAATCATATTATGCTCCTCAAAGTTCATGGAAGTCAAGAGATCACAAGAACTGGCAAGGCATGGAAGCAGAGCTAGGGTTTTCACTACATAGATGACCAAAATTAGGGTTTTGGTTTCAGAGGCCTTAACTCCAAATTTTTGGGCCATTATTGTTTCTAATGTTCTTAGGATGTTATAAGGATCATGTGTACCAAGTTTGATGAAGAAATTCATTGTGGAAGTCATCTGTTCATTGGGTAACTTCTTGAGCAAGTTAAGTCAAATCAGGGCATCTGAGGGCCCCAACAATGGAACCAAAGGGGTATTTTCATCAAAATGAAGTTCTATGATCTTTATTTGATCTTATAAGAGGTTGTAAGTTCACAAGATTGAAGAATTTTGAGCCATTTGCAAACTTGCCAAAAATGAAAATGACTTGTAATGAAAACTTTCCATTTTGGGAAAGTTTTTCAACCTCCTCTTTCTCAACCAAAAATGCTTCAAATGAAAATTCTTGGTCATGAAAGTTGTAGATTAGGTATTTCCCTTTTCAAAAAGTACAAGAACATGTCTTGATTCATCCTAGAACTCAAGATATGGCCTTTCAAAGTTGGCAAAAATCTTAAAATTTCAAGTTTCATGTCAAAGAGGGATTTTGCAAATTGGCATATTCAAGCATTCTAATGACTTCTAACATGCACAAATACTTCACAACATGTTGTAAACACCCCAAATTTTCCCTTACTTATTTCACACTATGGCTTGTGATCTTTCATCTTTGCATTAGTTTAAGCATATCATCTCATATTGCATATTTGTTTCATCTGCATAGTTCAAGTTCATCTGCATCTAGGGTTTGTGATCTGAGCAATCCAAGGATCCATCTGAGCCACTCCAAAGTTCTCCAATCATTCCAAGAGGGTCCATGTGTGATCTATAATCATATTATATCCCTCAAAGATCAAGGAAGTCAAGAAATCACAAGAACATTGCAAGGCATGGAAGCAGAGCTAGGGTTTTCACTACACAAATGACCTGAAATTAGGGTTTTGGTTTCAAAGGCCATAACTCCAAATTTTTTGGTCATTATTGTTTCTAATAGTCTCAATATGTTATAAGGATCATGTTTACCAAGTTTGATGAAGAAATTCATTGTGGAAGTCATCTGTTCACTGGGTAACTTCTTGAGCAAGTCAGAGCAAAATCAGGGCATCTGATGCCCCCAACAATGGAACCAAAGGGATATTTTCATCAAATTGAAGTTCTATGATCTTTATTTGATCATTGAAGTGCTTGGAATTTCACAAAATTGAATAAATTTGAGCTAAACCAAAAGTTGCCAAAAATGGAAATGGCTTGTAATGTAAACTTTCCATTTTGGGAAAGTTCTTCAACCTTCTCTTTCTCAACCAAAAATGCTTCAAATGAAAAATTGTTGGTCATGAAAGTTGTAGATTGGATCATTCCATTTTCAAATAAAACAAGAACATGTCCTAATTCATTATGGAACTCAAGTTATGGCCTTGCAAAGTTGGCAAAAATCCTATAATTTTCACTTTCACACCAAAGAGGGATTTTTGCAAAACCACTTGCCAAGTCATTTTGTGACCTCTAATGCATCTCTAAGCATCATACAAACATGGTACAATGCATTGTGACAAGAATTGCCCAAAGAATCACCTGTTTTCATGGCTTGCATCACAAGAAATCACAAAAGGGGAAAATTGCATAACACTTGCAAAACCTATGAAATCTTTGCCTCTAAGCCATCCAGCTGCATAATTTCAATCCCATGGCTCTCCTTGAATCAAGATGAGGCCAGACATGCCCTTGAACAGCTGTTGCACAAGCCCATACCTTAAGTACACATAATGTTGACTTTTTGCAAATCACCCCATACCAATCAGCTACAGCCACCACCCACTCTCTGGCCAATAGAGACTTGTTCTGTGGACCAAAAGCAAGCCAATTCACATAACCTTGGAGCTCAGAACCTCTCATACACCAAGTTCACAAAAATCACCCTCAACCTTTATCTCTTCGAAACACACTGCACAAGCATCAAACATCCAATATTTTTCCATAGATCAACTCACCATCATCCATAGATCATTTCCCAACCATTGCCAAGCCCTAAAAGTCAGCCAAACACGAACATGATTCTGGACCAGTTGAGTTGCAACCTCTCAATCCAGCTCATTTCAACTCATTCCAAGCTTCTCAACCTTATCAAGGAGTCCATTGGGGTGGGTTTGCATAGGAGAAGAGGTCATAAAGCTCCAAACATGAAAGCTCCAGCTCAGGTATCCATCTTCAAACATTTTTCCAGAAGCATGATTTTAAGTTTCTAAGTTGTTCTACATGTTATGCTGATCATCATGATATAATTTGTTTTGAAAATGAGTTGAAAACAAGCGTGTATTTAGCTTCTGAAACTTTGCCCATAAAACATGTTCTTGTTTGATTCTCATGATTGATGCAAAATAAATTAATTTTGAGGGTTGATTCGTGCTTGGGGTGAGCTGGGGATTTGATCTGGAGCTTTAGAGCTCTTAAAATGGCTTGGGGAGAGAGTTGGGGAAAGAACCCTACCGGAGAAGACGACCGGAACACTGTTCCGGCCGTCTGAGGTGGATTAGGGCTAATCTCAAGTGATTAGCTGAGTTTGAATTTGGGCCGTTTGATGTGAGCTTGCCGCGCGTTTTGGAGGGCTAAGATTGATCATTAAACCCTAATCCTAATTAATTAGTTTTAATTTATTTAATTAGTTCAGGTTAAAACACATCCGTAGGATTTCATTTAATTAGCCAGCTTAAGTCACAACCTTAGGATTAGATTACCATAAGTCCACGTGACTTTGCATCCTGACCACCCATCCATCTAACTTGCAATCTCAACCTCTCATTCTGCATACTTTCATTTTCATTTTTATTTTCTTTATATTTTATTTTACATATTTATTAAAAAATAGCAAAAATCATTAAAATATTCTGAAATATTTTACCATGACTAGTATTAATTTTCAGGAACAAAAAATATTTTTATTTTTATTTTTTGCATAAAAATTGTATTTTTAAAATATTTAAATGTTTATTTTAATTAATTAATGGAAATTAATTAACTAAAATATCATTTAGGTTTCTAAAAATCACAACAACAAAAAATCACATTGCATCTTAAGACATTTAGAAACATTGTCAAACCATTCATATAAATTTCTTTTTGGTTTTGAACATTCTTTGACATTTTCTTTGAATTTAGGGTTCATAAAATCCCCTTTTTAGAACCCTAACTTTGAAAAATATTTTCTGCCTAACCATGAAGGGTTTGATAATGATTATTTTTGCATTGTTTTCCATATAACATGTAGTTTCTAGGATATTTTTGGCATGAATTTATCTTTCATTTTCAAATTGATTTGCATTTATCCTTTTGAGGTACCCTAAAACCCTAATTAACTTAGAAAAAACATAACTTCCTTTAGGTTAAGAGTTAGACCTCCTCCTTTGGGGTGTGATATTGTCGCTCCCGACAAATGAAAATGGATCAGATGAAGGTACAGACGCGAACGGTCGGCGAGAAGAACAATGAGAACACACAGCCGTGAACTCACTGGAGATGAATAGAGTCGCCAGCTAGGCATTTTTATCCCGGAGGAAAGGCAATGCTGCATAGACCTAGAAAGACATGGATAAGACGGTTGCGAACCAGAGAGACTGAGAAAGGGGGTTGGTTACAACCTGGGAAGGTATTAGCACCCAGATTGTCCGTCGTACTCGACGGGATCCACGCTTAAAAGATTTGTGTTTTAAAGGGGTAGTGTCAGTGCAATTTGTGTATAAATGAGCTGGAAAAGGATGTACAGGTGTCAGTGTAAAGTGAAGTGAAGTGTATAATGATGTGTCAGTGTAAGAATGAGAATGAATTGCTCATGATAATGAGGCTAAGAGAAAGATGCTGGAAAGAGGGGGAATATACAGAGACTTTTGTTCGATAACTGTTAAGTTATGCCTACGTATCCTCTCGTGCAATGAGGAAGTCAGAACACCGTAGTTCGACCCAAAGAGACTGAAAGATGAATTGACTTGTGAACTGCTTGCTTGTCAATGCTCAAGTGTATGACCTGTCTGGCCCAGGTGCGAACTGTCTTGCATTAGACGGAAGAAGCAAGTTCTCGTTTGTGAGTGAGGGTGATGAGAAAAGAATCCCGAAGGAGACGATTATTGTTTGTTTTTGGGTTTTCAGTCTTTTATTGCTTTTGAAAGTTTGTCATAAGTTAATGAGCTTAAGCCTAAACCAATGGATTTAGTAAACTCATCACATCTTCCCTCTGATTAGGGGTAATGAGAATTACCTTAAGTGTGAAGTTAGATTCTCACACTTAATTACCTTTGGGGTAGGGTTAAGATCATTAACCTACTTGTGATTATTTAGATGTTTTTGTTGTTTTTGTTTAGTGTTGAGTAATGAGGTTAAGCCATAATCAGGGATTAAACGGACTCATTATACCATCCTAATAGAAGGATAATAGATGAGAATGTTTAAGCTGAGGAAAGCTCCTCAACTTAATCCATGATTAGGGATTAAACTCATGACAAAACAAGCCTTTGATTAAGTGAATTTTATTTAATGATATGATGATGAAGTGATTTTTAGGGTTTGTAAGACCACTTGAGGGGGACTTGTCCATTAACACTAGGGTTAGTCCTTCTTAACCATTTAAGGAAGAATTAGAACCCTAATGCAAGGCCCAAGTTACAAGCTTGATGTCTTAGTGATTATTAGATGGATTGATTAAAGGATTTAAACACATTAAGGGTTTAACACTTAGGATTAAAGTTATACACTCCATCCTAAGAGAAGGATGCAGGCATAAGCTTAATCACAAAGCCTTAAAGCCTTTAGGGTTTAGTCCCTGATTATGAGATGAGAAGAGAAGACTCAAGGAGACACAAAGGTAAGACTAAGAGGGGAGACTAATCAAAACCCTAATCATTGTCATGCTTGGTTGTTCCTAAGGTTTGTGAGGTTTACAAGGACAATCCTCAGAGGAACCACCAGGAAGCAGATGAAAGGATCAAGAGAAACAAAGCAACTTGCTTCATTCAAGAAGTCAAGTCACTTGAAGAAAGAAAGTGGGAGAAACAAGAATGAGCAAGCTCAATCTCAAACACATATAGAAATGCAGCAATGGATGCAAGAGAGATGAAAAGAAAAGTTATGAGAAGTGAAGGCAAATTCACTTCTCAAGTTTACTTACCACCTGAAATGTTAGAAAGAAATGCAGTGCAATGCCAAATGAAATGAAATGGTATGATGTTAAACAAAATCAGAAGCATGTTGATGATGCTAGTGATGTTATGAGATGCTACAAGCATGAGGCAGCACATGGAGATGTTCATACAAGATTATGAATGCAGATGATGCAAGCTAAGGAGCATGGATGCACATGAAAAGTTATGAAGTGCACATGGCATACAACATGGAAAACATATGATGCAATGATCAAACATGCTTTATATATGTCTTAAGATGTCAAGTGAAACACAAGAATGCACAAAATGCAAAGACAAGTCATGTTATGCAAGAGGATGCAAGAGGTATGCAAATGAAAGCTCAAATTAGGGTTTAAAGATCAAACAACAAACAAAACCCAAAAACAGAAGCAAACCCTAAAATAAAAAAATGGAAAATGCCTTCCAAAGAAACCCTAACCCTATACTAAACCAAGGTCCAAAGGGGAGGTCTCAACTCTCAACCCATCTCAAGATATGAATTTTCTAAGTTATTAGGGTTTTTAGGGTTCCTAAACAAAAGAAATGCCAAACAAATTGAAAATGAGGAAGCAAATCATGGCCATTTAATCCTAGAAACTACATGCTAAACACAAAATAAAGCAAAAAGAATCAATGTCCAAACCTTCCTAGATAGGCAGAAATGAATTTTTGAATTTAGGATCAAATTAATGCATAAAAAATGATTTAATTCAATGAAAAATTCTTAAAATGCATCAAGATCAAAAAAGAAATTTGGTTTGAAGGTTGGACAATGTTTCTAAATGTCTTAGAACATTTCATGAATTTATTTGTAATTTTTAAATACCTAAAAGTATTTTTAATTAATTAATTCCCATTAATCAATTAAAAATAATCTTTTAAATATTTAAAAATACTTTTTTAATGATAAAAAATAAAATAAAAATGTTTTTGTGTCATAAAAATTAATAAAACTTTTAGGAAAAAGTTTCATAATTTTTATGTATTTTTTGCTATTTTAAAATAAATATGCAAATTAATTGAAAAGAAAATGAATTAAAATAAAATAAAATGAAAGTCAAAGGAAAGGATGGCTGAGATGCAATCTGGATTTGAACTGGTTGACTGACGCGTGAATGGAGGGTGGGGATGCAATCTGACCAAATTAAGTTAATTATGAATTAATTAAAATTAATTAAGTGGATTAGGGCAAATGAAATGATCCTGACCATTCACTGGCGCGCGGGAAACACCATCCAAGGGCCGAGGTTTGAAGTTCACTAATTAATGACCATTAGCCCTAATCACTCTCAGGCTGCCGGAGAAGACTTCCGGTCGTCTTCTCCGGCCAGCTCCCTCCCTGAGGAACCTCAAACTCCCTAAAAACGTATCAAAAATGAAAACTAAAAACTGGGAAATGATCCTCACATCCTCACGAATCAAACCCCTATCCTAAAACAAATTTCTTCTTCCTAAACAAGCTGAATCGAAGAGAACAAGTTCTAGGGCACGCAGGTTTCAGAGACAAATTAAACTCTCAAATCAAAGCCATTTTCGAAACCAATGACATCAGGATGATCAGTGAATCACATAGAACAAGTTTGTAACAAGAAAAATGACTTCTGGAAAAAATAATTTCGAGCTACCTGAGATTTGGAGCTTTCAACTTGAGGACTTTCTGGCCACTTCTCCTTGTGCAATCTGCTCCACTTGATCCCCAGATGATGTTTGAATGCTCAATGAGAGTTTAAGTTGGCTGGATAATGAGATTCGACAGCTTCTGCTCAAGCTTGATCAGAAATGGCAATGGTGTTTCAGGCACTTTCAGGTCATGGTGAGGGGTTATTTGTGATCCTGAGGGTGAATGGAGAAGGTCTGTGGTGTTTGTTTGGATGTTTGCAAGCTGTGATGAGAGTTTCGAAGAGAAATGCAGGCTGAGGGTGGGCAATGGCTATGGAGTATTCTGGTTGTTTCAGGCTTGGGTTCTTGGTGCTTTGTGGTCTATGGAGCAAGGTGAGATGAATGATGAAGATGGTGTGAGTGTTTGGAGGCTGGGCAGAGAGATTCGAAAGCTTATGCAGCTTGGTGTGTTTTTGTGAATGTTGTGAATGAGTGAGTTTCAACCTTGCTTCTTGAGTGTTATGGCCAGCATTTGGAAAGTATATTTTAATCCCATAGGTCAGATGATGTGACCTGGCCTATGGTGATTGGTAAGTTTGCTTTTGCTCAAAAGTCAAATTTGGTGTAAGAGAGGTATGGCTCATGATCTAGGCAAGTACAAGCATGGCTCTGGTGCAGCAAGATGAGGTGAGAGGCTAGCAAAGTGCAGTAACCAATGCAGCAAGTTGTAGGAAGCATGATCATGAGTTTTTGCAAGTTGTGGCTTTTGGTTCACATGTGACTATTTTGCTACACAAACCATAAACATGAGGGATTCTTAGTCCAAATCTGATCTTTAGTGTCTATGTGATGTTTGCATACTGGTTTGAAGTGAGCTAGAGGTCACAAGAGGCATTGGTTCATGATCTTGCAAAATTTCCATTTGAGGCATGCTTTGAAAATCAATGATTTTGGCCAACTTTGTCACACCATAACTTTTGATCTAAGAAGAGTTTGATCATGTTCTTGTACTTTTTGAAAAGGGAAAGATGAGATCTACAACTTTCATGACCAAAGTTTTTCCATTTGAAGCATTTTTGGATCAAAAATCAAGGCTTGAAAAATGACCTAAAATGATGCATTCTTGAAAAGTCAACTATGCCCAAAAAAGTCAACATTTGCAAAACTTCCAAATTCTTGATTTCTATGAACTTCAACCTTCTTCCATGATCAAATAAAGATCATATACACTCAAAATGATGAAGATCACCCATTGGTTGGGTCATTGGGGGCCTCAGATGCCCTGATTTTACACTGACTTGCCTGAAAAGTCAACTCTTGATCAGATGACTTCCCCATGGAATTTCTTCATGAAAATTGATATGTACACTCCCTATACCATATAGAGACCAATGGAAACAAGAATGACCAAAAAATTTGGGGTTGTGGCCTCTGAAACCAAAACCCTAATTCTAGGTCAACTGTGCAGTCAAACTTGGCTCTGCATCCACTCAAACCCTAGTTCTTGTGATTCTTTTGAATTCTTGGCTTTGGGAGGATGTACTATGATATAAGAACACATGTGGATCCCTTTTGAAGTGATTGGTTGCATTTGGGGTGGCTCAAGTAGCTCTTGGATTGCTCAGATCACAAATCCTAGGTGCAGATGACTTAGAAACTATCCAGTGAACAAAAATGGGATATGAGATGATATGATTGTGTTTATGCAAATGAGAATGATCACAAGCCATGGTGTGAATGGGTGAGGGCAAATTTGGGGTGTTTACAGCTGCCCCTATTCAAACATGAGTTAGCTGTGCAGGATGTGAGCGACGGCTTATCAGGCAAACAAGATAACTTGTGGTTGAATACCAAAGACAGTCCAAAATTTGCACTCACAGAAATGAAGAAGAAAAGGGATATAGATTGTAAAGGAAAATAAAGTATATTGTAAAGTGTGGGCGACGGAGGACGACCGTCGTGCAGAGGACGACTGCTGAAAATAAAGCAATGACGGGGACGGCCGACATGCTGGGGATAAAAGGTAAAGCTAAGACGGGGACGGCCGACTAGCTGGGAAGATAAGATTATGATGGGGACGGCCATCAAGATAAAGTAAGATTTTCTGGGAATTAATGAAACATGACGGGGACGGCCATCAGGTTCACAAAGGTAAAGTAACCAACGATGGGGACGGCCATCGGGCTAAAAAGGAAAAGGGACCACAACGGGGACGGCCATCGGGTTAAAGAATAAACGAAATAAACAGATGATGGGGGACGGCCATCAAAGGTGAAGGACGATCACCTAGCAGGGGACGGCTGCTCTGTTGGGGATAAAAGAAATATGATGGGGACGGCCATCAAAGGTGGAGGACGACCACCTGGCAGGGTACGGCTGCCGAAAATATCAACGATGGGGACGGCCATCGGATAGAAAAGGAAAAGGGACCGCGACGGGGACGGCCATCGGGCTAAAGAATGAACGAAATAAACAGATGATGGGGTACGGCCATCAAAGGTGAAGGACGATCACCTAGCAGGGGACGGCTGCTCTGTTGGGGATAAAAGAAATATGATGGGGACGGCCATCAAAGGTGGAGGACGACCACCTGGCAGGGTACGGCTGCCGAAAATATCAACGATGGGGACGGCCATCGGATAGAAAAGGTCAACGATGGGGACGGCCATCGGACGAGCATGATGGAGGACGACCATCAAGAAGTGGAGGACGACCACTCAGCAGGGTACGGCTGCTCTCAAGGTTTATCATGACATAGGACGAATGCCAGATAACCAAAGTCAACAATGGGGGACGGCCATTGGATAAAATGATGAAGGACGATCATCAAAAGGTGGAGGACGACCACCTAGCAGGGGACGGCTGCTAAAAATCAACGATGGGGACGGCCATCGGATGAGCATGATGGAGGACGACCATCAAGAAGTGGAGGACGACCACTCAGCAGGGTACGGCTGCTCTCAGGGTTATCATGACACGGGACGGGTGTCAGATAAAAGGGAAAATTTGTTTGGTTGGCGATCTACTGGGAAGTAGTAAACACGGACGAGCGTTTACAACCAAGAAAGAAAGGTATAAGTGTTTGGTATTGTGTATAGATTAAAGATGCGGACGAGCATCCTTAAGACTGCGATACGGACGAGTATCGGGTAGAAACAAACTAACACATGTTCAGAGATGATGATACGGACGAGTATCAACTGGTTAACAAGGAACACGGACGAGTGTTGAATCTGAAGGGACTCTTCTGGGGAATAGTAGACACAAGCGAGTATCCATATTCAAGAAGACAAAAGTGTTTGCCACAATGTATGGATTAAAGGTGCGGACGAGCATCCTTAAGACTATGATACGGACGAGTATCATGTAGAAACAAACGCTCGATGCATGTTCTGAGATGATGGTACGGACGAGTACCATCAAAGAACAAGGACTAGTGTTGACTCTGTGGGGATATGAACGGTGTATATACAAGATACAGACGAGTATCTGTATAGGTGTAACATGAGTAGTGAGTATGAGTATTGCATAGGTGAGTGTTTATCTGCTGGGGGGGTGACACGGACGAGTGTCAAGAGAGAAAAGTATAATAATATCAACAAGTATATGGGTTGCAAAAGTGTAGATGACTGCGCTGGGGATATGACACGGACGGGTGCCAAGAAAGTGTATATAGGTATATGTGAGTGCAAAGAGGATGTCTTTGGCTTTCTGCTGGTGATTTGACACGGACGGGTGTCAGGACGTATCTGTGATACGGGATGGTGTTGTTTGTAAAGAGTGTTCAAGTGACCCTACTGGGGGAAAGATGGCACGGACGGGTGTCAACAATGAGTATATACTGGTGTTTGATTGAGAGGCAACTGCTTTTGCTGGGGAATCTGGTGGGGACTCTGGGGGAAAGTATTCTGCATTCTGATGAATGGTTACTAGTCACCAGTGCCGATTCAAAACATGGCTTATGATTATGCTATGTGTTGGATTTTTGCCGTAATGCTCCGTATTAGACGGAATGCTACGCTTTGTGGGTGAATATGATGCAAATGCTATGATTATGCAAAGCTACCAAACCGGGATCCGGGTCCCGTTGCTGTGGAGATCTCTGTCTGATCTGTTTGAAATGGGCATCCCAGCTGGGGATGAGATCATTGGTAGACCTGGTGAGATGTATCTGCTTGGGGATACAGGTCACTGATTGACATATCCTTGTAATATGAGACCCAGCTGGGGGTTGCAGAAGCTTTCTTCACTCTGTTGTGATCTTCTATGCGCCGCTCTTCTGGATAGAGGCTGGGGATTCTGTGGGGAGATGGTTCCCTGACTTCTGCACTCAGCTGAGGGTGAAATGGCAACTCGGCTGGGGAATTGTGAGAGGCAACTCAGCTGGGGATAGCAACAAGAGGCAACTTAGCTGGGGATAGAGCATTTCAGATGCTGAGATTGAGTGTATGCTGATCTGGCAACTTTGCTGGGGAAGTGGGCACCTTCCAGTGCCACGTGGAAGATAGACCGAGTTGATAATGATTCGCCAGTTTGCCGAGACGTGACTTGCATGCCCCAGGTTGCGTTCTGGATACCTGCAATCCTGCAAAGATAAGGGAACGCACAAAAGGTCCCGAGGTATCCTTTACTGGATCCCGTCATAGGAGTTAAGTACCTTCGAGAGTAAGTATATTCCCTGTAAGCATGTGTTTTATATATTTTTTTTTTTGGAGAAAAACATCTGTACTTATGCAATTAGTTTTTTTTAGAGACATCAGACATCCTTTGCAAATAAAAATATACACAACGAAACATGACTGAAAAATCTGATTTTATTAATTCATGTGCCCTGAATTGGCAAGATACAGTCAGAGAAACATGTCTCCTGAAATGAGGAGATTGTTACAAATTGGGAAACAAAATGTTGGCAGTGTTGATGACGCTTTGAGGAGCTTCCTCTTCACTATGACCCGTATGACTTTTGACGTTCTTCTCATCTTGCTTTCTGAAGAAGGTAGATTCTGATTGAAACTTGATCCTTTCGAAGCTTACCAAGTTGTAGGCAATACAGATGAATTCAGAATGCAGTTGTTCGCTTATTCCCTTATTTTGCATGGATCGCCCTTTCGGGTTTTCAATCCATCGGGATACCCATTTTTGCCTGAGTTGTCCAATGCGGCTTTTCAACTCAGCGGGCGTACATTTTTTTTTATTTATTTCCCTTATTTTTGCCCGAGTCTTTTATTCTGTTTTTGACTCGCCGGGATGCCCTATTTTTGCCTGGACTTACATTCTGTTTTTATGTCCAGCGGGTCATCTTTATGCGAAGTATTTTTTAACTGCATCTGAATTCACAGGGGATGGAAAGTCTTCACCATCCATGGTGCTGAGCATCAGTGCTCCACCAGAGAAAACTTTCTTTACCACGAATGGTCCTTCATAATTTGGAGTCCATTTGCCCCTGTGGTCTGTATGAGGAGGGAGGATTCTTTTCAGCACAAGATCTCCCATTTGGTACTCTCGGTGCCTGACTTTCTGATCGAAGGCTTTCTTCATTCTTTTCTGATACAACTGTCCATGACAGATTGCAGCCAATCTTTTCTCTTCAATCAAACTCAGTTGTTCGTATCGGGACCTAACCCATTCTGCTTCGTTCAGCTTAACATCCATCAATACCCTTAGGGAGGGTAATTCAACTTCAACCGGTAGGACTGCTTCCATACCATAGACAAGTTGATACGGTGTTGCCCCAGTGGATGTCCTGATTGACGTGCGGTACCCATGCAAGGCAAATGGTAGCATTTCATGCCAATCTTTGTAAGTGACTACCATCTTCTGCACAATCTTCTTGATATTCTTATTTGCTGCCTCAACAGCGCCATTCATCTTTGGCCTGTAAGGAGAAGAATTGTGATGTTGGATCTTGAAGTCCCGGCACAGCTCTGCCATCATTTTGTTGTTGAGATTGGAACCATTATCAGTAATGATTCGCTCGGGAACTCCATATCGACAGATGATATCTCTTTTCAGAAATCGGGCTACCACTTGCCTTGTAACATTTGCAAATGAGGCTGCTTCAACCCACTTAGTGAAATAGTCAATGGCGACCAGGATGAATCTGTGACCATTTGAAGCAGTCGGCTCGATCTTGCCAATCATATCAATGCCCCACATGGCAAAGGGCCATGGTGAAGACATAATGTTCAAAGGGTTGGGAGGCACATGCACTTTATCTGCGTAGATCTGGCATTTGTGGCATTTCCTGGCATAGGCACAACAGTCTGCATCCATCGTGATCCAATAATAGCCTGATCTTAACAACTTCTTAGCCATTGCATGTCCTCCAGCATGGGTACCAAAAGAGCCTTCATGCACTTCATGCATCAACAAATCTGCTTCCGTCTTGTCGACACATCTGAGGAGTACCATATCAAAGTTCCTCTTGTATAACGACCCATCAGTGTTCAGAAAGAAACTGCCAGCCAGCCTCCTCAAAGTCTTCTTATCATTGGGAGATGCCCCAGGTGGGTATGTTTGATCCTCCAAGAAGCATTTAATGTCATGGAACCAAGGCTTATCATCTTTGACAACATCTGCTGCAAATACATATGCTGGTCTATCAAGTCTCGACACTGAAATCTGAGGTACAAAGTTAGCAGCTTGAACTTTGATCATGGACGAAATGGTAGCCAAAGCATCTGCAAACTGATTCTCGTCCCGAGGGATATACTCAAGTTTGACCGTTGTGAAGAAAGTCAATAACCTCCTTGTATAATCCCTGTAAGGTATCAGATGATCCTGGTGGGTGTACCATTTTCCGTTGGTTTGATTAACTACCAGAGCTGAATCTCCGAATACAGTCAATGTTTTGATCCTGAGGTCAATGGCTTCCTCAAGACCCATAATGCAAGCTTCGTATTCAGCTTCGTTGTTAGTGCAGTTGAAAGCGAGTTTTGCCGAGAAAGGCATGTGAATTCCCTTAGGTGTAATGAGTACTGCACCAACACCACGACCATTCATGTTAACAGCCCCATCAAACATCATAGTCCATTCTTCTTCTGGGTCAGGCCCTTCAGTGTGAATAGGCTCGTCATGATCTTTTGATTTTATGAACATGATGTCTTCATCAGGGAAGTCAAACCTCATAGGCTGGTAGTCATCAATGGGTTGCTCAGCAAGATATTCAGATAGTACACTGCCCTTGATGGCTTTCTGAGAAGTGTATTGGATGTCGTATTCTGTGAGAATCATCTGCCATCTTGCAACCCGTCCGGTAAGAGCTGGCTTCTCAAATATGTACTTAACTGGGTCCATTTTTGAGATCAACAAAGTTGTGTGGGTCAACATATACTGTCTCAGTCGGCGAGCAGCCCACGCTAAAGCACAGCAAGTTTTCTCGAGCAGTGAATAACGTTGTTCACAGTCGGTAAACTTTTTGCTTAGGTAGTATATTGCATACTCTTTTCGACCAGACTCGTCATGCTGGCCCAGCACACACCCCATTGACTCTTCTAATACTGTCAAGTACATTATCAGAGGTCTTCCTTCAACTGGAGGCATAAGGATTGGAGGTTCTTGCAGATATTCTTTGATCTTGTCAAAAGCCTTCTGGCAGTCTTCATTCCACCTGACCGTCTGTTCCTTTCTTAATAGCTTGAACAAGGGTTCACAGGTTGCTGTGAGGTGAGATATGAACCGTGAGATGTAGTTCAATCGACCTAAGAACCCTCGAACTTCTTTCTCTGTTTTCGGTGCAGGCATCTCTTGAATGGCTTTGACTTTATCAGGGTCAACTTCAATCCCTTTCTCGCTTACAATAAAACCCAGCAGCTTACCAGATCTCACCCCGAATGTGCATTTGTTGGGGTTCAACTTCAGTTGGTACTTCCTCAGACGCTTGAACAATTTGAGCAGATTTACCAGGTGGTCTTCTTCAGTGAGGGACTTGGCAATCATGTCATCCACATAACACTCTATCTCTTTATGAATCATATCGTGGAATAATGTTACCATAGTCCGTTGATACGTGGCACCGGCATTCTTCAGTCCGAATGGCATCACCTTGTAACAGAACGTGCCCCAGGGTGTGATGAAGGTTGTCTTCTCCATGTCTTCAGGTGACATCTTGATCTGGTTGTAGCCTGAAAATCCGTCCATGAAGGAGAATACCGAGAACTGAGCCGTATTATCCACCAATACATCAATGTGAGGTAATGGGAAATCATCTTTCGGTCTGGCTCTGTTCAGATCCCGGTAGTCAACACACATTCTTACTTTGCCGTCTTTCTTAGGCACAGGTACTATATTAGCAACCCACGGCGGATAGCTAGTTACAGCAAGGAACCCGGCGTCCCACTGCTTTTGTACCTCTTCCTTGATTTTCATTGCCATGTCCGGACGAGTACGGCGTAGTTTCTGTTTAACTGGCGGGCATTCTTCTCTCAAAGGCAGCTTGTGCGTGACAATGTCGGTGTCCAACCCTGGCATATCTTGATAAGACCAAGCAAACACGTCCACATACTCTTGAAGCAGGTCAATCAGTTGTCTCTTCACTGAGTCTTGCAAGCAGGCCCCGATTTTAACCTCTTTCACGTCTTCATCTGTACCAAGATTGATCACTTCCACCTCCTCCTGGTGAGGAGTAATAACCTTCTCCTCTTGTCTTAACAACCTGGCTAGCTCTTCAGGAAGCTCATATTCTTCTTCAACCCCTTCATCAGCTTGATTGATCGGATTGTCAAAGTCATACGATGTCATAGCCGTGCTGTTGTCGGTGCTGTCTGGAGGGCACACTCTGCAAGGGTTAAGTTGTTCATTTTAGTGATCTGATTTTAGTCTTATTTAGAAAAGTGAGATGAAATTGTCATTTTGAAAACGCCGCCATTTATTTTTGTACAAAAAAGAAAAATGGAAAAACAGTGAACGAAAAGAAAAAGACGTGTTTGCAAAAGGATGTCTGATATTTCATTAATCGATCTTGTTTGCACAAAAAAGTACAGATGGCCCGATTACAAAATGAGTCTTGTCATCTTGGGCAAGATGCAAGACTTTGATGCATGCTTATGAAATACAGGAAATAATAATTACTCTGATCGAGTAACTCTTATAATTTCCTGGGAAGACCAGTTCGAGACACTGCTCCCCGGGATCTTTGGACGAATCCAGCTTTCCAGGTTGCGTTCCTCTTCCAGCTCGTCTTCCAGACAGTTGATAGTATCAGGGGTAAGCATCCCCCCACTCACAAAGTTGGGCTCTTTCGCAGCCGCTGCTTGATCTTGTTGAGTTGGTTTGTAACCCAACCCAAATTTGTCTTTCTTTCTTCTCTACTGACAGCAGTTTGCCCCAGCCTTGGGCAGTTCCTTCCTCGACAACCTTCCGGGCTTGTTGGTACGATGATATAGAAGTTCCAGATACAGCAGATGCTTCATTGACATTCAAGGCTTCAAATCCCTGGCTCATTGTTTCATGGATCTCCCCATCCATCTCAATGTACTTATAGGTGGCCAGGTGGCTGACAAAAATATCCTCTTCTCCACAGATTGTAACGATTTGACCCTCCCACTCGTATTTTAACTTCTGGTGAAGGGTAGAGGTCACGGCGCCAGCGGCGTGAATCCATGGCCTACCCAATAGACAGCTGTAGGCGGGCTGTATATCCATCACGTAGAAGGTAGTTTTAAAGGTTTGCGGGCCAATCGTTATGGGCAACTCAATCTCTCCCAGAGCCGATCTCTTTGAACCATCAAAGGCTCTTACTACCAGGTTGCTGGGTCTCAACGCCAATCCGTCATATTCTAGCTTCACCAGGGCCTTTTTAGGTAAGACATTGAGAGATGACCCCGTGTCTACCAGCACATGAGAAAGGACAGCACCTTTGCATTCCATGGTTATGTGCAAGGCTTTGTTATGGTTGCGGCCTTCCGTTGTCAGATCAGTATTGGTGAACCCTAGTCCGTGACTAGCATTAACATTCCCCACTACAGCCTCCAGCTGATTGACAGTGATCTCTTCAGGCACGTAAGCCGCGTGCAAGACTTTGAGTAGTGCATTCCGATGGGCTTCGGAGCACATAAGCAATGATAGGATTGAGATCTTGGAAGGCGTCTGATGAAGCTGATCCACTATTTTATAATCACTCTTCTTGATGATTCGCATGAACTCATCAACCTCTTGATCGAAGGGTGTTTTCAAAGCTTCTTTAACAGCTTGATCTTCCTGCACAGGGCTTTTTCCTTTTGCCTTAGCAGCAGCTTCTGCTTCGGCGGTGGGTTTCTGAATTTGTGGGGCGAAGAGACGTCCGCTTCGAGTGAAGCCTCCGCCTCCTCCCACATTGTCAATTTGTGGTGCAGGGGTTGATGATTCAAAAGTGATTCTTTGTCCTTCACAGTACAGGTCGGAGCCGTAATGCCAGGGGATAGCATTGCTGCTTTCATAGGGTACCGGTCCAGGCACCGTGATAGTGACTGGACTGATTGCAGCTGTGGAAGGAACTGCGATAGTCTGCGGATCATAATAAATTGTGACTGGTGCTCTAGTGGGAGCAGCACTTTCTGAGTTGTAGGCAGAGTTGTTTTCTGGATCATAAAATATGGTGACAGTAGAGACATCTTCATGATTTGCTGCTGGAGTTGTAGGAGACATTGTTGGAAGAATGGATGTTGTTGTTGTAGGAGTTTCAAAATGGATTGGTGCTGGAGTTGTAGAAGGAACATTTGTTGATACCTGGTCAGTTGAAACGACAGATGAAGTACTTGTTGATGAAGCCGAAGAATTGTCAGGAACAATGGTTGCTGCAGTTGTAGGAGGTTCTGAAATCGTTGCTGATGAGATTGTTGGATTTGTTGGAAATGATGTGGTGATCTGAAGTTGGCCACTCCGAATAAGGCCATCTATGCCATTCCTCAAATTATCGCACCCATTTACCGAGATATTGCAGTAAGCACAGCCTAACTCACATCCCGGGAACATTTGACATTCCAAGAGCTGAGTTTTGATTTCTACCAATGGTGTCCTGATCTGTCCCACACTGGTTATTAAATAAGACGGCTTGTCTTCTTCAATAGCGTTAATTCGGGGACCACCGTGGTTTGGCATCGGATTTTTATTGACATTGGGTGGTGGTGCAAAATTCAGAGCTTTTGAGTCTACCAGGTCTTGTACCTTCATGTGCAAGGCTCTGCACTTTTCTGTACTATGGCCAGGTGCATTCGAATGAAAAGCACATCTGGCGTTGGAGTCGTAATTCCTGGGTAGACTGTTGGGATCTGGAGGTGCCAATGTCCTTAGCTCAACTAGGTTGAGTTTCAGGAGTTGTGGCAGTAATGTAGCATATGGCATAGGGATCGGATCGATCACCCTGTTGGCTTGAGATGGCCTCTGTTGGAATGGCCTTTGCTGGTTATTGTTGTTGGTGTTGCTGTTGTTGTAATTTCTCGGAGGATACTGATTTTGCTGGTGGTACTGAGGTTGTGGCTGATAGTTTTGTTGCGGAGGCTGATAAGCTGGTTGTGGATGAGCTGGAGCGGGAATAGTAACTGCTGCTACAGATCTATGAACATATTGGGGCCTGCCCCCGTTGGTGTGGATGGCATTGGTCTCACCAGTTCTTCTTGGGCCTGCAAAAGGCTTCCTTGTATTGCTGGATGAGCTGGCACCATTGTCAGAAATCTTGCCCATTTTTAACAGGCTCTCAATTCTTTCCCCAGCTATGACAACATCTGCAAAGCTAGTAGAAGAGAAAGCAGCCAGCCTGTCAATGTATGTTCCCTGAAGGGTGTTCATAAACATATCTGCCATTTCCCTCTCTGACATAGGTGGCTGAACAGCAGCAGCCAATTGCCTCCATCTCTGGGCATATTCTCGGAAACTTTCTCTTGACGACTGTGACATTCCCATTAGGAGGGTCCTGTTGGGTGCCATATCTAAATTGTACTGATACTGTCTGATGAAGGCCTCTGCCAAGTCCTTCCAGCATCTAATAGTTGCCCTTGTCAAGTGAGAGTACCATTCTCTTGACGCTCCAGTTAAGCTGTCTTCGAAATAGAACATCCAGAGCTTCTCATCCATAGTATAGGCCTTCAGCCTTCCCAGAAATGACTGTAAGTGAGTCCGGGGGCATGAAGTCCCGTTGTATTTTTCAAAGCAAGGAGGCTTGAACTTATGGGGGATCCTGACCCCGTCTACCAAGCCCATGTCCATGACGTCGAAACCCAAAGAATTTTGAGATTCTAAAGACCTCAGCTTCTCAGCTATCTCATCCAACCTCCTATCATAAGCTTCTTCTCCAGCACCCATTACTGTAAATTGATCCTCTTGAGGGTCTTCTTGCAATACCCTGGCTGCAGCAGTTCCTGGTATATTAACTGGAATGTTGGCCTCTGGATGGAGGTGGGGTCCAAAAACTGGGGGATTGACATGAGGTTGTACCCTTTCATTGTTGCTTGTTCCGGCAGTCCCTACATGGGGTTCTTCTTGATTCTGCCTTTCTACCATGGCCCTTAATCTTTCCTGACTCTGAGCCATGTTGTTCATTACTTCCATAAACTGAGCTATCTGTGTTCTTATTTCCAACCTTTCATTTGCCATTTGAGTCCTGACCTCTGCAAGGTCCTGCTGCACCTGATCCATTTGAATTCCCGGAAGGTTGTTTCGGGTTGGATAACGGTGCGGACGGTTGAGGGGAAATACCCGGCGCCTAGCAATAGTTCCTGAACATCACAACAGAGTTAGTGGCAATAAAACAAAAACCTACAAAACAAACAAAGGGTTAGTATGCAATGCAGTTATGCTTATTTGATATCAAGGTATCCGGTTTGGCTTTCAGTTTTGACCCTTCCAGACCCTTGAAGATGCTGTTGTTGTTGCCTGAAGAAAACTCAGATGAAGCAAACTAACATAAATATATTACAGAAGGTGAAATAATACAACTTGTTCATTTTACAACACAAGCCCCCTAAGGGGTCAAAATACATCACAAAAAGGAAAAGTACATGGAATAGAAACAACAACAAGCAAATGGTCAAACACCAAGACCAAACTCATCCTCACAAACTTCCCTGAGAAGTGCTTCGGTCACAGGATCAGCTGGACGCTCCGTGAGATTCCTGATGAGGAGATTCCGGGTGGTAATAGCTGCTGCTAGCTTCTTGTGCTGAGTTTGGTCCTTGGACCTCTTCACCCCTGCTTTGATCTTCAGTTCTGATATCTCCCTCTGGGCTGCTGCCAAGGCTTCTTGTTGTTCTTTTGCACTAGCTTCCAGTTGCTCCATCTTGTCTTGAACTCTCTTGTCCTCCAGGGTACGAGCCTCGGTGATCCTGACCCACCGGGCTTGACTCTCCTTCAAATACAAGTCTGTCCTTGCTCTCTGGAACTGGGCTTCTTTGCAAGCATTCTTCAGAATTTGTTCACCAGCCTTAGACTTTTTGATATAATCCCCAGACTTCTCAACCTTAACCAGATGCTCCACTCTCAACTTCTCCAATCTCTCAACCTCCCTCATACCCTCACTCCTCTCCCGGAGGGTCTTCTGCAAAGCCTGAGTTAACTTCTCATTCCTTTCCTTCAAGCTCTCAAACTCCTCCAAACTGATAGTGGCAGGGGGTGGTGCTGAAGGTGACTCAGGCATGTCTTCTATGGTAAAGGGCATCCCAGAGAATTGGGCCTTGGCACGGGACCATTCATAATATTGTGCTGATGCCACATTATTACACTTCCCCAGAATGGTCACTCCCTTGGTTTGAACATTATCCCAGGCCCAGGCAGCCTGCCTAACAATAGTCAAATTAATCTTGTTCTCACAATAGAGAGTCTCAACCAAGTCCTGTGCCCTAGGAGTGTGGACCAGTGCATAGCCCAGTTGTCTTTTGAACAGCAGAGGGTTGTAATTGATACTACCCTTAACTCCTATTAGGGGCACATTGGGAAAATGCCCACAGCTGGTGATGATATCCCTGCCCTTGGTGCTCTGAGTGCACCATCTGATGTCTGCTGAAGTTAGAACAGTGAGTCTCTTAGCCCAGTTGCTCTGCTGATGAGGGTTTAGAAATGCATCCGTCCTGGGTAGATGCCTGAGAAGCCAAGTATGGAATAATGGAGCACAACACCTTACTAACCTTCCCCTCTGCTTCTCATTCCTCTGATGCACTGAATAGTAAAGATCCCCCAACAAAGTTGGCACTGGATTCTTCAGCATGAATAGGTGGATTGCATTCTTGCTAATGAATCGGGGCTCATCCGCAAACAACACAATTCCATATACACTCAAGGCCAGTAAAGCACAGACAGCTTTCCACTCCCCCAGGGAGGCCTTCAGACTAGCTTGAGAAATTAGGAAATCCAGATGAAAACCAGAGATTCCTGCTTTAGAGGTCATATGCTGTTCAATCAAAACAGGTTCCAGATGCAAAGCTCTTGCTACTTCTCCATTAGCAGGAAAGACCATCTCAGGGTTGAAAGGGATTCCAGCCCTGATAGGTATACCAACCAAAGATGAGTATTCTTCCAAGAGAGGGCCCAACTGAAAGTCTTGAAAGGTGAAACATCTTAATGGGGGGTCATAGAACTGAATGCAAGTGTGGATCAGGCTTCTTTCTGATGGATCCAGATCCATAACCATGTCAAGTATATCTCCATAACTCTCCCTGAACAAAGGTATGTGATCTGGAGTGATCAGGGTCTGAATCCTCCTGATGTCTGATAACTCTGGCTGGAAGAAGTGATAGGTGATGTTGCTCTTTTTAGGAGCCATGATGCTGAAGACTGAGTAGAGACAGGTGCTGATGAAGATACTGAAGAGTGGGCCACTGACTGGCTGGTGCAGGTGGTAACTGAAGCAGATGCTGATGAAGATGGGTCAATACTGAAGATGGGGTCAAAACCAGAACCAAATGAAGATGGATACCCTGAAACACAAATAAGCAAATGTCAATATGATGCAATGAGTATGTATGCAGATGAAATGCAAGGGTTTGTGACTGAGCTGGATCTGATCAAAATGCCCTGATATAGGTCCAAGGGTGTTCAAGAATTCCAGATGAGGTCTATAAATCCAGTAACCGGGGTGGGGGACTCAAATAAAGAGCCACATGTCCAGGGTTTAGAATCACAAGAACTGTCCAACATGGAGTATTCTTAACAAACAAAGTAACAGGGTATTCTGAGGTCAAGGTACCTGCAAACCTGTAAACAACCCAACCCCCTCACAGGTGGTGTTCTAGAACAAGGATCCTCAGACTTGGATCAGTTATGAGAAGTGTAAACACTTCCAACCCGGAGGTACAGTGTTTACAATAACCATAACAGTTCCTCCTCTAATTCACCTCAGTTTCTGAAGGTCAATACTAAAGGTCATTCAGACTTAGCAGGCTTCCCAGATAGCCCTAGCATTGCAGGAAATCTGCAACACAGAGTTCTCAAGAAGAAACCCATATCTGAACCGTGTTTCATATTCCCGCACCAGACCGAAATAGAATGGGAAAGAATATGATTCACTCTAGCCTAGGTGTCACTCAGGTCCCAGGTATAGGACCTTAACTCTCAATAGAACCCCACCCACCAAAGGAAAACCAGATCCAGCCAGCAGTACAGTATGATATATACAAATGCAATGAAGAAAGTAGTAAAGCAACTGTACATAAAGCAAAAAAATAAAACATATACAAACACAAATAAGCACATAACACCCCAGTAAACACAAATCAAACAAGCGCTAGGAGGAACCCACAAAAAGAACCAGAAGCCCTGGTTGCTGCATAAAAGTCCCCAGCAGAGTCGCCAAGCTGTCGCTCCCGACAAATGAAAATGGATCAGATGAAGGTACAGACGCGAACGGTCGGCGAGAAGAACAATGAGAAAACACAGCCGTGAACTCACTGGAGATGAATAGAGTCGCCAGCTAGGCATTTTTATCCCGGAGGAAAGGCAATGCTGCATAGACCTAGAAAGACATGGATAAGACGGTTGCGAACCAGAGAGACTGAGAAAGGGGGTTGGTTACAACCTGGGAAGGTATTAGCACCCAGATTGTCCGTCGTACTCGACGGGATCCACGCTTAAAAGATTTGTGTTTTAAAGGGGTAGTGTCAGTGCAATTTGTGTATAAATGAGCTGGAAAAGGATGTACAGGTGTCAGTGTAAAGTGAAGTGAAGTGTATAATGATGTGTCAGTGTAAGAATGAGAATGAATTGCTCATGATAATGAGGCTAAGAGAAAGATGCTGGAAAGAGGGGGAATATACAGAGACTTTTGTTCGATAACTGTTAAGTTATGCCTACGTATCCTCTCGTGCAATGAGGAAGTCAGAACACCGTAGTTCGACCCAAAGAGACTGAAAGATGAATTGACTTGTGAACTGCTTGCTTGTCAATGCTCAAGTGTATGACCTGTCTGGCCCAGGTGCGAACTGTCTTGCATTAGACGGAAGAAGCAAGTTCTCGTTTGTGAGTGAGGGTGATGAGAAAAGAATCCCGAAGGAGACGATTATTGTTTGTTTTTGGGTTTTCAGTCTTTTATTGCTTTTGAAAGTTTGTCATAAGTTAATGAGCTTAAGCCTAAACCAATGGATTTAGTAAACTCATCACATCTTCCCTCTGATTAGGGGTAATGAGAATTACCTTAAGTGTGAAGTCAGATTCTCACACTTAATTACCTTTGGGGTAGGGTTAAGATCATTAACCTACTTGTGATTATTTAGATGTTTTTGTTGTTTTTGTTTAGTGTTGAGTAATGAGGTTAAGCCATAATCAGGGATTAAACGGACTCATTACACCATCCTAATAGAAGGATAATAGATGAGAATGTTTAAGCTGAGGAAAGCTCCTCAACTTAATCCATGATTAGGGATTAAACTCATGACAAAACAAGCCTTTGATTAAGTGAATTTTATTTAATGATATGATGATGAAGTGATTTTTAGGGTTTGTAAGACCACTTGAGGGGGACTTGTCCATTAACACTAGGGTTAGTCCTTCTTAACCATTTAAGGAAGAATTAGAACCCTAATGCAAGGCCCAAGTTACAAGCTTGATGTCTTAGTGATTATTAGATGGATTGATTAAAGGATTTAAACACATTAAGGGTTTAACACTTAGGATTAAAGTTATACACTCCATCCTAAGAGAAGGATGCAGGCATAAGCTTAATCACAAAGCCTTAAAGCCTTTAGGGTTTAGTCCCTGATTATGAGATGAGAAGAGAAGACTCAAGGAGACACAAAGGTAAGACTAAGAGGGGAGACTAATCAAAACCCTAATCATTGTCATGCTTGGTTGTTCCTAAGGTTTGTGAGGTTTACAAGGACAATCCTCAGAGGAACCACCAGGAAGCAGATGAAAGGATCAAGAGAAACAAAGCAACTTGCTTCATTCAAGAAGTCAAGTCACTTGAAGAAAGAAAGTGGGAGAAACAAGAATGAGCAAGCTCAATCTCAAACACATATAGAAATGCAGCAATGGATGCAAGAGAGATGAAAAGAAAAGTTATGAGAAGTGAAGGCAAATTCACTTCTCAAGTTTACTTACCACCTGAAATGTTAGAAAGAAATGCAGTGCAATGCCAAATGAAATGAAATGGTATGATGTTAAACAAAACCAGAAGCATGTTGATGATGCTAGTGATGTTATGAGATGCTACAAGCATGAGGCAGCACATGGAGATGTTCATACAAGATTATGAATGCAGATGATGCAAGCTAAGGAGCATGGATGCACATGAAAAGTTATGAAGTGCACATGGCATACAACATGGCAAACATATGATGCAATGATCAAACATGCTTTCTATATGTCTTAAGATGTCAAGTGAAACACAAGAATGCACAAAATGCAAAGACAAGTCATGTTATGCAAGAGGATGCAAGAGGTATGCAAATGAAAGCTCAAATTAGGGTTTAAAGATCAAACAACAAACAAAACCCAAAAACAGAAGCAAACCCTAAAATAAAAAAATGGAAAATGCCTTCCAAAGAAACCCTAACCCTATACTAAACCAAGGTCCAAAGGGGAGGTCTCAACTCTCAACCCATCTCAAGATATGAATTTTCTAAGTTATTAGGGTTTTTAGGGTTCCTAAACAAAAGAAATGCCAAACAAATTGAAAATGAGGAAGCAAATCATGGCCATTTAATCCTAGAAACTACATGCTAAACACAAAATAAAGCAAAAAGAATCAATGTCCAAACCTTCCTAGATAGGCAGAAATGAATTTTTGAATTTAGGATCAAATTAATGCATAAAAAATGATTTAATTCAATGAAAAATTCTTAAAATGCATCAAGATCAAAAAAGAAATTTGGTTTGAAGGTTGGACAATGTTTCTAAATGTCTTAGAACATTTCATGAATTTTTTTGTAATTTTTAAATACCTAAAAGTATTTTTAATTAATTAATTCCCATTAATCAATTAAAAATAATCTTTTAAATATTTAAAAATACTTTTTTAATGATAAAAAATAAAATAAAAATGTTTTTGTGTCATAAAAATTAATAAAACTTTTAGGAAAAAGTTTCATAATTTTTATGTATTTTTTGCTATTTTAAAATAAATATGCAAATTAATTGAAAAGAAAATGAATTAAAATAAAATAAAATGAAAGTCAAAGGAAAGGATGGCTGAGATGCAATCTGGATTTGAACTGGTTGACTGGCGCGTGAATGGAGGGTGGGGATGCAATCTGACCAAATTAAGTTAATTATGAATTAATTAAAATTAATTAAGTGGATTAGGGCAAATGAAATGATCCTGACCATTCACTGGCGCGCGGGAAACACCATCCAAGGGCCCAGGTTTGAAGTTCACTAATTAATGACCATTAGCCCTAATCACTCTCAGGCTGCCGGAGAAGACTTCCGGTCGTCTTCTCCGGCCAGCTCCCTCCCTGAGGAACCTCAAACTCCCTAAAAACGTATCAAAAATGAAAACTAAAAACTGGGAAATGATCCTCACATCCTCACGAATCAAACCCCTATCCTAAAACAAATTTCTTCTTCCTAAACAAGCTGAATCGAAGAGAACAAGTTCTAGGGCACGCAGGTTTCAGAGACAAATTAAACTCTCAAATCAAAGCCATTTTCGAAACCAATGACATCAGGATGATCAGTGAATCACATAGAACAAGTTTGTAACAAGAAAAATGACTTCTGGAAAAAATAATTTCGAGCTACCTGAGATTTGGAGCTTTCAACTTGAGGACTTTCTGGCCACTTCTCCTTGTGCAATCTGCTCCACTTGATCCCCAGATGATGTTTGAATGCTCAATGAGAGTTTAAGTTGGCTGGATAATGAGATTCGACAGCTTCTGCTCAAGCTTGATCAGAAATGGCAATGGTGTTTCAGGCACTTTCAGGTCATGGTGAGGGGTTATTTGTGATCCTGAGGGTGAATGGAGAAGGTCTGTGGTGTTTGTTTGGATGTTTGCAAGCTGTGATGAGAGTTTCGAAGAGAAATGCAGGCTGAGGGTGGGCAATGGCTATGGAGTATTCTGGTTGTTTCAGGCTTGGGTTCTTGGTGCTTTGTGGTCTATGGAGCAAGGTGAGATGAATGATGAAGATGGTGTGAGTGTTTGGAGGCTGGGCAGAGAGATTCGAAAGCTTATGCAGCTTGGTGTGTTTTTGTGAATGTTGTGAATGAGTGAGTTTCAACCTTGCTTCTTGAGTGTTATGGCCAGCATTTGGAAAGTATATTTTAATCCCATAGGTCAGATGATGTGACCTGGCCTATGGTGATTGGTAAGTTTGCTTTTGCTCAAAAGTCAAATTTGGTGTAAGAGAGGTATGGCTCATGATCTAGGCAAGTACAAGCATGGCTCTGGTGCAGCAAGATGAGGTGAGAGGCTAGCAAAGTGCAGTAACCAATGCAGCAAGTTGTAGGAAGCATGATCATGAGTTTTTGCAAGTTGTGGCTTTTGGTTCACATGTGACTATTTTGCTACACAAACCATAAACATGAGGGATTCTTAGTCCAAATCTGATCTTTAGTGTCTATGTGATGTTTGCATACTGGTTTGAAGTGAGCTAGAGGTCACAAGAGGCATTGGTTCATGATCTTGCAAAATTTCCATTTGAGGCATGCTTTGAAAATCAATGATTTTGGCCAACTTTGTCACACCATAACTTTTGATCTAAGAAGAGTTTGATCATGTTCTTGTACTTTTTGAAAAGGGAAAGATGAGATCTACAACTTTCATGACCAAAGTTTTTCCATTTGAAGCATTTTTGGATCAAAAATCAAGGCTTGAAAAATGACCTAAAATGATGCATTCTTGAAAAGTCAACTATGCCCAAAAAAGTCAACATTTGCAAAACTTCCAAATTCTTGATTTCTATGAACTTCAACCTTCTTCCATGATCAAATAAAGATCATATACACTCAAAATGATGAAGATCACCCATTGGTTGGGTCATTGGGGGCCTCAGATGCCCTGATTTTACACTGACTTGCCTGAAAAGTCAACTCTTGATCAGATGACTTCCCCATGGAATTTCTTCATGAAAATTGATATGTACACTCCCTATACCATATAGAGACCAATGGAAACAAGAATGACCAAAAAATTTGGGGTTGTAGCCTCTGAAACCAAAACCCTAATTCTAGGTCAACTGTGCAGTCAAACTTGGCTCTGCATCCACTCAAACCCTAGTTCTTGTGATTCTTTTGAATTCTTGGCTTTGGGAGGATGTACTATGATATAAGAACACATGTGGATCCCTTTTGAAGTGATTGGTTGCATTTGGGGTGGCTCAAGTAGCTCTTGGATTGCTCAGATCACAAATCCTAGGTGCAGATGACTTAGAAACTATCCAGTGAACAAAAATGGGATATGAGATGATATGATTGTGTTTATGCAAATGAGAATGATCACAAGCCATGGTGTGAATGGGTGAGGGCAAATTTGGGGTGTTTACAGATATCATATGGGGTTAGGGTTTGTTTGAGCTCATTTGCAAATTTTTATCATGTGAATTGCTTCTGTTTTGATCATTTGCATCTCATCCTTTCATGTAACCTTAATTTTGCATCCTTACTTGCATCTTACATTGCATTGCATGAACATATGAACTTGCCATGACATTCTAAGCATTTGTATGCCATCTTAGACATCTTAAGACATTGCTTGAACATTGCTTGATCATTTACTCATACATTTTCTTTGCTTTGCATCCATTTCATTTCATAAACATCCATGTGTTTTCATGCTTCCCACATGCCTCATATGCATTCATTTCTTTGTATGGTCACACATGTGCACCTTGTATGCTCTCATATCATCTCATAGTATCATTTACATCATGTGTTTGCTTCTGGTTTTGTTTCTTTGTCATTACATATGCATCATTTCATGTCATTTCTTTCTTTATGCACCTTGTACTAACATTTTCAGGTGGTAAGTTAACTTGAGAAGTGAATTTTCCTTCACTTCTCATTTCACTTCATCTTCTTCATTTGCATCTTTGCTGCATTTTTATTTGTCTTTGAGTGGGCTTGCCCATTCATGTTCATCTCTCACTTTCTTTCCCTAAGTTACTTATCTTCTTCAGTGAAGTAAGTAACTTATTTCATCTACTTCTCCCTCCTTCCATCTGCTTCTTCCATTGGTGGCTTCTTAGAAGATCTTTCTCAAGCCTTATAAACCATAGGAACATCCAAGCATGATAATAATTAGGGTTGTGATTAGTCCCCCCTTAGCTTTTACCTTTGAGTCTTCTTTGTGTCTCTCTTCTCACCTCATCACTAGAGACAAAACCTTTAAGGTTGTAGGACTTTGGAATTAAGGTTATGCCTGCATCCTTCTCTTAGGATGAAGTGTATAACTTTAATCCTAAGTGTTAAACCCTTAATTTGTTTAAACCTCTTAATTAATCCATCTTAATAATCACTAAGACTTCATCTTGTAACTTGGGCCTTACATTAGGGTTCTAATTCTTCCTTTAATGGTTAAGAAGGACTAACCCTAGTGTTTAATGGACAAATCCCCCTCAAGTTGTCTTACAAACCATAAAACTCACTTCTTAATATCATCCTTAATTAAAATCCACTTTAATAAAGGCTTGTTTTGTCATGAGGTTAATCCCTAATCATGGATTAAGTTGAGGTATCTTCCTCAGCTTAAGTGTGCTCATCTATTATCCTTCTATTAGGATGGTGTAATGAGTCCACTAATCCTTGATTATGGCTAAAACTCATTACTTAACACTAAACAAAAACCCAAAAACATCTTAATAATCACAAGTAGGTTAATGATCTTAATCCTACATCATCATGGTAATTAAGTTGAGATGTTTATCTCGTACTTAAAGTATTCTCATTATCCCTAAGCAAAGGGAGGATATAATGAGTTTACTAACCCTTGGTTTAGGCTTAACCTCATTAACTTATGCAAAAACACCAAAAAACAATAAAAGATTGAAAACACCAAAAACAAACAATAATCGACTCCTTCGGGATTCTTTTCTCATCACACTCACTCATAAACGAGGACTTGCTTCTTCCGTCTAACGCAAGACAATTAACACTCGAGCCAGACGAGTCATACACTTGAGCATAGACAAGCAAGCAGTTCATAAGTCAATTTATCTTTCAGTCTCTTTGAGTCGAACTACGGTGTTCTGACTTTCTCGTTGCACGCGAGGATACGTAGGCATAACTTAACAGTTATCGAACAAAAGTCTCTTTGTCTTCCCCCTCTTTCAGCATTCTCTTTTAAGCCTCAGTTCCTGAGCATTCACCCTTTTCTTGCACTGACACTTGTATATTATTTTCCAGCTTTTGCAAAAAGATAGCACATACACTACCCCTTTAAACATAATCTTTTAAGCGTGGATCCCGTCGAGTACGACGGACAATCTGGGTGCTAATACCTTCCCAGGTTGTAACCAACCCCCTTTCTCAGTTTCTCTGGTTCGCAACCGTCTTGTCCATCTTTTCTAAGTTTTATGCAGCATTACCTTTCCTTCGGGATAAAAATGCCGAGCTGGCAACTCTATTCATCTTCACCTTCATTTTCTCCTTTCGCCGACCGTTCGCGCTTGTACCGGGATGCAAATCTTTGGGAGCGACAACTTGGCGACTCTGCTAGGACCCTTATATTGCAACCAGGGCTTCTGGTTCTTTTTGTGGGTTCCTACTAGCGCTTGTTTGATTTGTGTTTACGGGGGTGTTATGTGCTACTTGTGCCTATTTACTGCTTTATTTATTACTTTCTGTACAGCTTTATTTATCGCTTTCATTTACAGTTTTTTTATGCATTTCATACTGTCATTGTCATGTTCTGGATCTGATGTTTCCTTGGTGGGTAGGGGATCATTGAGTGATTAAGGTCCTATACCGGGGACCTGAGTGACACATAGGCTAGAGTGGCTTCATATTCTTTCCCATTCCATTTCGATCTAGTGCGGGAATATGAAACACGGTTCAGACATGGGTTTCTTCTTGAGAACTCTGTGCTACGGATTTCTTGTAGTACTAGGGCTATTTGGGAAGCCTGCTAAGTCTGGATGACCTTTTATGACCTTCAGCATCTGAGGTGAATTAGAGGAGGATCTTTTATGGTTATTGTAAACATTGTGCCTCCGGGTTAGAAGTGTTTACACTTCTCATAACTAATTCAAGTCTGAGGATCCTTGTTCTAGAACATTACATGTGAGGGGATTGGGGTGTTTACAGGTTTGCAGGAACCCTTGGCCCCATCATACCTTGTTACTAGATTTGTTAAGGTTGTATTATTTGGACAGTTCTTGTGAAAACCCTGGACTTGTGACTCTTTATTTGAGTCCCCCACCTAGTTACTGGATTTCTAAGCCTCCATCCGGACTTATGAACACACATGGACCTTATCAAGGTAGATACCAGATCCAGCATTTGATCACAAACCCTTTGCATATCATTCTGCATACATCATTTTGCATCATTTAACATTTGCCTATTTGTTTTACAGGGTATCCACCTTATTATCTTTGGTTTGGTTTTGACCCATTCTGCTGCTCAGACTTCTTCAGCTATCTGCACCAGCATCTTCATCAGAGTTCCTTCTTCAGCACCTTCATCATCTTGTCTTCATCTGAGACTCTTCTCCAGTTGTCTTCATCAGAGATTCATCTTCAGCATCTTCTTCAGTAGGTTTATCTTAGTCTTCTTCACCAGCACCCATCATCAGCATGGACACCTCCAGGAAGAGCAACATCACATACCACTTCTTTGAGCCCAACCTGACAGGCATCAGGCAGATCCAGTCTCTCATTACTCCTGATCATGTCCCACTATTCATAGAACATTATGGAGGCATATTGGACATGATCATGCACCTGGATGCATTCCAAAGGAGCATGATCCATACTTGCTTGCAGTTTTATGATCCCCCTCTCAGATGCTTCACATTCCCTGATTTTCAGTTGGGACCTCTTCTAGAAGAATTTTCCATGTTGTTAGGTGTCCCCATCAGGAGGGGGATTCCTTTCAACCTTGAGATGGTTGCTCCCAGGAATGAAGACATAGCTAGGGCATTGCATTTGGAGTCTGCCCTCATTGATCAGAGCATGACCACTAAGGCTAGGGTTCCAGGCCCCCACCTAGATTTCCTGATCTTCCAGGCCACCCTGCATGCTGCAGCAGGGAAATGGGATGTTGTCTGTGCACTCCTAGCCCTCAACATATATGGGGTTATCTTGTTTGCAGACGAGCCAAAGTTTGTAAGCAAGAATGCTATCACCTGTTCTTACTGAGGAACCTAGTTCCTACCTTGCTTGGAGACTTCTATTATTCAATGCACCAAAGGAATGAGAAGGAAAGAGGAAGATTGGTCAGATGTCGTGCTCCTCTCTATTACTGTTGGCTGCTAAGACACTTGCCGAAATCAGATACTTTCCTGAACCCTCATCAGCCAAAGAACTGGGCTAAGAGATTGATTTCCTTAACATCAGAAGACATTAGATGGTGCACTCAGAGCACCAAGGGCAAAGACATCATTACTAGCTATGGTCAGTACCCTAATGTGTCTTTGATTGGAGTAAAAGGTTGCATCAATTACAACCCCATACTTTTTAAGAGACAATTAGGGTATGCTTTGGTTCATCCTCCAAGGGGACAAGATTTGACTGAGACCCTCTATTGTGAAAACCAGCACAACTCTGCTGTTGTCAGACAGGAAGCCTGGGCCTGGGACAACATTCATACTAAAGGGACAATTATTTTGGGCAAATGCAACAATATAGCTTCAGCACAATATCTTGATTGGTCTCGTACCAGGGCTCAGATCACCCGGATGCCATTTACCCTAGAAGATGTACCTGGACCATCAACGGTGCAACCTGCAGCCACTGTCAGTTTAGAAGAGTTTGAGAAACTGAAAGAGAGGAATACTCAGCTCTCTGAGGCTTTGAAGAAAACCCTCTGGGAGAGGAATGACAGCCGTCTGGATAATGAGAGGTTAGAGAAGCTTCGGGTTGAGCACTTAACCAAGATTGAGAAGATGAATGACTACATCAGAAAAGCTAGAGCAGGAGAGTTAGTACTTAAGAATGCTTGCAAGGAAGCAAAGACTCAGAAGGCTAGGGCAGAGCATTATTTAGAGGAGAGCCAGGATAGGTGGATCAGGATCATTGAGGCCCGTGCATAGGAGGATCAAAGAACCCAGGTGTAAACACCCCAAATTTGCCCTCACCCATTCACACCATGGCTTGTGATCATTTCATATGCATAAACTCAATCATAGCATCTCATATCACATTTTTTGATTCACTGCATAGATTCAAAGTCATCTGCACCTAGGGTTTGTGATCTGAGCAATCCAAGAGCTTCTTGAGCCACTCCAAAGGTCATCAATCACTTAAAAGGGGTCCATGTATGTTCTAATATCATATTACATCCTCTCAAAGTCAATAATGTCAAAAATCACAAGAACTGGGATTGGTGTGGAAGCAGAGCCAGGCTTGACTGCACAATTGACCTAAAATTAGGGTTTTGGTTTCAGAGGCCATAACTCCAAATTTTTTGGTCATTCTTGTTTCTATTGGTCTCTATATGGTATAGGGAGTATGCATATCAATTTTCATGAAGAAATTCCATGGGGAAGTCATCTGATCAAGAGTTGACTTTTCAAGCAAGTTAGTGCAAAATCAGGGCATCTGAGGCCCTCAATGACCCAACCAAAGGGTGTTCTTCATCATTTTGATTGTATATGATCTTTATTTGGTCATGGAAGATGTTAGAAGTTCATAAAATTGAATAATTTCAAGTCTTTTGCAAAGTTGACTTTTTGGGGCAAGTTTGACTTTTAATGAATTTGTCATTTTAGGCAACTTTTCAACCCTTACTTTTTGATTCAAAAAAGCTTCAAATGGAAAAACTTTGGTCATGAAAGTTGTAGAATAGATCATTCCCTTTTCAAAAAGTACAAGATCATGACCTAATTCATTTTGGATCAAAAGTTATGGTTTGTCAAAGTTGGCAAAAATCACTAAATTTCAAGTCATGCACCAAAGAGGTAAAGTTGCAAATTCACTTATCAAGACCAATTAATTCATCAAATGGATTTATAAACTTCACCACATGATCATACAAGTCCTAAAAGTCAGATTGCACCCAAAGAATCACATGTTTTATGGCCCATGGATCAAGTTTCTTTCATAAGAACCAAAGGCAAGGCAAGTTGCAAAACTCATCATAGCTTCTCATCCACTTGCTGGCTAGCTTGCTGATCAATCCTAGGCCCTTCCTCACATCATGCTGCACAACACACCCTCCTTGTACTAGGCTAGCAAGTGGCCCATGCTTCTCTTACACAAAGTTGACATTTTTGCAAAAGCACCCATACCAATCAATAAAGCACACATCATGTCATCTGACCAATCCCAATTGTTTATGTTAATCAAATGCAAGCTAAACATAACAAGAAGCAAGCCTGAAACACTCCATAGCACAGCATTCTCATTTTCACCCTCTTGAGCAAAAGCTTTCGAAACTCATCACACAACTCACCAACACACAAACTAACTTCATAAACCAACTCAACACATCTTCCTGGTCACAAAGCACCCTTCAAAGTAGCCTGAAACTCAAAGAATCAAAAACACGATCACCACACCACCTTGAACAGAACCTCTGCAAACTCTCAAACCAGCCCAAATAAATTTGTTCCAAGCCTTTCAGAAGCACAAGGGAGGTCACAGGAGTGGTTTTGCACAAGAGAGGAGGTCAGAAAGTTCCAGACTGAAAAGCTTCAAACTCAGGTAGCTTCATGAACTTTTTTTCCAGAAGCATGATTTTAAGTTCTTAATAGCTTCTATGCATCCCCCTGATCATGAATATGTATTTATTTTTTAAAATGGTTGAGAAACCAGGATGTATGCAATGTCTGAAACTTTTGCCCTAAAAAATGTTTTGCTTCGATTCAGTTGATTGATGAAAGATAAATGAGTTTTGAGTTAGGGTTTTGATTCAGGGGGATGTGGGGATGATTTCTGGGCTCTTAGTTTTCGTTTTAGTGAAGTTTTGAAGATTTTAGGGATTTTCAGGTGGGGTTCCCACCGGAGAAGACGACCGGAGGTCCTCTCCGGCCACTTGAAAATAATTAGGGCTAATCCCTGTGTTTAATGAAGTTTGAATTTGGTCCCTTAGATGTGTTGACTCGCGCGCATTTGGACGCCCAGGATCATTCTATTTTGCCCTAATCCTAGTTGACTTTATTAATCTGGATTAATTAATTCATAATTGGAAATTAACTCAGTTTGAATGTGGACCTTAGGATTGCGCGCGCAGTCAACAGCCTCACCCCCAGTTTCAATCTGATCCGTCCAATGCGTTTACTTTCTTTTATTTTAATTTTAATTCATTTATTTTGTATTTCTTTTGTTCATTTATTTTAAAATAGCAAAAATTATTCAAAAATTCTGAATTTTTTTATACAAGCTTTTATTTAATTTCAGAAACCAAAAACATTTTTATTTTTATTTTTTTCATTTAAAAAATATTTTTAAATATTTAAAAGTTTATTTTTAATTAATTAATGAGAATTAATTAATTAAAAATACTTTTAGGTATTTAAAAATCACCAAAAAATTCATGAAACATTTAAAAACATTTAGAAACATTGTCCAACCCTCAAACCAAATTTCTTTTTTGATCTTGATGCATTTTGAGAATTTTTCATGGAATTAAAATCATTTCAAGGCATTATTTTGATCCAAACTTCAAAAAATCATTTCTGCCTAACCATTGAGAGTTGGACTTTGATTCTTCTTGCATTGCATTTTGTTTAGCATGTAGTTTGTGAGATTAAATTGGTTTGATTTGATCTTTCATTTTCCATTTGTTTGGCATTTTTCTTGTTAAGGTACCCAAAAACCCTAGAAAACTTAGGAAATTCATAACTTTTATTAGGTTAAGAGTTAGAACCCCTCCTTTGGGCAGTGATTTTGTGTAGGTTTAGGGTTCCTTTGGATGCATTTTCAAATTTTTATCTTGATGTTTGCTTCTGATTTTGGTTTTTGTTTGATGCTTTGATCATAAACCCTAATTTGAGCTTCCTTTTGCATCCATCTTGCATTTGCATTCATACCTTGACTTGCCATAGCATTTTGTGCATCCATTTGGTTCATAATACATCTTAAGACATATTGAAAGCATGTTTGATCATTGCATCTTGCATTTTCCATGTTGTATGCCATTTGCACTTCATGACTTTTCATGTATGTTCATGGATCTTAACTTGCTTCATTTGCATCCATAAGTTTGTATGATCATCCCTATGCTTTGTTTCATGTTTGCAGCATCTCATAACATCATTATCATCTCATATATGCTTCTGGTTTTGGTTTGCATCATGCCATTTCATTTCATTTTGCATTGCATTGCATTCCTTTCACTAACTTTTCAGGTGGTAAGTTACCTTGAGAAGTGAATTTGCCTTCACTTCTCACAACTTCTTTTCATCTCCTTTATGCATCCTTGCTGCATTTTGTTATGTGTTTGAGGATGAGCTTGCTCATTCTTCTTCTCCTTACTTTCTTTCCTCAAGTGACTTGACTTCTTGAATGAAGCAAGTTACTTTGCCTCTTCTTGCTCCTTTCATCTGCTTCCTGGTGGCTCCTTTGAAGACTTCTCTTGTAAACCTCACAAACCTTAGGAACAACCAGGCATGACAATGATTAGGGTTTTGATTAGTCCCCCACTTAGCTTTTACCTTTGTGTCTCTTTGAGTCTTCTCTTCTCATCTCATAATCAGGGACTAAACCCTAAAGGCTCTAAGGCTTTGTGATTAAGCTTATGCCTGCATCCTTCTATTAGGATGGAGTGTATAACTTTAATCCTAAGTGTTAAACCCTTAATGTGTTTAAATCTCTTAATCAATTCACATAATAACCATCAAGACATTACACTTGTAACTTGGGCCTTGCATTAGGGTTCTAATTCTTCCTTAACTGGTTAAGAAGGACTAACCCTAGTGTTAATGGACAAGTCCCCCTCAAGTTGTCTTACAAACCCTAAAAATCACTCCATCATCTCACCATTAAATAAAATCCACTTAATCAAAGGCTTGTTTTGTCATGAGTTTAATCCCTAATCATGGATTAAGTTGAGGAGCTTTCCTCAGCTTAAACACCCTCACCTATTATCCTTCTATTAGGATGGTGTAATGAGTCTGTTTAATCCTTGATTATGGCTTAACCTCATTACTTAACACTAAACAAAAACAACAAAAACATTTAACTAATCACAAATAGGTTAATGATCTTAATCCTACATCAAAGGTGATTAAGTGTGAGAAGCTGACTTCACACTTAAGGTATTCTCATTACCCCTAATCAGAGGGAAGATGTGATGAGTTTACTAAATCCATTGGTTTAGGCCTAAGCTCATTGACTTATGACAAACTCTCAAAAGCAATAAAAGACTGAAAACTCAAAAACAAACAATAATCGTCTCCTCCGGGATTCTTTTCTCATCATCTTCACTCACAAACGAGAACTCGCTTCTTCCGTCTAATGCAAGACAGTAAGCACCTGAGCCAGACAGGTCATACACTTGAGCATAGACAAGTAAGCAGTTCACAAGTCAATTCACCTTTCAGTCTCTTTGGGTCGAACTACGGTGTTCTGACTTCCTCATTGCACGAGAGGATACGTAGGCATAACTTAACAGTTATCGAACAAAAGTCTTTGTATATTTCCCCTCTTTCAGTATTATTTTCTTAACCTCATAGTCATGAGCATTTCATTCCTGATCTCACACTGACACTTCACTTATACACTTCACTTCTCTTACACTGACACCTGTACATTCTTTTCCAGCTCTTTATACACAAATTGCACTGACACTACCCCTTTAAAACACAAATCTTTTAAGCGTGGATCCCGTCGAGTACGGCGGACAATCTGGGTGCTAATACCTTCCCAGGTTGTAACCAACCCCCTTTCTCAGTCTCTCTGGTTCGCAACCGTCTTATCCATATCTTTCCTAGGTTTATGCAGCATTACCTTTCCTCCGGGATAAAAATGCCTAGCTGGCGACTCTATTCATTCCCTGTGAGTTCACTCCTGTGTGTTCTCACATCCTCCTTTCGCCGACCGTTCGCGTCTGTACCTTTACTTGGGCCAGTCCCATTTATCGGGAGCGACACCAGGCTAAGATAGAGCAACTGGAGGCTAGTGAGAAGAAGCATCAGGATGCATTATTAGCAGCTCAGAAGGAGATATCTGAATTGAAGCTCCGGGAGGGGTTAAAGAGGTCAAAGGATCAGGATAAGCATAAGAAGTTAACCAATGCCATTACTACCAGGAACCTTCTCATCAGGACTATCACAGAGCACCCGGTTGGTCCAGTGACTGAGGCCCTCCTGAAGGAAGTCAGAGAGGATGACTTTGGATTAGATGTTTGACTCTTTTGCTTGTACTTTTCTTTTGTTGTACTTTTGATTTTGTTGTTGTATTTTGACCCACCATGGGGATGTTATTGTAATCAAACTATGTATTTTCACCCTTTGTAATATATGTGGTTTGTATTAGCTTAATCTCTCTTCATCATCAGCATTTCCTCGAGGTCTGGAAAGGTCAAAACCAAAGAACCAAACTGGATACCCTTGGAAGACAAATAGGCATCCTGCATTGCATACTAACATTTTCTTTGTTTTGTAGGTATTTATTTTGTTGTTGTTTCTCACCTTGTTGTGATTTCAAGAAACATTGCTCGCAGAAGAGTGTTCCCTGTCAACAGAATACACCGGTACCCGACAAGAAACAACCTTCCGGGACTACAGATGGATCAAGTTCAACAAGACTTGAATGAAGTGAGGACCTAAATGGCCAATGAGAGGGTTGAGATGAGAAATCAGATGACTCAATTCATGATAGTAATGACTGGCCTAGCTCAGAGCCAGGAAAGACTGAGGGAGTTGGTTGAGAGACAAACTCCTGAAGAACACCATCCAGGTACAGGAGGTACTAGTAACAACGATCACGTGCAGCCTTGCACTGATCCACCAGAGTTTGGGCCTCATTTGAACCCAAAAATCAATTCCATAAGAAATACCCTGGGTAACACTGCTGGAGACGAAGTTTACGACCGTCGGTTAGATGAAATTGCAGAGAAGCTGAGGTCTCTTGAATCCCAAAACTCTCTAGGTTTTGATGTCATGGACATGGGACTGGTGGAAGGGGTGAGAATTCCTCACAAGTTCAAACCCCCGTGTTTCGAAAGATATAATGGCACATCCTGCCCACGCACCCACCTTCAGTCATTCTTGGGAAGATTAAAAGCATACACCATGGACGAGAACCTGTGGATGTTTTACTTCGAGGATAGCTTAACCGGGGCATCCCGAGAATGGTATTCTCACCTAACCAGAGCCACAGTAAGAAACTGGAAAGACTTGGCTGAAGCTTTCATCCGTCAGTATCAATATAACCTGGACATGGCTCTAAACAGGACCCTTCTAATGGGAATGTCTCAGTCTTCCCGCGAATGTTTTAGAGAGTATGCCCAAAGGTGGAGGTAATTGGCTGCTGCTGTTCAGCCCCCGATGTCTGAAAGGGAGATGTCAGACATGTTCAAGAATACTCTCCAGGGTACCTATATTGATAGATTGGCTGCATTTTCCTCTACCAGCTTTGTAGATGTGGTGATAGCCGGGGAAAGAATAGAGAGCCTATTGAAGATGGGGAAGATCTCCGACAACAGTGCCAGTTCAAGCAGTGCAAGGAAACCATTTACTGGGCCCCGTAGATCTGGTGAAACAAACTCTGTGCACATGGGAAGAGGGAGACCCTAAGACCTGCCCAGAACAGTTGTTGTTGTTACTATCCTTGCTCCACCTCCTCAGTATACTCAACAACCACAACATTTTCCGCAACAACAATAATTTCCTCAACAGAGATCATACAAGAACAATAACAATCAACAACAACATCCTTTTCAACAGCGGCCATCTCAGATCAACAGGGTGATTGACCCTATTCCAATGTCATATGCTACACTACTGCCACAACTCCTAAAGCTCAATCTTGTTGAGTTGAGGACATTGGCTCCACCTGATCCTCAGAACCTTCTAAGAAACTATGATGTCAATGCTAGGTGTGCTTTTCATTCTAACGCACCTGGTCATTCTACGGAAAAATGCAGAGCTCTGCATATGAAGGTCCAGGATCTGGTAGATTCAAAGGCCCTGAACTTTTCACCACCTCCCAATGTCATGAAAAATCCTATGCCAAGCCACAGTGGGCCAAGGATTAATGCTATAGAGGAAGGCTCACCCATGAGTTTTATAGAAAATATTGCAAGTATTCAGACACCTCTGGAAGAGGTTAAAGCTCAGCTTTTGAAATGCAAGTGTTTCCAGGTTGTGAGGCCTGTTGCATATCATGCAAACTTTCTGAGAATGGGTGTGCAAGCTTGAGGAGTGGAATTAATGGCTTGATCAAAGAAGGCATTCTGCAAATTACAACGACCGCTTCTACAACACCAGCAACTCTTTTGTCAACAACAAGTGATTCTTCTACAACTGCAACAACCATTGTTCCTACTGATTCATCTACAACTTCAGCAACCATTTCTTCCTTCACTTCAACAAACAACAGTTCCATTTCATATCCTTCTACAAATCCAGTAACCACCAGCAATGATGTCTCCACAGTTACAATTTATTACGACCCGACAATGGTCCCGAATTCCAACAACTTTCAACAATCTCAACAACAATTTCAACCAATCTTCAATTCACCACCACCAACATCCACAAGAGGTCCTGTCACCATCTTTTATGATCCACAGACTATTACGGTTCCAACATCTGCTGCAGTAAGCCCAGTCACTATCATGCCCGGGCCAATTCCATATGATAAAGACAGTGTTGTACCATGTCATTATGGCGCTGACCTTTACTGCAACGGAGAAAGAGTCCTTCTTGATTCTCCAGTTCTCACTCCCCAAGTGGACAATGTCGGGGGAGGCGGAGGCTTCACCTGAAGCAGACGTCTCTTCGCGTCACAAGCTCCCAGACTTAATACTGAGGCAGAAGCTGCTGCCAAAGCCAAAGGAAAGAGTGTAATACCTGAAGAATCTGCACCAAAAGAGACTCATAAATCATCCTTTGATCAAGATGTGGATTAATTTATGAGGATAATTAAAAGAAGTGACTATAAAGCTGTGGACCAGCTCCACCAGACTCCATCAAAGATCTCTATACTATCCCTGATGTTGTGTTCCGAAGCCCATCGGGATGCGCTACTCAAAGTTCTGCACGCTGCCTACGTGCCAGAAGAGATCACAGTAAATCAGCTTGAAACAGTGGTATCTAATGTCAATACTAGCCATGGGCTAGGTTTCACTGATGCCGATTTAACAACAGAAGGATGTCACCACAACAAAGCTTTGCACATAACCCTGGAGTGCAAAGGAGATGTACTATCTCATGTTCTTGTAGACACTGGGTCCTCAGTCAATGTTTTACCCAAGAAAGCTCTTGTCAAGCTCGAATATGATGGAATAGCTCTCCGGCCAAGTAATCTGTTGGTCAGGGCTTTTGATGGCTCCAAAAGATCTGTTCTTGGAGAGGTGGAGCTACTAGTGATAATCGGTCCACAAGTCTTTAAGACCACTTTCTACGTGATGGACATTCAGCCAGCCTACAGCTGTTTGATAGGTCGACCATGGATCCACGCCGAAGGCGCAGTAACGTCGACCCTTCACCAGAAACTGAAATATGAATGGGAAGGACAGATTATCACCATCTGTGGTGAGGACATATTTGTTAGCCAGCTGGCTACTTACAAATATATTGAGATGGATGGTGAAATCCATGAAACTATGAGCCAAGGGTTCGAGGCCCTGAATGTCAATGAGGCGATGACTGAAGTATTTGCTGCATCCCAGGAAGACAGGATGGGTACTTCGATTGTCTCCTATCAGCAAGCCCGGAAGGTTGTTGAAGATGGTAATGCTCAAGGATGGGGCAAGCTACTGTCGGTAGAGAAGAAGGAAGATAGATTCGGTTTGGGTTACAAACCATTCCGACAAGATCAATCAGAGGCTACAAAAGAGCCCAAGTTCATCAGTTGGGGGATGCTCACCCCAGATGTTGTTAACAACCTGGAAGACAAGGCGGAAAGCGACCGCAACCTGGAGAGCTGGATACGTCCAAGCATCCCGGGGAACCAAGTCCTTAACTGGTCTTCCCAAGAAATTATAAGGGTTACTCCTGCAGAGTAATTATTATTTCCTATTTTTTTAGAATGCATTAAGTCCTGCATCTTGCCCAAGGTGTCAGGACTCATTTTGTAATAGGGCCATATTGTAATTTTGTGCAAATGGATTAATCAATGAATATCAGACATCTTTTGCAAACGAGTCTCTCTTTCGTTCACAGTCTTTTCATTTTTTACTTTGGTACAAAACAATAAAATGGAAATGTTTTCAAAATAATAACTTCATTTTCACTTTTTCTAAACAAGATTAAAATTGATCACTAAAACAAACCAATCTCAACCCTTGCAGAGAGTATCCTCCAGATTGCACCGAAGACAGCACTGCTATGACCTTGTATGACTTCGACAATCCAATTAATCAAGCTGATGAAGGGGTTGAAGAAGACTATGAGTTACCTTAAGAGTTAGCCAGGTTGTTGAGGCAATAAGAGAAAGTGATTAATCCTCATCAGGAGGAGGTTGAGACAGTTAATCTTGGTACCGAAGAGGATTTGAAAGAAGTGAAGATTGGGGCCGGTCTGCAGGCTTCAATAAAAGAACAACTTATTGACATGCTTCGAGAATACGTTGACGTCTTTGCTTGGTCCTATCAAGACATGCCAGATCTGGATACTGATATTGTTATGCACAAGCTTCCATTGAAAGAAGATTGCCCTCCAGTAAAACAGAAGCTACGCCGTACTCGCACGGATATGGCAATGAAGATTAAGGAAGAAGTACAAAAATAGTGGGATGCTGGATTCCTTGCTGTAACTAGTTACCCGCCGTGGGTTGCTAACAATGTACCAGTGCCTAAGAAGTATGGCAAAGTACGAATATGTGTGGATTACCGGGATCTGAACAGAGCTAACCCAAAGAATGATTTCCCATTACCTCACATTGATGTATTGGTCGATAACACAGCTCAGTTCTCGGTGTTTTCCTTCATGGATGGTTTTTCAGGGTATAATCAAATCAGGATGTCACCCGAAGACATGGAGAAAATGACCTTCATCACACCTTGGGGCATATTTTGTTACAAGGTGATGCCTTTTGGACTGAAGAATGCCGGTGCGACTTATCAACGGGCTATGGTAACATTATTCCACGATATGATCCACAAAGAAATTGAATGCTACATGGATGACATGATTGCCAAGTCCCTCACTGAAGAAGATCATCTGGTAAATCTGCTGAAGTTGTTCAAGCATCTTAGAAAGTATCAGCTGAAGCTAAACCCCAACAAATGCACATTCGGGGTGCGTTCCGGTAAGCTGTTGGGATTTATCGTAAGTGAAAAGGGAATTGAAGTTGATCCTGACAAAGTCAAAGCCATTCAGGAAATGCCTGCACCTAGGACTGAAAAAGAAGTTCGGGGGTTCTTAGGTAGATTGAACTACATATCAAGGTTCATATCTCACCTTACTGCAACCTATGAACCCCTCTTCAAATTGTTAAGAAAGGAACAAACAGTCAGGTGGAATGAGGATTGCCAGAAGGCTTTTGACAAAATCAAGGGATACTTACAAGAACCTCCAATTCTTATGCCTCCAGTTGAAGGAAGACCTCTAATAATGTACCTGAAATTATTAGAAGGATCAATGGGGTGTGTGTTGGGCCAGCATGATGAGTCTGGTCAAAAAGAGTATGCAATATACTACCTGAGCAAAAAGTTTACCGACTGTGAACAATGTTATTCACTGCTCGAGAAAACTTGTTGTGCTTTAGCGTGGGCTGCTCGCCAACTAAGACAATATATGTTGACTCACAATACCTTGTTGATTTCAAAGATGGACCCCGTCAAGTACATATTTGAGAAGCTAGCACTTACCGGAAGGGTTGCAAGATGGAAAATGATTCTGACAGAGTATGACATTCAGTACACATCTCAAAAGGCCATCAAAGGCAGTGTATTGTCTAATTATCTAGCTGAACAACCCATTGATGATTACCAGCCAATGAGATTTGACTTCCCTGATGAAGACATCATGTTTCTGAAAGCAAAAGATCATGAAGAGCCTTTTCACACTGAAGGGCCCGACCCGGAAGAAGAATGGACAATGATGTTTGATGGGGCTGTCAATATGAATGGTCGTGGAGTTGGTGCAGTGCTCATTACACCTAAGGGAGTTCATATGCCTTTCTTGGCAAAACTCACCTTTAACTGCACTAACAACGAAGCTGAATACGAAGCTTGTATCATGGGTCTTGAGGAGGCCATTGATCTCAGGATCAAGACATTAACTATATTCGGAGATTCAGCTTTGGTAATCAATTAAACCAACGGAAAATGGTACACTCACCAAGAGCATCTGATTCCATATCGTGACTACACGAGGAGATTATTGACTTTCTTCACCACAGTCAAACTTGAGTATATCCCTCGAGACGAAAATCAGTTTGCAGATGCTTTAGCTACCATTTCTTCCATGATCAAAGTTCAAATTGCCAATTTTGTGCCTCGGATTTCGGTATCCAGACTAGACCGACCATCATACGTATTCGCTGTGGACATTTCTAAAGATGACAAGCCTTGGTTCCATGATATCAAAAGCTTCTTGAAGGATCAAACATACCCACCTGGGGCATCATCCAATGACAAGAAGACATTAAGAAGGCTGGCCGGTAGTTTCTTCCTTAATGTTGATGGCTCGTTATACAAGCGAAACTTTGACATGGTTCTTCTCAGATGTGTTGATAAGAAATAAGCAGACTTGCTGATGCACGAGGTGCATGAAGGATCTTTCGGTACTCATGCAGGAGGACATGCAATGGCTAAGAAATTGTTAAGGTCAGGTTACTACTGGATCACAATGGATGCAGACTGTTGTTCCTATGCCAGAAAGTGCCACAAATGCCAGATCTATGCAGACAAAGTGCGTGGGCCTCTGAATCCTTTGAACGTGATGTCTTCACCTTGGACCTTTGCCATGTGGGGCATTGAAATGATTGGAAAGATTGAACCGACTGCTTCAAATGGCCACAGATTCATCCTGGTAGCCATTGATTACTTCACCAAATGGGTTGAAGCAGCTTCATATGCAAACGTCACCAGACAAGTGGTAGCCAGATTACTGAAACGAGACATCATCTGTCGATATGGAGTACCCGAGCGAATCATTATTGATAATGGTTCCAATTTGAACAACAAAATGATGGCAGAACTATGTCGGGACTTCAAAATTCAACATCACAACTCTTCTCCTTACAGGCCAAAGATGAACGGCGTTGTTGAGGCAGCTAACAAAAACATCAAGAAGATTGTGCAGAAGATGGTGGTTACTTACAAAGACTGGCACGAAATGCTACCATTTTCCTTGCATGGGTACCGAACCTCAATCAGAACATCTACTGGGGCAACACCTTATCAACTTGTGTATGGTATGAAGGCTGTCCTACCTGTTGAATTTGAGCTACCCTCCTTACGGGTAATGATGGATGTGAAGCTGGACGAAGCAGAATGGATCCGGTCTCGGTACAATCGACTGAAATTGATCGAAGAGAAGAGATTAGCTGTAATTTGTCATGGGCAGTTATATCTGAAAAGAATGAAGAAAGCCTTCGATCAGAAAGTCAGGCTTCAGGAATACCAAGTGGGAGATCTTGTGCTGAAAAGACTCCTTCCTCCTCATACAGACCACATGGGCAAGTGGACTCCAAATTACGATGGTCCATTCATAGTGAAGAAAGTTTTCTCTTGTGGAGCACTGATGCTCACTACTATGGATGGTGAAGATTTCTTGTCCCCTGTGAATTCAGATGCAGTTAAAAAATACTTCGCATAAAATGACCCGCTGGACATAAAAAACAGAATGTCAGTCCAGGCAAAAATAGGGCATCCCGACGAGTCAAAAACAGAATAAAAGACTCGGAAAAAAATAAGGGAAAATTAAAAAAAATGTACACCCACTGAGTTGAAAAGCCGCATTGGACAGCTCAGGCAAAAATGGGTATCTCGGTGGATTGAAAACCCGAAAGGGCGATCCACGCAAAATCAGGAAATAAGCGAACAACTGCATTCTGAATTCGTCTGTATCACTTACAACACGACGAGCTTCTAAAGAGTTAAAGCATCGGTCAGAATCAACCTTCTTCAGAAAGCAAGATGAGAAGAGCATCAAGGTCATACGGGTCATAGCAAGGAAAGCTCACCGGAGCGTCGTCAACATTGCCAACACCTTTACTTTTCTCAATTTGTAACAATCTCCTCATTTCAGGGGATCTGTTTCTTTGGCTGTATCTGCCAATTCAGGGCATCCAGATTAATAAATTAGATTTTCAGTCACACCTCTTTTTGTACATTTTTGTTTCGTTTGCAAATTGTCCAATATCCATGATATAATATTTGCATAAAACAAATGAGCCATTCTTAATAAATGCTTGCAAGAAATGTATTTACTCTCAGGAATATCTAACGCCTATGACGGAATCCAGTAAGGGATACCTCGGGATGCTCATGCGTTTCTTTGTCTTAACAGGTTGCAGGTATTCAATACACAGCATGGGACATGCCAAGCATCACTTCCCCAACATACCTCCTCCCTAAATAGCATCCGGAATGCTTTTCCCCAACGGAGTTGTCAAAACCTCCCCAGTTTATATTCTAGCACCTATTCTAGAGGAAGTTTCCAACATGCTGCAGATCCCTATCAGAGATAGTTCGCCTTATTATGCTCCGGGGAGAGTTTTTCAAGAAGAAGAAATAGCCAGGGTGTGTCATCTATCAGTGGCTAAGGTCAAGGTTGGTTTGAACAGCAGTAAAGGCAAAGAGTTATAGTGGGACTTTCGCATTAAGGAGGCTTTGGTATATGCTCAAGAAGGCAAGTGGGCGGACTTCAGCGTTTTGCTGGCTTTATTGGTGTACGGGACTAACTTGTTTCCTGGTGATATGGGGCTTGTGAGCATGGAGGCGATCTCCATCTTTGATAAAGGCAATCCCATACCTACTTTGTTGGGCGATTTCTACTATGGTGTCCACTACTGGAATGAAAGGAAAGGAGGATTTGTCAAATGTTATGCTCATGTGTTTGCAGATTGGTTCGCTAAGCAACTGCCAAAGTCAAGACCTTTTGAAGATCTAAAGGGGGAATGGAAATGGTCTCGGAGGTTGATGTGACTAACTGCTGATGATATATCTTGGGCCTGTAACAGAGATGTGCTAAGGAAGGAGATGCTCACTAGCTATGGTGATTTCCCTAATTTTCCTTTGTTGGGAAGAAAAATATTGATTAACTACAACCCCGTGCTAGCATGAAGACAATTCCGATAACCCTTAAGAGATCCTCCATCTGTGGAGGATGTAGCTGAATCTATATATCTCCCCACTGAAGGTAATGAAGACGTGGTTATCCGAGTATCTGAGACCTGGATATGGAAGATAAGAAAGGGAAAGAAAGAGTTCGGGAGAGTGGACCCGAAGATGTATGATCCCTACACCACCTAGTTGAAGAGTTATGTAGAGTTTACACTCCTTCCCTTTTCAGTAGAGTCTCTGCTTTATTCAAAAGAGATGCTACTCTAGAATATTGCTCCACAGACTACTGTTCCCCTAGAAGATTTCAGGAAGCTGGAAGCTCAGTTACATGAGGTCAGGGTTGAGAATTTAGAGGTGACTGGCTTGTATCATTGCATGGGTCGTACTAATGAGGTTTTAGAAGAAAAGATGCACAAGATGCAGCTTGATCAAGAAGCCAAAGAAAAGGAATTTGCTGGAAGTATGGCCTATTTCAAAATAAGAGGTTTGATGGACATCAAAAAGGATGATGAATACAGGAAGATTAGGAAGTCTCTCAGGGAATCTAACTTATCCATCACCATGTGGCAAGACAAGTGGGACAAAAGGAAGAAAGAGCGTAAGGAGAAGGAGGAGTGTTATGAACTACAAATAGCCTCTTAGAGGGAAGAATTAAAGTTGGTTCACAAGGGTCATCAGGAGAAGTCCCAACAGCTAGAAGAAGCACTTAGAGAGATGGCAAAACTCAAATTGATGGCTGTAGTCAAGAAGACTAGGTCTGAGCCAGGACCTAGTGAGGAGGGCACTGAAGTCTTCATGCAACCTTAGGATTTAGTTTTCTTTGTTTTGTGTATTCGGGTTACCTACAGGCTTGTTGTAGGAATCCTGGTTTATTTTCCTTCTGCATTTTTATCTTTCGTTCTGTAAGACTTATAACCCTATGAAGATTTTTGTTACTCTTGCCTTGTAGGTTTTGTTTTATATCATGCAGTTTTTATGTAGTTTCTTGATCTCTATATGCTTTAAAACCTGGTTGTTCAAAGTCATCTGGATAGGAAGGAAGCCGGGTTCCTTGCCATGACTAGCTATCCACCATGGGTAGCTAACATTGTGCCAATACCGAAGAAGGACGACAAGGTCCGGATGTGCGTTGACTACCGAGACTTAAACAGAGCGAGCCCGAAAGATGATTTCCCATTGCCTCACATTGACATATTGGTTGACAACATGACTCAGTTTTCGGTCTTTTCTTTCATGGATGGATTCTCCGGATATAATCAGATAAAGATGGAACCGAAAGGCATGGAGAAAACAAATTTCATTACCCCGTGAGGTACGTTTTGCTATAAGGTTATGCCTTTTGGGTTGAAGAACGTCGGGGCAACATACAAACGGGCAATGGTAACACAGTTTCATGATATGACCCACAAAGAAATTGAATGCTACGTCGATGACATGATTGCTAAGTTTCGAGATGAAGAAAAACATCTGATAAACCTCAAAAAGTTGTTTGAAAGGTTGAGGAAGTTTTTTCTGAGGTTAAATCCTAACAAGTGCACCTTCACGGTGCGTTCTGGGAAAATGTTGAGTTTAATTGTGACCTAGAGAGGGATAAAGGTAGATCCTGCTAAAGTCAAAGCTATACAAGATATTCAACTACATGTGAACCAATATTCAAATTGCTGAGAAAAGAGAAAGCGGTCAGATGGAATGATGATTTCTAAAAGGCTTTTGAAAAGAACAAAGAATATTTGCAGGAACCTCCTATCCTGATGCATCCGATTCTGGGGATGCCGCTCATTATGTACTTGACTATGCTTAAAGGATCAATGGGATGTGTTATTGACCAACATGACGAGTCTGGTCGAAAAGAGCATGCAATATACTACCTTAGATAAAAGTTTACCTACTGTGAATTAAGATACTCACTGCTCGAGAAAACTTGATGCGCTTTGGAATGGGATGCTCGTTGACTAAGACAATATATGTTGAACCAAACTATCTTGTTAATTTCAAAGATGAATCCTGTCAAATACATTTTTGAGAAACCAACATTAACTAGATGGGTTGCACATTGGCAGATGGTGCGGACAAAGTACGATATTCAATACACTTTGCAAAAGGCCATCAAAGGAAGTGTGCTCTCAGACTATCTCGTGCAGCAACCTCTTGAGGATGACTATTGTAAACACCCCAAATTCGCCCTCACTCATATCACACCATGGCGTGTGATCTTTCATTTTCGCAAAATCATAAGCATACTATCTCATATTTCATATTTGTTTCATCTGCATAGTCCAAGTTCATCTGCATCTAGGGTTTGTGATCTGGGCAATCCAAGAATCCATCTGAGCCATCCCAAAGGCCTCAAAACTTTCCAAGATGGTCCATGTGTGTTCTATAATCATATTATGCTCCTCAAAGTTCATGGAAGTCAAGAGATCACAAGAACTGGCAAGGCATGGAAGCAGAGCTAGGGTTTTCACTACATAGATGACCAAAATTAGGGTTTTGTTTTCAGAGGCCTTAACTCCAAATTTTTGGGACATTATTGTTTATAATGTTCTTAAGATGTTATAAGGATCATGTGTACCAAGTTTTATGAATAAATTCATTGTGGAAGTCATCTGTTCACTGGGTAACTTCTTGAGCAAGTTAAGTCAAAATCAGGGCATCTGAGGCCCCCAACAATGGAACCAAAGGGGTATTTTCATCAAAATGAAGTTCTATGATCTTTATTTGATCTTATAAGAGGTTGGAAGTTCACAATATTGAAGAATTTTGAGCCATTTGCAAACTTGCCAAAAATGAAAATGACTTGTAATGGAAACTTTCCATTTTGGGAAAGTTTTTCAACCTCCTCTTTCTCAACCAAAAATGCTTCAAATGAATAATTCTTGGTCATGAAAGTTGTAGATTAGGTCTTTCCCTTTTCAAAAAGTACAAGAACATGTCTTGATTCATCCTAGAACTCAAGATATGGCCTTTCAAAGTTGGCAAAAATCCTAAAATTTCAAGTTTCATGTCAAAGAGGGATTTGCAAATTGGCATATTCAAGCATTCTAATGACTTCTAACATGCACAAATACTTCACAACATGTTGTAAACACCCCAAATTTTCCCTCAATAATTTCACAACATGGCTTGTGATCTTTCATCTTTGCATTAGTTTAAGCATATCATCTCATATTGCATATTTGTTTCATCTGCATAGTTCAAGTTCATCTGCATCTAGGATTTGTGATCTGAGCAATCCAAGGATCCATCTGAGCCACTCCAAAGTTCTCCAATCATTCCAAGAAGGTCCATGTTTGATCTATCATCATATTATATCCCTCAAAGATCAAGGAAGTCAAGAAATCACAAGAACATGGCAAGGCATGGAAGCAGAGCTAGGGTTTTCACTACACAGATGACCTGAAATTAGGGTTTTGGTTTCAGAGGCCATAACTCCAAATTTTTTGGTCATACTTGTTTCTAATAGTCTCAATATGTTATAAGGATCATGTGTACCATGTTTTATGAAGAAATTCATTGTGGAAATCATCTGTTCACTGGGTAACTTCTTGAGCAAGTCAGAGCAAAATCAGGGCATCTGAGGCCCCCAACAATGGAACCAAAGGGATATTTTCATCAAATTGAAGTTCTATGATCTTTATTTGATCATTTAAGTGCTTGGAAGTTCACAAAATTGAAGAAATTTGAGATAAACCAAAAGTTGCCAAAAATGGAAATGGCTTGTAATGTAAACTTTACATTTTGGGAAAGTTCTTCAACCTTCTCTTTCTCAACCAAAAATGCTTCAAATGAAAAATTGTTGGTCATGAAAGTTGTAGATTGGATCATTCCCTTTTCAAAAAGTACAAGAACATGTCCTAATTCATTATAGAACTCACGTTATGGCTTTGCAAAGTTGGCAAAAATCCTATAATTTTCACTTTCACACCAAAGAGGGATTTTTGCAAAACCACTTGCCAAGTCATTTTGTGACCTCTAATGCATCTCTAAGCATCATACAAACATAGTAAAATTTATTGTGACCATAATCGCCCTAAGAATCACTTGTTTTCATGGCTTGCATCACAAGAAATCACAAAAGGGGAAAATTGCATAACACTTGCAAAACCTATGAAATCTTTGCCTCTAAGCCATCCAGCTGCATAATTTCAATCCCTTGGCTCTCCTTGAATCAAGCTGAGGCCAGACATGCCCTTGAACAGTTGTTGCACAAGCCCATACCTCAAGTACACATAATGTTGACTTTTTACAAATCACCCCATACCAATCAGTTGCAGCCACCACCCACTCTCTGGCCAATAGAGACTTGTTATGTGGACCAAAAGCAAGCCAATTCACATAACCTTGGAGCTCAGAACCTCTCATACACCAAGTTCGCAAAAATCACCCTCAACCTTCATCTCTTCGAAACACACTGCACAAGCATCAAACATCCAATATTTTTCCATAGATCAACTCACCATCATCCATAGATCATTTCCCAACCATTGCCAAGCCCTAAAAGTAAGCCAAACACAAACACGATTCTGGACCAGTTGAGTTGCAACCTCTCAATCCAACTCATTTCAACTCATTCCAAGCTTCTCAACATCATCAAGGAGTCCATTGGGGTGGGTTTGCACAAGATAAGAGGTCAGAAAGCTCCAAACGTGAAAGCTCCAGCTCAGGTATCCATCTTCAAACTTTTTTTTTCCAGAAGCATGATTTTAAGTTTCTAAGTTGTTCTACATGTTATGATGATCATCATGATATAATTTGTTTTGAAAATGAGTTGAAAACAAACGTGTATTTAGCTTCTGAAACTTTGCCTGTAAAACATGTTCTTGTTTGATTCTCATGCTTGATGCAAAATAAATTAATTTTGAGGGTTGATTCGTGCTTGGGGTGAGTTGGGGATTTGATCTGGAGCTTTAGAGCTCTTAAAATGGCTTGGGGAGAGAGTTGGGGAAAGAACCCTGCCGGAGAAGACGACCGGAACACTGTTCTGGCCGTCTGAGGTGGATTAGGGCTAATCTCAGGTGATTAGCTGAGTTTGAATTTGGGCCATTTGATGTGAGCTTGCCGCGCATTTTGGAGAGCTGAGATTGATCATTAAACCCTAATCCTAATTAATTAGTTCAGTTTAAAACACAACCGTAGGATTTCATTTAATTAGCCAGCTTAAGTCACAGCCTTAGGATTAGATTACCATATGTCGACGTGACTTTGCATCCTGACCACCCATCCATCTAACTTGCAATCTCAGCCTCTCATTCTGCATACTTTCATTTTAATTTTTATTTTCTTTATATTTTATTTTACATATTTATTAAAAAATAGCAAAAATCATTAAAAAATTCTGAAATTTTTTACCATGACTATTATTAATTTTCTGGAACCAAAAATATATATTTTTTTTTTTTGCATAAAATTTGTATTTTTAAAATATTTTAATGTTTATTTTAATTAATTAATGGAAATTAATTAACTAAAATATCATTTAGGTTTCTAAAAATCACAAAAAAATTCACATTGCATCTTAAGACATTTAGAAACATTGTCAAACCATTCATATAAATTTCCTTTTGGTTTTGAACATTCTTTGACATTTTTTTTGAATTTAGGGTTCATAAAATCCCCTTTTTAGAACCCTAACTTTGAAACATATTTTTTTGCCTAATAATGAAGGGTTTGATAATGATTATTTTTGCATTGTTTTCCATATAACATGTAGTTTCTAGGATATGTTTGGCATGAATTTATCTTTCATTTTCAAATTGATTTGTATTTTTCCTTTTGAGGTACCCTAAAACCCTAATTAACTTAGAAAAATCATAACTTCCTTTAGGTTAAGAGTTAGACCTCCTCCTTTGGGGTGTGATATCATATGGGATTACGGCTTGTTTGAGCTCATTTGAAATTTTTTATCATGTGAATTGCTTCTGTTTTGATCATTTGCATCTCATCCTTTCATGTAACCTTAATTTTGCATCCTTACTTGCATCTTACATTGCATTGCATGAACATATGAACTTGCCATGACATTCTAAGCACTTGTATGCCATCTTAGACATCTTAAGACATTTCTTGAATATTTCTTGATCATTTACTCATACATTTTCTTTGCTTTGCATCCATTTCATTTCATAAACATCCATGTGTTTTCATGCTTCCCGCATGCCTCATATGCATTCATTTCTTTGTATGGTCACACATGTGCACCTTGTATGCTCTCATATCATCTCATAGTATCATTTACATCATGTGTTTGCTTCTGGTTTTGTTTCTTTTTCATTACATATGCATCATTTCATGTCATTTCTTTCTTTATGCCCCTTGTACTAACATTTTCAGGCGGTAAGTTAACTTGAGAAGTGAATTTGACTTCACTTCTCATTTCACTTCATCTTCTTCATACGCATCTTTGCTGCATTTTTATTTGTCTTTTAGTGGGCTTGCCTATTCATGTTCATCTCTTACTTTATTTCTCTAAGTTACTTATCTTCTTCAGTGAAGTAAGTAACTTATTTCATCTGCTTCTCCCTCCTTCCATCTGCTTCTTCCATTGATGGCTTCTTTGAAGATCTTTCTCAAGCCTTATAAACCACAGGAACATACAAGCATGATAATAATTAGGGTTGTGATTAGTCCCCCCTTATCTTTTACCTTTGAGTCTTCTTTGTATCTCTCTTCTCACCTCATCACTAGAGACAAAACCTTTAAGGTTTTAGGACTTTGGAATTAAGGATATGCCTGCATCCATCTCTTAGGATGGAGTGTATAACTTTAATCCTAAGTGTTAAACCCTTAATTTTTTTAAACCTCTTAATCAATCCATCTTAATAATCACTAAGACTTCATCTTGTAACTTGGGCCTTACATTAGGGTTCTAATTCTTCCTTTAATGGTTAAGAAGGACTAACCCTAGTGTTTAATGGACAAGTCCCCCTAAAGTTGTCTTACAAACCATAAAACTCACTTCTTAATCTCATCCTTAATTAAAATCCACTTTATTAAAGGCTTGTTTTATCATGAGGTTAATCCCTAATCATGGATTAAGTTGAGGTATCTTCCTCAGCTTAAGTGTGCTCATCTATTATCCTTCTATTAGAATGGTGTAATGAGTCCACTAATCCTTGATTATGGCTTAAACTCATTACTTAACACTAAACAAAAACCCAAAAAAATCTTAATAATCACAAGTAGGTTAATGATCTTAATCCTATATCATCATGGTAATTAATTTGAGATGTTTATCTCATACTTAAAGCATTCTCATTATCCCTAAGCAAAGGGACGATATAATGAGTTTACTAACCCTTGGTTTAGGCTTAAGCTCATTAACTTATGCAAAAACACCAAAAAACAATAAAAGATTGAAAACACCAAAAACAAACAATAATCGACTCCTTCGGGATTCTTTTCTCATCACACTCACTCATAAACGAGAACTTGCTTCTTCCGTCTAACGCAAGACAGTTATCACTCGAGCCAGACGAGTCATACACTTGAGCATAGACAAGCAAGCAGTTCACAAGTCAATTTATCTTTCAGTATCTTTGAGTCGAACTATGGTATTCTCACTTCCTCATTGCACGCGAGGATATGTAGGCATAACTTAACAGTTATCGAACAAAAGTCTCTTTGTCTTCCCCCTCTTTCAGCATTCTCTTTTAAGCCTCAGTTCCTGAGCATTCACCCTTTTCTTGCACTGACACTTGTATATTCTTTTCCAACTTTTACACACAGATATCACATACACTACCCCTTTAAACACAATCTTTTAAGCGTGGATCCCGTTGAGTACGACGGAAAATCTGGGTGCTAATACCTTCCCAGGTTGTAACCAACCGCCTTTCTTAGTTTCTCTGGTTCGCAACCGTCTTGTCCATCTTTTCTTAGGTTTATGCAGCATTACCTTTCCTTCGGGATAAAAATGCCTAGCTGGCGACTCTATTCATCTTCACCTTCATTTTCTCCTTTCGCCGACCGTTCGCGCTTGTACCGGGATGCAAATCTTTGGGAGCGACACATGTCAAACAAACCTCAAAGGATCAAAATTGTGCATTGAACTTAGGGTTTCCATGACTTATGATCAAAGAAACTTCAAAGAGGGAATTTCGAAAAACATGTGATAACTCTTTATCCAAGCCATCCAGCACATCAAAACCAATTCCATGGCTCTCCACAAATTCAGCTGAGGCCAGACACCCCAAGAAATCAGACCTGCACCATGCCTATACCTCAAGTACACAATGTTGACATTTTTGCAACTTGGCCCATACCAATCACACTATGCCACCACCCACTTTCTGAACACTCTCATTGGCCTATACTAACCTTATGGACCTAATTTCACACAACACACAAGCCTGCATCATTCCACAAGATGAGTTTCACAAAAATTCCCAAAACTTTCATATCTTCGAATCTCTCAGCACAACCATCAAACCTCAAACTCTTTGCACCATTCAATCATACACATCATAAGGATCACAAAGCAACCATTACAATGGCCTAAAACACTCCACAACACAAACACGATTTCTGAGTTATCAGAACCAAACCTCTCAAACCAGCCAAAATAAACTTGCTCTAAGCTTTTCAGAAGCACAAGGGAGATCATATGAGTGATTTTGCACCAAGAGGAAGGCCAGAAAGCTCAAGAACACAAAGCTTCAACTCAGGTAGCTTCATGAACGTTTTTTTCCAGAACTTGCATTTTAAGTTTCTAAATGAATCTACATGCTTCACCGATCACCCTGATATGTTTTGTTTTGAAAATGATTGAGAAATGAGCATGTATTTGAACTTCTGAAAGTTTTGTTCAGTTTCAAGATTTGCTTCGAATATTGTTTTTGGTGAATGATAAATTGTTTTTGATGGATGATTCTTGTTTATTGATGTTTGGGTAGTGATTCTGGAGAGTTTGAGAGGTTCTCATAGCCTAAGGAGAGAGATAGCAATTTTGGTTCGCCGGAGAAGATGACCGGAGCTTGCTCCGGTCACCTGGAAATATTTAGGGTTAGGATTAGGGTTAATCTCCCCAGTTTGAATTCAGGCCCTTGGATCTTGCTTAGCGCGTTTTTGAATGGCCAGGATCATTTCATTAAAACCCTAATTCATAATTAATTAGATTAATTAGGATTAATTAATTTAAAATGCCAGAATGAATCTTAGCCCTTAGATCACACGCGCAGTCAACCTATTTTCCCTCAGTTCAAATCTCAGCCACTGGATCAGATTACTTTCACTTTAATTCATTTTTATTTTCATTTTTATTCATTTCTTTTGCATAATTAATTAAATATAGCAAAAAGCATCAACAAAATATTTTCTTTTGCATTTTGGTTTTAAATATTTTTCTCAACCTGAAAATGATTTTTATTTTATTTTTTGCATTAAAAAAGAATTTTTAAAATATTTAAATGTTATTTTTAATTAATTAAAGTCTTTTAATTAATTAAAAATACATTTAGGTTTCTAAAAATCACCAAAAAAATCATGAATCATCCCAATGCATTTAGAAATATTTTCAAACTCTCCACACAAATTTCTTTTTAGGTTTGATCATCATTTGTGAATTTTCTTTGAATTAAGGGTCACTCATATTTGAACCCTAACTTGAAAAAATCATTTCTGCCTAACCAAGAAGAGTTTGAAGTTGATTACTTTTGCATTGTTTTGTATATTGCATGTAGTCTATAGGTCATTTATCTCATAAATTTATCTTTCATTTTCAATTTGATTTGCATTTTTCCTTTGAACCACCCAAAAACCCTAGAAAACTTAGGAAATTCATAACTTTTGATTGGTTAGGCTTCTGACCTTCTCCTTTGGGGTGTGACCTAGTATGGGATTAGGGTTTGTTTGAGATTGATTGCAATTTTTTTATCATGTCATATGCTTCTGTTTTTTTCATTTGCATCTCATACTTACATATAACCCTAACTTCTCATGTTCACTTGCACTCACCTTGCATATGCATCAATACATGAACTTGCCATGACATTTCTTGCATCCATAAGTCATCTTAGACATCTTAGGACATGTTAGAACCATGCTTGATCATTTCTTCATTCATTTTCCATGATTTGCATTCATTTCATTTCATAAATTTTCATGTGTTTTCAAACATCAAAGCATGCTTACATGACATATCATTCTTGTATGATCACACATAGGCACTTTGCATGCCTTTGCATCATTTCACATAACATTTACATTGCATGAACACTTCTGAATTTGGTCATTCCATCTCATTGCATCTCATTTCATTTCATTTCTTTATGCTTTGTGCTTTAGGCATTCATGCTAACATTTTCAGGTGGTAAGTTACTTTGAGAAGTGGATTTGCCTTCACTTCTCACTTCTTCTTATCTCTTTCATTTGCATTTTAATGTGTCTTTAAAGTGAATTTTTTCACTTATGTTCCATCTCACTTTCTTTCTTTAAGTTACTTTTCTTCTTCAATGAAGTAAGTAACTTATTCTTCTACTTCTTCCTCTTTTCATCTGCTTCTTCCATTGGTGGCTTCCTTGAAGATATTTCTTAAGCCTTACAAACCATAGGAACATCCAAGCATGATAATAATTATGGTTGTGATTAGTCCCCCTTAGCTTTTACCTTTGAGTCTCCTTGAGTCTCTCTTCTCATCTCCATAATCAGAGACTAAACTCTTAAAGTTTTAGGACTTTGGAATTAGGGTTATGCCTGCATCCTTCTCTTAGGATGGAGTGTATAACTTTAATCCTAAGTGTTAAACCTTTAATTTGTTTAAACCTCTTAATCAAATCATCTTAATAATCACTAAGACTTCATCTTGTAACTTGGGCCTTACATTAGGGTTCTAATTCTTCCTTTATGGTTAAGAAGGACTAACCCTAGTGTTTAATGGACAAGTCCCCCTCAAGTTGTCTTACAAACCATAAAACGCACCTCTTAATCTCACCCATTAATTAAAATCCACTTAATAAAGGCTTGTTATATAATGAATTTAATCCTTAACCATGGATTAAGTTGAGGTATCTTCCTTAGCTTAAGTGTTCTCATCTATCATCCTTCTCTTAGGATGGTGTAATGAGTTCACTAATCTGTGATTAGAGATTAAACTCATTAATTAACACTAAAAAAACCCAAAAACATCTAAATAATCACAAGTAGGTTAATAATCTTAATCCTACATCATCATGGAAATTAAGTTGAGATGCTTATCTCATACTTAAGTATTCTCATTATCCCTAATCAAGAAGGATATAATGAGTTTACAAACCCTTGATTTAGGCTTAAGCTCATTAACTTATGCAAAACACCAAAAATAATAAAAAAACTGAAAACACAAAAACAAACAGTAATCGTCTCCTTCGGGATTCTTTTCTCATCACACTCATTCATAAACGAGAACTTTCTTCTTCTGTCTAATGCAAGACATTTAGCACTCGAGCTAGACGAGTCATACACTTGAGCATAGACAAGTAAGTAGCTCACAGTCAATTTATCTTTCAGTCTCTTTGAGTCGAACTACGGTGTTCTGACTTCCTCATTGCACAAGAGGATACGTAGGCATAACTTAACTGTTATCAAACAAAAGTCTCTGTGTCTCCCCCCTCTTTCAACATTCTTTTCTAAGCCTCAGTTCTTGAGCAATTCACCCTTTTGCACTGACAATTGTATATTCGTTTCCAACTTTTGCACACAGATAACACTTACACCTACCCCTTTAAACACAATCTTTTAAGCGTGGATCCCGTCGAGTACGACGGACAATCTGGGTGCTAATAACTTCCCAGGTTGTAACCAACCCCCTTTCTCAGTTTCTCTGGTTCGCAACCGTCTTATCCATATCTTTCTAGGTTTATGCATCATTACAATTCCTTCGGGATAAAAATGCCTAGCTGGCGACTCTATTCACTTCATTTCATTTTCTCTTTTCACCGACCGTTCGCGCTTGTACGTGGATGCAAATCTCCGGGAGCGACAGCTTGGCGACTCTGCTGGGGACACTCTTGCAACCGGGGCTTCTGGTTCTTTTTGTGGGTTTCTCCTAGCGCTTGTTTAATTTGTGTTTACGGGGGTGTTATGTGCTACTTGTGCTTATTGTTTATTGCTTTATTTATTGCTTTCTGTACAACTTTATTTATCGCTTTCATTTACAGTTTTATGCATTTCATACTGTTATCATCATCTATGCTGGATCTGTTGTTTCCTTTGGTGGGAGGGATTTTGAGTGATTAAGGTTCCATACCAGGGACCTGAGTGACACATAGGATAGAGTGGCTTCATATTCTTTCCCATTCCATTTCGGTCTGGTGCGGGAATATGAAATACGGTTCAGACATGGGTTTCTTCTTGAGAACTTTGTGCTACAGATTTCCTGTAGTACTAGGGCTATCTGGGAAGCCTGCTAAGTCTGGATGACCTTTTATGACCTTCAGCATCTGAGGTGAATTAGAGGAGGATCCTTTATGGTTATTGTAAACACCGTACCTCCGGGTTAGAAGTGTTTACACTTCTCATAACTGATCCAAGTCTGAGGATCCTTGTTCTAGAACAATACATGTGAGGGGGTTGGGATGTTTACAGGTTTGCAGGAACCCTTGGCCTCATCATACCTTGTTACTAGTTTTGTTAAGGTTGTATCATTTTGGACTACTCTTGTGAAAACCCTGGACTTTTGACTCTTTATTTGAATCCCCCACCTGGTTATTAGTTTTCTAAGCCTCCATCCAGACTTATGAACACACATGGACCCTATCAAGGACGATAACAGATCCAGCACTTGATCACAAACCCTTTGCATATCATTTTGCATACATCATTTTGCATCATTTAACATTTGTCTATTTGTTTTACAGGGTATCCACATATTATCTTTGGTTTGGTTTTGACCTGTTCTACTGCTCATATTCCCTCAGCTATCTACACCAGCTATCTTCATCAGAGACTCTTTATAGCTCTCTTCACCAGTTGTCTTCATCAGAGACTTTTCTTCAGTACCTTCCCCAGTTATCTTCATCAGTTTTCAGCAGTTATCTTCATCAGTGCTTCTCCTCAGTTTTCTTCACCAGCATCCATTGTCATCATGGACACTTCCAGGAAAAGCAACATCACCTATCATTTCTTTGAGCCCACTTTGACAGGCATCATACAGATTCAGTCTCTCATCACTCCTGATCATGTCCCTTTATCCAGGGAACATTATGGTGGCATTATGGACATGATCATGGATTTGGATGCATCCCAGAGGAGTATGATCCACAACTGTCTTCAGTTCGATGACCCTCCTCTCAGATGTTTCACTTTCCCATATTTTCAGTTGGGACCATTGATGGAAGAGTTCTGCATGTTGTTGGGTCTCCCCATCAGGAGAGGGATTCCCTTCAATCCTGAGATGGTTACTCCTAAGAATGAAGATGTAGCTAAGGCCTTGCACTTGGAGTCCACTCTCATTGACCAGAATATGACCACCAAATCTGGAATTCCAGGCCTTCATTTGGACTTCTTGGTTACTCAGGCCACCCTGAATGCTGCTGCAGGGAAGTGGGAAACTATTTGTGCTCTCCTAGCCCTCAGCATATATGGAGTTATCTTGTTTGCAGACGAGCCAAAGTTTGTAAGCAAGAGTTCTATTCACATGTTCTTACTGAGTAACCCAGTTCCTACCTTGCTTGGAGACTTCTATTATCCAGTGCATCAAAGGAATGAGAAGCAAAGGGGGAAATTGGCCAGATGTTGTGCACCCCTCTTCTACTGTTGGTTGTTAAGGCACTTGCCGAAGTCAAACACTTTCCTGAATCCTCATCAGCCAAGGAACTGGGCTAAGAGATTGATTTCCCTTACATCATAAGACATCAGATGGTGCACTTAGAGCACCAAGGGCAAATATATCATTACTAGCTGTGGGCAGTATCCCAATGTACCCTTGATTGGAGTAAAAGGTTGCATCAACTACAACCCTTTGATTTTCAAGAGGCAATTAGGGTATGCCTTGGTACATCTCCCAAGAGGGCAAGATTTGACAGAAACCCTCTATTGTGACATCCAACACAACCTTACAGTTGTCAGACAGGCAGCCTGGGCCTGGACAATATTCAGACTAAGGGGACAACTATCCTTGGCAAGTGCAACAATATAGCCTCAGCTCAGTATCTTGACTGATCTCGTACCAGGGGACAGATCACCCGTATGCCATTCACCTTAGAGGATGTACCTTGACCATCAATAGTGGAGCCTGCAGCTAATGTCAATTTAGAGGAGTTTGAGAAATTGAAGGAAAGGAATACTCAGCTCTCTGAAGCTTTGAATAAGACCCTAGATAATGAAAGGTTAGAAAAGCTCTGGATTGAGCACTTGACCAAGATTGAGAAGACGGATGACTACATCAGAAAGGCTAGAGCAGGGTAGCTAGTGCTGAAGAATGCTTGCAAGGAAGCTAAGACTCAGAAGGCCAGAGATGAGCATTACTTAGAGGAGAGCCAGGCTAGGTTGATCAGAATCACTAAGGCTCGTGCACAAGAAGATCAGAGAACCCAATAGAGTGCACTAGTATCCGACAAGAAACAACCTTCTGGGATTACAAATGGATCAGGTTCAACAAGACTTGACTGATGTGAGGACCCAAATGGCCAATGAAAGGACAAAGATGAGGGCCCAAATGAATCAATTCATGGAAGTTATGACTGGTTGGCTCAGAGCCAGGAGAGACTGAGAGAGTTAGTCGAGCGACAAACTCCCAAGGAAAACCATCCAGGTACAGGGGGTACCAGTAACAATGATCATGTACAGCCTCGTACTGATCCCCCAGAGTTTGGACCTCATTTGAACCCAGACATCAATGCTATAAGAAACACCCAAGGTAACACTAGAGGGAGGGCTTTGCAGGAAGACCCTCAGGAAGAACAGTTTACTATGGTTGGGGATGGAGACGAATTTTACGATCGTCGGTTGCATGAAATAGCAGAAAAGCTAAGGTCTCTTGAATCCCAAAACTCTCTGGGTTTTGATGTCATGGACATGGGATTAGTAGAGGGGGTTAGAATTCCTCATAAGTTCAAACCTCCTTGTTTTGAAAGATACAATGGCACATCCTGCCCACGTACCCATCTTCAGTCTTTCCTGGAGAGATTGAAAGCCTACACCATGGATGAGAAATTGTGGATGTTTTACTTTGAGGATAGCTTGACTGGGGCATCCCGGGAATGGTACTCCCACTTGACCAGGGCCACAGTTAGAAATTGGAAAGACTTGGCCGAAGCCTTCATTCGTCAATATCAGTATAATCTGGACATGGCTCCAAATAGAACCCTTATGATGGGAATGTCACAGTCTTCCCGGGAAAGCTTTAGAGAGTACGCCCAAAGGTGGAGGCAATTGGTTGCTTCTGTTCAACCCCCGATGTCAAAAAGGGAGATGGCAGATATGTTCATGAACACTCTCCAGGGTACTTATATTGACAGGTTGGCTGCATTTTCTTGCACCAGCTTTGCAGACGTGGTGATAGCTGGGGAAAGGATTGAGAGCTTACTAAAAATGGGAAAGATTTCTGACAACGGCGCCAGTTCAAGCAGTGCAAGGAAGCCATTTGCAGGGCCCCGCAGATCCGATGAAACAAATTATGTACATATGGGAAGAGGGAGACCCCAGTATCTGCCAAGATCAGTTGCTTCCATCACTATTCCTATTCCACCTCCTCAATACACTCAACAACCACAACACTTTCCTCAACAACCACAATTTCCTCAACAGAGATCTTACAACAACAATAACAACAACCAACAACAATGCCCTTTTCAACAGCGGCTATCTCAGATCAACAGGGTGGTTGACCCTATTCCAATGCCATATGCCACATTGCTGCCACAACTCCTAAAGCTTAATCTTGTCGAGTTAAGGACATTGGCTCCACCAGATCCTCAAAACCTTCCGAGAAATTACGACATCAACGCCATGTGTGCTTTTCATTCTAATGCACCTGGTCACTCCACAGAAAAGTGCAAGGCTCTGGTAGATTCAAAGGCCCTGAATTTTGCACCACCTCCCAATGTCATGAAGAATCCTATGCCCAACCATGGTGGGCCAAGGATTAATGCAATAGAGGAAGGCTCACCCATGAGTTTGATTGAAGATACTGCAAGTATTCAGACACCTCTGGCAGAGGTTAAAGCTCAACTTTTGAAATGCCAAGTGTTTCCAGGCTGTGAGGCCTGTTGTGAATCTTGCAAGGTTTCCGAGAATGGGTGCGCAAGTTTGAGGAATGACATCAATGGCCTGATCAAATAAGGCATTCTGCAAATAACCACAACGGCTTCTACAACACCAGCAACTCCTTTTTCAGCAAATGATCCTCCTATAACTGCAAAGACAATATTTCCTACAGACTCGTCTACAAAATCAACAACCAATTCTTCCATCATTTCAACGAACAACAGTTCCATCTCATCAGCTTCTACAACTACAACAACCACCAACAATGACGTCTTCACAATTACCATCTATTATGACCCTACAACGGTCCCAGATTCCAACAATTATTAACAACAATCTCAGCAACAGTTTCAGCAACAACCAAGCTTCAATTCATCACCACCAACATCCACCAGAAGTCCTGTCACCATTTTCTATGATCCACATACAATAACGGTTCCAACCTCTGCTGCAGTGAGCCCTGTCACCATCACGGTGCTAGGGCCAATTCCATATGATAAAGACAACGATGTACCATGGCATTATGGTGTAGACCTTTACTGCAATAGATAAAGAGTCCTTCTTAATTCTTCAGATCACACCCCCCAAGTGGATAATGTCGGGGGAGGCGGAGGCTTCACCTGAAGCGGACGCCTCTTTGCGTCACAAGCTCCAAGAACTAGTATTGTGGCAGAGGCTGTTGCCAAAGCCAAAGGGAAATGTGTGGCACCTGAAGAACCTGCACCAAAAGAGACTCATAAATCATCCTTTGATCAGGATGTGGATGAATTTATGAGGATAATTAAAAGAAGTGACTACAAGGTTGTGGATCAGCTCCACCAGACTCCTTCTAAGATCTCCATCTTATCCCTGCTGTTGTGTTCCGAAGCTCATCGGGATGCACTACTTAAAGTTCTGCATGTAGCCTACGTGCCGGAGGAGATCACAGTGAATCAACTTGAGACAGTGGTGTCTAATGTCAACACTAGCCATGGGCTAGGTTTCACCAATGCTGACTTAACAACGGAAGGATGTCACCACAACAAAGCTTTACACATCACCCTAGAGTGTAAAGGAGCTGTGCTCTCTCATGTTCTTGTTGACACTGGGTCCTCACTCAATGTCTTACCGAAGAAAGCTCTTGTCAATCTCGAATATGATGGTATAGCTCTCCGACCAAGCAATCTAGTGGTCAGGGCTTTTGATGGCTCCAAGAGGTTTGTTCTTGGAGAAGTGGAGCTGCCTGTGATAATCGGTCTGCAGGTCTTTCAGACTACTTTCTATGTGATGGACATTCAGCCGGCCTATAGTTGTTTGTTGGGTCGACCATGGATTCACTCCGTTTGCGCAGTTACGTCGACCCTTCACCAGAAATTGAAATATGATTGGGAAGGACAGATTATCACCATCTGTGGTGAAGAGGATATCTTTGTTAGCCATCTGGCTACATAAAAATACATTGAGATGGATGGTGAAATCCATGAAACTATGAGTCAGGGGTTCGAGGCTCTGAACATCAATGAGGCGACAACTAAGTATTTGCTGCATCCCAGGAGGATAGGATGGGTACTTCAATTGTCTCCTATCAGCAAGCCCGGAAGGTTGTTGAAGATGGAAATGCCCAAGGCTGGGGCAAGCTTCTACCGGTGGAGAAGAAGGAGGACAGATTCAGTTTGGGTTACAAACTATTCCGACAAGATCAAGCAGAGGCTGCTAAAGAGCCCAAATTCATCAGTGGGGGGATGCTCACCCCAGATGGTGTTAACAATGTGGAAGACGAGGTGGAAAGCGACCTCAACCTGGAGAGCTGGATACGTCCAAGGATCCCGGGTCACCAAGTCCTTAACTGGTTTTCCCAGGAAATTATAATGGTTACTGTCGTACCTCGAAATAAATATGATCGTCACGATGGACGCGGAAAAGAAACAACAGAGTCACCACCTAATTCTATTTATTCTAACTAAAGAAAAAGGAGATATAGATACATCCTAAAGGAAGGATAAGAAAGGGTCTACGAAACCACATTCTAAGTTCGGGAGTCGGTTACGCAAGGGGAAGGTATTAGCACTCCTCACGTCCGTTGTACTCAACGGGAACCTCTTAGCTAAATATGCGATTAAATGCTGATCTTAAGTTTTTTTGTCTTCTAAATATTATTAATATGTTTGTTCTAAGGGAAATTAAAGTTTTAAATTATTGTGACGGAGAGATAGTTAATTTTTTTATTATTGTGCTCGCAAAGGATTAAAATCCTTGTGCCTATGTATTCCCTTGTGCAATGGGAAAGTCAGAGCTTCGTAGTTTGTGCTACTACAGTTTGATTTTTTTTAATTGAATGATTGTTTTAAAACACGTTCTAATCTACTAAGCATTGACTTATACTCGTGGTGGAGGCTGAAGCACTAGTTTGTTTGCGAGATAGAATGATTTAAACAATGTTCGTTTGAGAAAAGTGTTTGACTTTTGTTAAGTGTTTTAAAACGAAAGGCAAATGGACCACAACTCGAGGGCTAGCCTCAAGAGTGATTGCATTCAAGGACCCGTGGAGTGCTGGACTCCAGAGTACAGTTATTCGTTGATTAATCGTAAAGTGATTTGTGTTTGTTGGTAAGTTTTAAATTGTATTGTCATTGTGAAAGGGCTAATGAATTACAAATCGAGGGCTAGCCCCAACAGTAATTCAATTCAAAAACCCGAGGAATTCTAGATTCCTGAGTTTAGTTCTTTCACGATTTTAATTAAAGATTTAGATGCTTTGAAAACGAAAGAGCGAATGAATTACAAATCGAGGGCTAGCCCCAACAGTAATTCAATTCAAAAACCCGAGGAATGCTAAATTCTTGAGTTTAGTTCTTACGTTAATTGATTATGTATATTAAGACGTTTGCGATTATTTTGGATGAATTATGGTTTAGTATTTTTATAACGAAGGAGTAAATGAATCACAACTCGAAGGATAGCCCCAAGAGTGATTCATTAAAAAAACTCGCGGAATGCTAGATTCCGAAGTTCAGTTCCTCGTTAAATTAATCAAGACGTGATAAAGATCGTGCAGACGGCGATCACTTAGTGGCCGACTTACGTGTGTGTAAAAGGTGATCATGAAGATTAACTTGGCGTTGGACCAAGCGGTTAAATTATTTTTTTACAAGAAATCTAACCATAAAATACTTTTCATAGAAAGGAAATGAAGAAAAAGTATATTCTTTAATGTCCTCACTAAAACTATAAAGCGTATAAAAGAAGAAAGAAATTAACAACGTGCAACAGGGGTCATCAGTAGTTTAACATGAATTGCTTTGTAATACAAATTGGATAAATGAGAGAAATATGTCTAGGAATCAATTCGCAGGAGTTATAAAAGAAAAAAATAAAAAAATAAAAAAATGAAAAGAAGACCTAGCCTCATAGGCGTCGTCGGTCAAAACCAACAAGTTATTTATATTACCCTTTGGGATGTCTAATCGAAATTATAGGCTGAAATATAACACATGTAGGGGAAGGCATAAGGACACATCAATTAAATGCATCAACGGAAACCAATGAACACCAGTGTCTGGCCTTCCCAAAACAAATATACACGTGACCATAATTATCAACCCAAGGAAAAAAAATATTGCATTATTAGATAAATATTTGAGGCGCAGATAAACAAGCATCAGTCAAAAATTAAAATAAAAGGAGGTTTTCTACAAGAACTTCATCAACAACGCCTTTTATTCCATGCTCAGTCGTAATCTCTTCACCGAGATTCAAACCTCATCGCACCTTATTGTTAACAACCAAAAGTCAAGGAATCAAACCAACAAAAAAATATTGAATCCGCAGCAATGAAACAGCTCATGGGATTACGAACCAAACCCTAGAAAAAAAACCTGTTTTCCCAAATCGATCGCGACAAAAATTGGTCGGACCCCCCCCCCCCCTCCAAAACAAAAACAATCGCGTAATCTAAAATCGAAGACGAGGTTTACCTTTCACAGATTTTCTTTCAAATGCTTCAGGTTTGCTCCTTTTCCTCTTCTCCTCCTCACCTCGTTTCTTCTTCTTCTGTGGTGTGTGGTTCTTAAGCTTTCTTCGTTGATTTCATATCTGAGTTTACAAAATGTGGCTAAGTTGTTTATGACAGAGTACTTTCTTGCCACGAGTCAAATTTTTTAGGGTTTTCTCGTTTTCCTGCGGCCGCCGTTAAGTTTTTGGTGAATTTCAGAGAGAGTTAGGGTTTGGTGGCTGTGCGCCCTTAGGTTTTTTTTGCGGCCTCCTTAACTGATAGAAACATCCCCTTTTATATACTGATAGGATTAGGGTTTTGTGTTTTCGGAACTTTGCTGAGAAATCCACAATGGGTTGTGCCTGCTATGCTCTTTCTGCGTATAAACGGTTTTTGCCAATTCTATGACATTTCTCTATTCTGTAACCTCTGCTATCATTTTGTCTGTTTGTGTCCTGTTACTGCATTATTTGAATCAGTTTCCTTAGTTTGATACAAACTGAACGAAATGGATTTGGACCAAACTGGATTCCTTCTAGTTTCCTTGCTTTTGTTTGTTTGAAATTTTCACTGTGGTAAAACATTAGTTTATTTGATACCAAATCTTCATTTACCGCTGCACTATATTGACCTTGCTGCTTTTCTGTTGAATGTCCATGACAGGTTAATAAGAGAACTTGATGGAGTCACGATATGCTGGAAGATGGAACAAAACTTGAGGACATGTGACCCTGAGGCATATCAGATTCTAATGAGATGAAGACAACCCACACGAGGAGTTCGATGATGGTGTACGCATGAGTGACAACATGCGTACTCGGGGTTTGCCCTTACTTCAAATTTAAGTTCCCTAAAACCCTTCATTTTGCTTGAATTTCTTTTGAATTTCCGCTCTTTCGGTATGAATCAAAGTAGCAATTTGTTCAATCCTTGCTGTGTGATATTCTTGTGACTTTAACAGAAATTCGACCTTGAAAACTTGAGCATGAACCTTTGTGTGGTTGTATTTTGATGCACTAATATCCCTTATAATTGTATGAATAGATTTGCTCATGCTTCCTTTTTTCATTACTTGTCTGTTGTAGCGCATGTCCATGCTCTTTGACTTTCCTTGCAGCTGCAATAGCCACAACTTTGTTCTTGAATATTTGATAGAAGATAAAGTAAATTCCTTGAGAAGAAGCAGTTCCAAGAAGAGAAGGTTTGAGACCACTATACAGTCCACTCCAACCTTTAATTTCCAATAACCTGAAAGAGTTGAAGAACAAAACAAAATCCAGAAGAAGAAGTAGTGGCTATTCCATTTGAAGATTGAGGAACCAAACTTTGCTTATTCCTCTTGAGTAATGTTCTCTCAGTTTGTTGACAGGTATTTACAACTTGAAGTGGATAAGTTATTATTGTGGTATCTTTTTAGATTTTGCTGCTATCCTTTGAATTGAAACAGATTCCTCTGCAAGAGGAAGAGTATTGGTATTGGAGGCAAAATCGGAATGCGGAACAACATGCATGAAGTGTAGTAAAGCAATGGAGGATGATGCTTGGTATGTGAATACAGCGCCAAGATGGTAACTTGGAACAAAATGGAGGATCTCAGCTGTGTAAACTTCCTTTAGAAGACAAAATGATCATGGAGCTTGGTGTATGGTGATTGTCCTTAGATGTGGTCACACTTTAGGATACCCTTAGGCCATAAAATGAACACTAATTGCATGAATAAATTTGTAATTTGTAAACCTAAACTTGTACTAAGAAAATAAGCCATTGGAATTGTTTTGTAAGCTGGGACGTACTTCAAACATAATTATCTTATTCTAAAAGAATTTCTCAATTTAAGGTAATGAATTAAAACTACACATCATGCTAAGTTAGTCAGCAGCGCCATCCCATGCCAGGTAGTTTGTAATAAAAACTACTTTGTTTTAATGCAATTTTGTCATGTTGTGAATCAATAATGCTAAAAAACGCTGCAATATCATATCATGTAACATCCTTTTGGCCACTCATGAAAACAAGACTCAATCCCTAAACTTATCCTTAGTCCACTTAAGCATACCTTTGGACAAACATGAGAGCATAAATCCCTTTCATCATTTGCAACGTATACCTTGTATTTTAATCATCATTCCTCCATAACTTGAACATATTTCTTAGCCACATACTAATCATGCTATAAGTTGCTCAATCCAGATATTCCATTATCCTTGTGAATGATTCAAACTTGGATTTGAATTGAACTTTTGAATTATCCTCTCTTTTTTTAAACATATTCCTATCCTCAGAACCTAATCCAACTCGTGAAATCGTTCAAAATCCAACTCCTTCCTAATTCTTCAGGTACTTGCCATAAAACCAAAGGCCTGTTTTAACATTCCTTGCAAATCCAACCTGATTGATATGCACAAATGGTATGCAAATGATGAGATGAATGCATGCTATGAAATGTTAGGGGTAAAAATTTGGGGTGTGACAGTTGCCCCTGTTTAAATAACTTTACCAGATAGAATGAGTGATGCTAATCCTCATAAAATCGGAGTGAAATGTATTTAAATATAGAAATAAACGAAAACTTTTCCCCCTAAATGAAATGACATGCTAAGAACTTATGATGGACTCCTTGTTTTGCTGGGGAAATGACGTGCGAGATGCAATGAATCCTAACATGCTGATATATGTTCTCTTTGACGAATATGCTAGATATGGTATGATGCAGATAAATGCAACGGTGATCCACTGAAACGCAAACTGAGGGTGAAGACTCACTAGGGATAACAATATGCTGGGGACACAGACGAAAACGGGAAGTATTCAAAGTGATAGATCAGCGGGTTCAAGTGTAACTGCTGGCACTAAGAATAACAAAAGACGGGAAACAAAACGGGAAACCTGACCATAAGATTAAAGACAGACGTACACTTAGGATAGCAAGAAAATAGTTCAAAGCAACACGTAATGGCTAGATGCGTCCGACTAACACTATGAACGAAAACAGACCATCTGAGGTGATGAGTTAGCAAGTTCAAGGGTGGCTGCTGGGGATCCCAATCAATTCGGTAATTGACAAAAAACTGAAATGACATCGACTCAGCAGTCAGGAGAACAAAATAGCAGACATCGACACGGTGATCGGGAAATAAAATAGCAGACGTCGACAACGGTGGTCGGGAAAATAAAATAGCAGACGTCGACAACGGTGGTCGGGAAAATAAAATAGCAGACATCGACAATGGCGGTCGGGAAAATAAAATAAAAAAGGTCGACACGGCGGTCGGGAAAATAAAATAACAGACATCGACACGGTGGTCGGAAAATAAAATAACAGGCGTCGACAACGGTAGTCGGGAAAATAAAGTGACAGACATCGACAACGGTGGTCGGGAAAATAAAATGACAGACATCGACAACGGTGGTTGGGAAATAAAATGACAGACATCGACAACGGTGGTCGAAAAAATAAAATGACAGGCGTCGACAACGGTGGTCGGGAAATAAAATGACAGATATCGACAACGGGGGTCGGAAAATAAAATAACAGACATCGACACGGTGGTCGGGAAATAAAATGACAAACATAGACAACGGCGGTCGGAAAATAAAATAACATACATCGACACGGTGGTTGGGAAATAAACTCAACACGGCGGCTGGGGAATTAAACAAACAAATATCGACACGGCGGTCGGAAAAGAAAAATAATACGGAAATTGAGGAAGTAAATAATTGTCATCGACGCGGCGGTCAGGAAATAAATTAACAGATAAGTAATCCCAAGTGATAAATCAACAGGTTCAAGTGTAACTATTGATACCAAGGATAAAGAAAATAAACGCAAGGTTTGGGCAGTGGTTTTGTGCGACCAACTGATACTGGGAGTAGAATGCGAAACATTTAAAGATAAATCAAACGGCTTCAAGTGACCAACTGGAAAATAGGGATAAATGTTTGAGTTTTAATGAGATAAACGAACAACCTCTGGAAATTTCTTACATGAAGAGTTCAAAGAAGAACTTTAAAAAACGTCAGGAAAACACGGATGCGTGCTGAATTAAGCAGCCTTAAATCCTAAGCAAACAACTTAAAGGATTTATGGCAATGACAATTGGGCTTACAGGGAATATTGGTGGTACTAAAGTACATATCAGATGAGGGCCTCTACGGGGGATATCAGTGTTACTGGAATACGACTTTGGTTAACCATACTTCAAGGTGCCCATAACAATGGATTTCAAAATGAAAGTTGGCAGTAATCTGGACCTGGAGTCAGACAGATGATAACTGTGAAGGGACAAATGATTATGTCAAATGCGTATGATTGAGCATGATGCGAATGATTATGATATGCGAATGCTGACTCTGGAGAGACAGAGAGTTTGACAAAGCAGGGAAGAGTAGGATCTCAACGCCAGTACTTAGACGAGCAATAAAAAAAATGCTGGGGAGATGTCTCCAAACTTGGAAACCAATAATTGGTCCAAGAATCCATCCAAGAGTGTTGTTACCAGCTTCTAATCCTCTATGGGGATTTCTGTAGTAATGGCAAGAGAGTGTTGCTGCAAACCCATGGGTTTTTTTTGGAAGACAGAAGATTTTTTCAGTATTTCCGAAGTCAAAGAAATTTGAAAGTTTTTCATGTGTTTCCAAAAACAATTTTCTAAAATATTTGTCATTTTCAGAGTTAAATGGTAATTCAGTAAAGACATTTTGCATAACAAAAGAAGAAATAAGAAACTGTAAGGCAAAGTTCAAAGCAAAGGTTGCATTTCATTCAAGAATGGTAGCTTGCCAATAGCAAAACTCCATGGGAAATTACAATTTGAAAACGGCAATGGGGAAAAGTCTACATTGAATCCAACGACCACTATAATCCCTAATAACTAAGACCGCTCAATACTTCGCATCTGACAAGAGCAACTGGATTGGTCTTCAAGTAACGATCTCCAATAATAGTAGATACCATCTGGTACAATCAAATGCCTTTGTCCCTAATTTTTGCCTGGACCGCCCTTTCGGGTTTTTAATCCACCGGGACGCTCTTTTTTTGCCTAAGCCGCCCTTTCGGGTTTTCAACTTAGCGAGCTCTATTTTTTGTTTTTATCTCTAACTTTTGCCTGGACCTCCTTCATAGGTTATGGTCCACCGGGATACCCATTTTTGCCTAGGTTTCCATTTCTGTTTTTCGACCTATCGGACTTTATTTAGGCATAATATTTTTTGACTGCATCAGAATTCACCGGGTGTTTAAGTTGTTCACCATCCATAGTTGTGAGGATTAGGGAACCTCCGGAGAATGCCACCTTCACAGCGTATGGGCCCTCATAGTTAGGAATCCACTTTCCCCACATGTCTTTGTGGACTGGCAAGATTTTCTTGAGTACAAGGTCTCCTTCTTTGTACTCTCGGAGACGAACTTTCTTGTCAAATGCCCTATTGATGCGCTTCTGGTACAACTGGCCATGACACATGGTGGTCATTCTCTTTTCATCAATGAGGTTCAGTTGGTCATATCTGTTCTGGACCTACTCAGCTTCCTCCAGTTTGGTTTCCATCAAAATCCTCAAAGAGGGTATCTCTACTTCGATAGGGAGAACTGCATCCATCCCATACACCAAAGAGAAAGGGGTTGCCCCTGTTGAAGTGCGAACTGATGTTTTGTATCCGTGCAAAGCATATGGTAACATCTCGTGCCAGTCTTTGTAAGTCTTCACCATCTTCTGCAGGGTCTTTTTGATGTTCTTGTTTGTAGCTTCGACAACTCCATTCATCTTCGGACGATAAGAAGAAGAGTTATGATGTTCAATCTTGAATGTCTCGCATAACTCCTTCATCGTCTTGTTGTTCAAATTGGTCCCATTATCTGTGATGATTCGGCTTGGGATCCCATAACGGCAGATAATTTGGTTCTTGATGAAGCGGGCGACCACTTGCTTTGTCACATTGGCATAGGAAGCTGCTTCTACCCACTTGGTAAAGTAATCGATCGCAACCAAGATAAACTGGTGACTATAGGAAGCTTTAGGCTCAATTGCCCCTATCATGTCAATGCCCCACATTGAGAAAGGCCAGGGTGATGATAGAACATTCAAAAGGGTCGGAGGTACGTGCACCTTGTCGGCATAAATCTGGCATTTATGACACTTCCTAGCATATTTGAAACAATCTGATTCCATGGTCGACCAGAAGTATCCAGCTCTCAAGATTTTCCTGGACATGGCGTGTCCATTGGCATGTGTTCCAAATGATCCTTAATGGATTTCTTTGATCAATAAGTCTTCTTCACGCTTGTCTACACATCTGAGTAGAACCATATCATGATTTCTCTTATAAAGCACATTGTTGTTGAGGAAAAACTTGGACGCCAATCTTCTCAGGGTCTTCTTGTCTAAAGTTGTTGCATCCACTGGGTATACTTGATTTTGCAAGTAGTTCTTGATGTCATAGAACCACGGTTTCTCATCAGTTTCTTCTTCGACCAGTAGACAGTAGGCTGGTGTAGTTTTTCGCTCGATTGTAATGAGTGGAGCTTCATTAAGAAATTTGACTTGAAACATATAGGCCAACATAGCCAAGGCGTCTGCTATTTGATTCTCTTCCCTTGGAACATGATGGAAAGTAACTTCATCAAAATATTTAATTAATTCCACAATGTGGGCACGGTAAGGGATCAACTTCTCATCACGGGTCTCCCATTCACCTTTGACTTGGTAGATTACCAAAGCTGAGTCTCCATACACTTCAAGGATCTTGATTCTGGTATCAATTGCAGCTTCGATACCCAAAACACATGCTTCATACTCAGCGATGTTTTTTGTACATTCAAAATATAATCTGACTGTGAAAGGAGTATATCCACCATCAGGATTCATCAAAACAGCTCCCACACCATGCCCCATGTAATTAGAGGAACCATCAAACATCATCTTCCATCGAGAGCCTGGCTCGGGACCTTCATCTGGACCTGGAACTTCACAGTCCTTTATCAACATGATGTCCTCGTCTGGGAAATCGAATTTCAAAGGTTCATAATCTTCAACAGGTTGATCAGCAAGGTAATCAGACAAAACACTGCCCTTGATAGACTTCTGGGTTACATATTGGATGTCGTATTCAGACAACAGCATGTGCCAACGGGCAAGTCTTCCAGTCAAGGTAGGCTTCTCAAAGATGTACTTTATTGGATCCATTTTCGAGATCAACAAAGTAGTGTGACAAATAATATACTGCCTGAGACGTCTGGCCGCCCATGCCAAAGCACAACAAGTCTTCTCTAAAAGTGAATATCTGCTCTCACAGTCTGTGAACTTCTTGCTTAAGTAATAAATGGCATGCTCCTTACGACCGGTTTCGTCCTGTTGGCCTAATACGCAACCCATAGATCCCTCAAGAACAGTCAGATACATGAAGAGAGGCTTCCCTGTAGTAGGTGGGATCAAGATAGGAGGTTCCTGTAGGTAAACCTTGATCTTCTCGAAAGCCAGTTGACAATCGGGACTCCACTCAATTGCTTGATTCTTTCGAAGCAACTTGAATAAAGGCTCACATGTAGCAGTCATGTTGGAGATGAATCTGGAGATGTAGTTCAATCTTCCAAGGAAGCCTCTGACTTGCTTTTCTGTTTTTGGTGCTGGCATTTCTTGAATTGCTCTGACCTTGTCCGGATCTACTTCAATTCCTTGCTGAGTAACAATAAAACCAAGTAACTTTCCTGATCGGACACCAAAGGTACACTTAGCTGGATTCAGGCGCAGTTGGAACTTTCTGAGACGCTCAAATAACTTCAGGAGATGACTCAAATGATCCTCCTCACTCTGTGATTTGGCAATCATATCATCTACGTAAACTTCTATTTCTTTATGCATCATATCATGGAAAAGGGTGACCATTGCCCTTTGATAAGTGGCTCATGCATTTCTGAGACCAAACGGCATGACCTTGTAATAATAAGTGCCCCATGGGGTGATGAATGTGGTCTTTTCCATATCGTCAGAATCCATCTTGATCTGGTTATATCCTGAAAATCCGTCCATGAAGGAGAAAACAACAAACTTAGCAGTGTTGTCAACCAAAGTATCAATATGTGGAAGAGGGAAATCGTCCTTTGGACTGGCTTTGTTCAAATCCCGATAGTTCATGCACATTCTAACCTTGCCATCCTTCTTGGGTACTGGCACAATGTTAGCTACCCACTCAGGATACTTTGTAACTGCGAGGAATCCAGCATCAAACTGTCTTTTGACCTCTTCCCGAATCTTCAGAGCCATGTCTGGCCTTGTTCTTCGGAGCTTTTGCTTTACTGGCGGGCAATCTGGTCGAAGCGGCAACTTGTGGACCACTATGTCTGTGTCCAAATCGGGCATATCCTGGTACGACCATGCAAACACATCCACATATTCTTTGAGAAGCTTGACCAATCTCTCTCTGACGTCTGCCCCAAGTGTTGTACCGATCTTGACTTCCTTCTTGTCTTCATCAGTGCCAAGATTGATGGTCTCTACCTGCTCTTTATACGGCTGAAGATCTGTGTGCTCATACTCATCTAATCTTGCCAGTTCTTCGGGAATGTCACAATCTTCCTCACTTTCATCTTCCGCTTGGTAGATGGGCGAATCGAAGTTAGGAGAGAATATAGAGTCATTGGATTCAACAAGGTTTTCGTTTGTTCTGCATATGGGAATGATCTGCTTTTATTAAAATTGAAAATAGAGGGATGCAAGAAAAACTTTTTATTGGTTTTGAAAGATTGCCATTTTCTTTTAAAAGTGAAAAGAGAAAAAGCAGTAAATAAAACAATACAGGAATTTAACAAAATGCCTTCATTGATTAAATAACTTGAAAATGAGAAGGGGCCCTACAAAATGATCTCATAGCCTTGGGCGAAGCTAGGGAACTTTGAAAACATTAAAAAAAACTATAAATTACTTTGACAGTGGAAAAAATTATGGGATCTCAACTGCCTCCCAATTTCCCAAAGCTGCTTCACACTAATAAACCAAATGATCCACATCTTCATCTTCAGCATCCCCATTAACTGCATTGATCTGATAGCCGACACTGGAAAACACCTCTTGAATGGTCTCTGGGCATCCTTTGACGGAGGTTGACGCTCCTTCCTTCACATGAGTTGGTTTGTAACCCAACCCGTAGCAATCTAGCTTCTGTTTGACTTCAATGACATCACCCCAACCTTCATGGCTTCCCTCTTAGATAGTGGAAATGGTACTTTTAAGTGATGCAAAAGTTGGAATACCCTTCCCCTTTGGTTCCTCTACTTCCATAAGGACTACATTGGCTATCTCCAGAGCTTGGAAAGAAGTTTCCAAAGCATCTTCATCAGCCTCAATATAACTAAAGGAAGAAAGGTTGCTGATCATGAGATCTTCTTCACCAGACACAGTTACCAGCTTGTTATCGACCACAAACTTCATATTCTGGTGTAAGGTAGAAGTGACTTCCCCAGTGGCATGGATCCAAGGTCTTCCCAACAAACAACTGTAATTAGGGTTAATGTCCATAACCTGGAAAGTGATTTTGTACACATGTGGCCCAATCAAGATCGGTGGGTCTACTTCCCCGATAACAGTCCTCCTTGATCCATCGAAAGCTTTCACAATCAGCGCACTGGGCCTCATCTCTGCCCCTTGATAAGATAACTTAGCAAGCGTTCTTTTCGGAAAAACATTCAATGAAGATCCTATATCCACAATAACTCTTGCTAGAGTATCCTCTTGACATTTTACAGATATGTGAAGAGCACGGTTATGGTCCAAGCCATCTTTTGGAAGATCCTCCATACTAAAGCTGAGATTATTACATGCAGTGATATTGGAAATGACCCTGTCGAACTGATTCACAGTTATATCATGCGTAACATGAGCTTGGGCTAGTAATTTCTGGAGAGCACCTCGATGGGCCAGCGAATGCATTAGAAGTGATAAGATAAATATTTTGGAAGACGTTTGATGTAGCTGATCAATAACCTTGTAATCACTCTTCTTAATGATTCTGAGAAATTCTGCATCCTCTTCTTCCAAGACCAACCCTTTATCCCTGTTGGTAACAACGGGAATGACTTCTTTAGGTGGAACCAGTGGAGTGGTATTGACTTGTTGAGTGTAAACATGACCACTGCGAGTTAATCGACTGGCACCTGCTATGTCAACACTTGCCACTTTTGAACTTTCCTTCTGACCAGCCTGTCCAAACTTCTGATGAATTCCTCCTGTATCATACTTCCACGGAACTGCTTTGGTATCTTCATAAAGGAAAGGGTTACTCCTTTGCTCAATCCTCGGTTCGGGCATATTAAAAATGGGCACCACAGGTTCTGGCATATTAAAGATGGGTTGAACTCTTGGGGACTCGGGAAGGTTAAACACTGGTGCCATGGTAGAATCAGATTCATGCAAGTTTAAAATGGATTCAATCATTGCCACTTCATTTCTCTTCACACGACCGCTTACTTGTAAAACACCCAGATTAATCAAACTTTGAACATCTCTCAAAACCAGTTCACATCCCTTTGGATTATTAGCACAAGCTTCACAATTCTTATGACAGCTCTTCAGCATTCCCACCTCTACTAACTTCGCATGGAAGTCTCTAAGCGGGGTTTTGATCTCTATGGCGTTGAAAATAAAATCTTCGTTAGACTCGTCAACAATGGAATTTATGGACCCATGTTTGGGTAGAGGATTATTTTTTACATTCGGACCACTATTTCCGAACGACAAAATGTTTTTATCCATTAAATCCTTCACAACATACCTCAAAGCAATACAATTTTCTAAATCATGCCCTGGAGCACCTTCATGGAATAAATAGTGTGCACTTGAGTTGTAACTTGGTGGTAGCGGATCTGGTGGAGGACCCAAAGGCCTTGGAGTAACCAAGCCTTTATTCAGTAGTGAGGGATACAATTCAGTATAGGTCATAGGGATCCGAGGATGGGGAGGCCTTCCTCCTGGTCTTCTATACTGAAAGTTGGAATTCGGATGAGGAGCTGGAGTCCTCTGCTGGTAGGCTGAAGCATTGGGCACTTGTTGATAGCCTGGATTATTGAGCATTGGTTGATAAGTAGGAATCACTGGAGCCGCTAGTTGATACATCGGTACAGCTTGAGTTGGCTGATACATTGGAACTTGTTGATTATATGACGGTTGAAATTCCGCTACATAAGATGTTGAACATACTGTGGTGGATAGGCATACTGCTGTTGAGCCACAGGTGGAGGCCTCTGACAAAGCTGATTTCTCCTTTGACTCGTCATTATTGCATTCGTCTCGCCCTCTTTCTTTTTGTGGAAATTGCTGGTAAACTTCTTAACATTGTTTCCACTACTGTTGCTGGAACTGCTGGATGCACCACTCATCTTTCCATTCTTCAGACCCAGTTCGACCTTGATTCCCACAGCCACAAGATCAGAGAAGCTAGCGGTTATACTTCCCACCATTCTCTCAAAGAATTCTGGTCGCACCGTGTCAACAAACCAGTCAGCTAACTCCTTTTTAGTCAATGGGAGATCTACCTGAGAAGCGGTCCCTCTCCATCTTTGAGCATATTTCTTTAAAAGATTCAGAATCTTTTTGGGACATACTCAACAGCTGCCTCCTATCGGGAGCAAGGTCCATATTGTACTTGTATTGCTGGATGAAAGCATCTGTCAGGTCTTGAAAACTGCAGATCTTTGACTGATCTAGCATTAGATACCACTTGGAGGAAATTCCCTTTAGACTATCCTGGAAGAAATGGATCATTAATTTGTCATTGTCCACCTGCACAGCCATTCTTCGATACTACATTAAGAGATGGTTCTTAGGATACGTTGCGCCTTCGTACATATCAAAAGTGGGTATCTTGAACTTTAGAGGTATTACCAGTCCAGATACCAAACACATCTCTCTAGCAGCAGCCCCAAAGATCTGGTCACCTTCAATTTCCCTCAACCTTTTTTCAAGGGTATCAAAATTCTCTTGCATCTTCTCATGTTTCTCCTTTCCATTCTCAGACATATCTGGCACATCATACACCTGAGGGTCGTTAAAGTATAGTTGGGCACGGGTGTGCACAATATCTAGTGTAAAATTAGTAACCGCGTGGTTCTCTTCATTAGTCACAGGAATAGTCTGCTGAGCAGCAAATCCTTGAGGGGGAGGCACAAAACCTTGGGAAGGAAATGCAACACCCTGAGAAGTAGGTGCGAAACTTTGAGAAGCAAAACCTTGGGAAGGAGGGAAGAAACCCTGAGCAGCAAGTCCTTGGGAAGGAGGAATAAAACTTTGAGAAGCAAAACCCTGAGGAGGAGGTACAAAACCGTGAGGAAGCCCAAAAGGAGGCCAGGTTACAGGGGTAGTCACTGATGGTGTAGGCTCAGTCATTGCAGTGACAATCTCAGACACCACAGTCTGTTGGGTATCTAATTTTGCTCGAATGACTTGTAGCATTTCCATCATCTGACCCATATTTCTACGAAGATCAGAAAGCTCTTCATTAACTTTCTCCATTTCTGGGTCTCTGTCGGCCATCTTTTTCTTGACCTGAGCTCGGGTGGAATACTTGCGTGAGATCCTCAGTGTGACAATTGGAAAGGATGTGATAGAGAATGAGTTTTTTGACACAATGCAGATGCAGAGATGCACTCATGAGTAAAAATGCAAATGCTTCAAGGGACTTAAGAAGTCATTGCAAAACATCAAAATGGGTAAAGCTTTCTTATTATTTTTTTTCAAAAACTAATAAACTAAAGTCCTTTCATGGTAAAATATATGATGTTTGCAACGAAAACTTCTTTGTTCCTTGAAGCTCTTACTAGAATGATGCATATGATGCTGAAATGCAAAGATGCAGGGATGCAAGGATACAAGGTGCCACAGGTAAATTCGGAACCTTCTTAATAGGTGGGCTGTAAGAGATTGGTTCTACGTTTTGTTACCCATAAGTCCCACCCACAGGGTGGTTTCTATAGTGATGGTTTTAAGGAAACTCAAGGTCACAGACGTTTACCGTACTAACGCCCCGCCGTAGGCTAGCTGCATTTGGATGATAATAACGATAAGGTCTACCTTGAGTGGAGTTCTCATGCTAGGCCCTCAAGAGGCGAGCCCTTGGAGACTAACATTACGCAAATACCAATATAGAAACTGGTTCTTAACAATGGATCCCAGCATCACAGCCCTTTCATGAATCAGGTCACGCGACAGGCTAGCTGCGTTGTGACAAGATCTACAAAAAGTCTAACTATCTGGGGGAGCTTTCATGCTAGGCCCTCAAGAAGCGATTTCTTGGAGACTAACAATAATACTACCAATTCTAACCTAGGTGTTCCCTCTGCTTTTTCCACAACTCAGATTTTACTTGTAATGTGACCCCGAGATCCAACAAACAAGTAATATAATGAGCAATAAAGGGAAAGCGGTAAAAGAACAAATAAACAAACATAAATAATAAACATAGAGAATGCAAGAAGAGATAAGATCAAACAAATAAACACACAAAGCTAAGTTAGGCTTGACTCTCTCTAGCATGGAGCTATTCCCCAACAGAGTAGCCAAATGTCGTACCTCGAAAAAAATACGATCCTCGCGATGGACGCGGAAAAGAAACAACAGAGTCGCCACCTAATTCTATTTATTCTAACTAAAGAAAAGGGAGATATAGATACAACCTAAAGGAAGGATAAGAAATGTTCTACGAAACCACATTCTAAGTTCGGGAGTCGGTTACGCAAGGGGAAGGTATTAGCACCCCTCATGTCTGTTGTACTCAACGGGAACCTCTTAGCTAAATATGCGATTAAATGTTGATCTTAAGTTTTTTTGTCTTCTAAATATTATTAATATGTTTGTTCTAAGGGAAATTAAAGTTTTAAATTATTGTGACGGAGAGATAGTTAATTTTTTTATTATTGTGCTCGCGAAGGATTAAAATCCTTGTGCCTATGTATTCCCTTGTGCAATGGGAAAATCAAAGCTTCGTAGTTCGTGCTAATACGGTTTGATTTTTTTAATTGAACGATTGTTTTAAAACACATTCTAATCTACTAAGCGTTGGCTTATACTCGCGGTGGAGGCTGAAGCGCTAGCTTGTTTGCGAGATAGAATGATTTAAACAATGTTCGTTTGAGAAAAGTGTTTGACTTTTGTTAAGTGTGTTAAAATGAAAGGCGAATGGACCACAACTCGAGGGCTAGCATCAAGAGTGATTGCATTCAAGGACTCGTGGAGTGCTGGACTCCAGAGTACACTTATTCGTTGATTAATCGTAAAGTGATTTGTGTTTGTTGGTAAGTTTTAAATTGTATTGTCATTGTGAAAGGGCAAATGAATTACAAATCGAGGGCTAGCCCCAAAAGTAATTCAATTCAAAAACCCGAGGAATGCTAGATTCCTGAGTTTAGTTCTTTCACGATTTTAATTAAAGATTTAGATGCTTTGAAAACGAAAGAGCGAATGAATTACAAATCGAGGGCTAGCCCCAACAGTAATTCAATTCAAAAACCCAAGGAATGCTAAATTCACGAGTTTAGTTCTTACGTTAATTGATTATGTATATTAAGACGTTTGCGATTATTTTGGATGAATTAGGGTTTAGTATTTTTATAACGAAGGAGTAAATGAATCACAACTCGAAGGCTAGCCCCAAGAGTGATTCATTAAAAAAAACCGTGGAATACTAGATTCCGAAGTTCAGTTCCTCGTTAAATTAATCAAGACGCGATAAAGATCGTGCAGACGGTGATCACTTAGTGGCCGACTTACGTACGTGTAAAAGGTGATCATGAAGATTAACTTGGCGTTGGACCAAGCGGTTAAATTATTTTTTTACAAGAAATCTAACCATAAAATACTTTTCATAGAAAGGAAATGAAGAAAAAGTATATTCTTTAATGTCCTCACTAAAATTATAAAGCGTATAAAAGAAGAAAGAAATCAACAACGTGCAACAGGGGTCATCAGTAATTTAACATGAATTGCTTTGTAATACAAACTGGATAAATGAGAGCAATCTGTCTAGGAATCAATTCGCAGGAGTTATAAAAGAAAAAAATAAAAAATAATAAAAAAAATGAAAAGAAGACCTAGCCTCATAGGCGTCTTCGGTCAAAACCAACAAGTTATTGATATTACCCTTTGGGATGTCTAATCGAAATTATAGGCTGAAATATAACACATGTAGGGGAAGGCATAAGGACACATCAATTAAATGCATCAACGGAAACCAATGAACACCAGTGTCTGGCCTTCCCAAAACAAATATACACGTGACCATAATTATCAACCCAAGGAAAAAAAAATATTGCATTATTAGATAAATATTTGAGGCGCAGATAAACAAGCATCAGTCAAAATTTAAAATAAAAGGAGGTTTTCTAAAAGAACTTCGTCAACAACGCCTTATATTCCATGCTCAGTCGTAATCTCTTCACCGAGATTCAAACCTCATCGCACCTTATTGTTAACAACCAAAAGTCAAGGAATCAAACCAACAAAAAAATATTGAATCCGCAGCAATGAAACAGCTCATGGGATTACAAACCAAACCCTAGAAAAAAAACCTGTTTTCCCAAATCGATCGCGACAAAAATCGGTCGGACCTCCCCCCCCTAAAAAAACAAAAACAATCGCGTAATCTAAGATGGAAGACGAGGTATACCTTTCGCAGATTTGCTTTCAAATGCTTCAGGTTTGCTCCTTTTCCTCTTCTCCTCCTCACCTCGTTTCTTCTTCTTCTGTGGTGTGTGGTTCTTAAGCTTTCTTCGTCGATTTCGTATCTGAGTTTACAAAATGTGGCTAAGTTGTTTATGACAGAGTACTTTCTTGCCCCGAGTCAAATTTTTTTAGGGTTTTCTCGTTTTCCTGCGGCCGCTGTTAAGTTTTTGGTGAATTTCAGAGAGAGTTAGGGTTTGGTGGTTGTGCGCCCTTAGGTTTTTTTTTGCGGCCTCCTTAACTGATAGAAACAACCCCTTTTATATACTGATAGGATTAGGGTTTTGTGTTTTCGGAACTTTACTGAGAAATCCACAATGGGTTGTTCCTGCTATGCTCTTTCTGCGTCAAAAACGTTTTTTTGCCAATTCTATGACATTTCTCTATTTTGTAACCTCTGCTATCATTTTCTCTGTTTGTGTCCTGTTACTGCATTATTTGAATCAGTTTCCTTAGTTTGAAACAAACTGAACGAAATGGATTTGGACCAAACTGGATTCCTTCTAGTTTCCTTGCTTTTGTTTGTTTGAAATTTTCACTGTGGTAAAACATTAGTTTATTTGATACCAAATCTTCATTTACCGCTGCAATATATTGAACTTGCTGCTTTTCTGTTGAATGTCCATGACAGGTTAATAAGAGAACTTGATGGAGTCACGATATGCTGGAAGATGGAACAAAACTTGAGGACATGTGACCCTGAGGCATATCAGATTCTAATGAGATGAAGACAACCCACACGAGGAGTTCGATGATGGTGTACGCATGAGTGACAACACACGTACTTGGGGTTTTCCCTTACTTCAAATTTAAGTGCCCTACCACCCTTCATTTTGCTTGAATTTCTTTCGAATTTCCGCTCTTTCGGTATGAATCAAAGTAGCAATTTGTTCAATCCTTGCTGTGTGATATTCCTTTGACTTTAACAGAAATTCGACCTTGAAAACTTGAGCATGAACCTTTGTGTGGTTGTATTTTGATGCACTAATATCCCTTATAATTGTATGAATAGATTTGCTCATGCTTCCTTTTTTTCAATACCTGTTTGTTGTAGCGCATCTCCATGCTCTTTGACTTTCCTTGCAGCTGCAATAGCCACAACTTTGTTCTTGAATATTTGATAGAAGAAAAAGTAAATTCCTTGAGAAGCAGCAGTTCCAAGAAGAGAAGGTTTGAGACCACTATACAGTCCACTCTAACCTTCATTTCCAATAACCTTAAAGAGTTGAAGAACAAAACAAAATCCAGAAGAAGAAGCAGTGGCTATTCCATTTGAAGATTGAGAAACCAAACTTTGCTTATTCCTCTTGAGTAATGTTCTCTCAGTTTGTTGACAGGTATTTACAGCTTGAATGGATAAGTTATTATTGTGGTATCTTTGTAGATTTTGTTCTTGCTGAATGAAAATTTGTGTTGATCTCGACTTCGAACTTGTTTCTGTACGAGAATTGTGAACTGAAATTGGCTTTGTTGCTAACGTTGGAATTGTTGTTGAAACTGCCGCTGTTGTGAAAAGTTGAAACGAATAAGCTCAAATCATGTGTCCTCTTGATAAGTTTTGGATCCATTAGTCTAATTGTTACTAATCTGCTTTTGCTTCTATCCTTTGAATTGAAACATATTCCTCTGCAAGAGGAAGAGTATTGGTATTGGAGGCAAAATCGGAATGCGGAACAACATGTTTGAAGTGTAGTAAAGCAATGGAGGATGATGCTTGGTATGTGAATACAGCGCCAAGATGGTAACTTGGAACAAAATGGAGGATCTCAGATGTGTAAACTTCCTTTAGAAGACAAAATGATCATGGAGCTTGGTGTATGGTGATTGTCCTTAGATGTGGTCACACTTTAGGATACCCTTAGGCCATAAAATGAACACTAATTGCATGAATAAATTTGTAATTTGTAAACCTAAACTTGTACTAAGAAAATAAGCCATTGGAATTGTTTTGTAAGCTGGGACGTACTTCAAACATAATTATCTTATTCTAAAAGAATTTCTCAATTTAAGGTAATGCATTAAAACTACACATCATGCTAAGTTAGTCAGCAGCGCCATCCCGTGCCAGGTAGTTTGTAATAAAAACTACTTTGTTTTAATGCAATTTTTTCATGTTGTGAATCAAGAATGCTAAAAAACGCTGCAATATCATATCATGTAACATCCTTTTGGCCACTCATGAAAACAAGACTCAATCCCTAAACTTATCCTTAGTCCACTTAAGCATACTGTAAACACCCCAATTTTGCCCTCACTAAGTTCACATCATGGCTTGTGATCTTTTCATTTGCATAAGTTCAATCATATCATCTCATATTGCATCTTTTACTTCACTGCATTGGTTCAAATTCATCTGCATCTAGGGTTTTGTGATCTGAGTAATCCAAGGGTCATCTGAGCCACGCCAAAGGTCTTCAATAATTTCAAGAGGGTCCATGTATGTTCAAATATCATATTATATCCTCCCAAGATCAAGGAAGCCAGAAAATCACAAGAACTGAGGAAGGCATGGAAGCAGAGCCAAGCCTAACTGCACAGATGACCTAAAATTAGGGTTTTGGTTTCAGAGGCCATAACTCCAAATTTTGTGTTCATTCTTGTTTCTATTGGTCTCTATGTGTTATAAGGATCCTACACACCAATTTTCATGAAGAAATTCAATGGGGAAGGCATCTGATCAATAGATGACTTCTTGAACAAGTCAGTGCAAAATCAGGGCATCTGAGGCCCCCAATCATCCAACCAAAGGGTCTTATCCATCATTTTGGGTGTATATTATCTTTATTTGATCTTAGAAGAGATTAGAGGTTCACAAAATTGAATAATTTCAAGCCATTTGCAAAGTTGCCATTTTGGGAAAGTGACTTGTAATGCAAAATTGCCATTTTAGGAAAGTTTTTCAACCTCTTCTTTTTTATTCAAAAATGCTTCAAATGAAAAATTATTGGTCATGAAAGTTGTAGATTGGATCATTCCCTTTTCAAAAAGTACAAGAACTTGATCTAATTCATCATAGAACTCAAGTTATGGCTTTGCAAAGTTGGGGAAAATCACTAAATTTCACTTATGCACCAAAGATGGAAACTTGCAAAAACTCATGCCAAGGCAAAATGTGACCTCTAATTGACTTCTAAGCATTACACAAACATGATACATGGCCTATAATTCAGAATTGCCCAAAGAATCACTCATTTTCATGCCTTGATCATTAAGTAATCCCAAAGGGGCCAAAACTTCATGAATTTGCAAAATGCCCCAAATCTTGACATACACTTGTGCCAGCTCTTCAAATCAGTTTCCATGGACCTCCCTAAAGCCAGCTGACTCGAGCCATGCCTCACAACCAGCCTGCCATGAGCCCATACCTCAAAGGACAACTTTCTTGACTTTATGCAATTTGAGCCATACCAATTAAACTGCTCCACAACAACTCTCTGACTTATCAAGGATTGATACATGGACCAAAAGCAACTCAACATACACAAAAAAAGCAAGGCTGAATCCTCCCACAACTCAGCATACACCAAAACTCCCTCTTATGCATTTCTCTTCGAAACTCAGCACACAAGCCTCAAACATCAAAACAAACTCCACAGAACAACTCACCATCAACCTCTGATCATTTCCCAACCATCACCTTGCCCTGAAACCCCCCATATCAAAAACACGATCCCCCCCTTTGAACTGAACTGCATCAATCTCACAAACCAGCCACAAAAAACTCCATCCAAGCATTGCAAACTCTTGAGGAAGATCATTGGAGGTGATTTGAAGCAAGAAGACAACCAGAAAGCTCTAGGGTTGAAAGCTTCGCTTCAGGTAGCCATGGAATTTATTTTTCCAGAACTCTTGTTTTAAGTTTCTAAATGCTTAAGCGTGCTTCCCTGAACACACTGAACTTGTTATTTTTGAAAATAGTTGAGAATTGAGGATGTATGGCTTGTCTGAAATTTCAGCAATTTTTGTTCTTAGCTTCGAATCTTGTTAATGGCTGGATATAAATGAAGTTTGAGGGTGGGGTTGGGTTTAGAATGGAGAGAGGAAGCAATCTGGAGTTTTAGAGCTCCACAAATGGCCTAGGGGTTGAGTTGTGAAATTTTCAGGGGAGAGGTGGCCGGAGAAGATGACTGGAGGTCATTTCCGGCCACCTGAAAGTGATTAGTTCATTTAATTAGGGTTAGGGCTTTATTTGAATCTGGGCCGTTAGATTGAGCTTCCCGCGCGTGATTGTGTGGTCTGGATCATGTCATTAGTGATTAATTAGGTTTATTAATTTAATTAATTAAAATTAGCCAGGTTTGAACTTGGGCCGTCCAGATGCGCGCCCAGTCAAACGTTTCAAACCCAGAATGAATCTGAGCCTTCCATCCAGCATACTTCTCATTTAATTAGTTTTTATTTCATTTTCTTTGTTTTATTTTCTACGAATTTTTAAAAATAGTAAAATACATCCAAAAATTCTGAAAATTTTTATTAAATCTTTTATGAATTTTCAGAACCCAAAATTATTTTTATTTTTATTTTTTTCATTAAAAAATATTTTTAAATCATTTAAATGATTTTTTTTAATTAGTTAATGAGAATTAATTAATTGAAAATACATTTAGGTATTTAAAAATCCCAAAAAAATTCAGAGAGCATTTTCAAACATTTAGAAACATTTACAAACTCAAAACACAAATTTCCTTTTGGTTTTGATCATACTTTGACAATTTTCATTTGAATTAGGGTTCTTTAATTTGAATATTTTTAACCCTAACTTCAAAAATTCATAACTTTTGATCCAAGTTGAGTTTGTGAATGGTTCTTTTTGCATTGTGTTATACATCCTTTCAAGCATCTAAAAACATTTTTGTTTCATTTTTATAATGCATTTTCAATTTGTTTGGCATTTTCCCTTTAGGATCACCCTTAAAACCATGAAAACTTAGGAAAATCATAAGTCCTTTAGGGTTTAGCTTATGACCTTCCCCTTTGGGCAGTGAACCTGTATAGGTTTAGGGTCCCTTTGGTTCCATTTTCAATTTTTTTTCTCATGCTTTGTTTCTGATTTTGGATTTTTGAATCTCATGTTGTACATAAACCCTAATTTGCATCTTCATTTGCATCCATCTTACATAAGCTTGCATACATGAACTTTCCATGACATTTTGTGCATCCACATGACATATAAGACATCTTAGGACATATTAGAATCATGTTTGATCATTTCATCATTCATTTGCCATATTTTGCATCCATTTCATTCCATGTGCATTCATGAACTTTCATGCCTCCTTTCATGTTTCATTTGCATCTTCATTGCTTGTATGATCATCCACATCTCATGACATACATTTGCACCATCTCTTAGCATCATTTACATCTTGATCATGCTTCTGGTTTTGGTTTGCATCATTGCATCTTTTTCATTTTCATTTCATTTTCATCTCCCTTTGCTAACTTTTCAATGTGGTAAGTGTTTGAGAAGTGAATTTGCCTTCACTTCTCACAATCTCTTCTCATCTCTCTTATGCATCATTGCTGCATTTTACTTGTGAATTAGAGTGAGCTTGCTCATTCATGCTCCTTCCTCTCTCTCTTTCTTCAAGCAACTTATCTTCTTAAGTGAAGTAAGTTGTCTTGCTTCTTTCTGCTTCTCCTTCCTTCATCCTGCTTCTTTCTTGGTGGCTTTTCCTTGAAGATCTCTTGCAAGCCTCATAAACCCTAGGAACTCCCAAGCATGATCACAATTAGGGTTTGATTAGTCCCCCATTAGTTTTACCTTTGTGTCATCTTTGTGTCTTCTCTTCTCATCTCATAATCAAGGACTAAACCCTTAAGGTTTTAAGACTTTGTGGTTAGGGTTATGCATGTATCCTTCTATTAGGATGGAGTGTATAACTTTAATCCTAAGTGTTAAACCCCTAGTGTGTTTAAATCCTTTAATCAATCCAACTTAATAATCATTAAGACATCAAGCTTGTAACTTGGGCCTCGCATTAGGGTTCTAATTCTTCCTTAATTGGTTGAGAAGGACTAACCCTAGTGTTAATGGATAAGTCCCCCTCAAGTTGTCTTACAAATCATAACATCCACTTCTTAACCTTACCATTAACTAAAATCCACTCTAATAACGGATTTTTTTTGTCATGAGGTTAATCCCTAATCATGGATTAAGCTGAGAAGCCTTCCTTAGCTTAAATGTTCTCATCTATTATCCTTCTATTAGGATGGTGTAATGGGTCCATTAAATCCTTGATTATGGCTTAAACTCATTACTTAACACTAAACAAAAACTCCAAAAATATCTAAATAATCACAAGTAGGTTAATGATCTTAATCCTACGTCGTGGTGATTAAGTGTGGGGTGCTTACTTCATACTTAAGGTATTCTCATTGTCCCTAATCAAAGGGAGGATATGATGAGTTTACTAACCCTTGGTTTAGGCTTAAGCTCATTAACTTATTAAAAACACCAAAAAGCAATAAAAGATTGAAAATACAAAAAACAAACAATAATCGTCTCCTCCGGGATTCTTTTCTCATCATCTTCACTCACAAACGAAACTTGCTTCTCCCGTCTAATGCAAGACAGTTTGCACCTGAGCCAGACAGGTCATACACTTGAGCATTGACAAGTAAGCAATTCATAAGTCAATTTACCTTTAAGTCTCTTTGTGTCGAACTACGGTGTTCTGACTTCCTCATTGCACGAGAGGATACGTAGGCATAACTTAACGGTTATCGAACAAAAGTCCATGTATATTCCCCCTCTTCCAGCTTTATCCTTTAAGCCTCATTGTCTCTAGCTTTGCACTCTTTCCTTACACTGACACTCTTTTATTCTACTTCACATTTCTTTTGCACTGACACTTGCATTCTTTTCCAGCTTTTGCACACAAAATAACACTGACACTACCCCTTTAAACACAAACTTTCAAGCGCGGATCCCGTCGAGTACGATGGACAATCTGGGTGCTAATACCTTCCCAGCTTGTAACCAACCCCCTTTCTCAGTTTCTCTGGTTCGCAACCGTCTTATCCATCTTTTCTTAGGTCTATGCAGCATTACCTTTCCTACGTGATAAAAATGCCTAACTGGAAATCTATTCATTCTTCTCCTTCGCCGACCGTTTGCGCTTGTACCGGGATGCAAATCTTTGGGAGCGACAGCTTGGCGACTCTGCTGGGGAACCTTATACTGCAACCAGGGCTTCTGGTTCTTTTTGTGGGTTCCTCCTAACGCTTGTTTGATTTGTGTTTACTGGGGTGTTATGTGCTATGTGTGTTTATTTATTTTGCTTTATTTATTGCTTTATATACAACTTTATTTATTTCTTTCTTTACGATTATGCATATTTCATACTGTCATTGCTGGATCTGGTTTTCTTTGGTGGGTGGGGTTCCATTGAGAGTTTAAGGTCCTATACGTGGGACCTGAGTGACACCTAGGCTAGAGTGGTTCATGTTCTTTCCCATTCCATTTCAGTCTGGTGCGGGAATATGAAACACGGTTCAGATGTTGGTTTCTTCTTTAGAACTATGTGCTACATATTTTCTGTAGTGCTAGGGCTATCTGGGAAGCCTGCTAAGTCTGGATGACCTTTTATTATGACCTTCAGAAACTGAGGTGAATTAGAGGAGGATCTTTTATGGTTATCGTAAACACTGTACCTCCGGGTTAGAAGTGTTTACACTTCTCATAACTGATCCAAGTCTGAGGATCTTTGTTCTAGAACACTACCTGTGAGGGGGATGGGTTGTTTACATGTTTGCAGGAGCCCTTGACCACAACATACCCTGTTACTGTTTTGTTTAAGAATACTCCACTTTGGACAGTTCTTGTGATTAACCCTGGATATGTGACTCTTTATTTGAGTCCCCCACCCTGGTTACTGGATTTCTGAGCCCTCATCCTGAACCTTTGAACATATATGGACCTTATACCAAGACAGATAATCAGATCCAACTTGTTCATAAACCCTTGCATATCATTTGCATATATCATCATTGCATCATTTGACATTTGTTTATTTGCTTTTCAGGGTATCCACAACCTTATATCTTGGTTTTGGTTTTGACCCCTTCTTCTGCATAGACCTCTGCTTCAGCTGCCTTCATCAGTTATCTGCTTCAGTTATCTCCATCTTAACCAGCATCAGTCTGTCAGTGGTCCTCCTTCAGCATCTCAGTATGTGATCTTCATCAGCACTCATCTTCAGCTTCTTCAAGCAGCACTCATGACTACTCCCAGGAAGAGCAACATATCCTACCACTTTTTTAAGCCTGTGTTGACTGGTATCAGGCATGTCCATCCACTCATCACCCCTGACCACATCCCACTGTTTAGAGAACAATATGGGGGTATCCTGGATATGGTTATGGACCTTGATCCTTCTCAGAGAAGCATGATCCACACATGCTTGCAATTTTATGACCCTCCATTGAGATGTTTCACCTTTCCAGACTTTCAGTTGGGGCCTCTGCTGGAAGAATTTTCTTTATTGATTGGAGTACCCATCAGAGGGGGAATCCCCTTCAACCCAGAGATACCTACTCCCAGGAATGAAGAGATAGCAAGGGCATTGTACTTGGAGCCTGCCCTTATTGAGCAAAGTATGACAACAAAAGATGGGATCCCTGGTTTACATTTGGACTTCTTGATTTCTCAGGCCATCCTGAAGGCTTCATTGGGAGAATGGAAGGCAGTCTGTGCATTACTATCCCTCAACATATATGGGGCTATACTGTTTGCAGATGAGCCTAAATTTGTCAGCAAGAATGCCATCCATTTGTTTCTTCTGAAGAACCCATTGCCTACATTGCTAGGAGATTTTTACTATTCTATTCATCAGACGAATGAGAAACAGAGGGGGAAGTTGGTTAGATGTTGTGCTCCTTTGTTTTACACCTGGCTGCTCAGACACCTGCCTAAATCAGATGCCTTCTTAAATCCATATTAGCAGAAGAATTGGGCCAAGAGGTTCATTGCCCTGACTTCAGATGATATCAGATGGTGCACCCAGAGCACCAAAGGCAAGGACATTATCACCAGCTGTGGACAATACCCAAATGTGCCTCTGATAGGAGTAAAGGGTTACATCAATTACAATCCTTTACTGTTTAAGAGACAATTGGGCTATGCCTTAGTTCACCCTCCCAGAGGACAGGATTTAGCTGAGACCCTATATTGTGAAGTACAACCTAATTCAGCTGTTGTCAGACAAGCATCTTGGGCTTGGGACAACATCCAGACAAAAGGGGTAGCTATTCTTGGAAGATGTAATGATGTTGCTTCAGCTCAGTATTTAGACTGGTCCCGTACTAGAGCTCAGTTTACCAGAATGCCTTTCACCTTGGAAGACATGCCTAGACCATCTACAGTACAGCCTGCAGCAACTGTTCAGCCTGGAGGAATTCGAAAAGTTGAAAGAAAGGAATGAGCAGCTATCCCAAGCCTTGAAGAAGACCCTTTGGGAAATGAGTGATGGTCGCCTGGACATTGAGAGATTGGAAAAGCTCAGGGTTTAGCATCTGGCCAAAATTGAAAAGACAGAGGACTACATAAGGAAAGCAAGGGCTGGGGAATAGATATTGAAGAATGCCTGTAAAGAGGCCAAGATTCAGAAATCTAGGGCTGAGCACTATCTGCAAGAGAGCCAGGCTAGGTGGGTCAAGATCACTAAGGCCCGTGCACAAGAAGACCAGAAGACTCAAGCCAAGATTGAATAGCTAGAGGCCAGTGAGAAAAAGCAGCAGGAAGCTTTGTTGGCAGCTCAGAAGGAGATATCAGAGTTGAAGCTTAGAGCAGGGGTGAAGAGATCAAAAGACCAGGACAAGTATAAGAAGCTGACTACTTTTATTGCTACCAGGAACCTCCTCATTAGGACCATCACAGAGCACCCAGCTGGTCTAGTGACTGAGGCACTCCCGAGGGAGGTCAGAGAAGATGAGATTGGATTGGATGTCTGATTTTTCTTTGCTTGTTGTTCTTTCCTTTTGATGTACTTTTCCTTTTGTTGTATTTTGACCCTCCATGGGCATGTATTGTAAAACAGACTATGTATGCTTCATCACTTGAAATATATTTAGTTTGTTTTCATTTGGGTTTTCTCTCAACAACATCAACCATCTTCCTCGAGGTCTGGAAAGGTCAAAACCAAGAACCAAACCGGATACCTTGGAAAACATATAAGCATACTGCATGGCATACTAACTTGTTCTTTGTTTTGTAGGTTTTGACTTGTTATTTTTGTTTCTAACTTTGTTGTGATTTCAGGAAACATTGCTCGTCGCCGAGTGTTCCCTGTCAACCATACGCACCGGTACCCTACTCGTAACAACCTTCCCGGCATTCAAATGGAGCAAGTACAGCAGGACCAGAATGAGGTCAGAAATCAGATGGCCAATGAGAGAGTAGAGATGAGAAACCAGATGTCTCAATTCATGGCTGTCATGACTGGCTTAGCCCAGAGCCAAGAAAGACTGAAAGAGTTGGTGGAAAGACAGACACCTGAGGAACCTCATCTTGGAACAGGGGGAAATAGCAACAATGAACGGGGGCAGCCTCGTATTGACCCACCAGAATATGGACCCCATCTGAATCCAAAAGTTAACATCCCGAGGAATGTTCAAGGTAATACTGATGGGGGCAGAATCCTGCAAGAGGATCCCCAAGAAGAACAATTTACTGTTATAGGGGCTGGAGATGAAGTATATGATAGAAGATTGGATGAGATTGCTGAAAAGTTAAGATCTTTGGAATCTCAGAATTCTTTGGGCTTCGATGTGATGGACATGGGACTAGTAGATGGGGTAAGAATTCCCCACAAATTCAAACCCCCGTGCTTTAAGAAGTATAATGGTACCTCCTGTCCACGTGCTCACCTGCAATCTTTCTTGGGAAGGCTCAAGGCTTATACCATGGATGAAAAGTTATGGATGTTCTACTTTGAGGACAGTCTGACTGGAGCTTCAAGAGAATGGTATTCGCACCTGACTAGGGCCACCATAAGATGTTGGAAGGATTTGGCCGAAGCTTTCATTCGGCAATATCAGTACAACCTGGACATGGCTCCCAATAGAACTCTTCTAATGGGCATGTCTCAGTCTTCTAGAGAAAGCTTCCGGGATTAAGCTCAGAGATGGAGACAGCTTGCTGCTGCTGTCCAGCCACCCATGTCAGAAAGCGAAATGGCTGACATGTTCATGAACACATTGCAAGGGACTTATATCGATAGACTTGCTGCTTTCTCCTCTACCAGTTTTGCTGATGTGGTTATAGCTGGTGAGAGGATTGAAAGTCTCTTAAAGATGGGAAAAATCTCCGACAGTGGTGCAAGTTCCTCCAACAACCCCAGAAAGCCTTTTGCAGGACCCCGAAGGGCGGGTGAAACTAATTTTATTCATGCAAGCAGGGGCAGGCCCCAGTATTCCCACAGATCAGTAGCAGCTGTTACCATCCCAGCTCCAGTTCCACAACAACCTTTATATCCTCAACAACAACAACCTCACTATCAGCAACCATCTCATTTCCCGCAACAGAGAACCTACAACAACAACAATAGCAACCAACAACAGCGTCCCTTTCAACAGAGGCCATCTCAGGCAAATAGGGTGATTGACCCTATCCCTTTGCCTTATGCTGTTTTATTGCCACAACTCCTGAAGCTCAACCTGGTTGAGTTAAGGACGTTGGCACCACCAGATCCTCTCAATCTCCCAAAGAATTATGATGTCAATGCCAGGTGTGCCTTTCACTCCAACGCACCTGGTCACAATACCGAGAAATGCAGAGCATTATAGATGAAATTACAAGATTTGGTTGATTCCAAAGCCCTCAATTTTGCACCTCCTCCGAACGTTAACAGAAATCCTATGCCTAATCATGGTGGGCCAAGGATTAATGCCATTGAAGAGGACCAACCATCTACATTAATTGATAATGTTGCACATATTCAAACACCACTGGCTGAAGTCAAAGTCCAACTGTTGAGATGCCAAGTGTTCCCAGGTTGTGGGACCTGTTGTGAATTGTGTAAAACAGCTAGTAATGGTTGCGAGAAGTTAAGGAGCGGCATAGATGGCCTTATCCAAGATGTGATTTTACAAATTACTTCAACAACTCCTTCAGCAACTTTTGTTTCAGCAACACTGGATCCACCTACAGCAACAACAATCATTCCTACCGATTCATCAACATCACCAGCAATTACTCCTTCCACCCTTTCAAAAAGTCAAATTTCGACAACTGTTTCTTCTACAACACCAGCATCCATTTTACCAAAGGAATCTTCTACAACGCCAGAAAAAATTAATGAAGATGTCTCAACAGTCACAATCTACTATGACCCATCAAATGTTCCTCCCAGCAACAATTTCCAGCAACAAACTATGGCACCTCCTGCCCAATCTCCGGTCACTATTTACTATGATCCGCACACCATTACAGTACCTTCATCTGCAGCAATCAGCCCAGTTACCATTACGGTACTGGGGCCTGTTCCTTATGAAAGCAGTAATGCCATACCTTGGCATTACGACTCTGATCATTACTGCAATGGGGAGAAAATCACTCTGGATTCACCAACCTCTTCACCACAGATTGATAATGTTGGGGGAGGCGGAGGCTTCACTAGAAGCGGACGCCTTTTTGCCTCACAAACGCAAAGACCTAATGCTGAAGCAGAAGATGCTGCCAAGGCAAAAGGAAAGAGTGTGGTATTTGAAGAGCCAACTGCCAAAGAAACGCAGAAGACATCTTTTAAACAAGATGTAGACGAGTTCATGAGAATCATAAAAAAGAGTGATTACAAGGTGGTGGACCAGCTTCACCAAACACCCTCCAAAATCTCCATATTATCACTGTTGATGTGTTTCGAAGCTCACAGGAATGCATTATTGAAAGTCCTGCACGCAGCGTACGTGCCAGAAGAGATTACTGTTAATCAGTTAGAAACTGTGGTTGCAAATGTCAACACCAGTCATGGACTAGGCTTTACCGATGTTGACTTAACAACGGAGGGGCGCAACCATAACAAGGCTTTGCATATCACCTTGGAATGCAAGGGTGCTATTTTGTCTCATGTACTAGTGGACACTGGGTCGTCACTCAATGTTCTACCAAAGAAAGCCTTAGTAAAGCTGGAGTATGATGGCTTGGCATTGCGTCCGAGTAATTTGGTAGTGAGGGTATTTGATGGCTCTAAAAGATCAGTGCTTGGGGAGATTGATCTGCCTGTGTTGATTGGCCCGCAAACCTTCAAAACTACCTTCTTTGTGATGGACATACAGCCAGCCTACAACTGTCTGTTGGGTAGACCCTGGATCCACGCCGCTGGCGCTGTTACGTCTACCCTTCACCAGAAGTTAAAATTCGAGTGGGAAGGCCAAATCATCACCATTTGTGGGGAGGAGGACATCTTTGTTAGCCAGCTGGCTGCTTATAAATACATAGAAATGGATGGGGAGATCCATGAGACCATGAGTCAGGGGTTTTAGGCCCTTAATATCAATGAAGCATCTGCTGTGTCTGGAACTTCCATCACTTCATATCAACAGGCCCGAAAGGTTGTTGAGGAGGGTACTGCTCAAGGCTGGGGCAAGCTGCTGCCAGTTGAAAAGAAAGAAGACAAATTCGAGTTGGGTTACAGACCAACTCGACAAGATCAACCAGAGGCTGCAACGGAGCCCAAATTTGTCAGCAGGGGAATGCTAACCCCGGATGCTGTGAACAGTTTGGAAGACGAGGAAGAAAACGAGCGCAACCTGGAAAACTGGATACGTCCAAGGATCCCGGGGAACCATGTCTCAAACTGGTCTTCCCAGGAAATTATAAGAGTTACTCCTGCAGAGTAATTATTATTACCTGTCTTTAAGCATGCATTAAGTCCTGCATCTTGCCTAAGATGTCAGGGCTCATTTTGTAATCGGGCCATCTTGTATTTTGTGCAAATGATCAATTAATGAATATCAAGACATCTTTTGCAAATGAGTCTTTTTTCCCGCTCACTGTTTTTCATTTTTCATTTTTTGTACAAAAATAAAATGGAAATGTTTTTCAAAAATAATAACTTCATTTTCACTTTTTTCTAAGTAAGATAAAACTGATCACTAAAATGAACAAATCTAAGCCCTTGCAGAGAGTGCCCTCCAGACTGCACCGACAACAACACCGCTATGACTTCGTATGACTTTGACAATCCGATTAATCAAGTTGATGAAGGGGTTGAAGAAGATTATGAGCTACCTGAAGAACTAGCCAGGTTGTTGAGACAAGAGGAGAAGGTCATCACTCCTCATCAGGAGGAGGTTGAGACGATTAATCTTGGTACGGAAGAAGACTTGAAAGAAGTGAAAATCGGGGCCCGTTTGCAAGATTCAGTGAAAGAGCAACTTATTGATATACTTCGGGAGTATGTGGATGTTTTTGCTTGGTCTTATCAGGATATGCCAGGGTTGGACACCGACATTGTTATGCACAAGCTGCCTCTAAAGGAAGACTTTCCTCCAGTAAAATAGAAGTTGTGCCGCACTCGTCCGGATATGGCCATGAAGATAAAAGAAGAGGTACAAAAACAGTGGGACGCCGGTTTCCTTGCTGTAACTAGCTATCCACCGTGGGTCACTAACATTGTACCTGTGCCTAAGAAAGACGGCAAAGTAAGGATGTGTGTGGACTATCGGGATCTGAACAGAGCTAGCCCAAAAGATGACTTCCCATTACCTCACATTGATGTATTGGTCGACAACACAACTTAGTTCTCGGTGTTCTCCTTCATGGATGGATTTTCAGGATATAACCAGATCAAGATGTCACCTGAAGACATGGAGAAGACAACTTTCATCACACCTTGGGGAACGTTCTGCTATAAGGTAATGTCGTTCGGACTGAAGAATGCTGGTGCCACTTATCAACGAGCTATGGTAACATTATTCCACGACATGATCCATAAAGAAATTGAGTGTTACGTGGATGACATGATTGCCAAGTCCCTCACAGAAGAAGACCACCTGGTGAATTTGTTGAAGCTATTCAAGTGTCTGAGGAAGTACCAATTGAAGTTAAACCCCAACAAATGCACATTCGGGGTACGATCCGGTAAGCTGCTAGGATTTATTGTAAGTGAAAAGGGGATTGAAGTAGACCCTGACAAAGTCAAAGCCATTCAAGAAATGCCTGCACCAAAGACTGAAAAATAATTTCGGGGGTTTCTAGGTAGATTTAACTACATTTCACGGTTCATATCTCACCTTACAGCAACCTGTGAGCCTCTGTTCAAATTGTTAAGGAAAGAGCAAACGGTCAGGTGGAATGAAGACTGCCAGAGGGCTTTTGACAAAATCAAGGAATACTTACAAGAGCCTCTGATCCTTATGCCTCCAATTGAAGGAAGACCTCTAATCATGTACTTAACAGTATTAGAAGAGTCAATGGGGTGTGTGCTGGGCCAGCATGACGAGTCTGGTCGAAAAGAGTATGCAATTTACTACCTAAGCAAAACGTTTACCGACTGTGAACAACGTTATTCACTGCTCGAGAAAACTTGTTGTGCTTTAGCGTGGGCTGCTCGCCGACTAAGGCAGTATATGTTGACCCACACTACCTTATTGATCTCAAAAATGGACCCAGTCAAGTACATATTTGAGAAGCCAGCGCTTACCGGACGGGTTGCAAGATGGCAAATGATTCTCACAGAATATGACATCCAATACACATCTCAGAAAGCCATCAAGGGCAGTGTGTTGTCTGATTATCTTGCTGAGCAACCCATTGATGATTACCAGCCTATGAGATTTGATTTCCCTGATAAAGACATCATGTTCATTAAAGCAAAAGATCATGAAAAGCCTGTTCACACTGAAGGGCCTGACCCAGAAGAAGAATGGACTATGATGTTTGATGGGGCTGTTAATATGAATGGTCGTGGTGTTGGTGCAGTGCTCATTACACCTAAGGGAGTTCACATGCCTTTCTCGGCAAAACTCACTTTTAACTGCACTAACAACGAAGCTAAATACGAAGCTTGTATTATGGGTCTTGAGGAAGCCATTGACCTCAGGATCAAGACTTTGACTGTATTAGGGGATTCAGCTCTGGTAATCAATCAAACCAATGGCAAATGGTATACTCACCAGGAGCATCTGATACCTTACCGGGATTATACAAGAAGGTTACTCACATTCTTCACAACAATCAAGCTTGAGTATATCCCTCGAGATGAAAATCAGTTTGCAGATGCTCTGGCTACCATTTCATCCATGATCAAAGTTCAAGCTGCCAACTTTGTGCCTCAGATCTCAGTATCCAGGCTTGACAGACCAGCATATGTATTCTCTGCAGACCTTGCTAGAGATGATAAGCCTTGGTTCTATGACATCAAACGCTTCTTGGAGGATCAAACATACCCACTCGGGGCATCATCCAATGATAAGAAGACATTAAGAAGGCTAGCTGGTAGTTTCTTCCTGAATACTGATGGTTCGTTATACAAAAGAAACATTGACATGGTACTTCTCAGATGTGTGGATAACACAGAAGCAGACTTGTTAATGCACGAGGTGCATGAAGGATCCTTTGGTACCCATGTTGGAGGACATGCGATGGCCAAGAAGTTGCTAAGATAAGGTTACTACTGGATCACAATGGATGCAGACTGTTGTGCCTATGCTAGAAAGTGTCACAAATGCCAGATTTATGTAGATAAGGTGCATGTACCTCCCAATCCTTTGAATGTGATGTCTTCACCTTGGCCCTTTGCCATTTGGGGCATTGATATGATCGGCAAGATTGAACCGACCGCTTCAAATGGCCACAGATTCATCCTGGTAGCCATTGACTATTTTACCAAGTGGGTTGAAGCAGCTTCATATGCAAGCGTCACCAAGCAAGTGGTAGCCCGATTCCTGAAGAGGGACATCATCTGTCGGTATGGAGTGCTCGAGCGAATCATTACTGATAATGGTTCCATCTTAAATAACAAAATGATGGCAGAACTGTGTCGGGACTTCAAAATCCAATACCACAATTCTTCTCCTTACAGGGCAAAGATGAATGGCGCTGTTGAGGCAGCTAATAAGAATATCAAGAAGATTGTGCAAAAGATGGTGGTCACCTACAAAGACTGGCATGAAATGCTACCATTTGCCTTGCATGGGTACCGTACATCAATCAGAACATCCACTGGGGCAACACCGTATCAACTTGTGTACGGTATAGAGGCAGTCCTACTTGTTGAAGTTGAATTACCCTCCTTGCGAGTAATAAGGGATGTTAAGCTGAATGAAGAAGAATGGGTCCAATCTCGTTACAATCAACTGAGTCTGATCAAAGAGAAGAGATTAGCTGCAATCTGTCATGGGCAACTGTATCAGAAGAGAATGAAGAAAGCCTTCGATCAGAAAGTCAGGCTTTGGGAATACCAAGTAGGAGATCTTGTGCTGAAAAGACTCCTTCCTCCTCATACAGACCACAGGGGCAAGTGGACTCCGAATTACGATGGTCCATTCATAGTAAAGAAAGTTTTCTCTGGTGGAGCACTGATGTTCAGTACTATGGATGGTGAAGACTTCCTGTCCCCTGTGAATTCAGATGCAGTTAAAAAGTACTTCGCATAAAAATGACCCGCTGGACATAAAAACAGAATGTAAGTCCAGGCAAAAATAGGGCATCCCGGCGAGTCAAAAACAGAATAAAAGACTCGGGCAAAAATAAGGGGAAAAAAACGTACACCCGCTGAGTTGAAAAGCCGCATTGGACAGTTCAGGCAAAAATGGGTATCCCGGTGGATTGAAAACCCGAAAGGGCGATCCACGCAAAATAAGGGAATAAGCGAACAACTGCATTCTAAATTCGTCTGTATCAGCTACAACATGGCAAGCTTCGAAGGGTTAAAGCATCGGTCAGGATCAGCCTTCTTCAGAAAGCAAGATGAGAAGAACGTCAATGTCATACAAGTCATAGCAAAAGGGAAGCACACTGAAGTGTCATCAGCATTGCCAGCACCCTTTTGTTTCTCAATTTTGTAACAATCTCCTCATTTCAGGGGATCTGTTTCTTCGACTGTACTTGCCAATTCAGGGCACACAAATTAATAAAATCAGATTTTTAGTTACCCTTCGTCTTGCACATTTTATTCCATTTGCAAAAATGTCCGATATCCCTGGTATATTGATTGCATAAATACAGATTCACTTTTTCTAATCATATGCTTACAGGAAATATGTTTGCTCCCGGGAGTGTCTAAACTCCTATGATGGAATCCAGTAAGGGATATCTCGGGGTACTTGTACGTTTCTTTGTCATAACATGATTGCTGGTATTCAAAATGCAACATGGGGCATTCTCCCCAGCAAGCTGTCAAAACATTATTTCCTCAACATATCTTCCAAAAAGCACCAGAGATGCTTTCTCCCCATTAGAGCTGCTACACATCACTTCCTTCAGTACAGCATCAGAAAGTGCTCATTTCCCCAGCTGGGTTGTCAAGATATCCTCATCCTCAACAGGATCCCTACAGAAATCTCTAGGAAGGTTGTTCAGTGATCATTCCTCCCCAGCCAAGTGCTAGACAGGGGACCATCTCCCCACAGAGCTTCAGCCTCTCCCAGAAGAGCAGATGTCTGAATTTCCCGCACAACAAAGTGACGAAAGCTTCCACATCCCCAGCTGGGCTCCTCATTACTAAGATAGGTCTATCAGTGACCTACTCCTCCCAAGCAGAACTATACATCAGATCTACCAGTGATCTCATCCCCAGCTGGGATATTTCTTTCAAGCAAGATCAGTCAGAGATCTCTACAGCAACGGGATCCGAACCCCGGATCGGTATCTTTGCATAATCATAGCATTTTCATCATATCTTCCCCTAGAGCGTAGCATTCCGTCTAATACGGAGCATTACGGCAAAAATCAAACATATTGCATATTCACAAGCCATGTTTCGAATCAGTCACCTGTGCATACCAACATTCCATCAGCAATGTATATAATTCTACAGTCCCCGCAAAATGCAAAAGCATCCCTTTGCACTCTCAGATATAGATACATGCTCCTTTGGCACTCGTCCGTGTCATCTTTCCCCAGAAAGTCGCCAGAACACTTTCTACGAATAGATACTTATACATTACAGATACTTCTCAACACTCGTCTGTGTCATATCCCCAGCAGAAAGCCAAAGCGTCCCCTTTGCACTCGCAAATACATTTTTACATACACTCTTCTCGACACTCCCCCGTGTCATCTCTGCAAATATATCTGTACACTTCTTCCGACGCCCGTCCGTGTCATCTTATCACCCACAGAGCTTCAGAATATCTTTTACACTCATAAGTTCATAACTTATACATGTTCTCTTATGATACTCATCTATATCATACTCTCCTCAGAAGGTTGAACACTCGTATGTGTCTCACTCATACTTTTACTCATACAGATACTCGTCTGTATCTTGTATACACCACTTATCTTTCTCAGATTCAACACTCGTCCGTGTTCTTTGTTAACCAGTTGGTACTCGTCCGTATCATCATCTCTGAACGTGCGTCAACATTTGTTTCTATCGATACTCGTCCGTATCATGGTCTTAAGGATGCTCGTCCGTATCTTTAATCTATACACAGCGTCAAACACTTATATCTTTCCTTTCTTGAATGTAGATACTCGTCCGTGTCTACCATTCCCCAGAAGAGTCCCCAACAAATACTTAGCAAAACTTCTTTTATATCTGACATTCATCCTATGTCATGATACTTTCGGCAGCCGTACCCTGCTAGGTGATCGTCCTTCACCTTTGGATGACCTTCCCTCATCCATATCCCCAGTGGAGTCTCCATTATTGGAACTCTTTTTTATCCGGCATTCATCCTATGTCGTGATATTGTAGCAGCCGTTCCCTTCTAGGTGATCGTCTTTCACCTTTTTTTGATGATCGTCCTTCATCACTTTATCCGATGGTCGTCCCCATCGTTGATCTTGTTATTTGACATTCGTCCTATGTCATGATAGACCCCGAGAGCAGTCGTACCCTGCTTGGTCATCGTCCTTCACCTCTTGAAGATCGTCCTTCATCATGCTTTTCCGATGGCCGTCCCCATCGTCGACCTTTTCTATTCCGCATTCGTCCTATGTCGTGGTATTTTCGGTAGCCGTACCCTGCCAGGTGATCGTCCTTCACCTTAGATGACCGTCCCTCATCTTTCTCCCCAACAGAGTAGCTGTCCCCTGCTAGGTGATCGTCTTTCACCTTTTGATGACCGTCCCTCGTCATTTATTTCATTAACCCGATGGTCGTCCCCATCGTTGTTTACCCTTTACTTTGCAAACCCGATGGTCGTCCCCATCATTGACTTTACCTATAATCCCCAGAGAATTTTGTTACTTTACCTGATGGTCGTCCCCATCATAATCCCTTTATTTCCCTAGCATGTCGGCCGTACCCGTCATTGCTTTATCCCCAGCAGTCGTCCTCTGCTCGATGGTCGTCCTCCATCACCCACACTTTATATTCATACTTTACTTCCTTTCACAATCTATATCCCTTTTCTTCTTCATTCAGTGAGTGCAAATTTTGGACTGTCTTTGGTATTCAACCACAAGTTATCTTGTTTGCTTGTTAAGCTCGATGCTTACATCCTGCACAGCTAACTCATGTTTGAATAGGGGCAGCTATAAACACCCCAAATTTTCCCTCACTAAGTTCACATCATGGCTTGTGATCTTTTCATTTTCATAAGTTCAATCATATCATCTCATATTGCATCTTTTACTTCACTGCATTGGTTCAAATTCATCTGCATCTAGGGTTTTGTGATCTGAGTAATCCAAGGGTCATCTGAGCCACTCCAAAGGTCTTCAATCATCTCAAGAGGGTCCATGTATGTTCAAATATCATATTATATCCTCCCAAGATCAAGGAAGCCAGAAAATCACAAGAACTGAGGAAAGCATGGAAGCAGAGCCAGGCTTAACTGCACAGATGACCTAAAATTAGGGTTTTGGTTTCAGAGGCCATAACTCCAAATTTTTTGGTCATTCTTGTTTCTATTGGTCTCTATGTGTTATAAGGATCCTACACACCAATTTTCATGAATAAATTCAATGGGGAAGGCATCTGATCAATAGATGACTTCTTGAACAAGTCAGTGCAAAATCAGGGCATCTGAGGCCCCTAATCATCCAACCAAAGGGTCTTCTCCATCATTTTGGGTGTATATGATCTTTATTTGATCTTAGAAGATATTAGAGGTTCACAAAATTGAATAATTTCAAGCCATTTGCAAAGTTGCCATTTTGGGAAAGTGACTTGTAATGTAAAATTGCCATTTTGGGAAAGTTTTTCAACCTCTTCTTTTTGATTAAAAAATGCTTCAAATGAAATATTCTTGGTCATGAAAGTTTTAGATTGGATCATTCCCTTTTCAAAAAGTACAAGAACTTGATCTAATTCATCATAGAACTCAAGTTATGGCTTTGCAAAGTTGGGGAAAATCACTAAATTTCACTTATGTACCAAAGAGGGAAACTTGCAAAAACTCATGCCAAGGCAAAATGTGACCTCTAATTGACTTCTAAGCATTACACAAACATGATACATGACCTATAATTAAGAATTTCCCAAAGAATCACTCATTTTCATGCCTTGATCATTAAGTAATCCAAAAGGGGCCAAAACTTCATGAATTTGCAAAATGCCCCAAATCTTGACATCCACTTGTGCCAGCTCTTCAAATCAGTTTCCATGGACCTCCCTAAAGCCAGCTGACTCGAGCCATGCCTCACAACCAGCCTGTCATGAGCCCATACCTCAAAGGACAACTTTCTTGACTTTATGCAATTTGAGCCATACCAATCAAACTGCTCCACAACAATTCTCTGACCTATCAAGGATTGATACATGGACCAAAAGCAACTCAACACAAAAAAAAAGTAAGGCTGAATCCTCCCACAACTCAGCATACACCAAAACTCCCTCTTATGCATTTCTCTTCGAAACTCAGCACACAAGCCTCAAACATCAAAACAAACTCCACAGAACAACTCACCATCAACCTCTGATCATTTCCCAACCATCACCTTGCCCTGAAACCCCCCACATCAAAAAAACGATTTCCCTCCCCCTTTGAACTGAACTGCATCAATCTCACAAACCAGCCACAAAAAACTCCATCCAAGCATTGCAAACTCTTGAGGAAGATCATTGGAGGTGATTTGAAGCAAGAAGACAGCCAGAAAGCTCTAGGGTTGAAAGATTCGCTTCAGGTAGCCATGGAATTTATTTTTCCAGAACTCTTGTTTTAAGTTTCTAAATGCTTAAGCTTGCTTCCCTGAACACACTGAACTTGTTATTTTTTAAAATAGTTGAGAATTGAGGATGTATGGCTTGTCTGAAATTTATGCAATTTTTGTTCTTAGCTTCGAATCTTGTTAATGGCTGGATATAAATGAAGTTTGAGGGTGGGGTTAGGTTTAGAATGGAGAGAGGAAGCAATCTAGAGCTTTAGAGCTCCATAAATGGCCTATGGGTTGAGTTGTGAAATTTTCAGGGGAGAGGTGGCCGGAGAAGATGACCGGAGGTCATTTCCGGCCACCTGAAAGTGATTAGTTCATTTAATTAAGGTTAGGGCTTTATTTGAATCTGGGCCGTTAGATTGAGCTTCCCGCGCGTGATTGTGTGGTCTGGATCATGTCATTAGTGATTAATTAGGTTTATTAATTTAATTAAATAAAATTAGCCAGGTTTGAACTTGGGTCGTCCAGATGCGCGCCCAGTCAAACGTTTCAAACCCAAAATGAATCTGAGCCTTCCATCCAGCATACTTCTCATTTAATTAGTTTTTATTTCATTTTCATTGTTTTATTTTCTACGAATTTTTAAAAATAGTAAAATAAATCCCAAAATTCTGAAAATTTTTATTAAATCTTTTATGAATTTTCAGAACCCAAAAATATTTTTAATTTTATTTTTTGCATTAAAAATATTTTTAAATCATTTAAATGATTATTTTTAATTAGTTAATTAGAATTAATTAATTAAAAATACATTTAGGTATTTAAAAATCCCAAAACAATTCAGAGAGCATTTTCAAACATTTAGAAATATTTACAAACTCATAACAAAAATTTATTTTTGGTTTTGATCATACTTTGACAATTTTCATTTGAATTAGGGTTCTTTAATTTGAATATTTTTAACCCTAACTTCAAAAATTCATAACTTTTGATCCAAGTTGAGTTTGTGAATGGTTCTTTTTGCATTGTGTTATACATCCTTTAAAGCATCTAAAAACATTTTTGTTTCATTTTTATAATGCATTTTCAATTTGTTTGGCATTTTCCCTTTAGGATCACCCTTAAAACCTTGAAATCTTAGGAAAATCATAGGTCCTTTAGGGTTTAGCTTCTGACCTTCCCCTTTGGGCAGTGAACTTGTATAGGTTTAGGGTCCCTTTGGTTCCATTTTCAATTTTTTATCTCATGCTTTGTTTCTGATTTTGGATTTTTGCATCTCATGTTGTACATAAACCCTAATTTGCATCTTCATTTGCATCCATCTTACATAAGCTTGCATACATGAACTTGCCATGACATTTTGTGCATCCACGTGACATATAAGACATATTAGGACATATTAGAATCATGTTTGATCATTGCATCATTCATTTTCCATGTTTTGCATCCATTTCATTCCATGTGCATTCATGAACTTTCATGCCTCCTTTCATGTTTCATTTGCATCTTCATTGCTTGTATGATCATCCACATCTCATGACATACATTTGCACCATCTCCTAGCATCATTTACATCTTGATCATGCTTCTGGTTTTGGTTTGCATCATTGCATCTTTTTCATTTTCATTTCATTTTCATCTCCATTTGCTAACTTTTTAGGTGGTAAGTGTTTGAGAAGTGAATTTGCCTTCACTTCTCACAATCTCTTCTCATCTCTCTTATGCATCATTGCTGCATTTATTTGTGAATTAGAGTGAGCTTGCTCATTCATGCTCCTTCCTCTCTCTCTTTCTTCAAGCAACTTATCTTCTTAAGTGAAGTAAGTTGTCTTGCTTCTTTCTGCTTCTCCTTCCTTCATCCTGCTTCTTTCTTGGTGGCTTTTCCTTGAAGATCTCTTGCAAGCCTTATAAACCCTAGGAACTCCCAAGCATGATCACAATTAGGGTTTGATTAGTCCCCCATTAGTTTTACCTTTGTGTCATCTTTGTGTCTTCTCTTCTCATCTCATAATCAAGGACTAAACCCTTAAGGTTTTAAGACTTTGTGGTTAGGGTTATGCCTGTATCCTTCTATTAGGATGGAGTGTATAACTTTAATCCTAAGTGTTAAACCCTTAGTGTGTTTAAATCCTTTAATCAATCCATCTTAATAATCATTAAGACATCAAGCTTGTAACTTGGGCCTTGCATTAGGGTTCTAATTCTTCCTTAATTGGTTGAGAAGGACTAACCATAGTGTTAATGGACAAGTCTCCCTCAAGTTGTCTTAAAAATCATAAAATCCACTTCTTAACCTTACCATTAACTAAAATCCACTCTAATAAAGGATTTGTTTTGTCATGACGTTAATCCCTAATCATGGATTAAGTTGAGAAGCCTTCCTCAGCTTAAATGTTCTCATCTATTATCCTTCTATTAGGATGGTATAATGGGTCCATTAAATCCTTGATTATGGCTTAAACTCATTACTTAACACTAAACAAAAACTCCAAAAATATCTAAATAATCACAAGTAGGTTAATGATCTTAATCCTACATCATGGTGATTAAGTGTGGGGTGCTTACTTCATACTTAAGGTATTCTCATTATCCCTAATCAAAGGGAGGATATGATGAGTTTACTAACCCTTGGTTTAGGCTTAAGCTCATTAACTTATGAAAAACACTAAAAAGCAATAAAAGATTGAAAATACCAAAAAAAAACAATAATCGTCTCCTCCGGGATTCTTTTCTCATCATCTTCACTCACAAACGAGAACTTGCTTCTCCCGTCTAATGCAAGACAATTTGCACCTGAGCCAGACAGGTCATACACTTGAGCATAGACAAGTAAGCAGTTAACAAGTCAATTTACCTTTCAGTCTCTTTGAGTCGAACAACAGTGTTTTGACTTCCTCATTGCACGAGAGGATACGTAGGCATAACTTAACAGTTATCGAACAAAAGTCCATGTATATTCCCCCTCTTCCAGCTTTATCCTTTAAGCCTCATTGTCTTGAGCTTTGCACTCTTTCCTTACACTGACACTCTTTTATTCCACTTCACATTTCTTTTGCACTGACACTTGCATTCTTTTCCAACTTTTGCACACAAAATAACACTGACACTACCCCTTTAAACACAAACTTTCAAGCGCGGATCCCATCGAGTCCGGCGAACAATCTGGGTGCTAATACCTTCCCAGGTTGTAACCAACCCCCTTTCTCAGTTTCTCTTGTTCGCAACCGTCTTATCCATCTTTTCTTAGGTCTATGCAGCATTACCTATTCTACGGGATAAAAATGCCTAGCTGGCGACTCTATTCATTCTTCTCCTTCGCCGACCGTTCGCGCTTGTACCGGGATGCAAATCCTTGGGAGCGACACATACCTTTGGACAAACATGAGAGCATAAATCCCTTTCATCATTTGCAACGTACACCTTGTATTTTAATCATCATTCCTCCATAACTTGAACATATTTCTTAGCCACATACTAATCATGCTATAAGTTGCTCAATCCAAATTTTCCATTATCCTTGTGAATGATTCAAACTTGGATTTGAATTGAACTTTTGAATTATCCTCTTTTTTTTAAACATATTCCTATCCTCAGAACCTAATCCAACTCGTGAAATCGTTCAAAATCCAACTCCTTCCTAATTCTTCAGGTACTTGCCATAAAACCAAAGGCCTGTTTTAACATTCCTTGCAAATCCAACCTGATTGATATGCACAAATGGTATGCAAATGATGAGATGAATGCATGCTATGAAATGTTAGGGGTAAAAATTTGGGGTGTGACAGTTACTCCTGCAGAGTAATTATTATTTCCTGCCTTTTTTAGCATGCATCAAGTCCTGCATCTTGCCCAAGGTGTCAGGACTCATTTTGTAATAGGGCCATATTGTAATTTTGCGCAAATGGATTATCAATGAATATCAGACATCTTTTGCAAACAAGTCTCTTTTTTGCTCACTGTCTTTTCATTTTTCACTTTTGTACAAAACAATAAAATGACAATGTTTTCAAAATAAATAAACTTTATTTTTACACTTTTTCTAAATAAGATTAAAACTGATCACTAAGACGAACAAATCTCAAACCTTGCAGAGATTACCCTCCAGATTGCATCGACAACAGCACCGCTATGACCTTGTATGACTTCGACAATCCAATTAATCAAGCTGATGAAGAGGTTGAAGAAGACTATGAGTTACCTGAAGAGTTAGCCAGGTTGTTGAGGCAAGAAGAGAAAGTGATTACTCCTTATCAAGAGGAGGTTGAAACAATTAATCTTGGTACCGAAGAGGATTTGAAAGAAGTGAAGATCGGGGCCAGTCTACAGGCTTCAGTAAAAGAACAGCTCATTGACATGCTTCGAGAATACGTCGACGTCTTTGCTTGGTCCTATCAAGACATGCCAGGTCTAGATACAGATATTGTTACGCACAAGCTACCTTTGAAAGAAGATTTCCCTCCAGTGAATCAAAAGCTACGCCGTACTCGCCCGGATATGGCCATGAAGATTAAGGAAGAGGTACAAAAACAGTGGGACGCTGGTTTCCTTGCTGTAACTAGTTATCCGCCGTGGGTTGCTAACATTGTACCTGTGCCTAAGAAAGATGGAAAAGTACGTATGTGTGTGGATTACTGTGATATGAACAGAGATAGCCCGAAGGATGATTTCCCTTTACCTCACATTGATGTATTGGTGGACAACACAGCTCAGTTCTCGGTGTTTTCTTTCATGGATAGTTTTTCTGGGTATAATCAGATCAAGATGTCACCCGAATACATGGAGAAAACAACCTTCATCATACCTTGGGGCACATTTTGTTACAAGGTAATGCCTTTTGGACTGAAGAATGCCGGTGCGACTTATCAACGGGCTATGGTAACGTTATTCCACGATATGATCCACAAGGAAATTGAATGCTACGTGGATGATATGATTGCCAAGTCCCTCACTGAAGAAGACCATCTGGTAAATCTGCTGAAGTTGTTCAAGCGTCTGAGAAAGTATCAGCTGAAGCTAAACCCCAACAAATCCACATTCGGGGTACGTTCTGGTAAGTTGCTGGGATTTATCGTAAGTGAAAAGGGAATTGAAGTTGATCCTGACAAAGTCAAAGCCATTCAGGAAATGCCTGCACCTAGGAGTGAAAAAGAGGTTCGGGAGTTCTTGGGTAGATTGAACTACATATCAAGGTTCATATCTCATCTCACTGCAACCTGTGATCCCCTGTTCAAATTGTTAAGAAAGGAACAAACGGTCAGGTGGAACAAAGATTGTCAAAAGGCTTTTGACAAGATCAAGGAGTACCTACAAGAACCTCCAATTATTATGCCTCCAGTTGAAGGAAGACCTCTGATAATGTACCTGACAGTATTAGAAGGATCAATGGGGTGTGTGCTGGGCCAACATGACGAGTCTGGTCGAAAAGAGTATGCAATATACTACCTAAGCAAAAAGTTTACCGACTGTGAACAACGTTATTCACTGCTCGAGAAAACTTGTTGTGCTTTAGCGTGGGTTGCTCGCCGACTAAGGCAGTATATGTTGACCCACACCACTTTGTTGATCTCAAAAATGGACCCCGTCAAGTACATATTTGAGACGCTAGCACTTACCAGAAGGGTTGCAAGATGGCAAATGATTCTGACAGAGTATGACATTCAGTACACATCTCAAAAGGCCATCAAAGGCAGTGTACTGTCTGACTATGTGGCTGTGCAACCCATTGATGATTACCAGCCAATGAGATTTGACTTCCCCGATGAAGACATCATGTACCTAAAAGCAAAAGATCATGAAGAGCCTGTTCACACTGAAGGACCTGATCCAGAAGAAGAATGGACAATGATTTTTGATGGGGCTGTTAATATGAATGGTCGTGGAGTTGGTGCAATGCTCATTACACCTAAAGGAGTTCATATGCCTTTCTCGAAAAAACTCACCTTTGCCTGCACTAACAACGAAGCTGAATAGGAAGCATGTATCATGCGTCTTGAGGAAGCCATCGACCTCAGGATCAAGACATTAACTGTATTCGGGGATTCATCTTTGGTAATCAATCAGACCAACGACAAATGGTACAGTCACAAAGAGCACCTGATTCCATACTGTGACTATACGAGGAGATTATTGACTTTCTTCACAACAGTAAAACTTGAGTATATCCCCCGGGACGAAAATCAGTTCGCAGATGCTTTGGCTACCATTTCCTCCATGATCAAGGTTCAAACTGCAAATTATGTGCCTCGGATTTTGGTATCCAGACTAGACTGACAAACATACATATTCTCCGTGGACACTGCTAAAGATGACAAGCCTTGGTTCCATGACATCAAATGCTTCTTAGAGGATCAGACATACCCACCCGGGGCATCATCTAATGATAAGAAGACATTAAGAAGGCTGGCCGGTAGTTTCTTCCTTAATGCTGATGGTTCATTATACAAGCGAAACTTTGACATGGTGCTACTCAGATGTGTTGATAAGAAAGAAGTAGACTTGCTGATGCACGAGGTGCACGAAGGATCTTTCGGTACCCATGCTGGAGGACACGCAATGGCTAAAAAATTATTACGATCAAGTTACCACTGGATCACAATGGATGCAGATTGTTGTGCCTATGCCAGAAAATGTCACAAGTGCTAGATCTACGCAGACAAAGTGCACGTGCCTCTGAATCCTTTGAAAGTGATGTCTTCACCTTGGTCCTTTTCTATGTGGGGCATTAACATGATTGGAAAGATTGAGCCGACTGCTTCAAAGGGCCACATATTCATCCTGGTAGCCATTGATTACTTCACCAAATGGGTTGAAGCAGCTTTGTATGCAAACGTCACCAGACAAGTGTTAGCCAGATTCCTGAAAAGAGACATCATTTGTCGATATGGAGTTCCCGAGCAAATCATTACTGATAATGGTTCCAATTTGAACAACAAAATGATGGCAAAACTGTGCCGGGATTTCAAAATCTAACATCACAATTCTTCTCCTTACAGGCCAAAAATGAACGGCGCTGTTGAGGCAGCTAACAAAAACATCAAAAAGATTGTGCAGAAGATGGTGGTCACTTATAAAGACTGGCATGAAATGCTACTATTTGCTTTACATGGGTACCGAACATCAATCAAAACATCCACTGGGGAAACACCTTATCAGCTTGTGTATGGTATGGAGGCAGTCCTACCTATTGAAGTTGAGCTACCCTCTTTACGGGTAATGATGGATGTGAAGCTAGATGAAGTAGAATGGTTCCGGTCTCGGTACAATCAACTAAATCTGATCGAAGAAAAGAGATTAGCTGCAATTTTTCATGGGCAGTTATATCAGAAAAGGATGAAGAAAGCCTTCGATTAGAAGGTCAGGATTCGAGAATACCAAGTGGGAGATCTTGTGCTGAAAAGACTTCTTCCTCCTCATACAAATCACAGGGGCAAATGGACTCCAAATTACGATGGTCCATTCAAAGTAAAAAAGGTTTTCTCTGGTGGAACATTGATGCTCACTACTATGGATGGTGAAGATTTCTTTTCCCTTGTGAATTCAGATGCAGTTAAAAAATAATTCGCATAAAATGACCCGCTGGACATAAAAACAGAATGAAGGTCTAGGAAAAAATAGGGCATCCCGGCGAGTCAAAAACAGAATAAAAAGACTCGGGAAAAAATAAGGGAAAATTAAAAAAATGTACACCCGCTGAGTTGAAAAGCCGCATTGGACAGCTCAGGCAAAATGGGTATCCCGATGGATTGAAAACCCGAAAGGGCGATCCACGCAAAATCAGGGAATGAGCAAACAAATGCATTCTGAATTCGTCTGTAACATTCACAACATGGCAAGCTTCGAAAGGACAAAGCATCAGTCAGAATCAACCTTCTTCAGAAAGCAAGATGAGAAGAACGTCAAGGTCATACAGGTCATAGCAAGGGAAGCTCACCGGAGTGTCGTCAACATTGCCAACACTTTTATTTTCTCAATTTACAACAATCTCCTCATTTCAGGGGATTTGTTTCTTTGACTGTATTTGCCAATTCAGGGCACCCAGATTAATAAAATCAGATATTTCAGTCACACCTCGTTTTGTACATTTTTATATTTCGTTTGCAAAATGTCCAATATTCATGATACAACACTTGCATAAAACAAATGAGCCATTTTAATAAATGCTTGCAGGAAATATATTTACTTTCAGGAATATCTAACTCCTATGACAGAATCCGGTAAGGGATACCTCGGGATACTTGTGCGTTTCTTTTGTCTTAACAAATTGCAGGTATTCAATATGCAACATGGGGCATGCCAGGCATCAAATCCTCGACATACTCCTCCCCAAGCGGGAACTCCCGAGCAATATCTGAAATGCTTTTCCCCCAGCGAAGTTGTCAAAGCCTCCTCATCCCCAGTATAGGTCCATTCAACAAGAGCTTCCCCATCCAAGATCCCCACCAGATTTCCAGATCTCTCATCCTCATCAAGGATAAAGGAACTATCTCCCCATAGAGTTTCCACCCTCCCCCCAGAAGAGCAATGCCCGAAACTCTTACCCAATAAAATGACGAAAGTTTCCTTCTCCCCAGCTGAGTTCTCCTTACGGGTAGATCGACCAAAGATCTATTTCCCCAAGCAGAACTATATCTCCAGACAGATTCAAGGATCTCTTCCCCAGCCGGGTTATTCTTCCAAGCAGATCAGCCAGAGATCTTCGGCGGGATCCGAATCCCGGATCGGTTCCTCTTTTGCATAATCATAGCATTTGCATCATATTCACCAAATAAGTGTAGCATTCCGTCTAATATGGAGCTTTACGGCAAAAATCAAACATTTGCATGATCACAAGCCAGGTTCGAACCAGTCACCTGCAATTACCATCAGTATTTCATCAGCAATGTATATAAAAACTCACATCCCCCGCAAATAAAAGCCAAAGCGTCCCCTTTGCACTCTCAAACACAAATTCCTGTTCATATTCACATATACTCTTTTCGGCACTCGTCTGTGTCGTCTTATCCCCCGCAAGTCTCCAGAATACCTTTTTGCACTCTCAAATACAGATACCTATACATACTCTTTTGACACTCGTCTGTGTCATCATTCCCCAGCATGGTTTCCAGAACACCTTCCGCAAACAAAGTGTTTATTTGTATACACACTCTTTCGACACCCGTCCGTGTCATCCTATCCCCACAAAAAGCCAAAACATATCTTTGACAAAATGCCTGTTTATATAGTATTTATTTGACACTCGTCCGTGTCATACATTCCCCAGCAAATCAAACACTCGTCTGTGTCTTGCTCAAACTTCACCAATAAAACCAATACTCACTCATACTTATAAAGAAGTCTTCAATACTCGTCCGTATCTTGTTTATATCACTCCTCAACAGATTCGGCACTCGTCCGTGTTCTTTGTTAACCAGTTGGTACTCGTCCGTATCATCATCTCTGAACACGCGACAGCGTTTGCTTCTACCGATACTCGTCCGTATCATGGTCCTAAGGATGCTCGTCCGCATCTTTAATCTATAGACAGCATCAAACACTTATACCTTTTATTCTTAAGCATAAGCACTCGTCCGTGTTTACCATTCCCCAGTAAGTCACCAACAAAACAACTTTTCTTCTATCCGACATTCGTCCAATGTCGTGATGCGTTCGGCAGCCGTCCCCTTCCAGTTGATCGTCCTTCACCTTTGGATGACCGTCCCTCATCCCTTCCCCAGCGGAGTCCCCATTAGTGGAACCCTTTTTTCTATCTGACATTCGTCCTATGTCGTGATAAAGAGCAGTCGTCCCCTGCTAGGTGATCGTCCTTCACCTCTTGATGATCGTCATTCATCATTTTATCTGATGGTCGTCCCCATCGTTGATCTTGTTATCCGACATTTGTCCCATGTAATGATAAACCCCGAGAGCAGCCGTACCCTGCTAGGTTATCGTCCTTCCCCTCTTGATGATCATCCTTCATCATTTTATCCGATGGTCGTCCCAATCGTTGATCTTGTTATCCGACATTCGTCCAATGTCGTGATAAACCCCGAGAGCAGCCGTACCCTGCTAGGTGATCGTCCTTCACCTCTTGATGATCGTCCCTCATCATTTTATACGATGGCCGTCCCTATCGTCGACCTTTTCTATCCGACATTCGTCCTATGTCAGGATAAAGATCAGCCATCCCCTGCTAGGTGATCGTCCTTCACCTTTGATGGTCGTCCCTCATCTTTGATTCATTTATTCTTTAAACTGATGGTCGTCCCCATCGTTTTTTACTTTACCTTTGCAAACCTGATGGCCGTCCCCATCATTTCCTTTACATTAATCCCTAGAGAATCTTGTTTCTTTACCTGATGGCCGTCCCCGTCATGGTCTCTTTATTTCCCCAGCTTGTTGGCCGTCCCCGTCATTGCTTCACTTACCAATTTATCCCCAGCAGTCGTCCTCTACTCGATGGTCATCCTCTATCGCCTTCATTTGATAATCATACTATACTACCTTTTACAATTTATATCCTTTTTCTTCTTCTATTCAGCGAGTGCAAATTTTGGACTGTCTTTGGTATTCAACCACAAGTTATCTTGTTTGTCTGTTAAGCCAGGCGCTTACATCCTGCACAGCTAACTCATGTTTGAATAGGGGCAGCTGTAAACACCTAAAATTTTCCCTCACTCATATCACACCATGGCTTGTGATCTTTCATTTTTGCATAAGCATAAGCATACTATCTCATATTGCATATTTGTTTCATCTGCATAGTCCAAGTTCATCTGCATCTAGGGTTTGTGATCTGGGCAATCCAAGAATCCATCTGAACCATCCCAAAGGCCTCAAAACTTTCCAAGAGGGTCCATGTGTGTTCTATCATCATATTATGCTCCTCAAAGTTCATGGAAGTCAAGATATCACAAGAACTGGCAAGGCATGGAAGCAGAGTTAGGGTTTTCACTACATAGATGACCAAAATTAGGGTTTTGGTTTCAGAGGTCTTAACTCCAAATTTTTGGGCCATTATTGTTTCTAATGTTCTTAAGATGTTATAAGGATCATGTGTACCAAGTTTGATGAAGAAATTCATCGTGGGAGTCATATGTTCACTGGGTAACTTCTTGAGCAAGTCAAAATCAGGGCATCTGAAGCCCCCAACAATGGAACCAAAGGGGTATTTTCATCAAAATGAAGTTCTATGATCTTTATTTGATCTTATAAGAGGTTGGAAGTTCACAATATTGAAGAATTTTGAGCCATTTGCAAACTTGCCAAAAATGGAAATGACTTGTAATGGAAACTTTCAATTTTGGGAAAGTTTTTCAACCTCATCTTTCTCAACCAAAAATGCTTCAAATGAAAAATGTTTTGGTCATGAAAGTTGTAGATTAGGTCTTTCCCTTTTCAAAAAGTACAAGAATATGTCTTGATTCATCCTAGAACTCAAGATATGGCCTTTCAAAGTTGGCAAAATTCCTAAAATTTCAAGTTTCATGTCAAAGAGGGATTTTGCAAATTGGCATATTCAAGCATTCTAATGACTTCTAACATGCACAAATACTTCACAACATGTCAAACAAACCTCAAAGTATCAAAATTGTGCATTGAACTTAGGGTTTCCATGACTTATTGATAACGAGAAATCGTATCACATTATTACTACGTTTTTAGTCCGTTTTATCGTACATTGATCCTATTAACTCCCTATTGTTCGAGTTTTTTATGTCACATTGCAGGTATAACATGTCTAGAGCTAAATTATGAGAAAAAGATCAAATGAACCAAATCTAGCATGAAAAGAATATGAAGAGAACAATTCTGCTAAATCTGCATTTTTTGTTACACTCACGGTCGTTACAACCTTATCACGATCGTGACACGCTACTTTGAGGTCTCACGATCGTCACAACCTTATCACGATCGTGACGCAATTGAATTGAAGAATCTGACCGTTACGCCCATGTCACGAACGTGACAAGGAAAGTGTATTTAATTTATTTGAAGCTATTCATGAAGACGTGCAACGAGTCTTCGAGGACTCCTGCTTTTCCTCAACTGAAGCAACCCAATACGCTACCTTTTTGCTGGATTTTCTCATTACGGAACGAAGCCCACGCTTACCAATTCAACTGCCAATTTCCACTGCTATAAATACCCTAGATGCAAATTAAAAACACAGAGTTTTATTTTGATTTTCACGCGGAAGCTCTGCCGTATTTTTTCTTGAACCCTTTTATTTTTCCAGCCTTGTTCTTGCTTTTTATTTCCAACCCAATTCAATAACAATTTCCAACATTAGGAAATTGTTATTTCAATTAATTTCTTTCTAGCTTCATAATTTGTTTATTGTATTTTGATTCCGATTCCGACACTCTGAGCTTGCCAATTTGTGGAAGAAGGAGTTTAAGAATTTAATTATCCAGGTTTTTATTTTATAACTTATATTAAGTTTATTTATTTATTTAAGTTAAGATATTATTATTATTATATAATGTATGCTTTAATATTTATTTATTTATTTCTGCATCTGTCTGTTGGTATAATAAAAATGAGTAGCTAAATTAATTAGTCGGTATGTAATAAACTAAACCAAAACGGTAAAATCGAATCTAAGCTAAAAATAATTAAGAACTTATATTCTAGCTGTGGCTTTTTATAATTAAAATTAATCTTTTTGTTACGAGAGTAAGAAAAGTGAAATAGGTTAAGGCGAGACCACGAGAGTGTGAGATTTTAACCGGATAGCTAAAATTAGGCATTTGATTTAAATACAGCGAGAGCGCTTTAAAATGAATTAGACTTATTAAGTTTTCAAAAATTATTTTCTAAACACTTATGGGCTAGCGAGAGCAGGCATAGGGCTTTAGGAGTAAGATCTGAGATAAGACCACGAGAGTGTGAGTCGAGGGTATTTAAACTGGTAATCTCTACAGGATAATTTAAGTGAACCATCTTTATAAACTTTGGTTAGATTGACCCGCATAGGTTAATATAATTACATACCGACCGCCTTCTCATTATTTCCTTAAACTAAATTTAATTCCCGTTTTTAATCCTTAAAACCATAATCGTGACAAATATCCACCTTAGCTAAACTAGCAGACCTTCTAGCACTAGAGTGATTACAAAGTCCTTGTGGGTTCGACAATCTTTTATATTACTTCGATAGGCTGTGCGCTTGCAGTTCAGATACCGCTAGACACATATCGCGTCTTCGCCCCATCAAGTTTTTGGCGCCGTTGTCGGGGACCTTGATTTAGTCACTAGTGCACTAGTAGAGTAGCACTGTCTAGACTAAGGTAACAACCTATTTTCCCTAATCTAATTTACTGAGTGTATGCCAAGTACTCGCTCTCAAGGAGAAGACTTGCAACCTCCAGTCCAAGAATTAGAACGCTTCTTACATTTAAGAAGACGAATATTCGAATACCAACAAAAATACAACATTCCAAATCTTCAAGTTGATCCACCTAAACCAGTTGGAACATCAAAGGATGCAGAGATGGCTGAAGAACCAAATCATCCACTAAAGTATTACGCTATTCCTTCACAAGCTGAGCCGCATTCCAGCATTGCTGCACCGGCTATCAACCGAAACGATTTCGAATTGAAACCTTCGCTGGTATCAGCCGTGCAACAAAACCAATTCGCCGGAAATCCTACCGAGGATCCGAACCTTCATCTTTCGATATTTGTGCAGTACGCAGATACTGTAAAAGCTAATGGAGTTACCCAAGAAGCTATTAGATTACGCCTTTTTCCTTTCTCACATCGAGACAGAGCGAGAGCCTGGCTTCAATCTCTACCCTCGAATTCAGTAACTACATGGGAGGAACTAAAGAGAGTCTTCTTGACAAGATATTTCCCACCTAGTAAGACAGCTATGCTAAGAGCTCAAATCAACGGATTTAAGCAAAAAGAAAACGAGTCACTTTTCGAAGCTTGGGAACGCTACAAAGATATGCTGAGACTTTGTCCACATCACAGATTAGTAGAATGGATGGTCATCCATACTTTCTACAATGGACTATTGTACAACACAAGAATGATGATTGACGCTGCCGCAGGCGGCGCACTAATGGACAAAGAATATAATGATGCTTATGCACTTATCGAGAGTATGGCTCAAAATCATTACCAATGGGGAAGTGAGAGAGTCGCAACTGAGAAACCAACAAAAGGAGGTATGTACGAAGTGAGTAGTATGGACCAAGTCAATGCAAAGTTTGACCAACTTAACCAAAAGATCGACAACTTGGCCATAACACCAACAGCCACCGTGGCTGCGGTAACACCTAATTGTGAGTTATGTGGAATTCCAGGACATGCTGTCCCTGATTGTCAACTATTAGCAGGAATTCCCACAGATCAAGTGAATTATGCTCAAGGAAACCCGTACTCGAACACATACAACCCAGGTTGGAAGAATCACCCGAACTTCTCTTATAAGAATAACAATGCTTTATACGCACCAGGTCAAGCACCAACTACACCACCAGGATATCAAAAGACTGCTCCTAATGTTCCTAGAAAATCAAACCTCGAGTTAATGATGGAGAACTTCATAGATACTCAATCTCAAACAAACAAGGAATTCTTAAACCAAAACATACACACTAGTGAGCAGATTAAGCAATTAGTGAGCAAGGTAGATGCGTTAGCTACACATAACAAAATGCTTGAAACTCAGATTTCACAAGTAGCTCAACAACAGGCACCTACCGCAGCACCAGCTGGAGTATTTCCTGGACAACCCCAACCTAATCCAAAAGGACAGGCCAATGTTGTGATACTAAGAAGTGGCAAGGAACTTGACGGACCTGCCGATCCAAGACTTGACAATCCAGCCATGTACCAAAAGCAAGATAAGCCGACTGAAAAGGAGAATGAACTAGAAGAAAAGGAAGATAATAATCAAGAGGCAGTGGAGAAAGGAAAGCCTTATGTGCCTCCACCACCTTATAAACCACCAATTCCGTACCCTCAGAGATTAACCAATTCCAAGACGATGGGCCAGTTTAAGAAATTTGTTGAACTTCTGAAACAGTTGAATATTACTATTCCGTTTACAGAAGCTATCACTCAAATGCCCTCGTATGCTAAATTTCTAAAGGAAATCTTATCCAATAAGAAGAAGATAGAGGATAACGGAACAGTTACACTTACTACTGAGTGTAGCGCAATAATTCAAAACAATATGCCTCCTAAGTTAAAATATCCAGGTAGTTTCTCTATACCTTGTGTAATTGGAAAATTCGTCATTGACAAAGCTCTATGTGATTTAGGAGCAAGTATTAGTGTTATGCCCTTAACAATTTGCAAAAGGCTAGACATGGGAGACCTAAGACCAACTAAAATGTTTGTTCAACTAGCCGACCGCTCTATTAAATATCCTGTAGGCATACTAGAAAATGTCCCAGTACGTATAGGACAATTCTACATTCCTACTGATTTTATAATCATGGACATCTCTGAAGACTCCACTACACCTATCATACTAGGAAGACCATTCTTAGCTACCGCCGGAGCTATTATAGACGTAAAGAAAGGAAAGCTAACCTTTGAAGTAGGTGAAGAGAAAGTTGAATTTATTTTAACACAATTCTTACAATCACCAGCTATAGAGGACACATGCTATCTATTGGATGTCATTGACGAATGTGTAAGAGAGATGGAAATGAAAGAAACTACTTATTCTGAAATTATGAAAATTCAAATCCCTCCGATTTTCGAAGATGACAATTGGCGTGAACCGTATCAGGATGATAGTCTAAGCGAGAGTTTAGCACTTACACCGGATCCCATGCCAAGTAAGAAGAAACCTACATTAGAGTTAAAAACCTTACCTAAGAACCTAAGATACGAATTCCTAGACACTGAATGTACACGACCATTTATAATCAATTCCAGTTTAGGAACAATTGAAATGAAGAAACTTTTAGATGTCTTAAAGAAATACCCAACTGCATTAGGATATAACATATCTGATCTCAAAGGAATATGTCCTTCAATCTGTATGCATCGTATTATGCTAGAAGAAGATTGTAAAACCTCCAGAGAATCTCAAAGAAGAATTAACCCAATCCTTAGCACTGTAGTAAAAGAAGAAGTTAAGAAACTACTAGACGCTGGAATAATATATCCAATATCTGATAGTCAATGGGTTAGTCCAGTACATGTAGTACCAAAGAAAGGAGGTATCACTGTTGTGAAAAACGCTAAAGGCGAATCGATATCACAAAGAGTAGTGACCGGACATAGAGTGTGCATCGATTATCGAAAACTAAATAAAGCCACTCGAAAAGATCATTTCCCACTACCTTTTATAGATCAAATGTTAGAACGATTAGCCAAACACTCGTATTTCTGTTATCTTGATGGTTACTCAGGATTTTTCCAAATCCCGATTCACCCAGATGATCAAGAGAAGACTACATTCACATGCCCTTATGGAACGTTTGCTTATAGACAAATGCCCTTTGGATTATGCAACGCTCCTGCAACCTTTCAAAGATGTATGATGTCAATCTTCGCAGATTTCATAGATAACATCATGGAAGTGTTCATGGACGACTTCTCTGTATGCGGGCAAAGTTTTGAAGGATGTCTATCGAATTTAGAAATGGTATTAGAAAGATGTGTAAAAGTAAACCTCGTGCTTAATTGGGAGAAATTCCATTTTATGGTCAGAGAAGGAATCGTACTAGGACACGTTATATCTGATAAAGGAATTGAAGTTGATAGAGCTAAGATAGAAGTCATAAAAGATCTTCAACCCCCTAAGACCATTCGAGAAATACGAAGCTTTTTAGGACACGCCGGTTTCTACCGACGATTCATCAAAGATTTCTCGAAAATCACTAAACCTCTTACCGGTTTATTAATGAAAGACGATGAGTTCATATTCAATAAAGATTGTCTTAAAGCATTCGAAACTCTAAAAACAGCCCTCATCACCGCACCAACCATGCAACCACCCGACTGGAGATTACCTTTCGAAATCATGTGCGATGCGAGTGATTATGCTGTAGGCGCAGTTCTAGGACAAAGGAAGGACAAGAAAATTCACGCAATTTACTATGCCAGTAGAACCTTAGATTCTGCTCAGATGAACTACGCCACTACTGAAAAAGAATTGTTAGCAGTTGTCTTTGCGCTTGATAAATTCTGTTCCTACCTAGTGGGAGCAAAAATAATCATCTACACAGACCACGCTGCTATCAGATATCTATTATCCAAGAAAGATGTTAAACCAAGACTCTTGAGATGGATTTTACTCTTACAAGAGTTTGATCTCGAAATCAAAGATAAGAAAGGTACTGAAAACGTCGTAGCGGACCATTTATCTAGAATAGAAGGTATTAAACCCGAACAAGTGCCGATTAACGACGATTTTCCGTATGAACAGCTGATAGCACAAATAGGAAGCAACCCAGTTCAGTTAGACATAGATGAACCAAAAACCGTGGAAACAATCCAAACAACCGTAGGACCGCCATGGTACGCTGACATTGTTAACTACTTAGCTGCAGGAGCACTTCCACCTGACTTAACCTATCAGCAGAAAAAGAAATTCTTCCACAATCTCAAGCATTACTATTGGGACGAACCATTATTGTTTAAAAGAGGACCTGACGGAATCTTTCATCGGTGTATTCCCGAAGAAGAAATAGAAGATGTCATTGCTCATTGCCATTCATCTCCTTATGGTGGACATGCAAGCACTTCCAAGACTTGTGCAAAAATCTTACAAGCCGGCCTATTTTGACCTAATCTATGGAAAGATGTCCACATCGCTGTTATAAATTGCGATTGGTGTCAACACACTAGTAATATTTCAAGAAGAGATGAAATGCCTCAAAGAGGAATATTAGAAGTAGAAGTCTTTGACGTCTGGGGAATAGATTTCATGGGACCATTCCCATCATCTTTCGGTAATAAGTACATACTCGTAGCTGTCGATTATGTTTCAAAATGGATTGAGGCTATAGCTTTTCCTACAAATGACACACGAGTAGTAATTAAGCTTTTCAAGAATATAATCTTTCCAAGATTTGGTGTGCCTAGACTTGTCATAAGTGACGGTGGCTCGCATTTCATTTCGAAAATATTTGACAAATTACTATCTAAGTATGGAGTCAGACATCGTGTAGCAACACCATATCATCCACAAACAAGTGGACAGGTTGAAGTCTCAAACAGAGAAATAAAACAAATCCTAGAAAAGACTGTCGCCATATCTAGGAAAGATTGGTCATCTAAACTTAATGAAGCTTTATGGGCTTATAGGACAGCCTACAAGACACCCATAGGAACTACACCTTTCAAACTAGTGTATGGGAAAGCTTGTCATCTCCCGGTAGAACTAGAACACAAAGCATATTGGGAAATTAAAACACTCAATATAAACTACAATGCCGCTGGAGAAAAACGAATCCTCGACATTAATGAATTAGAAGAATTAAGATTAGATGCTTATGAGAATAGTAAGATATATAAAGAAAGAACCAAGCGATGGCACGATAAACGCCTATCTAGGAAAGAATTTAGTGTGGGAGACGTTGTACTCCTCTTTAATTCAAGACTTAGGCTCTTTCCTGGAAAACTAAAATCTAGATGGTCAGGACCCTTTGAAATAACTAGAGTGTTCCCGAGCGGAGCAATAGAAATTAAGGGTAGGAATAGTGAACCGTTCACAGTAAACGGACAACGATTAAAACATTACCATAAAATTGAAAATAGAGATTATGCGAATAGTTTAAAGCTTTTAGATTTGTCCACTAACTTCCCTGATTAATCTACCCCTAAGCACTACGTCAGGCTTATGACGATAAAAACAACGCTTAGTGGGAGGCAACCCATTTTATCTTTTTATTGTTTCATTTCATTTTTATTATTATTGACTTTATTTATGCATTTATTTTCTTATTTTCTTTATTTTAATTTTCATTTTCTAAATCACTTTTAAATTTACTTTGCTACAGATTTTCTAAAGTCTTTTCTACCTACCCCTTTCCCCCTGATTTGTTTCCTCCACATTAACACTAACTATGGCTAACCAACCAAGAAACTTTATGGAAACCAAATTTAGAGGTAGAAACCAAAGAATGAAATTTGAGGAATTATCACAGAGACAAATGGATTTGACTTTGTACTATGATGAACAGACTATGGAAACTCTAGGTATACATGATAGCATCCTATACCTGTTTAACCAACTTGGATGGGAGAATGCTCTCATAAAACATAAGTTTGTAACTTACCGCGAGCTTACCCTTGAGTTTTTAAGCTCCTTATTTTACTTACCCGAGCACGGATTTGGATTAAGGAAAGGATTTATTAGTTTCCGACTATTCGGTATCGAATATGACTTTAACCATAAGGAACTAGCTGACCTACTAGGATTCCCTAGTGGACCTTTTGCCTTTACTACCACCCAAGTAGAATTAATGGATATTGAGCTAGACTTCTTTTGGGGAACCTTAACCGGAAATTACCACCCTGAGCCGGATAACATGAACAATGATGAAATACACAACCCTGTTATCCGCTATTTTCATAAGATCCTTGCCCACACCTTCTTTGGAAAGGAAGAGAACCTCACTGGAGTATCTAAAGATGAGATATTCATAATGTCCTATTTGACCGATGGAAAACCCGTTAATGATGTACCATTCATGATGCAAACCTTTACCCGCATCCAAGAGGAACCTGATCTACCAATATTGGTAGGAGGCCTGGTCACCATGATTGTTGATGCCCTCGGACTTAGATACCAACTACACAAGTGCAATCGTTTAGGTACTGTCCGCCCTATGAATCTGAACTTCTGCTTTAACTGTCAAATTATAAGAAACTTAGGACAACCACCGTACGAGTACCTAATTAGAAATGAAATCGTAAACCTGTTCACATTACCGAACCATGCTAAAGTCAATGTTCACAATAGAGATAATTGGCTTTATGAGCTTACCCCTCCTGACTATCCATCAACACCTGAAACACCACAATCCTACCAAATTAGGGATGACATAATGACTGATGTAGAAAGTGACCCTGAGACACCTCCTGGTTACCATGACATCGACCACACTGATGAAGTTATTGAAACCCCTGAAATAAATCAAGTAGGATATGCTGACAGCTTAAAGAAAATTCTGAACACTCTTGAAGTTTACCAAGCTGGTATTAATGTTGTTAAGGATGAAGTTAAAAGCATGCAATTGGACGTTATAGGTTTAACTGACATAACATGTGAACAATTCTATCATATAAACTCCGCACTTGAAGATTTGAAGAAGCAAATTTGATAATGCTGTAGTAATTTAATTTATCTTACTTTTTGCTTTTGTTTCTAGTTAGTTTTGATATTTTGCAACATTTCGTAGCTTATTTTTATCACTGTAATTTCTTTCTATTATGTCAAAAGCAAAGTACTTCTATTTATGCAATTTTCCAATTTAATCAATTTACATGCTTTTCATTATTTACTGATACCTTTGAATTGCTGGATATTTTGTGAATTTTCGTGTGATGAAATCCACTGCTTATATATATATATATATATATATATATTGATCCACTGTTATGTGTTATGTTGGAATTAAATATTGAAAGTGATAAGAATTAAAATTAAACTGAACTGAGGTAATCCATTCTGTGAAAATTCCATATTTTGTGATCATCACGGTCGTCACCATCCCCTCATGATCGTAACGAGTTATTTAGCGCGTCACGACCGTAAGATCCCCCTCACGACCGTGACAACCCTAATTCAAGAACTCTGAAGTTACAGAGGTCGTTCTTCTTCGCAAAACCCCACTTCTATTTTCATAAAAATCTCTAACCTCCCATTACCTCTTCTTCTCCCGTAACCAGCCATTACTCTCCAATCAATTCCATTAATCCGTTCCACCTTTTCATTTAATCATAACTCCACACATTCACTTCATTCCATTATAATCCGATCAATTTCTTCACATTTTCATCACCAAACCTCAAACAACTATCTCTCATAAACCTCATTTGCATGCAATGGAAAATATTCAGTTTAGAGATGGAGAACAAGGAGAAGCACATAGAGAAAAGTTTGAAAGGTTTCAAACCCGAGGCATCCAACCTACTCGGTACGTCGACCTCGACTGCTTGAGGGAGTTAGGATTGCTCGACAGAGTGAAGCTACTACTTGAGCATGTTGGCTTGTGGGACTTATGCAGTCAACCGCAACCGACATTTGAAAACCTCACCTTGGAGTTTCTAAGTTCGTTTCAATATATCACACCATCCGGATCAACGAGTCAACTCACCGGCATTGCAAAATTCCGAATGCTTGGAAGAGAGTTCCAAATCACTCAAACCAGAATCGCTGAACTGTTAGGCTTCAGTCACGGCGACGATGCTCACCTTCGCGTGCCCGACAACTTTAATGAAGTAGCTTTCACCTTGTGGCACAACATCACAAATAGCCGTGCTTCCGCCTACCAGAGTCTCAATGCCACTCATATCCATAATCCAGAAATACGGTATTTTCATCGTATCATATGCAACACAATCTTTGCAAGAGAGAGCAATCACAAGCTAAATTCCAAAGAGCTCTTATTCTTGCATTGTGCCTTGAATGAAGAACGCATCAATGCCGCTCCGTTCCTTTTAGTCCACATTCAGTCTGTAGCGCATAGAGGCGCCACTCCCTTCTACATTGGCGGGATTGTCACTACCCTTGCCATACAGCTGGAGCTTGGTGACCACCTCACTCATTTGCCTCATAGAGCACCGGAGCTGCTTACCTTTAACTACTGCAAGTCCGCTCATATGATCTCTCAGCGAGAGGATGACAGGTTCAACCCTGTGATCCAAGGCACCATCTATCATCATATCACTTTGCCTTGCAGGAACCGCATTGATCCATCGAACAGAGCCAATTGGCTATTTGGATTGCCGGATTCCGCAAGCCATGTTCCGATTATTGACGAGCAGCCTGATGCACCTGTGGACGAGATGCAGGATGCGATGGATGCTGCTGAGCCAGTTCAGGACATCCCTGAGTCCTCCACCAGGCAGCCACCTTCAACTGATGTCACCCTTGAAGAAATCCTCCGTGCCATTCATCAGCAGAATCAGATGAATGCCGCACTTGAGCGTAGGTAGAAAGAGCAATACGATGCACTCCTTGCAACTGTTGTCAGTAACCAGAGGACAATAGATGAAAAGCTAGGAGAGATTTTCAGCGAGTTGGAAGCTTTGCGTATAGACATCACCGCTCTCACCACCACCGGTTCTGATGAGGAAGCCACTCCTACCAGACGTTCCCGCACCAGAAGCCGAGGCCGTGGTCGTCAGCAGCATTAGATTATCTTTTTGTTTTTGCATTTCTGTTTTTGTAATGTATTTCCCCGCTATTATATCACAACATTAAGGACAATGTCTGATATAGTGTGGGAGAGGTACCTTTCCCTTTCTGCATTTTCCATTTCATTGTATTTCCCTTTCCGCATTTTCAATTAAACAAAGTAATATTTATGCTATTTCTTCAGTTTAAATTCTTCCCCGCTTTATTTAGCCATACCGAAATTTTTTTGCTTTATCTTCGCATTACTCGACTTACCTATGAAATCGTAGTTAGGAAGCTGAGAAAGATCCAACAAGATCAATACAGTCTTGACACCTTAGACTCCCTACTTAATCATTCCATTTCGATAATTATTACGACTACACCTTAAGTCTCAGTTCTAAAGTAACCCCTAGTAGTTTATACTAGCAGTCAGCACCGTCTGAACACAAACCACGTGGGGAGCCGATGAGCATAAGTGTTTGATGCCTAATCTATAAACGATCCTTCATATCTCGATGCCATATAAAAAGAAATTGCACCAAAGTACACGGTCGCATATAAGAGATGAGAAATATAAGAAGGAGTCCATTGCTGGTTGGTTCAGAGGTACCTGGTTCTGAACTTGGTAGGGCGTGCTACGGCTCGATCCCCCACAACCTCCAATTTGGATAATATGTAAAGGGTTGCCACATTCGTGTACCAGACCCCGTGCTTATAAAGGATCAAAGTCACTAACCGGCTACACCACTACGTGCGTGCTAAGGCAAAGGGCTTAATGTGATTGCGTTGGAACAAAACCGGGTGAAATAAGATCGAAAGACTCTAGGTAGAATCATAACGCAATTACCAAATGTTTCGTTTAATGGGAAGTCGACGACTTAGCTTGTTGCTTGTGTCATTAGTGTATCGTTAGTGTTCTATTCTAGTACCGGTTTATCTAACTAAATGATTTCTCGTACGGTTTGTTATGTGTATGCGTCTGATGAAAATTGTCCGATCATTTTTCAATTGACTATTTGCTTAAGGACAAGCAAAGGTTTAAGTTTGGGGGAGTTTGATAACGAGAAATCGTATCATATTATTACTACGTTTTTAGTCCGTTTTATCGTACATTGATCCTATTAACTCCCGATTATTCGAGTTTTTTATGTCACATTGCAGGTATAACATGTCTAGAGCTAAATTATGAGAAAAAGATCAAATGAACCAAATCTAGCATGAAAAGAAGATGAAGAGAACAATTCTGCTAAATCTGCATTTTTTGTTACACTCACGGTCGTCACAACCTTATCACGATCGTGACACGCTACTTTGAGGTCTCACGATCGTCACAACCTTATCACGATCGTGACACGCTTGAATTGAAGAATCTGACCGTTACGCCCATGTCACGAACGTGACAAGGAAAGTGTATTTAATTTATTTGAAGTTATTCATGAAGACGTGCAACGAGTCTTCAAGGACTCCTGCTTTTCCTCAACTGAAGCAACCCAGTACGCTACCTTTTTGCTGGATTTTCTCATTACGGGACGAAGCCCACGCTTACCAATTCAACTGTCAATTTCCACTGCTATAAATACCCAAGATGCAAATTAAAAACATAGAGTTTTATTTTGATTTTCACGCAGAAGCTCTGCCGTATTTTTTCTTGAACCCTTTTATTTTTCCAGCCTTGTTCTTGCTGTATTGTTCTTGCTTTTTATTTCCAACCCAATTCAATAACAATTTCCAACATTAGGAAATTGTTATTTCAATTAATTTCTTTCTAGCTTCAGAATTTGTTAATTGTATTTTGATTCCGATTCCGACACTTCGAGCTTGCCAATCTGTGGAAGAAGGAGTTTAAGAATTTAATTATCCAGGTTTTTATTTTATAATTTATATTAAGTTTATTTATTTATTTATGTTAAGATTTTATTATTATTATATAATGTATGCTTTAATATTTATTTATTTATTTCTGCATCTGTCTGTTGGTATAATAAAAATGAGTAGCTAAATTAATTAGTCGGTATGTAATAAACTAAACCAAAACGGTAAAATCGAATCTAAGCTAAAAATAATTAAGAACTTATATTCTGGCTGTGGCTTCTTATAATTAAAATTAATCTTTTTGTTACGAGAGTAAGAAAAGTGAAATAGGTTAGGTCGAGACCACGAGAGTGTGAGATTTTAACCGGATAGCTAAAGTTAGGCATTTGATTTAAATACAACGAGAGTGCTTTAAAATGAATTAGACTTATTAAGTTTTCAAAAATTATTTTCTAAACACTTATGGGCTAGCGAGAGCAGGCATAGGGCTTTAGGAGTAAGATCTGAGATAAGACCACGAGAGTGTGAGTCGAGGGTATTTAAACTGGTAATCTCTACAAGATAATTTAAGTGAACAATCTTTATAAACTTTGGTTAGATTGACCCGCATAGGTTAATATAATTACATACCAACCGCCTTCTCATTATTTCCTTAAACTAAATTTAATTCCCGTTTTTAATCCTTAAAACCATAATCGTGACAAATATCCACCTTAGCTAAACTAGCAGACCTTCTAGCACTAGAGTGATTACAAAGCCCCTGTGGGTTCGACAATCTTTTATATTACTTCGATAGGCTGTGCGCTTGCAGTTCAGAAACCGCTAGACACATATCGCGTCTTCGCCCCATCAAGTTTTTGGCGCCGTTGTCGGGGACCTTGATTTAGTCACTAGTGCACTAGTAGAGTAGCACTGTCTAGACTAAGGTAACAACTTTTTTCCCTAATCTAATTTATCGAGTGTATGCCAAGTACTCGCTCTCAAGGCGAAGACTTGCAACCTCCAGTCCAAGAATTAGAACGCTTCTTACATTTAAGAAGACGAATATTCGAATACCAACAAAAATACAACATTCCAGATCTTCAAAACCAATTCCATGGCTCTCCACAAAGTCAACTGAGGCCAGACACCCCAAGAAATCAGACCTGCACCATGCCCATACCTCAAGTGCACAATATTGACATTTTTGCAACTTGGCCCATACCAATCACACTATGCCACCACCCACTTTCTGAACACTCTCATTGGCTTATACTAACCTTATGGACCTCATTTCACACAACACACAAGCCTAAATCATTCCACAAGCTGATTTTCACAAAAATCCCCAAAACTTTCATATCTTGGAATCTCTCAGCACAACCATCAAACTTCAAAACTCTTTGCACCATTCAATCATACACATCATAAGGATCATAAAGAAACCATTACAATGGCCTAAAACACTCCACAACACAAACACGATTTCTGAGTTATCAGAACCAAATCTCTCAAACCAGCCAAAATAAACTTGCTCTAAGCCTTTAAGAAGCACAAGGGAGATCAAAGGAGTGGTTTTGCACCAAGAGGAAGGCCAGAAAGCTCAAGAACACAAAGCTTCAACTCAGGTAGCTTCATGAACTTTTTTTCCAGAACTTTCATTTTAAGTTTCTAAATGAATCTACATGCTTCACTGATCACCCTTGTAGATGTTTAGAATTGGCAGAATTTTTGGACCAACAAGAAGTGTTGAACTTAGTTCAGGATGTCACATCAAATGTTGTGACATTATCAAACAGAGTATAAGTTAATGAACTTAATTTAGGATGTCACACCAGATGTTGTGACATTGGGTAAGTTAATGAAGTAAGTTCAGATTTCAGGATGTCACACCAGATGTTGTGACATCTCAAACCTGCTACCAGAATTAAATAATGCTTAACAGAACTAAGTAAATTCAGGGAATTTATTTGGAATCAATTGTGATTGGATAAAACAGTAGAAGGTGCATCTGTAGGGAGATTGGTTATATGATTTCAGTATAAACAGAAGAACTGACTCACCTAGAATCAAGGAAGTAACAAACCCTAATTCAAGGTGATGGCAGCATGCGTATCAGGATTGGATAACCTACAGAAAGCCCAAAATCCAAGCATCTATTTAAGCAACAGAAACTCTCAGAATAGAGTAAGAAATTAAGAAGACTAAATAGGGTGTTTGTGTTTTAATAGCAGGTTTTATATGTGTATCACTTTATGAGCTTTTAAGCAAAAGTGTATTGTGTCTTGATTGAAACTGTGAAGTAAAATCAAGCTGTTGTGTTTGAAGTGTGACTTCAATTTTATTAAACTTGTAAACATATCACTGTGTGATTGAGGGGGAGTGAGTTGGTACTCATATCTAAGTTGTGTCTTAGGTAGAAATTTCCTTGGGTAGATATTAAGTGAAGATTAAACTGAGTGGTTTAAGTCTAGAATTAATATTACTTATATTGGATTTCCTTCCTGGCTTGGTAGCCCCCAGATGTAAGTGTGGAGATACACTGAACTGGGTTAACAATTTCCTGTGTTGTTTACTTTACCTGCACTTTAAGTTTTTGTTAAGTCTTCAAGTGTTTAAACATCTCATTCGACATCATGTATCTGATCCCAGAATTTCAACCCTGATATGTTTTATTTTGAAGATGATTGAGAAATGAGCATGTATTGAACTTCTGAAAGTTTTGTTCAGTTTCACGATTTGCTTCGAATCTTTTTTTTGGTGAATGATAAATTGTTTTTGATGGTTGATTCTTATTTATTGATGTTTGGGGAGTGATTCTGGAGAGTTTGGGAGGTTCTCATAGCCTAAGGAGAGAGATAGCAATTTTGGTTCGCCGCCGGTCACCTGGAAATGTTTAGGGTTAGGATTAGGGTTAATCTCCCCAGTTTGAATTCAGGCCCTTGGATCTTGCTTAGCGCGTTTTTGAATGGCTTGGATCATTTCATTAAAACCCTAATTCATAATTAATTAGATTAATTAGGATTAATTAATTTAAAATTCCAGAATGAATCTTAGTCCTTAAATCACGCGCGCAGTCAACCTCTTTTCCCTCAGTTCAAATCTCAGCCACTGGATCAGATTACTTTCACTTTAATTCATTTTTATTTTCATTTTTATTCATTTCTTTTGCATAATTAATTAAAAATAGCAAAAAGCATCAAAAAAATATTTTCTTTTTTATTTTGGTTTTAAATATTTTTCTCAACCTGAAAATGAGTTATATTTTATTTTTTGCATTAAAAAAGCATTTTTAAAATATTTAAATGTTATTTTTAATTAATTAAAGTCTTTTAATTAATTAAAAATACATTTAGGTTTCTAAAATTCACCAAACAAATCATGAATCATCCTAATGCATTTAGAAACATTTTCAAACTCTCCACACAAATTTATTTTTAGGTTTGATCATCATTTGTGAATTTTCTTTGAATTAAGGGTCATTAAAATCTCATTTTTGAACTCTAACTTAAAAAAATCATTTCTGCCTAACCAAGAAGAGTTTGAAGTTGATTCCTTTTGAATTGTTTTGTATATTGCATGTAGTTTATAGGTAATTTATATCATAAATATATCTTGCATTTTCAATTTGATTTGAATTTTTCCCTTTGAACCACCCAAAAACCCTAGAAAACTTAGGAAATTCATAACTTTTGATTGGTTAGGCTTCTGACCTTCTCCTTTGGGGTGTGACCTAGTATAGTATTAGGGTTTGTTTGAGCTTGATTGCAATATTTTATCATGTCATATGCTTCTGTTTTGTTCATTTGCATCTCATACTTCCATATAACCCTAACTTCTCATGTTCACTTGCATTCACCTTGCATATGCATCAATACATGAACTTGCCATGACATTTCTTGCATCCATAAGTCATCTTAGACATCTTAGGACATGTTAGAACCATGCTTGATCATTTCTTCATTCATTTTCCATGATTTGCATTCATTTCATTTCATTAACTTTCATGTGTTTTCAAACTTCAAAGCATGCTTACATGACATCTCATTCTTGTATGATCACACATAGGCACTTTGCATGCCTTTGCATCATTTAAATTAACATTTACATTGCATGAACACTTCTGACTTTGGTCATTCCATCTCATTGCATCTCATTTCATTTCATTTCTTTATGCTTTGTGCTTTATGCATTCATGCTAACATTTTCAGGTGGTAAGTTACTTTGAGAAGTGGATTTTCCTTCACTTATCACTTCTTCTTATATCTTTCATTTGCATTTTAATGTGTCTTTGAAGTGAATTTGTTCACTTATGTTCCATCTCACTTTCTTTCTTTAAGTTACTTATCTTCTTCAATGAAGTAAGTAACTTATTCTTCTGCTTCTTCCTCCTTTCATCTACTTCTTCCATTGGTGGCTTCCTTGAAGATCTTTCTTAAGCCTTACAAACCATAGGAACATCCAAGCATGATAATAATTAGGGTTGTGATTAGTCCCCCTTAGCTTTTACCTTTGAGTCTCCTTGAGTCTCTCTTCTCATCTCCATAATCAGAGACTAAACTCTTAAAGTTTTAGGACTTTGGAATTAGGGTTATGCCTGCATCCTTCTCTTAGGATGGAGTGTATAACTTTAATCCTAAGTGTTAAGCCTTTAATTTGTTTAAACCTCTTAATCAAATCATCTTAATAATCACTAAGACTTCATCTTGTAACTTGGGCCTTACATTAGGGTTCTAATTTTCCTTTATGGTTAAGAAGGACTAACCCTAGTGTTTAATGGACAAGTCCTCCTCAAGTTGTCTTACAAACCATAAAACGCACCTCTTAATCTCACACTTTAATTAAAATCCACTAAATAAAGGCTTGTTATATAATGAATTTAATCCTTAACCATGGATAATGTTGAGGTATCTTCCTCAGCTTAAGTGTTCTCATCTATCATCCTTCTCTTAGGATGGTGTAATGAGTTCACTAATCTGTGATTAGAGATTAAACTCATTACTTAACACTAAACAAAAACCCAAAAACATCTAAATAATCACAAGTAGGTTAATGATCTTAATCCTACATAATCATGGCAATTAAGTTGAGATGCTTATCTCATACTTAAGTATTCTCATTATCCCTAATCAGGGAGGATATAATGAGTTTACAAACCCTTGATTTAGGCTTAAGCTCATTAACTTATGCAAAACACCAAAAACAATAAAAAAACTGAAAACACAAAAACAAACAGTAATCGTCTCCTTCGGGATTCGTTTCTCATCACACTCATTCATAAACGAGAACTTGCTTCTTCCGTCTAATGCAAGACACTTAGCACTCGAGCCAGACGAGTCATACACTTGAGCATAGACAAGTAAGCAGTTCACAATCAATTTATCTTTCAGTCTCTCCGAGTCGAACTACGGTGTTCTGACTTCCTCATTGCACGAGAGGATACATAGGCATAACTTAACTGTTATCGAACAAAAGTCTCTGTGTCTCCCCCCTCTTTCAGCATTCTTTTCTAAGCCTCAGTTCTTGAGCAATTCACCCTTTTGCACTGACACTTGTACATTATTTTCCAACTTTTGCACACAGATAGCACTTACACCTACCCCTTTAAACACAATCTTTTAAGCGTGGATCCCGTCGAGTACGACGGACAATCTGGGTGATAATACCTTCCCAGGTTGTAACCAACCCCCTTTCTCAGTTTCTCTGGTTTGCAACCGTCTTATCCATATCTTTCTAGGTTTATGCAGCATTACCTTTCCTTCGGGATAAAAATGCATAGCTGGCGACTCTATTCACTTCATTTCATTTTCTCTTTTCGCCGACCGTTCGCGCTTGTACCGGGATGCAAAACATGTAAAATAAAAATAAGGGTAAAGCTTTTTGACTGAATATTCTTTTATTGATGAGCCTTTGAATAGGCAAAAAGTTACATCAGGAAGAAACCACCTGGAAAGAGGTGATCACTATAAATTGAGAAAAGAAACTATCCTAATGGCAATGTGAACGACATTCCAATGAGTTTCAATTCTGCTATGAACAATATGTCTTCAAGATTTCTCCGTTTCTACTCTTGCTTTCTGAAGAAGAAGATTGGACTGATTCCTACCCTTTTAAGATTTCCAAGCTGAATGAGACGATGACATGGTATAGATTACTCAGATCGTAGTCATTTGCTTTTTCCCTTATTTTTCATAGACCACCCTTTCGGGTTTTCAATCCACCGGGATACCCTTTTTGCCTGAGCTGTCCAATGCGGATTTTCAACTCACCGGGTGTACATTTTTTATTTATATCCCTAACTTTTTCCCGAGCCTTTTATTCTGTTTTTGGCTCGCTGGGATGCCCTTTTTTTCCTGGACTCTTTATTCTATTTTTTGTCCAGCGGGTCTGTTTATGCGAAGTAATTTTTAACTATGTTTGAGTTAACAGGGGACTAAAAGTCTTCACCATCCATAGTAGTGAGCATCAGTGCTCCGCCTGTAAAAACATTCTTCACTATGAATGAGCCTTCATAATTTGGAGTCCATTTTCCCCCGTGATCTGAACATGGAGGAATAATTCTCTTGAGTACAAGCTCACCAACTTGATACTCCCAAATGCGTACTCGCTGATCGAATGCCCGCTTCATTCTCCTATGATATAGCTGACCATGGCATATAACTTCCAATCTCTTTTCCTCAATTAAGCACAACTGATTATATCGGGAACGCACCCATTCATCCTCATCAAGCTTGACATGCATCAGTACTCGCAAAGAAGGAATCTCGACTTCAACAGGCATGACTGCCTCCATACCATACACCAGGGAGAAATGAGTTGCCCCAATAGATGTCCTGACTGGAATTCGGTACCCATGCAAAGCAAAAGGTAACATCTCATGCCAATCTTTATAGGTGACGACCATTTTCTGCACAATCTTCTTAATATTCTTATTTTTCGCCTCGACTGCGCCATTCATCTTTGTCCGGTAAGGAGAAGAATTATGGTGTTGTATTTTGAAGTCCTAGCATAGCTCCGCCATCATTTTGTTGTTAAGATTAGAACCATTTTCAGTAACGATTCTCTCGGGAACTCCATATCTGCAGATACTATCTCTCTCCAGGAATTTGCCACCACCTGTCTGTTGACATTAGCATAAGATGCTGCTTCGACCCATTTGGTGAAGTAATCAATTGTGACCAATATGAAACGATGGTCATTCGAAGCAGTTGGCTCAATCTTCCAGATCATGTCAATGCCCCACATAGAAAAGGGCCAAGGAGATGACATGACGTTGAGCGGGCTGGGAGGTACATGCACCTTGTCTGTATAAATCTGGCACTTGTGACATTTTCGGGCGTATGAACAACAGTCTGCATCCATTGTTAACCAGTAATACCTCAATATGAATAACTTATTTTCCATTGCATGCCCTCCGGCATGGGTACCAAATGATCCCTCGTGAACTTCCTACATTAAAATGTCTGCTTCGTGTCTATCCACGCATTTGAGTAAGACCATGTTAAAGTTTCTCTTATACATAATGCCATCAACATTTAAGAAGAAACTAGCAGCAAGTCGCCTCAAAGTCTTTTTGTCGTTGGAAGATGCCCCAACTGGGTATTCTTTACTTTCCAAAAAGTGTTTAATGTCATGATACCATTGCTTATCATCAGACACTGCATCAACAAAGAACACATATGCAGGTATATTAAGTCGAGAGATATCAATCTTGGGGACATAGTTCCAACACATCACTTTGATGGTAGAAGAGAGCATAGACAGTACGTCGGCAAACTGATTTTCATCTCGTGGAATGTATTGAAGCTTTACTGTTGTGAAGAACGTCAATAGTCTTCTGGCATATACCCAGTATGGAATTAAATGTTCTTGATGCGTATATCACTTGCCGGTAATCTGATTAATCACGAGAGTTAAATCTCCGAATATATCGAGGGTCTTAATCATGAGATTAATAGCCTCCTCTATTCCCATAATGCAATCCTCGTACTCCGCTTCATTGTTGGTGCAACCAAAAGTTATTCTAGCGACGAAGGGAAAATGAACACCTTTAGGAGTAATTATGTCCTCACCAACTCCGTGTCCATTAATATTGACAGCCCCATCAAACATCAATCTCCATTTGGATGCAGGGTCTGTCCCTTCCTCTGGGAGTGGTTCCTCGCAGTCTTTAGCTTTCAGGTACATGATGTCCTCATCAGGAAAGTCAAATGTCATGGCTGGATAGTCATCCTAAAGAGGTTGTTATACAAGATAGTCTGAGACCACACCTCCTTTGATGGCCTTTTGCAAAGTGTATTGAATATTGTACTCAGTTAGCACCATCTTCCAATGTGCAAACAGTCCGGTTAATGCTGGTTTCTCAAAAATGTATTTGACATGATCCATCTTTGAAATTAACAGGGTAGTGTGAGTTAACATATATTGTTTCATTCGGCGAGCAGCCCATGCCAAAGTGCAATAAGTTTTCTCGAGTAGTGAGTATCTTGATTCACAGTCGGTAAACTTTTAGCTAAGGTAGTATATTGCATGCTCTTTTCGACCAGACTCATCATGTTGGCCGAGAATACATCCCATTGATCCTTCAAGCACAATCAAGTACATAATGAGCAACCTCCCTGGAAACGGAGGCATCAGGATAGGAGGTTCCTGCAAATATTCTTTTATCTTTTCAAAAGTCTTTTGACAATCATCGTTCCATCTGACCGCTTGCTCTTTTCTCAACAATTTGAATATTGGTTCACATGTAGCTGTGAGGTGAGATATGAACCGTGAAATGTAGTTCAATCTACCCAGGAAGCCACATACTTCTTTTTCTGTTCATGGTGCATGAATATCTTGTATGGCTTTGACTTTAGCATGATCTACCTCTATCCCCCTCTGGCTCACAATGAAACCCAACAGTTCCAGAATGCACCCCGAAGGTACACTTGTTAGGATTTAACCTTAGACGAAACTTCCTCAATCATTCAAACAACTTTTTGAGGTTAATCAGATGCTCTTCTTTATCTTGGGATTTTTCAATCACGTCATCCACGTAACATTCAATCTCTTTGTGGATCATATCATGAAACAATGTTACTATTGCCCGCTGGTATGTTGCCCCGACGTTCTTCAACCCAAAAGGCATAACCTTATAGCAAAATGTATCCCACGGGGTAACGAATGTTATTTTTTCCATGTCTTTCGGCGCCATCTTTATCTGATTATAGCTGGAGAAGCCATCCATGAAGGAAAAGACCGAGAACTGAGCCGTATTATAAACCAATTCATCAATGTGAAGTAATAGGAAATCATCTTTCGAGTTTGCTCTATTTAGGCCTCGGTAGTCAATGCACATCCGGACCTTTCTGTCCTTCTTTGGTACTGGTACAATGTTAGCTACCCAGGGTGGATAACTATTCATGACAAGGAACCAAACGTCCCACTACTTCTGAACTTCTTTGATCTTCATCGCCATGTTAGGACGAGTTCTACGAAGCTCTTGCTTAACTGGAGGGCAGTCCTCCCTCAATGGAAGCTTATGTATCACGATGTCTGTATCCAAACCTGGCATATCTTGATATGACCAAGCAAAGATGCCCACATATTCTCGAAGCATGCCAATCAATTCCTCTTTCACCCCGACCTGCAGACTGGACCCTATCTTGATTTTCTTCTTTGCATCTTCTAATCCAATATTGACAATCTCAATCTCTTCTTGTTGAGACTGAATAACTCTTTCCTCCTGTCTCAATAACCTGGCCAATTCTTCAGGGAGTTCACAATCTTCCTCAATCCCTTCATCGGTTTAATAGATAGGATTATCGAAGTTATAGTCAGTCATAGAAGAACTGTTATCAAAGGAATCTGGGTGATTTATTCTGCATAAGTGATGTGCTTATTTCAGAATCTGTTTTATGAAAGAAAGGAAAAGCAAAACCAAATAAAACATTGCCATTTTATTGTTTTTTGTGAAAAAGTTTAAACTGAAATAAAGTGAAAACAATTTTGAATGTAAAAATGTCCTTTATTTATAATAAACTAAAATTGCACATAATGCAAGGGAGGCCCTACAATGGATCCATGCACCTTGGACAGAGTGCGGTACTTGACATGCGTATGAAATGAAAAAAAAATATAGAAAATTACTCTGAATGGGAAGTCACTTGAATGATGTCTTCCACAAACCGGTTCTTTAATTCTTCACCCGGTACACATGGCCGTACCCAACTATCCAGATCGCAATCTCTATCAGCGTCTTCTCCAGCGGCAACAATCATTTGATTAGGATAAATAACCCCCCCCCCCTCCCCGCTTGAAAAGATTATTGAACCCTTGCTCTGAAACCCCACAGATTGGCCTGGCGTGTATCCTATTCCAAATTTGTCTTCTTTCCGATCAACCTCTACCAATTTTCCCTATCCTTGGGCATTACCTAGCTGCAAGACTTACAATGCTTGTTGTCGCTCCTGGGATTTTCATCCTAGTACAATCGCGAAAGTGGTGCGGAAAAGGTAGAGTCACCAGCCAAGCATTTTTATCCCGAATAAATGCGAAAGGTAATGCTGCACAAACCGAAAAGAAAAGGAAAGGACAAGGTCCTGCGAACTAAAGATATGGGTTTTGGAGTCGGTTATGACCTGGGAATGTATTAGCACCCCAGATCGTCCGTCGTACCCGACGAGATCCACACTTGTTTGTTTTGTTTCAAAGGGTAAAAGAATAAAGCTGCTGTTGAACAAAAGAACTACTAACTAGAACTGGAATGAGAAAGGAAAATGGAAAAAGAAAACGAAAAGAAAAGGAAAAATGTAGGGAAAATAAAGAGTGTGATCGAACGGGCCCTACACCGCTACCTACATACATCATCGGGAAAATGAGGATCAGAGTCGACGTAGTTCGCCTAACTAAGGCGGAAACTATTTATGTTTTTAGAGTTGAACTGCTTATGTCTATGCTCAGGTGTTGCAAGCTCGTCTGGTACGTGTGCATTTACCGTCCTGCAAATGAGACAAGTCATCGCAAGTTCGCGTTGAGAGTGAGTAAGGTGAGAAAAGAATTCCCGAAGGAAAAGGCGAGTGTTGTTCGTTTACTGTCTTTTAAAGAAGTGTTTTCTGGGATTGTTGTTTGTGAACCTTCTCATACTAAGACTTGTTCATCGTGGTAGATGCCTTACACCTCACCCCTAAATGGAATGCGCATAAGTAACCCACAGCAAAGTCTCATGTCGTATGAGAAGGTCAAACTTAATAGGTGTTTTTTTACTATTCTTTGAGATGAGAAAGAAAGCAAAGCAAACCAAAGGGAAAAGTCTAAAGGGAGACTAATAATCCTAGGTGTTATCATGCATGGATGAACCTAGGTTAGTGAGGTTTTCAAATCCTAATGAGGAAAAGAAATAAGAAAAGGAAATTAGAAATCAACTTACTTCCGAAAGAAGCTAAGTTGTTTCTAAAGGGGATTTAACATGAAGTTATGCAAACTAAGCACAAAATGTTAAAGCAAAGACACTTTGAAAGCATAAAGAATTTAAAAGGAAGAAAGGTTGTGTGAACTTACCTCCACCTCCCTACAAAACAAAGGTTAGTAGGATAAAACATGGTAAAAGGAATGAGGTAAACAAGTACCAAACAAACCTAATTCATCTAGGACCTAATCTAGACTCATTCCTAAGTCTAAGGGACCTAAAAGCTATGCAAAGTCAAAAATCCAGCAGCTACTACAACTCCTATAGCCCAAACAGCTATCAAATGCAATGCAAAATGCAAACAGCCTATTACAGCTAACAACCAGCATGCAAAACAGGTGTAAAAAGTCAGAACAACATGAATGCAACATGTTTTTACAGCACCTGTTTCAAAATGTAGCTATGAAAACAAGGCATATTTGAATTAATTTTCATATGCACAAAACAATGAATTTTAATGCAATCAATCAATGAAAAAAATGCATGATTATGCAATAAAATGCAATGGATTATTAAGAAGAATGCAACATCAATCATGCACTTATGTGGGCAAGTTAATGGTTTATGTGTTTCTTTTTAGATTATGCAATTTTCAATATGCACAAAAATGGATCAAGATGTGAATGGTTTCATGATACAATGCAAAAACCAGAGGTATACACCTTCATTATTATGCTATAAAGGATGCTCAATTATGCAAATAGTGGTCACAAAGTGTTATGAATATATATACTACATTTATGCGCAAAAACGGAAACTAACGAGACTCATGTCGAAATCTACCAAAATTACAGAATCATGCGCTTAAAGTGATCCCAAAAATTCACTAGAATTATGATATATCAAACTATGAAGATTAAAGAAGGAGATATGCACAAACATGCCATGAAACAAAGAAAATTTCTCAAAATGGAACAGCGTTAACCGGTTAACGCCCTGGTTTAATCGGTTAACAACTTCAAAAATTCAAATCCAGGGGAAAAATATAACGTGTTAACTGGTTAACCCAGGGCATTAACCGGTTGACACTGAACAAAATGCTGAAAATCAATTAGGAAAAGCACTTTTAGCCACCAACCTACTTCTAAAAGCTCCTAATACATTCATGTACATGTTAGCACGAAATTTCTACTCAAACCTAGTCCTCTAACACCTATTATAACCAAGAACTAGCTACAATTCTAGCTACTAACAAATAAATCGAACAAATCGCAAGCAAACCGCAAAAGTGATCAAAACACAAGCAAACAATCAAAGAATTTCATACGGAGAGATGAAGCGAATAAATTAAAAGCGAAAAGCGGTTTCGGATTCACCAACCTACAAAGCGAAGGCTTTCTTTGGTGATTGTTGCGAGTGGATCGATGCACAAATAAAGAGAATACCGGAGACTTCAAGCTTCGATCTGTGAGAATGCAAAATAAATGCAATTGGTGGAGATCTTGATGAACACTTGCAAAATGCTCAAATTGATCCAAAACAACAACAACTTATCCAATAAACTATGAAATTGATGCTTGAAAGGAGGTTTAGCTTCAAACTCCTCAAGTTTCAATGTGAAACTTGAAGAAGCTTTTGTGAAGAAGCTTTGGTAAAGGTTGAAAATGGAGGAAAAGTTGAGAGAAAAATGAGAGAGATGAAGAGAAATTGTTGAAGTTTTGAGAAAATGGTGGAACTTGTGAGGTTTGGAGTGAATTCAATTTATATAGAAGTTAGGATTGGATCAAGCTTTGGGTATGGAGCTTGCTTGGGGTTTAGGTTTGGAGAATTAGGTTAGGACTTAGGCTTGGAGTTAGTTAAAGTTGGTTAGGGTTTCTAGAATATTCCTTGGAAGAGTGTGGAAGAGTCTAGAATGTGGTGAAAATCCAAGGCAAAATGGAATGTGAAAGTGGAGTACGATGCAAAGTGGAAGAAATGAAGGGAAAAAAGGGGAGGGAAAAGAGTATCCAACTGAATTTTGAAGTTTTTATTTTAAATTCGCCTCCATTAACCGGTTAACCCCAGACGTTAACCGGTTAACGGATGAAAACTTGATTTTCCATTCTTTTGGTGGGTTAGCTTGAAAATGGACCGGGTTATTTTTGTGGTATTATTTTCCTTCTTGGGCTCCAAAGATTGACAAGTATCACTCATTCACAAGCCTAATGCACATGCAGATGATGATGATTTATTATTATTTTTTTATTTTCTGTACGCGATGCAATATGGACGAATATGCAAAATGACAAAGCATAAACCACTTAAGGTTGGCCATAAATAAGAGGGAAAATTTTAGGGTATTATAGTTTCCCCTATTCAATCATCTGTAGACCTGAATGGATGATAGCAATAGCTTTCAGACTTTCAAGGTGTGGATTGATTGAATACCCGAATAAACCGGAAAATTTTCACTTTGTGGGAAATGAAACGAGTTGAGAACAAGTGCCACCCTCAGATGACATCTTGAAACATGTCACTGACCTAGGACAGGACAAAAGGGAACAAGCTCATTGTACTTAAATGATTACTCGAAGGGAACGAAACCATCGTACTTAGACGGGATCGGAAGGATATGAGACCATTGTACTTAAATGGAATCACTAAAGGAGCGGGATCATTGTACTTAAATGATAACCCAACATGTGACCGTTGTACTCAAACAGAGATGCAAAAGTGAGCCTGTTGTGCTTAAATGAGACTCAAACACAAGACCATTGTACTTAAATGGAATTGAAGAATCGAAATCATCGTACTTAGATGAGATCAAAGGAACATGATCATTGTACTTAAATGATTACTCGAGATGCGACCGTTGTACTGAAACAGAGACGCGAAAAAGTGAGAGAGACCATTGTACTTAAACGGAGACTCAAAGACGAGACCATTATACTGAAATGGAATCGAGGAATTGAAATCATCGTACATAGATGAGATCAAAGAAACAAGATCATTATACTTAAATGATCACCCGCGACGCGACCATTGTACTTAAACGAAGACGCGGAAAAATGAGACCGTTGTACTTAAACGTGACTCAAAGACGATACCATTGTACTGAAATGGAATCGAGGAATTGAAATCATCGTACTTAGATGAGATCAAAAGAACGGGATCGTTGTACTTAATTGATTACCCGAGACTTGACCGTTGTACTGAGATGAAGAGGCGAAAAAATGAGACTGTTGTACTTAAACGAGACTCAAAGACGAGACCATTGCACAGAAATGGAATCAAGTAATTGAAATCATCGTACTTAGATGAAGTCAAAGGAACTAGATCATTATACTTAAATGATTAGCCGCAACGCGACCGTTGTACTGAAACGGAGATGCAAAACAATGTTAGACCATTGTACTTAAACGAGACTCAACTGGGGATAACAAACAAGACTTGGTAGAAATAACCACATTGGTGTAAACACCCCAAATTTTCCCTCACTCTTTCTCACACCATGGCTTGTGATCTTTCATTTTTTTAACATAAGCATTACACCTCATATTGCATATTTGTTTCATCTGCATAGTTCCATTTCATCTGCATCTAGGGTTTGTGATCTGTGCAATCTAAGAATCAATCTGAGCCATCCCAATGGTCTTGAAGCTATCCAAGAGTGTCCATGTGTGTTCTATTCTCATATTATACTCCCCAAAGTTCATGAAAGTCAAGATATCACAAAGAATGGCAAAGGCATGGAAGCAAAGCTAGGGTTTCCCTACACAGATGACCAAAATTAGAGTTTTGGTTTCATAGGCCTTAACTCCAATTTTTTTGGTAATTCTTGTTTCTAATGTTCTTAATATGTTATAAGGATCATGTCTATCAATTTTGGTGAAGAAATTCATTGTGGAAGTCATCTGATCACTGGATAACTTCTTAAGCAAGTTAAGTCAAAATCAGGGCATCTGAGGCCCCCAACATGGGTACCAAAGGATCATTTTCATCAAATTGAAGTTCTATGATCTTTATTTGATCTTAGAAGTGGTTGGAAGTTCACAATATTGGAGAAATTTGAGCCAATTGCAAACTTGCCATTTTTGGAAATGACTTGTAATGGAAACTTTCCATTTTGGGAAAGATTTTCAACCTCCTCTTTCATAACCAAAAAAGCTTCAAATGAAAAATTCTTGGACATGAAAGTTGTAGATTAGGTCTTTCCCTTTTCAAAAAGTACTAGAACATGTCTTGATTCATCCTAGAACTCAAGATATGGCCTTTCAAAGTTGGCAAAATCCTATAATTTTCATGTTCATGTCAAAGAGGGATTTATGCAATTTTGAGTTTCAAGCTTCTAAATGACCTCTAATCCACTCAATTATGTCACAACATGTTAATGCAACTTTCCAAGATCAGAATTGGCCCAAGGATTGAAGCATTTCATGGCTTGATTCACAAGAAACATCAAAGTTGGAAAATTGCATAAACATTAAAATCTCTTCATCCAAGCATTATAGCTCACTTCTATTGATCCAAGGGCTTCCCACAAACTATGTTAAGGCCAATACACCCCTTGAAACAAGTCTGCACCATGCCCATACCTCAAGTACACAAATTTGACTTTTTTGCAAAACCTCCCATACCAATCACACTATGCCACTAACCACTCTCTGACCAATCAAGACATTACAAACAAAGGTTATGGAGCTCATTTCACAACAGACACAAGCCTGAAACATTAGAGAACTCAGAATTCATAAAATTTGTCAAAAACTCCCCTTCTTAGATTCTCACACCTCACCCATCAAAACTCACTCATTCATTCACCATTCATCTCAAAATCACCTAAGGATCACAAAACACCCCTCACTATGGCCTGAAACCAGCTCAAACCAAAATACGATTTCTTCAAAACCAGAACCAAACACTTCAAAATAGCCATCACAAACTTGTTCTAAGCATTGCAACATTATCAGGGAGCTCATTGGGGTTGGTTTGCATCAAAGAAAAGGCCAGAAAACTCCAAACTGAAAAGCTTCAACTCAAGTATACCTCAAGAACATTTTTTCCAGAACTTGCTATTTAAGTTAAAATATTAATCTTCATATTCCCCTGGTCACACTGATATGTTTAGTTTCGAAAATTATTGAGAAATGACCATGTATTAAGCTTCTGAAACTTTTGACCTAGAACTTGATTGCTTCGATTCAGCTTTATGATGCGTGATAAATGTGTTTTGTTTGTTGATTCATGATGTATGATGTTTGGGATCATTTCTGGGTAAGAAATTTGGTGTTTAGTGACCTAGGGAGGAAGTTAGCATTTTGAGTGGCCGGAGAAGATGACCGAAGCTTAGCTCCGGTCACCTGAAAATAATTAGGGCTAATCCTTGATTAATTCCCCAGATTCATTCTTGGCCATTGGATGGTGATTAAGGTTAGGCTTCGTATGACTCAGATTAGCTCATTAATTTTAATCCTGATTAATTAATATAAAACTTAATTAATTAGCCAGATTTGATCTGGACCCTTGAAACATGCGCGCAGTCAACTCCCATCTCCCCAGTTTAAATCTCATCCACTAGATCTGATTACTTCCATTTTAATTCAATTTTTATTTCATTTTATTTTATTTTCTTTCTTATTTAATTTAAAATAGTTAAAAATATCACAAAAATATTTCCTTTTGCATTTCTGATCCAAATATTTTTTTCAACAAAAAATAATGTTTATTTTATTTTTTGCATTTAAAAAGTATTTTTAAAATATTTAAATGTTATTTTTATTTAATTAATGGATTTTAATTAATTAAAAATACATTTAGGTTTCTAAAAATCACCAAAAAAATCATGAGTTGTTCTAAAAAATTTAGAAACATTTTCAAACTCTTCATACAAATTTCTTTTTAGGTTTGATCATAATTTCACAATTTTATTTGAATTAGGATTCTTTAAAATCACATTTTTTAACCCTAACTTTGAAAATTCATTTCTGTCTAACCATGAAGAGTTTGAACTTGATTCTTTTTGCATTGTTTCACATATTTCATGTAGTTTCTATGTTATTTTTATCATGAATTTATCTTGCATCTTCAAATTGATTTGCATTTTCCTTTGAGAATCACCTAAAAACCCTAGCAAACTTAGAAAAATCATAACTTTCAATATGATTAGCTTCTGACCTTCTCCTTTGGGGTTTGCACTTGTATATGTTTAGGGTTTGATTGAGCTTGATTTCAATTTTTTATCATGTTGTATGCTTCTGTTTTGTCCATTTGCATCTCATATGTTCATAAAACCCTAATTTCTCATGTTCATTTGCATTCACTTTGCATAGTCATCATCACATGAACTTTCCATGACATTTCAAGCATCCATATGACATCTTAGACATATTAGGACATGTTGGGACATTGGTTGATCATTTCTTCATTCATTACATTTCATAAACATCCATGTGTTTTTAAGCTTCTAAGCATGCTTTCATGACATCTCATCTTTGTATGAACATTCATGTGCACATTGTATGACTTTGCATCATCTCATATTCCACTTGCATTGCATAATCACTTCTGACTTTGGTCATTTCATCTCATTTCAATTCATTTCTTTATGCTTTTTTGTCTTATGCATTCATACTAACTTTTCAGGAACTTTTGGTAAGTTATTTTGGGAGGTGGATTTGCCTTCACTTCCCACTTCTTCTTATCTCATTCATATGCATATTTACATGTCTTTGAAGTGAATTTGCTTCACTTATGTTCTCTCCTTCTTACTGTCTTTCTTTTAAGTTACTTATCTTCTTCATGAAGTAAGTAACTTATTCTTCTTCTTCTTTCTCTTTTCATCTGCTTCTTCCATTGGTGGCCTCGAAGATCCTTTCTCTTAAGCCTAACAAACCATAGGATACCCAAGCATGATAACTTTTAGGTTTGTATATAGTCCCTCCTTAGTCTTTTGTCTTTGAGTCTCCTTGAGTCTCTCTTCTCATCTCAATAATCAGAGACTAAACTCTTAAAGTTTTAGGACTTTGGAATTAGGGTTATGCCTGCATCCTTCTCTTAGGATGGAGTGTATAACTTTAATCCTAAGTGTTAAACCTTTAATTTGTTTATACCTCTTAATCAAAACACATTAATAATCACCAAGACTTTATCTTCTAACTCTTCCTTATGGTTAAGAGGGACTAACCCTAGTGTTTAATGGACAAGTCCTCCTCAAGTTGTCTTACAAACCATAAAATCCACTTCTTAATCTCCCCCTTTAATTAAAATCCATTTAATAAAGGTTTGTTATATAATGAATTTAGTCCCTAACCATGGATTAAGTTGAGGTATCTTCCTCAACTTAAGTGTTCTCATCTATTATCCTTCTATTAGGATGGTGTAATGAGTTCACTAATCTGTGATTAAAGATTAAACTTATTACTTAACACTAAACAAAAACCCAAAAACATCTAAATAATCACAAGTAGGTTAATGATCTTAATCCTACATCATCATGGTTATTAAGTTGAGGTGTTTATCTCATACTTAAGTAGGCTCATTATCCCTAATCAGGGAGGATATAATGAGTTTACAAGCCCTTGATTTAGGCTTAAGCTCATTAACTTATGCAAAACACCAAAAACAATAACAAAACTGAAAACACAAAAACAAACAATAATCGTCTCCTTCGAGATTCTTTTCTCATCATACTCATTCACAAATAAGAACTTGCTTCTTCCGTCTAATGCAAGACATTTAGCACTCGAGCCAGACGAGTCATACACTTGAGCATAGACTAGCAAGCAGTTCACAGTCAATTTATTTTCAGTCTCTTTGAGTCAAACTACGGTGTTCTGACTTCCTCATTTCACGAGAGGATACGTAGGCAAAACTTAACTATTATCGAACAAAAGTCTTTGTGTCTTCCCCCTCTTTCAGCATTCTTTTCTAAGCCTCAGGTCCTGAGCATTCACCCTTTTTCACTGACACATGTACATTCATTCCTAGCTTTTGCACACAGATAACACACACACTACCCCCTTTAAACACAATCTTGTAAGCGTGGATCCCGTCGAGTACGACGGACAATCTGGGTGCTAATACCTTCCCAGGTTGTAACCAACCCCCTTTCTGAGTTTCTCTGGTTCGCAACCGTCTTATCCATCTCTTTCTAGGTTTATGCATCATTACCTTTCCTTCGGGATAAAAATGCCTAGCTCGCGAGTCTATTCAATTCACCTTCATTTTCTCTTTTCACCGACCGTTCGCGTCTGCACCTAGGACCCTGGTGTCTTTTCGAGGGAGCGAAAGCTTGGCGACTCTGCTGGGGAATCTTATCTTGCAACCAGGGCTTCTAATTCTTTTTGTAGGTTTCTCCTAGCGCTTGTTTGATTTGTGTTTATGGGGGTGTTATGTGCTACTTGTGCTTTTTTTTTGTTGCTTTATTTATTGCTTTATGTACAACTTTATTTATTGCTTTCATTTACTGTTTTATTGCATTCATATTACTATCATCATATCATGTGCTGGATCTTCTGTTTGCCTTGGTGGGAGGGATATTCAGTGAGTAAGGTTCCATACCGGGATCCTGAGTGACACATAGGAAAAAGTGGCTTCATATTCTTTCCCATTCCATTTCGGTCTGGTGCGGGAATATGAATCACGGTTCAGACATGGGTTTCTTCTTAAAAACTCTGTGCTACGGATTTCCTGTAGTACTAGGGCTATCTGGGAAGCTTGCTAAGTCTGGATGACCTTTAGATGATCTTCAGCATCTGAGGTGAATTAGAGGAGGATCCTTTATGATTATTGTAAACACTGTACCTCCGGGTTAGAAGTGTTTACACTTCTCATAACTGGTCCAAGTCTAAGGATCCTTGTTCTAGAACAATACCTGTTAGGGGGTTGGGATGTTTACAGGTTTGCAGGAACCCTTGGCCATATCATACCCTGTTACCAGATTTGTTTTAAGGTTACATCATTTTGGAATATTTTTGTGAAACCCTGAACTTGTGACTCTTTATTTGAGTCCCCCACCTGGTTACTGGTTCTCTAGCCTCCATCCGGACTTATGAACACACATGGACCTTATCAAGGCAGATAACAGATCCAACACTTGATCACAAACCGTTGCATATCATTCTGCATACATCATTTTGAATCATTTTAACATTTGTCTATTTGTTTTACAGGGTATCCACATCTCATCTTTGGTTTGGTTTTGACTGTTCTTCTGCTTAGCCATCTTCATTAATTATCTTTATCAGAGATCTGCTTCAGCTGATATCTTCTCCAGTTATATTCATCAGCCATCTTCATCAGAGATTCCCTTCAGCACCTTCATCAGTTATCTTCATAAGTATTTCTCCTTAGTCTTCTTCATCATCATACATTATCAGCATGGACCCATCCAGGAAGAGTAACATTACCTATCATTTCCTTGAGCCCACTCTAGCAGGCATCAGACAGATTCAGACACTCATCACCCCTGATCATGTCCCTTTATTCAGGGAACATTATGGTGGTATCATGGACATGATCATGAACTTGGATGCATCACAAAGGAGTATGATCCACACTTGCCTTCAGTTCTACGACCCCCCCTCTCAGATGTTTCGCCTTTCCAGACTTTCAGTTGGCCCCCTTATTAGAGGAGTTTTCCATGTTGTTGGGTGTCCCCATCAGGAGAGGGATTCCTTTCAACCCTGAGATGGCTACTCCCAGGAATGAGGACATAGCTAAGGCTCTATATTTGGAATCCACTATCATTGATCAGAATATGACTACCAAGGCTGGAATCCCAGACCTCCATTTGGATTTCTTGATTACCCAGGCCAGTAGTCATGCTGCAGCAGGGAAGTGGGACACTGTTTGTGCTCTCTTGGCCCTTAGCATATATGGTATCATCTTGTTTGCAGACGAGCCTAAGTTTGTAAGCAAGAATTCTATCCATCTTTTCTTGCTGAAGAATCCAGTTCCTACCTTGCTCGGGGATTTCTATCACTCAGTGCATCAGAGGAATGAGAAGCAGAGGGGAAGATTAGTCAGATGTTGTGCACCCCTCTTTTATTGTTGGCTATTGAAGCACTTACCAAAGACAGAAGCTTTCTTGAATCCTCATCAATCAAGAAACTGGGCTAAGAGAATGATTTCCCTTACATCAGAAGACATCAGGTGGTGCACTCAGAGCACCAAGGGCAGGGACATAATCACCAGCTGTGGGCAGTATCCCAATGTACCTCTGATTGGAGTGAATGGTTGCATCAACTACAATCCTTTGCTGTTCAAAAGGAAACTAGGGTATGCCTTGGTACATCCACCAAGAGAGAATGACTTATCAGAAACCCCTTTACTGTGACATTCAGCATAACCAAGCCATTACCCGACAAACAGCCTGGGCTTGGGATAACATTCAGACAAAAGGGACAACCATTCTTGGCAAGTGCAACAATATAGCTTCAGCTCAGTATATTGATTGGTCTCGTATCATAGGACAGATCACCCGCATGCCATTCACCCTGGAGGATGTTCCTGGACCATCATCAGTAGAACCTGTAGCTACAGTCAGTTTAGAGGAGTTTGAGAAGTTGAAGGAAAGGAATACTCAGTTGTCTGAAGCTCTGAAGAAGACCCTCTGGGAGAGGAATGATATTCTTCTGGACAATGAGAGGTTAGAGAAGCTCCGGATCGAGCATATGACCAAGATTTAGAAGACAAATGATTACATCAGAAGAGACCGAGCAGGGGAGTTGGTATTGAAGAATGCTTGCAAAGAAGCCAAGATTCAGAAGGCCAGAGCTGAGCATTACTTGGAAGAGAGTCAAGCTAGATGGATCAGAATTACTGAGGCTCATTCGTAGGAAGATCAGAAGACACAAGCTAGGATAGAGCAGCTGGAAGCTAATGAGAAGAAGAGTCAGAAAGCCTTGTTAACAGCATAGAAGGAAATCTCTAAATTGAAACTCCGGGCGGGGTTGAAGAGATGAAAAGACCAAGCAAAATATAAGAAGTTGACAAATGCTATTGCCACCAGGAACCTTCTTATCAGGACCATCATAGAGCATCCAGTTGGCCCAGTGACTTATGCTCTCCTGAAAGAAGTCAGGGAGGATGATTATGGGCTGGATGTTTGATTTCTTTGTATTTGTACTTCGTTTTGTTTGTACTTTTGTTGATTTTGTTGTATTTTGACCCATTAGGGGCACTTGTTGTAATCATGAACTATGTATCCTTACATTTTGTAATATATGGTTTATGTGTTATTCTTTGGGCTTCATTTTTCTTCAACATCATCATTCCTCGAGGTCTGGAAGGTCAAAACCGAAGAACCAAATCGGATACCCTTGGAAGACAAATAGACATATTGCATTGCATACTAACCTCATTCTTTGTTTTGTATGTATTTTTGTTGTTGTTTCTCACTTTGTTGTGGTTTCAGGAAACATTGCTCGTAGGAGAGTCTTCCCCATCAACAGAGTTCACCGGTATCCTACAAGAAACAACCTTCTGAGCTTACAGATGGACCAGGTTCAGCAAGATCTGACTGACATAAGAACCCAGATGGCTAATGAAAGAACTGAAATGAGGGCTCAGATGAACCAGTTTATGGAAGTAATGACTGGGTTGGCCCAAAGCCAAGAAAGATTAAGAGAGTTGGTCGAGCGGCAAACTCCTGAAGAAAACCACCCAGGTACAGGGGGTACCACAACAATGATCATGTACAACCTCGTACTGATCCCCCGGAGTTTGGACCTCATCTCAACCCTGAATTTAATGCTACCAGGAATACCCAGGGCAATACTGGAGGGCGTGCCTTGCAAGAGGACCATCAGGAGGAACAGTTCACTGTAGTTGGAGTAGGAGATGAAGTCTATGATCGTCGGCTGGACGAGATAGAAGAAAAGTTGAGATCTCTGGAGTCTCAAAACTCCTTAGGGTTTGATGTTATGGATATGGGGCTGGTGGAGGGAGTAAGAATTCCTCACAAATTTAAACCTCCCTGCTTTCAAAGATATAATGGGACATCTTTCCCTCGCATCCATCTTTAAACCTTTCTGGGAAGGTTGAAGGCTTACATTATGGATGAAAATCTATGGATGTTCTATTTTGAAGATAGCTTGAACGGGGCATCCCGTGAGTGGTACTCTCATCTAACTAGGGCAATAATCAAAAATTGGAAAGATTTGGCTGAGGCTTTCATTCGCCAATATCAATACAATCTAGACATGGCTCCTAACAGAACTCTTCTAATGGGTATGCCACAATCCTCCAGGGAAAGCTTCAGAGAGTATGCTCAGAGATGGAAGCAATTAGATGTTGCCATTCAACCTCCAATGTCGGAAAGAGTAATGGAAGATATGTTTATGAACAACCTACAGGGGACATACATTGATAGGTTGGCAGCTTTCTCTTCCACTAGCTTTGCTGACGTAGTCATAGAAGGAGAAAGGATTGAGAGTTTATTAAAAATGGGAAAGATTTCTGATAACGGCGCCAGCTCAAGTAGCACAAGGAAACCATTTGCAGGGCCTCGCAGGTCGGGTGAAACAAACTTAATACACATGGGCAGAGGAAGGCCCCAGTATATGCCAAGATCAATTGCCGCTGTCATAATTCCTACTCCACCTCCTCAACAACAATACACTCCACAACCACAGCATTTCCTTCAGCAACATTTTCCTCAACAAAGTTCCTACAACAACAACAACAACCAATAGCAGCGTCCTTTCCAGCAAAGGCCATCTCAAGTCAACAGGGTAATTGAGCCTATCCCAATGCCTTATGCCACTTTTCTACCACAACGTTTGAAGCTTAATCTTGCTGAATTAAGGACTCTAGCTCCACCAGATCCTCAGAACCTTTCACGGAATTACAACGTCAATGCCAGATGTGCCTTCCATTCTAATGCACCTGGCCATACCACAGAAAAGTGCAGAGATTTCCACATGAAGTTCTAGGATCTAGTTGATTCAAAGGCTTTAAATTTTGCACCACCTCCTAATGTCACGAAGAATCCTATGCCCAAACATGGTGGGCCCAGGATAAATGCAATTCAGGAGGATCAACCCATGAATTTAATTGAAGATACTGCAAGCATTCAAACACCTCTGGCAGAGGTTAAAGATCATATTTTAAAATGCCAGGTGTTCCCAGGTTGTGAGGCCTGCTGTGAATCTTGCAAAGTTTGCGTCAATGGGTGTGCAAGCTTAATAAGTGGCATCAATGGCCTTATCAGACAAGGTATCATGCAGATAACATCAACTGTTTCTACAACATCAGCAATTCCTCTTACAACAACAACAAACACTCCTCCTACAACTTCAAAGACAATTGTTCCGACAGACTCGTCTACAAAATCAACAATCATCCACCACTTCAACAAACACTAGTTCAACCGCATCCGCTTCTACAACTACAACAACCATTAACAACGACATCTCCACAGTCACCATATATTACAACCCGGCAACGGTCCCCGACTCCAACAATTTTCAACAATACCCAGCTATAGTCATTCACCACCACCACCAGTCAGAAGTCTTGTCACCATATATTACGATCCACAGACAATCACAATTCCTACTTCCACTGCAGTCAGCCCAGTCACATCACGGTACCTGGACCCATTCCGTATGAAAAAGATAACGATGTACCATGGCACTATGGTTCAGACCTCTACTACAACAGAGAGAAAGTCGTTCTTGATTCTTCAACTCATACGCCATAGGTCGATAATGTCGGGGGAGGCGGAGGCTTCACTCGAAGCGGACGCCTCTTCGCGTCGCAAGTTCCAAGAGTAAACACTGAGGCAGAGGCTGCTACCAAAGCTATGTCGCTTCCAAAGATTTGCATCCCAGTACAAGCGCGAACGGTCGGTGAAAGGAGAAAATGAAATGAACTGAATAGAGTCGCCAGCTAGGCATTTTTATCCCGAAGGAAAGGTAATGCTGCATAAACCTGGGAAAAGATGGATAAGACGGTTGCGAACCAGAGAAACTGAGAAAGGGGGTTGGTTACAACCTGGGAAGGTATTAGCACCCAGATTGTCCGTCGTACTCGACGGGATCCACGCTTACAAGATTGTGTTTAAAGGGGGTAGTGTATGTGCTATCTGTGTGCAAAAGCTAAGAAAAGAATATACAAGTGTCAGTGCAAAAAGGGTGAATGCTCAGGAACTGAGGCTTAGAAAAGAATTCTGAAAGAGGGGGAAGACACATAGACTTTTGTTCGATAACAGTCAAGTTATGCCTACGTATCCTCCCGTGCAATGAGGAAGTCAGAACACCGTAGTTCGACTCAAAGAGACTGAAAGATAAATTGACTGTGAACTTCTTACTTGTCTATGCTCAAGTGTATGACTCGTCTGGCTCGAGTGCTAATTGTCTTGCATTAGACGGAAGAAGCAAGTTCTCGTTTGTGAATGAGTGTGATGAGGAAAGAATCCCGAAGGAGACGATTATTGTTTTTTTTTTGTGTTTTTCAGTTTTTTATTGTTTTTGGTGTTTTGCATAAGTTAATGAGCTTAAGCCTAAATCAAAGGTTGTAAACTCATTATATCCTCCCTGATTAGGGATAATGAGCCCACTTAAGTATGAGATAAGCACCTCAACTCAATTACAATGATGATGTAGGATTAAGATCATAAGCCTACTTGTGATTATTTAGATGTTTTTGTTATTTTTGTTTAGTGTTAAGTAATGAGTTTAATCTCTAATCACAGATTAATGAACTCATTACACAATCCTAATAATAGGATAATAGATGAGAACACTTAAGCTGAGGAAGATACCTTAACTTAATCCATGGTTAGGGATTAAATTCATTATACAACAAAGCCTTTATTAAGTGGATTTTAATTAAGTGATGAGATCAAGAAGTTAGTTTTATGGTTTGTAAGACAACTTGAGGGGGACTTGTCCATTAAACACTATGGTTAGTCCTTCTTCACCATAAAGGAAGAATTAGAACCCTAATGTAAGGCCCAAGTTACAAGATGAAGTCTTAGTGATTATTAAGATGAATTGATTAAGAGGTTTAAACAAATTAAAGGTTTAACACTTAGGATTAAAGTTATACACTCCATCCTAAGAGAAGGATGCAGGCATAACCCTAATTCCAAAGTCCTAAAACTTTAAGAGTTTAGTCTCTGATTAAGAGATGAGAAGAGAGACTCAAAGGTGAAAGACTAAAGGGGGACTATATACAACCCTAAATTTATTATGCTTGGTTATCCTATGGTTTGTGAGGCTCAAGATAAGTCTTCAAGATGGCCACCAAGGAAGAAGCAGATGAAAGGAGAAGAAGCAAAAGAATAAGTTGCTTACTTCATTGAAGAAGATAAGTAACTTAAAGAAAGAAAGTGAGAAAAGAAGAACACAAGTGAACAAGTTCACTTAAAAACCAGCAAGATGCAAATGAAAGAGATAAAGAAGAATGATAAGTGAAGGCAAATTCATTTCTCAAAGTAACTTACCACCTGAAAATGTTAGCATGAATGCATAAGATACAAAGCATAAAGAAATGAAATGAAATGAGATGAGATGAAATGACCAAAGTCAGAAGTGTTTATGCAATGGTAATGTCATGTGAGATGATGCAAAGGCATACAAAGTGCATATGTATGTTCATACAAAGATGAGATGTCATGTAAGCATGCTTTGAAGTTTGAAAGTTCATGAAAGTTAATGAAATGAAATGAATGCAAATCATGGCAAATGAATGAAGAAATTATCAAGCATAATTCTAACTTGTCCTAAGATGTCTAAGATGACATATGAATGCAAGAAATGTCATGGCAAGTTCATGTATGGATGCATATGCAAGATGAATGCAAATGGACATGTGAAATTAGGGTTTTAGGGACACATGAGATGCAAATGACAAAGACAGAAGAAAATGATATTATAAAAAATTGAAAATGCACTCAAAGGAACCCTAAAACTATACTAGGTTACCATCCAAAGGGGGAGGTAAGAAGCTAAACCTAGAAGAAGTTGTGAATTTCCTAATTTTCTAGGGTTTTTTGGGTGATCTTCAATGTAAAATGCCAAATAATTTGAAAATGCAAGATAAAAATGAAACAAATATGTTTTTAGAAACTAGAGGCCATGCATAGAACAATGCAAAAATAACAATACACAAACTCAACTTGGTTTAAAAGTTATGAATTTTTGAAGTTAGGGTTAGAAAATGAACATGTTTAAGAACCCGAATTCATTGAAAAATCTCAAAGCATGATCAAAACCAAAAAGAAATTTGTATGGTGAGTTTGTAAATGTCTAAGAATGCTCTCTGATTTTTTTTGTAATTTTTAAATATTTAAATGTATTTTATATTAATTAAAATCAATTAACTAATTAAATAAAACATTTAAATGATTTAAAAATATTTTTTTAATTCAAAAAATAAAAATAAAAAATATTTTGGTTTCTGAAAATTAATAAAAGTCTTGATAAAAATTTCCAGAATATTTAAATCATTTTTGCTATTTTTAATAAATATATGAAATAAAATACAAAGAAAAGAAATAAAAATCAAATGAAAGGGGAAGTATGCAGATCCAAAGGCTGAGATTCAAACCTAGGGGGAAGGGGTTGACTGCGCGCATAGATGGAGGGCGGGGATCTATCCTAGGTTAATTAATCTGATTTAAATTAAATAATTCCAATTAGGGTTTAATGACAAATCCTGGCCATTCACGCACTAAACTAATCTTCATCCAAGGGCTGGCATTGAATCTGGGCACGCTAACCCTAATGACTTTCAGGTGACCGGAGCTAAGCTCCGGTCATCTTCTCCGGTGACCCCAAATCCCAACTTCTTCTATAGCTCACTAAAACTCAAACTAACTGCCCAGAAATGATCCCCAAACATCATGGAACTCAAATCAACAAACAAACAACATTTATAACACATGAATCAAGAGAATCGAAGCAAACCATTTTTTAGGATAAACTTTCAGAACATCATGAAATGCTTATTTCTCAACCATTTTCAATTTCAAACATATCAGGATGATCAATACAACTCATAGAATCATTCTATAACAAGAAATCAAAGTTCTGGAAAATTTGTTCTTGAGGTATACCTGAGATGAAGCTTTGCTATCAGGAGCTTTCTGGCCACTTCCTTGGTGCTTTTCCACTCCAATGAACCCCTTGATGCTTCTGGCAAGCTTGAAACAAGTTTATGTTGGCTGTTTTTGAGGTTTCAGTTCAGAGCATGTGAAAATCGTGTTTTTGTTTGAGGTAGTTTCAGGCCAATGTGAGGGGTGGGAAATGATCCTGGGGTTGTGTGTAGATGATTGGTGAAAGAATTTTTTATTTATGATGGCTGAGTTGGGAGATTCGAAGAGATGAAATTTTGAGAAGATTTTGTGTAATCTGACCTTGGGTGAGTTTCAGGCCAATGTGTTATGTGTTATTGCTTGCATAATGTCCACATATCATGTCTTGATAGGTCAGAAGAGTGGTTGTGGCCTATGCTGATTGGTATGGCTTCATTTGCAAAAAAGTCAAGAATGTGTACTTGAGGTATGGGCATGGTGCAGGCCTGATATTTTGGGGTGTCTGGCCTCAGCATGGATCAAGGAAGGCCATAGGATTGAAACATTGCAGCTGGATCACTTGATGCTAGGGTTTTTATGTGTTTTCCAAATTTTCCCTCTTTGGTGTAACTTGTGATTCAAGGCATGAAATTATCCAATTCTTGGGCATATTCTGAGTTTTTGAAGTTGCTTGATCATGTTATGAAGTATTTGGGCACATTAGAAGTCATTAGAAGCCTTGGCAAATGGTTTTGCAAAAATCCCTCTTTGGTGAATTCTTGAAAATTATAGGATTTTTGCCAACTTTGAAGGATCATAACTTGAGTTCCATAATGAATCAAAACATGTTCTTGTACTTTTTGAAAAGGGAAAGACCTAATCTACAACTTTCGTGACCAAGAATTTTTCAAATGGCTCAAAATTATTCAATCTTGTGAACCTCCAACCACTTCTAAGATCAAATAAAGATCATAGAACATCAATTTGATGAAAATACCCCTTTGGTTCCATTGTTGGGGGCCTCAGATGCCCTGATTTTGCTCTGACTTGCTCAAAAAGTTACCCATTGATCAGATGACTTCCACAATGAATTTCTTCATCAAACTTGGTACACATGATCCTTATAACATCTTAAGAACATTAGAAACAAGAATGGCCCAAAAATTTGGTGTTAAGGCCTCTGAAACCAAAACCCTAATTTTGGTCATCTGTGTGCAGTGAAAACCATAGCGCTGCTTCCATGCCTTGCAAGTTCTTGTGATCTCTTGACTTCCATGAACTTTGAGGGACATGATATGATGATAGAACACGCATGGACCCCCTTGGAATGCTTTGAGGCCTTTGGGATGGCTCAGATGAAATATTGGATTGCTCAGATCACAAACCCTAGATGCAGATGAACTTGAACTATGCAGTGAAGCAAAAAATGAAATATGAGATGTAATGCTTATGTTAATGAAAAAATGAAAGATCACAAACCATGGTGTGAAATGAGTGAGGGCAAATTTGGGTTGTTTACAGCTTCCCCTATTCAAACATGAGTTAGTTGTGCAGGGTGTAAGCACCTGGCTTAACAGACAAACAAGATAACTTGTGATTGAATACCAAAGACAGTCCAAAATTTGAACCCGCTGGGGAGAAGAAGAAAAGGGATATAAATTGTAAAAGGTAGTATAGTATGATTTTTCAAATGAAGGCGATGGAGGACGACCATCGAGCAGAGGACGATTGTTGGGGATAAAGCGGTAAGTAAAGCAATGACGGGGATGGCCGACAAGCTGGGTAAATAAAGAGACCATGACGGGGACGACCATCAGGTAAAGAAACAAGATTCTATGGGGATTAAAGCAAAGGCAATAATGGGGACGACCATCAGGTTTGCAAAGTAAAGTAAACAACGATGGGGACGAGCATCAGTTTAAAGAATAAATGAAATAATGATGAGGGACGGTCATCAAAGGTGAAGGACGACCACCTAGCAAGGGACGACTTCTCTTTATCACGACATAGGACTAATGTCGGGTAGAAAAGGTCGACGATGGGGACGGCCATCAGATAAGCATGATGAAGGACGATCATCAAGAGGTGAAGGACGATCACCTAGCAGGGTACAGCTGCTCTCGGGGTTTATCACGACATAGGACGAATGTCGGATAACAAGATCAATGATGGGGACGGCCATCGGATAAAATGATGAGGGACGGTCATCAAAAGGTGAAGGACGATCACCTAGCAGGGGACAACTGCTCTTTATCACGACATAGGACGAATGTCGGATAGAAAGGTTCCAATAATGAAGACTCCACTGGGGAAAGGATGAGGGACGGTCATCTAAAGGTGAAGGACGATCACCTGGCAGGGTACGGCTGCCGAAAGTATCACGACATAGGACAAATGTCGGATAGAAAAAAGTTGTTTTGTTGACGACTTACTGGGGAATGGTAAACATGGATGAGCGTTTACGCTTTAAGAATAAACGGTAAAAGTGTTTGACGCTGTGTATAGACGAAAGATGCGGACGAGCATCCTTAGGACCATGATACGGACGAGTATCGGTAGAAACAAACGCTGACGCATGTTCAGAGATGATGATACATACGAGTATCAACTGGTTAACAAAGAACACGGACGAGTGTCGAATCTGTTTGAAGAGTGATATATAAAAGGGATACAGACGAGTATCGAAGACTTCTATATAAGTATGAGTGCATATTGATTTTGTTGGTGAAGTATGAGCAAGACACGGACGAGTGTTTGACTTGCTGGGGAGAGTATGACACGGACGAGTGCCAAATATGTATAAGTTACGAACAAATATTCATATGTGAGAGTATAAAAAGGTGTTCTAGAGACTTGTGGGGATAGGATGACATGGACGGGTGTCAAAAAGGGTGTGTTATAAACAAGTGTTTGGTTTGTAACAAGTGATTTGGCAACCATGCTGGGGAAAGGTGACACGGACGAGTGTCAAAAGAGTATGTATAGGTATCTGTATTTGAGAATGCAAAGGAGATGCTTTGGCTTATATTTGCAAGGAATAATACGACACAGACGAGTGTCGAAAAGGGTATATAGGAACAAGTATTTGTGTTGGATAGTGCAAAGGGGACGCTTTGGCTTTTATTTGCAGGGGATGTGAGTTTTATATACATTGTTGATGAAATACTGACGGTATTTGCAGGTGACTGGCTTGATCCTGACTTGTGATCATGCAAATGTTTGATTTTTGCCGTAATGCTCCATATTAGACGGAATGCTACGCTTATTTCGGTGATTTATGATGCGAATGCTATGACAACTCCGCTGGGGAAAAGCATTTCAGATATTGCTCTTCTGGGAATTAGCCTACTGGGGAGGAGATATGATGGGGAAGTGATGCTTGGCATGCCCCATGCTACGTATTGGATACCTGCAATTTGTTAAGACAAAGAAACACACAAGTATCCCGAGGTATCCCTTACCGGATTCCGTCATAGGAGTTAGATATTCCTGAAAGTAATATATTTCCTGCAAGCATTCATAAAAGATGGCTCATTTGTTTTATGCAAGTACCGTATCATGAATATTAAACATTTTGCAAACGAAACAAAAATGTACAACAACGAGGTGTGACTGAAAATTCTGATTTTATTAATCTGGGTGCCCTGAAGTGGCAAATACAGTCAAAGAAACAAATCCCCTAGACTGAGGAGATTGTTACAAATTGAAAAGGTAAAAGTGTTGGCAATGTTGACGACGCTCCGACGAGCTTCCTTTGCTATGACTTGTACGACCTTGACGTTCTTCTCATTTTTCTTTCTGAAGAAGGTTGATTCTGACTGATGCCTTATCCTTTCGAAGCTTACCGTGTTGTGAGTGATACAAACGAATTCAGAATGCAGTTGTTCGCTTATTCCCTGATTTTGCGTGGATCGCCCTTTCGGGTTTTCAATCCACCGGGATACCCATTTTTGCCTGAGTTGTCCAATGTGGCTTTTCAACTCAGCAGGTGTACACTTTTTTTTTTAAATTTTCCCTTATTTTTTCCCGAGTCTTTTATTATGTTTTTGACTCGCCGGGATGCCCTATTTTTGCCTGGACTTTCATTATGTTTTTATGTCCAGCGGGTCATTTTATGCGAAGTATTTTTTAACTGCATCTGAATTCACAAGGGACAAGAAATCTTCACCATCCATAGTAGTGAGCATCAGTTCTCCACCAGAGAAAACTTTCTTTACTATGAATGGGCCATCGTAATTCGGAGTCCACTTGCCCCTGTGGTCTGTATGAGGAGGAAGAAGTCTTTCAGCTCAAGATCTCCTACTTGGTATTCCCGAAGCTTGAATTTCTGATCGAAGGCTTTCTTCATTCTTTTCTGATATAGCTGCCCATGACAGATTGTAGCTAATCCCTTTTCTTCGATTAGATTCAGTTGATTGTACCGAGATCGGACCCACTCTGCTTCGTTCAGCTTTACATCCATCAGTACCCATAAGGAGGGTAGCTCAACTTCAACAGGTAGGACAACTTCCATACCATACACAAGCTGATAAGGTGTTGCCCCAGTGGACGTTCTGATTGTGGTTCGGTACCCATGCAAAGCAAATGGTAGCATTTCATGCTAGTCTTTGTAAGTAACCACCATCATCTACACAATCTTCTTGATGTTTTTGTTAGCTTCCTCAACAGCGCCATTCATTTTTGGCCTGTAAGGAGAAGAATTGTGATGTTGGATTTTGAAGTCTTGGCACAGTTCTGCCATCATTTTGTTGTTCAAATTGGAACCATTGTCCGTAATGATTCGCTCGGGAACTCCATATCGACAGATGATGTCTCTTTTTAGAAATCTAGCTACCACTTGTCTGGTGACGTTTGCATACGAAGCTGCTTCAACCCATTTGGTAAAGTAATCAATGGCTACCAGGATGAATCTGTGGCCATTTGAAGTAGTAGGTTTGATCTTTCCAATCATGTCAATTCCCCACATGGCAAAGGGCCAAGGTCAAGACATCATATTCAAAGGATTTGGAGGCACATGCACTTTGTCTGCATAAATCTGGCATTTGTGGCATTTTCTGGCATAGGCACAACAGTCTGCATCCATTGTGATCCAATAGTAACCCGATCTTAACAATTTCTTAGCCATTGCATGTCCTCCAGCATGAGTACCGAAAGATCCTTCATGCACCTTGTGCATCAGCAAGTCTTCTTCTTTCTTATCAACACATCGGAGTAGTACCATGTCAAAGTTTCGCTTGTATAACGAACCATCAGCATTAAGGAAGAAACTACCAGCCAGCCTTCTTAAAGTCTTCTTATCATTGGATGATGCCCCAGGTGGGTATGTTTGATCCTCTAAGAAGCATTTGATTTCATGGAACCAAGGCTTGTCATCTTTAGCAATGTCCACGGAGAATACGTATGCTGGTCGATCTAGTCTGGATACCAAAATCCGAGGCACATAATTGGCAATTTGAACCTTGATCATGGAAGAAATGGTAGCTAGAGCATATGCGAACTGATTTTCGTCTCGAGGGATGTACTCAAGTTTGACTGTTGTGAAGAAAGTCAATAATCTCCTTGTATAGTCACGGTATGGAATCAAATGCTCTTGGTGAGTATACCATTTGCCGTTAGTCTGATTGATTACCAAAGCTGAATCTCCGAAAACATTCAAAGTCTTAATCCTGAGGTCAATGGCTTCCTCAAGACCCATGATACATGCTTCATATTCTGCTTCATTGTTAGTGCAAGCAAAGGTGAGTTTTGCCGAGAAAGGCATATGAACTCCTTTAGGTGTAATGAGTACTGCACCAACTCCACGACCATTCATATTGACAGCCCTATCAAACATCATTGTCCATTCTTCTTCTGGATCAGGACCTTCAGTGTGAATAGGCTCTTCATGATCTTTTGCTTTTAGGTACATGATGTCTTCATCGGGGAAATCAAATCTCATGGGCTGATAATCATTAATGGGTTGCTCAGCTAGATAACCAGACAGTACACTGCCTTTGATGGCCTTTTGAGATGTGTACTGAATGTCATACTCTGTCAGAATCATTTTCCATCTTGCAACCCTTCCGGTAAGTGTTGTCTTCTCAAATATGTACTTGACGGGGTCCATCTTTGAGATCAACAAGGTAGTGTGAGTCAACATATACTGCCTTAGTCGGCGAGCAGCCTACGCTAAAGCACAACAAGTTTTTTCGAGCAGTGAATAACATTGTTCACAATCGGTAAACCTTTTGCTTTGGTAGTATATTGCATACTCTTTTCAACCAGACTCGTCATGCTGGCCCAACACACACCCCATTGATTCTTCTAATACTGTCAGGTACATTATTAGATGTCTTCCTTCAACTGGAGGCATAAGAATTGGAGGTTCTTGTAAGTATTCCTTGATTTTGTCAAAGGCCTTCTGACAATCTTCGTTCCACCTGACCGTTTGTTCCTTTCTTAACAGTTTGAACAGGGGTTCACAGGTTGCAGTAAGATGAGATATGAACCTTGATATGTAGTTCAATCTACCTAAGAACCCTCGAACTTCTTTTTCAGTCCTAGGTGCAGGCATCTCCTGAATGGCTTTGACTTTGTCGGGATCAACCTCAATTCCTTTTTCGCTTACAGTAAATCCCAGCAGTTTACCGGACTGTACCCCGAATGTGCATTTGTTGGGGTTTAGCTTCAGCTGATACTTTCTCAGACGCTTGAACAACTTCAGCATATTTACCAGATGATCTTCTTCAGTGAGGGACTTGGCAATCATGTCATCCACGTAGCATTCAATTTCTTTGTGGATCATGTCGTGGAATAATGTCACCATAGCCCGTTGATAAGTTGCATTGGCGTTCTTTAACCCAAAAGGCATTACCTTGTGACAAAATATGCCCCAAGGCGTGATGAAGGTTGTTTTCTCCATGTCCTCGGGTGACATTCTGATCTGATTATACCCTGAAAATCCATCCATGAAAGAAAATACAGAAAACTGAGTTGTGTTGTCGACCAATACATCAATGTGAGGTAATGGGAAGTTATCCTCTGGGCTAGCTCTGTTCAGATCCCGTTAATCCACACACATTCGTACTTTGCCATCCTTTTTAAGCATTGGTACAATATTAGCAACCCACGACGGGTAACTAGTTACAGCAAGGAAACCGGTGTCCCACTATTTTTGCACCTCTTCTTTAATCTTTATGGCCATATCTGGGCGAGTACGGCGTAGCTTTTGCTTTACGGGAGGGAAATCTTCCTTTAATGGCAGTTTGTGCATAACAATATCCGTATCTAGACCCGTCATGTCTTGATAGGACCAAGCAAAGACGTCGACGTATTCTCGAAGCATGTCAATAAGTTGTTCTTTTACTGAAGCCTGCAGACTGGCCCCAATCTTCACTTCTTTCAAATCCTCTTCGGTACCAAGATTAACTATTTCAACCTCCTCCGTATGAGGAGTGATCACCTTCTCTTCTTGCCTCAGCAATCTGGCTAAGTCTCCAGGTAACTCATAGTCTTCTTCAACCCCTTCATCAACTTGATTAATTGGATTGTCGAAGTCATACAAGGTCATAGCAGTACTGTTGTCGGTGCAATCTGGAGGATAATCTCTGTAAGGGTTGAGATTTGTTCGTTTTAGTGATCAATTTTAATCTTGTTTAGAAAAAGTGAAAATGAAGTTATTTATTTTGAAAACATTGCCATTTTATTGTTTTGTACAAAAGTAAAAAATGAAAAGACAATGAGCGAAAAAAAGAGACTTGTTTGCAAAAGATGTCTAATATTCATTGATAATTCATTTGCACAAAATTACAATATGGCCCTATTACAAAATTCGTCTTGGCACCTTAGGCAAGATTCAGGACTTGATGCATGTTGAAAAAAAGAAGGAAATAATAATTACTCTACGGGAGTAACCCTTATAATATCCTGGGAAGACCAGTTAAGGACTTGATGACCCGGGATCCTTGGACGTATCCAGATCTCTAGGTTGAGGTTGCTTTCCGCCTCGTCTTCCAGGTTGTTAACAACATCTAGGGTGAGCATCCCCCCACTGATGAACTTGGGCTTTTTAGCAAACTCTGGTTGATCTTGTCAGAATGGTTTGTAACCTAAACCGAATCGGTCCTCCTTCTTCTCCACTGGTAGCAGCTTGCCCCAACCTTGGGCATTACCATCTTCAACAACCTTTCGGGCTTACTGATAGGAGACAATTGAAGTACCCACCCTCTCTTCCTGGGATGCAACAAATACTTCAGCCGTCGCCTCGTTGACGTTCAAAGCTTCGAACCCTTGGCTCATAGTTTCATGGATTTCACCATCCATCTCAATGTATTTGTACGTAGCCAGATGACTAACAAAGATGTCCTCTTCACCACATATGGTGATAATCTGTCCTTCCCACTCATATTTCAATTTCTAGTGAAGGGTCAACGTAACAGCGCCAGCGACGTGAATCCATGGTCGGCCCAACAAACAACTGTAGGCCGGCTGTATGTCTATCACATAGAAAGTAGTCTGAAAGACCTGCAGACCGATTATCAAAGGAAACTCCACCTCTCCAAGAACAGACCTCTTGGAGCCATCAAAAGCCCTGACCACCAGATTGCTTGGTCGGAGAGCTATTCCATCATATTCGAGCTTGACAGGAGCTTTCTTTGGCAGGACATTGAGTGAAGACCCAGTGTCTACAAGAACATGAGAGAGTACAGCCCCTTTGCACTCCAGGGTTATGTGCAAAGCTTTGTTGTGGTGACACCCTTCCGTTGTCAAGTCAGCATTGGTGAAACCTAGCCCATGGTTAGTATTGACATTGGATACTACTGTCTCAAGCTGATTCACTGTGATCTCCTCCGGCACGTAGGCAGCGTGCAGGACTTTAAGTAGTGCATCCCGATGAGCATCAGAACACAACAACAGGGATAAGATTGAGATCTTAGAAGGAGACTGGTGGAGCTGATCCACAACTTTGTAGTCACTTCTTTTAATTATCCTCATAAATTCATCCACATCCTGATCAAAGGATGATTTATGAGTCTCTTTTGGTGTCGGTTCTACAGGTGCCACACTTTTCCCTTTGGCTTTGGCAGCAGCCTCAGCCTTAGTATTAGTCCTTGGAGCTTGTGACGCAAAGAGGCGTCCGCTTCGGGTGAAGCCTCCGCCTCCCCCGACATTATCCACTTGGGGAGTGTGAACCGAAGAATCAAAAAGGACTTTTTCTCCATTGCAGTAAAGGTCTGCAACATAGTGCCATGGTACAACATTGTCTTTGTCATATGGAATAGGCCCTGGCACCGTGATGGTGACTGGGCTAATTGCAGCAGAGGTTGGAATCGTTATTGTTTGCGGATCATAAAAGATGGTGACAGGACTTCTTGTGGATGTTGGTGGTGATGAACTAAAGCTTGATTGTTGCTGAAACTGTTGTTGAGATCGTTGTTGAAAGTTGCTGGAGTTTGGGACCGTTATAGGGTCATAATATATAGTAACTGTGGAGACGTCATTATCGGCACTATGCCAAACAAGACCTTAGATAGCGCTTTTTTTAGCCTTAGACAGCGCTTTAAAGCGCTGTCTAAACCTCCGCTGCTAAAGGTTTAGACAGCGCTTTTTTAAATCTTAAAAGCATTGTCTAAGAGCTGTCTAAGGTACCCTTAGACAGCGCTTTTAGGAATACCTTAGACAACGCTTTTGTAAAAGCGCTTTTTAAGCCCCTATACCTTAGACAGCGCTTTTGGTGAAAGCGCTGTCTAATCCCCTCCTATTTTAATTTTTTTAGGTATACCTTAGACAGCGCTTCTCAAAAGCGCTGTCTAAGCCCCCCCTAGACAGCGCTTTTTCCAAAAGCGCTTTCTAAGCCCCCCCTTAGACAGCGCTTTTGCCAAAAGCGATGTCTAAGGTATACGAAAATTTTTGTAGCTTTTGTTTTAAACCACATTTTTTCCAGGTTTATAAACCAGAATTTCTACCTGTTTTCAACCAAATTTTGGCAGACAAATATCACATTTTATATATACCATTTCAAACCATTTTGGCCTTTTTTCTACCAATTTTTGGCTAACAAATATATATATACCAATTTAAACCAATTTTGCCTTAAATGTATCAAAATATATACAAATTTATGTACAAATTTACAAGTCATTACATATACTACAAATGTACAATATAATTACACAAATTTATGTACAAATTTACAAGTCATGTACAATATACTATAAATTTACAAGTCATTACATAAAACATTGAGCTCTATGATGAATTGACACCATTCCTCTTTGATTTCGTCCACTTGATCCTTTGTATAAAATGCACACTTGAATTCATCAAAGTACTACATAATAATATAACATAGTTTGATTTAATTTCAACTATTTAATTATATGAGATATGTGTAAATATAAGAATAACTCATAAGTTAGAAATACATACATCGGTGGGAATCTCTAATTGGCCCAAAACAAGAGTATCTCGCATAAACCTCAACATGAAATACCCGCAATCTATTTGATTACGTTGTTGAGGACACTACATATGAAAAAAAATATGGATAAATCCTAAGTTTTATCAAGTGTCATCACTAATATAATAAAAAATGTGATAATTAAAAATATACCGCCACTCGAATCCATGTAATGGAGTTGGCGCCCCCCTTTGAGGTTTGGATATCTCGTTGGGCTCGAAAAGCTTGTAGGATGCTAATAAAATTAAAATGAAGTAATTAGAACAATTCACATAAACTAAGAAATACACACAAATTTTTTTTGAACATTCTCACTTACGTGTCAATTATGACCTTCATATCCGGGTATGTTGTCCAATCATTCCTAACGAGTCAAGATAATAAACGATTTCTCGAATAGGATTGATTTCGAGCAACAACCAATGTCCACTGTAATGATTAAGCAAATGTTAGATGTCAACTTGGAAAAAAATTATAATAGATGAATTTAGAATGAAATTCTAACCCGGTATTAAACGGTATAAAGAACAACTTCTCCGCATCTTTGTTGGCCATGAGGATCCGAAGAACATACTCCGTCACGGTATCCGGTCTACTTAAGATTGAACTTAAGTTGACGGTCGCGGGTGCTAAGAATCCAAATGACACGTCCAAACCATTGGGGCGCATCAATTTGTCATACAAAAACCTAATATAAAAACATCATTAACATTAGACACCTCTTTTGAAATATAAAGTAAATAAGTTGTTCAATTAATATAACAAAGTAGATCGGATTTACCTAATATATGTATTGACAACGGTGACGCCGATTTCTTCACGACCAAAAACTTGCATGAAGTCTTCATTACCAATTATTTGGTCGTAATCAAAGCCGAAAATACCTACCTCCATATGTACATTCCGAACACCTCCGGTCGGTATATCGGTCATCTCTAGAAATGTCTTGAGGCACGACCTATACTTGGTGGTAGGTTTTTTCCTAGCTACGGTCTTCTTAGCACCAGCACTTTTTACCCGTGCGGAGGCGTTGCTAACCTCCTTTTTTTTGTTGTGCGGAGGCATTGCTAACCTCATTTTCTTGAAGCTACATGTCATATAAATAGTTAGATCAAATTAAGAATGTAACAACTTCCATGAATATATGTCATATAATTGTATATTACCTCTTTTCTTGAAACCACGGTCTCGGTATGCCGCGGAATAGCATTATCTTTTGATTTGGATTTTGTGGGAGTCTATTTAACATAACCAAGGAAAATATGTACGTAAAATGCGCGTAAAAACTTTGAATATACACATTAAAGTTAACATAGGTTTTAGGCATACCTCATATCCTACGCATATGAGGTTTGTCGGCCATGCAACAAACGAACCTACTGCTTCGTCCACCGTTGTTGCATCCGAATCATTGTTAGGATATGGTAATGATGCATTCGGCTCAACTGCAATATCAACCGATACCTTCAAACATCCAGCAGGGAGCTCTCTAGTGTGGAGTAATACTCCGCTAACGTTATGCACTTTTACCTTGCCAACCATCCGATAGTATGGTGACGACAAATATAGCTAACAATGGGAAATGCCCTAAAACCAATAATAACAAGAAATTGTTAATGTGTATATATGTCAAATACATAATTTAAGCAAATAGTTCAATTTAAGACAATTATATGTAATTACCTCTGGAATGTTTGGCTGAAAGGTACAATTGATATTGTCTTTGTCCGAACCATCTTTGAAACATGCTGAGGCGCTAGCCTCTCTTTCTCTCCTGAATGCATCAAGCTCAGATTGCATGGCTTCCAATTTTGCATGAAGCTCCCGATTACTAGGAGCCTTTCCTTTTTTAACACTCAGGGAGTTCAGAGTGACTCCAAATCCCTTACCCCTCACCCGACCAGAATACTCAGGGACATCTAATGCCCGACTAAGTATGCTCCTAGTATCATCGGGAGATAAAGACTTAGATAGCGCCTCCTGAAAAATCAGATGAATACCGTATACTTGTCAAATATTTGTGTATAAAAATGTTATTCAATTAATGAAAAAATGTTATACTTACACATTTCTGGTATACGTGTAAAACGTCTTCTTGAGGAACTCCAGATTTGCCCACACGGGCTTCCTTCCACAAAACATGTGCAGGAAGAGATGTTTCTGAAATTTTCTCCTTCTGCAGCTACACATTAAGTCATACAATTCGATCAGATAAAACTAATATATGATGAACAAATTTGTTATCGCAATTTATAAATACTTACCATGGATTGTTCTAAGCGTCCATATCCGACACGTCCTTTTCGGTACGGATATGCGGGACTTGATGCTCTTTCCCGATTTGTGGCACTTATTCTTTTAAAAACCGGGTCTTGTCGTTTGGATTTGAAAGCTTCCCATTCTTCAGCTGTTATCAAACTTTCATATTTTTTAGGAAGCTCCGCATCCACATAATTACCATCCGCATCCCTAAGGAACTTGGATGATAAAAATGTTCGAAACCCTCTTAAAAGCTTTCCGGACAATTTCATACAAAAACCTCTTCTTTCTTCTTCGATGTTAAAACATCGCTAAGAAAAACATACAGATTGATAGTTAGTACCGGTAATTGAAAAAACATAATTGATACCGTATAATTAAGGGCCAAATGATTGTACCTTTATCTCACTCCAAATTTTTTCTTTGGAGTCATTCAGCTTTTTGTTTCTCCAATCATCACAGGTAATGGGAATTTCATTCCTTACTAGTGCACCGATAAAACTAGTTAAGGTATGCCCATTAGGTTCTACAAGCTGTCCCTGGTGGCTCCAATAGACATCTAGTATGATGCCTCGAGATCTTCCTTGGACCACCCTTCTCATTACTGTGATGCCTCTTCGAATCTCTTCTTCCGCAGATACTTTTTTACTAACTTCCTCATGTTGGTTATCAGCCATGTCTAACCTGTAATAAACCAAGGAAACTATCAAATATCAAATATAACTTATAATCAAAGCAATTAAAAACAAAAAAATAAAGAAATCATGCATTATCAGATATAACTTATAATCAAAGCAATTGAAAACAAAAATATAACAAAATCATGCATTATCAGATATAACTTATAATCAAAGCAATTGAAAACAAAAAAAATAAAGAAATCATGCATTATCAGATATAACTTATAATCAAAGCAATTGAAAACAAAAATATAACGAAATCATGCATTATCAGATATAACTTATAATCAAAGCAATTGAAAACAAAAAAATAAAGAAACCATGCATAATTTACCTCAGTCACTAACATCTCTTTCTTTTCTTTGTTGGAATATTAATCACTTGTTTCTTAGCAATGCGTACGGATGAATTGATCCAAATTCCCTCATTATGATCGTTTCTTATATATGACTCATCCGGTATAAGATCCTCAACTTCATCATTTCTATTCAACTCATTCCGTCTAATGCATGACTCATTCTCAACATCAATATCACATTGATCGACACCGCTATCATCAGTCACTTTGTTAGAGAAAAGCACTATAGACCATTTTGTACTCTTCGGGTCATTCACATAGAACACTTGTTTAGCTTGAGATGCTAGAATAAAAGGTTCATCTTTGTACCCCACCCTAGTAAGATCAACTCGCAAAAATCCAGACTTATCCATTCGTATGCCACTACTATTCACCCACTTGCAACCAAAGATGGGAATCTGAAACTTCTCGTAATCAAACACCCAAATGTGCTCAATAACTCCAAAATATGACAAATTTGCATATTTGGGGTTTAAGTCCTTCATACTTGATATATGCATTGCTTCAGCTAGCACGGTGACACCACTATTTTGCATAGTACTCTTATCATCTTGTTCTTTGGTATAAAATGTGTATCCATTAATTGAGTATGCGCTATGAGAAAACACATGCAAACTTGGACCATATGCCAAACATCTCAACCTTTCTGTTACCGAAGAAGGGTCTGAAGAGCGCTTCGAATAAATATGATCCTTCAACCATTGTATGAAACTTTGATTGTGCTCTATAACTATCCAATTTTCATTTCTGTTCGGATTTAACCTTCGGAGTACATCCTTGTGCATTTCAACATATGGCTCAACCTCATTATTATTGTGCAGAACATACAAATGAACTTGATCCCGTTCATCCCTTGATATTGTCACAATTTTATTCCCAATTAATTTTTTACCTTCCATTTTTTCGAAAATCTGAGCTCCGGAGAGTCCAATCGATTGAACGTTAGACAAATATTCAGTACAAAACTCAACAGCTTCTTCAACAATGTATCGTTCAACAATACAACCCTCTGGTCGACTTCGGGATTTCACGTACCCTTTTAATATTTTCATATACCGTTCAACAGGGTACATCCATCTCATATAAGCTGGTCCACACAACTGTGTCTCTTTCACAAGATAAACAACTAAATGAACCATTATGTCAAAAAAAGACGGAGGAAAATACATTTCAAGCTTACACAAGGTAATTACAATCTCTTTTTGTAGTGTTGGTAAGATCTCGGGATCGATCACCTTACTACAGATTGACCTAAAGAAAAAACACAATTTAGTTATGGCACTTCTTACTTTTTCTGGCAAAATAGAACGTATACCTATCGGTAGAAAATGTTCCATTATAACATGGAAATCATGTGTCTTCAAATTCTTCAACTTGAGGTCTTTCATAGAAACAAGTCTTCTGATATCTGATGAGTATCCTTCTGGAACCTTAACTTCACTCAGAGACTTACACAAATTTTTTTTCTCCTTTCTAGATAAAGTAAAAGCAGCAGGTGGTAGATATGTTCGCCTTCCTTTCTTCACGGGTGCTAATTCAATTCTCATTCCCATTTTTAACATGTCCTCCCTTGCTTTAAGGCCATCCTTAGACTTTCCTTTTATATTGAGTAATGTACCGATAACACTTTCAAATACGTTTTTTTCAATATGCATAACATCGAGAAAATGTCTCACGTACAAAGACTTCCAATATGGCAATTCAAAATATATCGACCTTTTCTTCCACCCACCTTTCACAATCTTATGTGCAAAAGGCTTGCCAAAATCAGTACGCACATCTTTCACCTTTTCAAAAACTTGTTCACCTGACAATGCGGGTGGAGCTCTACGATGTTCGGTGTCTCCATTGAATGCTTTTCTCCACCCACGGTAGTGATGTTTAGAATGTAAGAATCTACGATGACCGAGAAACACATTCTTCTGGAAAAGTTCCAATCGAATCGTATCGGTTCCGTCTTCACAAACAGGACACACATGTTGACCTTTAATGTTATACCCAGATAGATTCCCGTATGCTGGAAAATCATTAATTGTGCCAAACAACATCGCCCTCAAATTGAAACTTTCTTTCCTATATCCATCATAAACCTCCACACCGTTTGTAAACACCCCAAATTTTCCCTCACTCATTCACACCATGGCTTGTGATCTTTTCATGTGCATAAGTTCAATCATAGCATCTCATGTGGCCTTTGTGCTTCACTGCATTGATTCAAAGTCATCTGCATCTAGGGTTTGTGATCTGAGCAATCCAAGAGCTACTTGAGCCACTTCAAAGGTCGTCAATCATTTTAATAGGGTCCATGTATGTTCAATCATCATATTATATCCTCTCAAGATCAAAGAAGCCAAAGAATCACAAGAACTGGGAAAGGCATGGAAGCAGAGCCAGGTTTAACTGCACAGATGACCTAAAATTAGGGTTTTGGTTTCAGAGGCCATAACTCCAAATTTTTTGGTCATTCTTGATTCTATGGGTCTCAATATGTTATGAGGATCATGCATATCAATTTTCATGAAGAAATTCAATGAGGAAGGCATCTAATCAGAAGGTGACTTCTTGAACAAGTCAGTGCAAAATCAGGGCATCTGAGGCCCCCAATGATCCAAGTCATTTGCAAAGTTGCCTTTTTGGGAAAGTAACTTGTAATGAAAACTTGCCATTTTGGGAAACTTTTTCAACCATTTCTTTTTGATTCAAAAATGCTTCAAATGAGAAAACTTTGGTCATGAAAGTTGTAGAATGGATCTTTCCCTTTTCAAAAAGTACAAGAACTCATTCTAATTCATTTTGGATCAAAAGTTATGGCTTGTCAAAGTTGAGGAAAATCATTAAAATTTCACTTTTGCACAAAATGGAAAACTTGCAAATTCTCATGATAAGCCTTTATGTGACTTCAATATGACCTCTAACCAATACACAAACATCATGTATGGCCCAAAATTCAGATTTGCCCAAGAAGTTTCTCACTTTCATGCTTTGAATTCCAAGCTATCATAAACCATTTTTTCATGAAAATCACAAAGAGGGAAATTTTGCAAGAAGGTTTCTTTTGGTTTTGTTTGGTCTCTAATCATTGTCAAAGTATCATAGCAACATTTTATGGTGCATTTTGCTGCATATTTCCCAAGAGATGTCACATGTCCATGGCCAAAAATCACAAGATGCACAAAGTTGGAAATTGGCAAAACACATGCTATCTTGCAATCCAAGTGTTGCAGTCCTTCATAAACCATCCAAGGGTCATCCTCAAACTCAGCTGAGGCAATCCAAACACAGAAATCTTCTCTGCCATGGACCATACCTATAGTACACCATTTTTTGACTTTTTGGCCAATCATCCCATACCAATCCCACAGTGTATACCTGCCCTCCAGATTTGTTGGGATAGCTTATGGATCACCTAAGGATCATAAAACACAAAGGGGAGAAGCTCAGAACACACACAATCCAACTTGCACAAGATTTGTCCCAAACTTCTTCTCTGAAAAATTTCTTCACACAGCCATCAAACTTCACTTTTTCTTTCACCAACAAGTCACAAATCACCCTTAGAACAAAAACCACCCCCTGAAACAGCTTGAAAGATCACACACCAAGACCTCCATTTGTGTTACACCAGAGCAAAACAGCCATAACCAGCCACTCTCAAAGTTTTATAAGCTTCATTCCATCATCAGGAGGATCATTGGAGCTTGTTTGAAGCAAAGGACTGGCCAGAAAGCTCCAAAGTTCAAAGCTCCAGTTCAGGTATCATCAAGAACATTTTTTTTAGAAATGCAATCTCTTGTTATAGGATGATAGAGTTTGTTTCACTGATCATGTTAAGCTTTGAAACACTGAAAATGGTTGAGAAATGAGTGTGTATGCATGTTCTGAAATTTTTGCAGTTTTCTTGATTTTGCTCGAATCTTGTTGTTGATGCATTGTAAATGTGATCCTGTGATTGATTCATGTTTGGGGTGGGTAGAGGATGAAATCTAGAGAGTTAGAGCACTTAAAACAGCCTAGGGATTGAGTTTGATTATGAATTTTTTGGGAAATCAGCATAATGAATCGATTCATTCTAGCTTGAATCGATTCATGCTGTTGAGTGGTTCCTGGATTTCGCAAAATGAATCGATTCATCCTTTGATGAATCGATTCATGCTGTTTAACTAATTCTGTTTTCTCAAAAATTGATCATTATGAATCGATTCATCCAAGCTTGAATCGATTCATTCTTCTGTTAACCAATTTTAATTCATTTTGTTTGTATTTTATTTGCATGAATTTTAAAAAATAGCAAAACATGTTAAAAAATTCTGAAATTTTTTGTCAAACATTTCATTAATTTTCAGAACCCAAAAATATTTATATTTATATTTTTTTCATTAAAAATTATTTTTAAATCATTTAAATGTTTATTTTTAATTAGTTAATGGAAATTAATTAATTAAAAATGCATTTAGGTATTTAAAAATCACAAAAAAATTCACATTGCATTTTAAAACATTTAGAAACATTATAAAACTCTCAAAACAAATTTATTTTTTGGTCTTGATGCCTTTTGATCATTTTCATTGGAATTAAATTCATTTTAAGGCATTATTTTGGTTCAAACTTTGAAAAATTCATTATGCCCAACCCTTGAGAGTTTGATGATGGTTCTTCTTGCATTGCATCCTCCATAGCATGTAATTTATAGCATAAAATTGGTTTGATTTGATCTTGCATTTTCAATTTGTTTGGTATTTTTCTTTGTGAGGCACCCCAAAACCCTAGTAATCTTAGGAAATTCATAACTTTCACTAGGTTAGGAGTTAGATCCCCTCCTTTGGGCAGTGAACTTGTATAGGTTTAGGGTATCCTTGATTGCATTTTCAATTTTTTATCATGTCATTTGCTTCTGATTTTTGATTTTGTGTTGCATGTTGTTCATAAACCCTAATTCTTGCCTTCCTTTGCATCCTTCTTTCATTTGCTTGCATACATGAACTTGTCATGACATTTTGTGCATCCTCATGACATATAAGACATCTTAAGACATATTGAAATCATGTTTGATCATTGCATATTTCATTTTCCATGTTATGCATTCATATCATTTCATAAACTTTCATGAACTTTCATGGTTCAAAGCATGCTTCATTTGCATCCTCATCCTTGTATGATCATCCACAACTCTTGAAATGTGTTTGCATCACCTCTTAGCATCATTTGCATCATGTGTATGATTCTGACTTTGGCCTTTGCCCATCCATATGCATTGTTTCATCTCATGTCTTCCCTTATGCATCTTGTACTAACTTTTCAGGTTAATGGTAAGTTTGTTTGGGAGGTGAGTTTGCCTTCACCTCCTACCTCTTCTCATCTCATCATTTTACATCCTTGCTGCATTTTTACTTGTCTTTGAGTGAGCTTGCTCACTTGTGCCTCTCTTCCCTCCTTTCTCTTCTCATCTCATCCCTTTTCTATCTTGCTTCTCCTTGGTGGCTTCCTTGAAGATTTCTCCTCTTAAGCCTCACAAACCCTAGGAATTCCAAGCATGATAACATTTTTAGATTGTTTAGTCCCCCTTAGACTCTTTCCTTTGAATTTTCTTTGAGTCTCCTCTTCTCACCTCATAATCAAGGACTAAACCTTAAAGGTTTTAAGGCTTTGTGATCAAGCTTATGCCTGCATCCTTCTATTAGGATGGAGTGTATAACTTTAATCCTAAGTGTTAAACCCTTAATGTGTTTAAATCCTTTAATCAATCCATCTAATAATCATCAAGATATCAAGCTTGTAACTTGGGCCTTGCATCAGGGTTCTAATTCTTCCTTAATTGGTTAAGAAGGACTAACCCTAGTGTTAATGGACAAGTCCCCCCTCAAGTTGTCTTACACACCATAAAAATCACTTCTTAATCTTACCATTAACTAAAATCCACTTTAATAAAGGCTTTGTTTTGTCATGAGGTTAATCCCTAATCATGGATTAAGTTGAGGAGCCTTCCTCAGCTTAAATGTTCTCATCTATTATCCTTCTATTAGGATGGTGTAATGGGTCCATTAAACCCTTGATTATGGCTTAAACTCATTACTTAACACTAAACAAAAACAACAAAAACATCTAAAAAATCACAAGTAGGTTAATGATCTTAATCCTACATCATGGTGATTAAGTGTGAAGTGCTTACTTCATACTTAAGGTATTCTCATTACCCCTAATCAGAGGGAGGATGTGATGAGTTTACTAACCCTTGGTTTAGGCTTAAGCTCATTAACTTATGACAAATTCAAAAAACCCATAAAAGATTGAAAACACAAAAACAAACAATAATCGTCTCCTCCGGGATTCCTTTCTCATCTCATTCACTCACAAACGAGAACTCGCTTCTTCCATCTAATGCAAGACAGTTAGCACCTGAGCCAGACAGGTCATACACTTGAGCATAGACAAGTAAGCGGTTCACAAGTCAATTCACCTTTCAGTCTCTTTGGGTCGAACTACGGTGTTCTGACTTCCTCATTGCACGAGAGGATACGTAGGCATAACTTAATAGTTATCGAACAAAAGTCTCTGTATATTCCCCCTCTTTCAGCATCATTCTTTTAGCCTCATAGTCTTGAGCATTTCATTTCTGTTCTTACACTGACACTTCTCTTATACACTTCACACTTCTTTTACACTGACACTTGCATTCTTTTCCAGCATTGATACACAAAATAGCACTGACACTACCCCTTTAAAACACAAATCTTTCAAGCGTGGATCCCGTCGAGTACGACGGACAATCTGGGTGCTAATACCTTCCCAGGTTGTAACCAACCCCCTTTCTCAGTCTCTCTGGTTCGCGACCGTCTTATCTATCTTTCTAGGTTTATGCAGCATTACCTTTCCTTCGGGATAAAAATGCCTAGCTGGCGACTCTATTCATTTTCTCTTTTCGCCAACCGTTCGCGTCAGTACCCTATTTTGAGTTAGCCTCATTTAGTGGGAGCGACAGCTTGGCGACTCTGCTGGGGAGGCTTATACTGTAACCAGGGCTTCTGGTTCTTTTTGTGGGTTCCTCCTAGCGCTTGTTTGATTTGTGTTTACTGGGGTGTTATGTGCTAGTTGTGTTTATATATTTGCTTTATTTACTGCTTTATGTACATCTATTTATTGCTTTCTTTATAGCTTTATACATCATACTGTCATACTTTCATCTTGCTGGATTTGGTTTGTTGTTTTGACGGGTGGGGTTCTACTGAGAGTTTAAGGTCCTATACCTGGGACCTGAGTGACACCTAGGCTAGAGTGGTTCATGTTCTTTCCCATTCCATTTCGGTCTGGTGCGGGAATATGAAACACGGTTCAGATGTGGGTTTCTTCTTGAGAACTCTGTGCTACAGATCTCCTGTAGTGCTAGGGCTATCTGGGAAGCCTGCTAAGTCTGGATGACCTTTATTATGACCTTCAGAAACTGAGGTGAATTAGATGAGGATCTTTTATGGTTATTGTAAACACTGTACCTCCGGGTTAGAAGTGTTTACACTTCTCATAACTGATCCAAGTCTGAGGATCCTTGTTTTAGAACATCACCTGTGAGGGGGGTTGGGCTGTTTACAGGTTTGCAGGTACCTTTGGCCACATCATACCCTGTTACTTGTTTGATTAAGAGTACCTCACTTTGGACAGTTCTTGTGATTTAACCCTGGACATGTGACTCTTTATTTGAGTCCCCCACCTTGGTTACTGGATTCCTGAACCTCCATTTGGACTTCTTGAACATACATGGACTTATATCAAGACAGATAATCAGATCCAGCTTGATCACAAACCCTTGCATATCATTTGCATACATCATCAATGCATCATTTTAACATTTGTCTGTCTGTTCTACAGGGTATCCACATCTTCTTTAGTTTGGTTTTGACCGTTCTTCTTTTCAACATCTGCACCTCTTCCAAGGGGTATGGAAGGTCAAAACCAAGAACCAAACCGGATACCCTCGAAGAACAAATAGACATACTGCATTGCATGCTAGCCTCATCTCTTTTGTTTTACAGGAGTTTTATTGTTTGTTTCTCACCTCGTTGTGTACCTCAGGAAACATTGATCGTAGAAGGGTCTTTCCCGTCAATCACATCCACAAACATCCGACCCGTAACAACCTCCCGAGCTTACAGATGGATCAGCTTCTAGAAATCACTTCAACAGTTCCCACTCCTACAACTTCAACAAACATCTCTCCTACAACATCAGCAAACATCATTCCAGTGGAGATTACTACAACAACAGCAACCATCAAGGAGGACATCTTTGTCAGCCACCTGGCTACACATAAGTACATTGAGATGGATGAAGATATCCATGAGACAATGAGTCAGGGTTTCGAAGCTCTCAATGTAAATGAGGAAACAGTTGAAGTGTCTAGAACCTCAATAGCCTCATACAAACAAGCTCGGAAGGTTGTTGAAGACGGGAATTCCCAAGGCTGGGGCAAGCTGCTGCAAGTTCAGATGAAAAAGGACAAATTCGGTTTGGGTTACAAACCATCCCGACAAGCGCAAGAAGAGGCTGCTGAAGCTCCCAAGTTCATCAGTGGGGGAATGCTAGCCCCAAATGTTATCAATAATGTGGGAGACGAGGCTGAAAGTGACTTCAACCTGGAGAGCTGGATACGTCCAAGGACCCCGGGGAGCCAAGTCCTTAACTGGTCTTCCCAGGAAATTATAAGGGTTACTCCTGCAGAGTAATTATTATTTCCTGTATTTTAAAGCATGCATCAAGTCTTGCATCTTGCCCAAGATTTCAAGACTCATTTTATAATCGGGCCATCTTGTAATTTTGTGCAAGTGGATTAATCAATGAATATCGGACATCTTTTGCAAACGAGTCTTTTCCTTTTTCGCTCACTGTCTTTTCATTTTTTCTTTTTGTACAAAAAAATAAAATGGCAATGTTTTTTTTCAAAATAAATAACTTCATTTTCACTTTTTCTAAACAAGATTAAAATTGATCACTAAAATAAACCAATCTAAACCCTTGCAGAGAGTGCCCTCCAGACTACACCGACAACAACACTGATATGGCTTCGTATGACTTTGACAATCCAATCAATCAAGCTGATGAAGGGGTTGAAGAAGATTATGAGCTTCCTGAAGAGCTAGCCAGGTTGTTAAGGCAAGAGGAGAAGGTTATCACTCCTCATCAGGAGGAGATTGAAACGGTTAATCTTGGTACAGGGGAAGACGTGAAAGAAGTTAAGATCGGGGTCTGCCTATAGGATTCAGTAAAAGAACAACTGATTGATATGCTTCGGGAGTATGTGGATGTTTTCGCTTGGTCTTATCAGGATATGCCAGGGTTGGACACCGACATTGTCATGCACAAGCTGCCTCTGAAGGAAGACTGCTCGCCAGTAAAACAGAAGTTGCGTCGTACTCGCCCGGATATGGCAATGAAAATTAAGGAAGAGGTACAAAAACAGTGGGACGCCGGTTTTCTTGCTGTGACTAGCTACCCGCCGTGGGTTGCTAATATTGTACCTGTGCCTAAGAAATATGGCAAGGTGAGAATGTGTGTAGACTATCGGGATCTGAACAGAGCCAGCCCGAAAGATGACTTCCCTTTACCTCACATTGATGTATTGGTGGATAATACGGCTCAGTTCTCGGTGTTCTCCTTCATGGACGGATTTTCAGGATATAATCAGATTAAAATGTCACCTGAAGACATGGAGAAGACAACTTTCATCACACCCTGGGGCACATTCTGTTATAAGGTGATGCAATTTGGACCGAAGAATGCTGGTGCCACTTATCAACGGGTTATGGTAACATTATTCCACGACATGATCCACAAAGAAATTGAATGTTATGTGGATGACATGATTGCCAAGTCCCTCACAGAAGAAGACCACCTGGTAAATCTGTTGAAGTTATTCAAGCGTCTGAGGAAGTACCAACTGAAGTTGAACCCCAACAAGTGAACATTCGGGGTGCGATCCGGTAAGTTGCTGGGATTTATTGTAAGTGAGAAAGGGATTGAAGTTGACCCTGATAAAGTCAAAGCCATTCAAGAAATGCCTGCACCAAAGTCTGAAAAAGAAGTTCGGGGGTTTCTAGATAGATTGAACTACATCTCAAGGTTCATATCTCATCTTACAGCAACCTATGATCCTTTGTTCAAGTTGTTAAGAAAAGAACAAACGGTCAGGTGGAATGAAGATTGCCAGAGGGCTTTTGACAAAATCAAGGAATATTTACAAGAGCCTCCGATCCTTATGCCTCCAGTCGAAGGAAGACCTCTGATAATGTACTTGACGGTATTAGAAGAGTCAATGGGGTGTGTGCTGGGCCAACATGACGAGTCTGGTCGAAAAGAGTATGCAATATACTACCTAAGCAAAAAGTTTACCGACTGTGAACAACGTTATTCACTGCTCGAGAAAACTTGCTGTGCTTTAGCGTGGGCTGCTCGCCGACTGAGACAGTATATGTTGACCCACACTACTTTATTGATATCAAAGATGGACCCCGTTAAGTACATTTTTGAGAAGCCAGCACTTACCGGACGGGTTGCAAGATGGCAAATGATCCTCACAGAATATGACATCCAGTACACATCTTAGAAAGCCATCAAGGGCAGTGTATTGTCTGATTATCTTGCTGAGCAACCCATTGATGATTACCAGCCTATGAGATTTGACTTCCCTGATGAAGACATCATGTTCATAAAAGCAAAAGATCGTGAAGAGCCTATTCACACTGAAGGGCCTGACCCGGAAGAAGAATGGACTATGATGTTTGATGGGGCTGTTAATATGAATGGTCGTGGTGTTGGTGCAGTACTCATTACACCTAAGGGGGTTCACATGCCTTTCTCGGAAAAACTCACTTTCAACTGCACTAACAACGAAGCTAAATACGAAGCCTGCATTATGGGTCTTGAGGAAGCCATTGACCTCAGGATCAAGACTTTGACTGTATTCGGAGATTCAGCTCTGGTAATTAATCAAACCAACGGCAAATGGTACACCCACCAGGATCATCTGATACCTTACAGGGATTATACAAGGAGGTTATTGACTTTCTTTACAACGGTCAAGCTTGAGTATATCCCTCGGGACGAGAATCAGTTTGCAGATGCTCTGGCTACCATTTCATCCATGATCAAAGTTCAAGCTACCAACTTTGTGCCTCAAATTGCAGTGTCCAGACTTGACAGACCAGCATATGTGTTCTCAGCAGATGTTGTTAAAGATGATAATCCTTGGTTCCATGATATCAAATGCTTCTTGGAGGATCAAACATACCCACCTGGGGCATCTTCCAATGATAAGAAGACATTAAGAAGGCTAGCTGGTAGTTTCTTCCTGAATGCTGACAGTTCCTTGTACAAAAGAAACTTTGATATGATACTCCTCAGATGCGTTGATAAGACAGAAGCAGACTTGTTAATGCACGAAGTGCACGAAGGATCCTTTGGTACCCATGCAGGAGGGCATGCCATGGCTAAAAAGTTGTTGAGATAAGGCTATTACTGGATCACAATGGATGCAGATTGTTGTGCTTATGCCAGAAAATGCCACAAATGCCAGATCTACGCGGATAAAGTGCATGTGCCTCCCAATCCTCTGAATATGATGTCTTCACCCTGGCCCTTTGCCATGTGGGGCATTGATATGATTGGCAAGATTGAACCGACTGCTTCAAATGGCCACAGATTCATCCTGGTAGCCATTGACTACTTTACCAAGTGGGTTGAAGCAGCCTCTTATACAAATGTTACAAGGCAAGTGGTAGCCTGATTCCTGAAGAGAGACATCATCTGTCGGTATGGAGTGCCCGAGCGAATCATTACTGATAATGGTTCCAATTTAAACAACAAAATGATGGCAGAACTGTGCCGGGACTTCAAGATCCAACACCACAATTCTTCTCCTTACAGGCCAAAGATGAACGGCGCTGTAGAGGCGGCTAATAAGAATATCAAGAAGATTGTACAGAAAATGGTGGTTACCTATAAAGACTGGCATGAAATGCTACCATTTGCCTTGCATGGGTACCGTACGTCGATCAGAACATCCACCGGGGCAACGCCATATCAGCTTGTGTATGGTATGGAGGCAGTCCTACCTGTTGAAGTTGAATTACCCTCCTTGCGGGTGTTGATGGATTTTAAGTTGAACGAAGCAGAATGGGTCCGATCCCGATACAAGCAACTGAATCTGATTGAAGAAAAGAGACTGGCTGCAATTTGTCATGGACAGCTGTATCAGAAAAGAATGAAGAAAGCCTTCGATCAGAAAGTCAGGCTCCGAGAGTACCAAGTAGGAGATCTTGTGCTGAAAAGACTCCTCCCTCCTCATACAGACCACAGGGGCAAGTGGACTCCGAACTATGAAGGGCCATTCGTAGTAAAGAAAGTTTTCTCTGGTGGAGCACTGATGCTCAGCACTATGGATGGTGAAGACTTCCCGTCCCCTGTGAATTCAGATGCAGTTAAAAAATACTTCGCATAAAATGACCCGCTGGACATAAAAACAGAATGTAAGTCCAGGAAAAAATAGGGCATCCCGGCGAGTCAAAAACAGAATAAAAGACTCGGGCAAAAATAAGGGAAAATAAATAAAAAATGTACACCCGCTGAGTCGAAAAGCCGCATTGGACGACTCAGGAAAAAAAGGGTATCCCGATGGATTGAAAACCCGAAAGGGCGATCCATGTAAAATAAGGGAATAAGCGAACAACTGTATTTTGAATTCATCTGTATCACTTACGACTTGGTAAGCTTTGAAAGGTTCGAGCGTCGGTCAGAATCAGCCTCCCTCAGAAAGCAAGACGAGAAGAACGTCAAATGTCATACGAGTCATAGCAAAAGGGAAGCTCCTTGAAGCGTCATCAACATTGCCAGCATCTTTTTTGTTTCTCAATTTTTAACGATTTCCTCATTTCAGGGGATCCGTTACTTTGACTGTATCTTGCCAATTCAGGGCACATGAATTAATAAAATCAGATTTTCAGTCATGTTTTGTCTCATACATTTTATTTTCGTTTGCAAAAATGTCTGATGTCCTTAAGATATTGATTGCATAAATACAGATGCGTCTTTCCTAAACTACATGCTTGCATGAAATATGCTTACTCCCGGGAGTGTCTAAACTCCTATGATGGAATCCAGTAAGGGATACCTCGGGGTACTTGTGTGTTTCTTTGTCTTTACAGGATTGCAGGTATTCAAAGCACAACATGGGGCATGAAAGTTTCTCCCCAGTAGGCTGCCAAATCATTGTTTCCTCAGCACACCTTCCAAACAGCACCAGAGATGCTTTCTCCCCATCAGAGTTACCAGGCCTCACTTCTCCAACATTTCCTTCAAAGAGCAGCACCAGACGGTGTTCATATCCCCAGCTGAGTTGTCAAGTATCATCCTCAGCAGGATCCCCACAGAAATCTCTAGGAAGGTCTTTCAGTGATCTTTCTTCTTCCCCAGCCAAGTGCTAGACAGGGAACCACCTCCCCGCAGAGTTTCAGTCTCTATCCAGAAAAGCAATGTCTGAAGATCTCACAACAGAGTGACGAAAGCTTCTACAAACCCCAGCTGGGTCCCCCCCCATTGCAGAGATAGGTCTATCAGTGATCTGTTTCCCCATGCAGATACATCTTATCAGGTCTACCAATGATCTTATCCTCAGCTGGGATGTCCACTTCAAGCAGATCAGCCAGAAATCTCTTCGGCAACGGGATCCGAGTCTCGGATCATTATCTTTGCATAATCATAGCATTCTCATCATATTCTCCCCACAGAGCGTAGCATTCCGTCTAATACGGAGCATTACGACAAAAATCAAACATATTGCATAATCATAAGCCATGTTCTGAATACTGACAATTCATCAACAATATACAGAATGCTCCCCAAAATTCCCCGGCAGAGAGCCAAGACATTTCTCTTACAGATACAGATACATGCTCCCTTCGGCACCCGTCCGTGTCATACCCCCAGCAGAAAGCCAAAGCGTCCCCTTTGCACTCACCATACAGATACATATATATATACAACTTCCTTGACACCCGCCTGTTTCATCTTCCCCAGTACAGTTACCTAAACACTTGGAAAACCGCATACTTGTTTATAATACACTTTTTCCGACACTCGTCCGTGTCTCACTTACCACTTTTTCACTCATACAGATAATCGTCCGCATCTTGTATACACCACTTATCCCCTCAGATTTGACACTCGTCTGTGTTCTTTGCTAACTAGTTGATACTCGCCCGTATCATCATCTCTGAACATGCGTCAGTGTTTATTTCTACTGATACTTGTCCGTATCATGGTCTTAGGGATGCTCGTTCGTATCTTTAATCCATATACAATGTCAGATACTTTTACCTCCTTTTTAGAATTTAGACACTCGTCTGTGTCTATCATTCCCCAGAAGAGTCCCCTCAGAATCAACACTCGTCCGTGTTCTTTGTTAACCAGTTGATACTCGTCCGTATCATCATCTCTGAACATGTGTCAGCGTTTGTTTCTATCGATACTCGTTCGTATCGTAGTCTTAAGGATGCTCGTCCGCATCTTTAATCTATACACAGTGCCAAACACTTATACTTTTCGTTCTTGGATGTAAACACTCGTCCGTGTTTACTATTCCCCAGCGAAGTCCCCAGCAAAACCTTTTCTATCTGACATTCGTCCTATGTCATGATACCTTTTTAGCAGCCATCCCCTGCTAGGTGATCGTCCTTCACCTCCTGATGATCGTCCTTCATCATTCCCAGTGGAGTCTCTATTTCATTAGAACCCCTTCTTATCCGACATTCGTCCCATGTCGTGATACTTTTAGCAGCCGTCCCCTGCTAGGTGATCGTACTTCACCTCTTGATGATCGTCCTTCATCATTCTATCCGATGGCCGTCCCCATCGTTGATCTTGTTATCTGACATTCGTCCTATGTCATGATAAACCCCAAGAGCAGCCGTACCCTGCTAGGTGATCGTCCTTCACCTCTTGATGATCGTCCTTCATCATGCTTATCCGATGGCCGTCCCCATCGTCGACCTTTTCATCTGACATTCGTCCTATGTCGTGATACTTTCGGCAGCCGTACCCTGCCAGGTGACCGTCCCTCATCTTATCCCCAACAGAGCAGCCGTCCCCTTCCAGGTGATCGTCCTTCACCTTTGATGACCGTACCTCATCATTTATGTCATTTATGCTTTGAACCTGATGGTCGTCCCCATCATTTACCTATAATCCCCATAAAGTCTTGATGGCCGTCCCCATCATAATCTCTTATATCCCCAGTTTGTCGGTCGTCCCCGTCATTGCTGTGTTTCCCGCATTTTCCCCCGCATGTCGGTCGTCCCCGTCATTGCTTTATCCCCAGCAGTCGTCCTCTGCTCGACGGTCGTCCTCCGTCGCCCGCACTTTATAAATATACTTTATTTTTCCTTTTACAATCTATATCCCTTTTCTTCTTCATTCAGTGAGTGCAAATTTTGGACTGTCTTTGGTATTCAACCACAAGTTATCTTGTTTGACTGTTAAGCCATTGCTTACATCCTGCACAGCTAACTCATGCTTGAATAGGGGCAGCTGTAAACACCCCAAATTTGCCCTCACTCATTCACACCATGGCTTTTGATCTTTTCATGTGCATAAGTTCAATCATAGCATCTCATGTGGCCTTTGTGCTTCACTGCATTGATTCAAAGTCATCTGCATCTAGGGTTTGTGATCTGAGCAATCCAAGAGCTACTTGAGCCACTTCAAAGGTCCTCAATCATTTCAATAGGGTCCATGTATGTTCAAGCATCATATTATATCCTCTCAAGATCAAAGAAGCCAAAGAATCACAAGAACTGGGAAAGGCATGGAAGCAGAGCCAGGTTTAACTGCACAGATGACCTAAAATTAGGGTTTTGGTTTCAGAGGCCATAACTCCAAATTTTTTGGTCATTCATGATTCTATGGGTCTCAATATGTTATGAGGATCATGCATATCAATTTTCATGAAGAAATTCAATGAGGAAGGAATCTGATCAGAAGGTGACTTCTTGAACAAGTCAGTGCAAAATCAGGGCATCTGAGGCCCCCAATGACCCAACCAAAGGGTGTTCTCCATCATTTTTAATGTTTATGGTCTTTATTTGATCATAGAAGGTGTTAGAAGTTCACAAAATTGGAGAATTTTCAAGTCATTTGCAAAGTTGCCTTTTTGGGAAAGTGACTTGTAATGAAAACTTGCCATTTTGGGAAACTTTTTCAACCCTTTCTTTTTGATTCAAAAATGCTTCAAATGAGAAAACTTTGGTCATGAAAGTTGTAGAATGGATCTTTCCCTTTTCAAAAAGTACAAGAACTCATTCTAATTCATTTTGGATCAAAAGTTATGGCTTGTCAAAGTTGAGGAAAATCATTAAAATTTCACTTTTGCACAAAATGGAAAACTTGCAAATTCTCATGATAAGCCTTTATGTGACTTCAATATGACCTCTTACTAATACACAAACATCATGTATGGCCCAAAATTCAGATTTGCCCAAGAAGTTTCTCACTTTCATGCTTTGAATTCCAAGCTATCATAAACCATTTTTTCATGAAAATCACAAAGAGGGAAATTTTGCAAGAAGGTTTCTTTTGGTTTTGTTTGGTATCTAATCATTGTAAAAGTATCATAGCAACATTGTATGGTGCATTTTGCTCCATATTGCCCAAGAGATGTCACATGTCCATGGCCAAAAATCACAAGATGCACAAAGTTGGAAATTGGCAAAACACATGCTATCTTGCAATCCAAGTGTTGCAGTCCTTCATAAACCATCCAAGGGTCATCCTCAAACTTAGCTGAGGCAATCCAAACACAGAAATCTTCTCTGCCATGGACCATACCTATAGTACACCATTTTTTGACTTTTTGGCCAATCATCCCATACCAATCCCACAGTGCATACCTGCCCTCCAGATTTGTTGGGATAGCTTATGGATCACCTAAGGATCATAAAACACAAAGGGGAGAAGCTCAGAACACACACTATCCAACTTGCACAAGATCTGTCCCAAACTTCTTCTCTGAAAAATTTCTTCACACAGCCATCAAACTTCACTTTTTCTTTCACCAACAAGTCACAAATCACCCTTAGAACAAAAACCACCCCCTGAAACAGCTTGAAAGATCACACACCAAGACCTCCATTTCTGTTACACCAGAGAAAAACAGCCATAACCAGCCACTCTCAAAGTTTTCTATGCTTCATTCCATCATCAGGAGGATCATTGGAGCTTGTTTGAAGCAAAGGACTGGCCAGAAAGCTCCAAAGTTCAAAGCTCCAGTTCAAGTATCATCAAGAACATTTTTTTTAGAAATGCAATCTCTTGTTATAGGATGATAGAGTTTGTTTCACTGATCATGTTAAGCTTTGAAACACTGAAAATGGTTGAGAAATGAGTGTGTATGCATGTTCTGAAATTTTTGCAGTTTTCTTGATTTTGCTCGAATCTTGTTGTTGATGCATTGTAAATGTGATCCTGTGATTGATTCATGTTTGGGGTGGGTAGAGGATGAAATCTGGAGAGTTAGAGCACTTAAAACAGCCTAGGGATTGAGTTTGATTATGAATTTTTTGGAAAATCAGCATAATGAAATGATTCATTCTAGATTGAATCGATTCATGCTGTTGAGTGGTTCCTGGATTTCGCAAAATGAATCGATTCATCCTTTGATGAATCGATTCATGTTGTTTAACTAATTCTGTTTTCTCAAAAATTGATCATTATGAATCGATTCATCCAAGCTTGAATCGATTCATTCTTCTGTTAACCAATTTTAATTCATTTTGTTTGTATTTTATTTGCATGAATTTTAAAAAATAGCAAAACATGTTAAAAAATTCTGAAATTTTTTGTCAAACATTTCATTAATTTTCACAACCCAAAAATATTTTTATTTTTATTTTTTGCATTAAAAATTATTTTTAAATCATTTAAATGTTTATTTTTAATTAGTTAATGGAAATTAATTAATTAAAAATGCATTTAGGTATTTAAAAATCACAAAAAAATTCACATTGCATTTTAAAACATTTAGAAACATTATCCAACTCTCAAAACAAATTTCTTTTTGGTTCTTGATGCCTTTTGATCATTTTCATTGGAATTAAATTCATTTTAAGGCATTATTTTGGTTCAAACTTTGAAAAATTCATTCTGCCCAACCCTTGAGAGTTTGATGATGGTTCTTCTTGAATTTATCCTCCATAGCATGTAGTTTATATGATAAAATTGGTTTGATTTGATCTTGCATTTTCAATTTGTTTGGTATTTTTATTTGTGAGGCACCCCAAAACCCTAGTAATATTAGGAAATTCATAACTTTCACTAGGTTAGGAGTTAGATCCCCTCCTTTGGGAAGTGAACTTGTATAGGTTTAGGGTATTCTTGATTGCATTTTCAATTTTTTATCATGTCATTTTCTTCTGATTTTTGATTTTGTGTTGCATGTTGTTCATAAACCCTAATTCTTGCCTTCCTTTGCATCCTTCTTTCATTTGCTTGCATACATGAACTTGCCATGACATTTTGTGCATCCTCATGACATATAAGACATCTTAGGACATATTGAAATCATGTTTGATCATTGCATCTTTCATTTGCCATGTTATGCATTCATATCATTTCATAAACTTTCATGAACTTTCATGGTTCAAAGCATGCTTCATTTGCATCCTCATCCTTGTATGATCATCCACAACTCTTGACATGTGTTTGCATCACCTCTTAGCATCATTTGCATCATGTGTATGATTCTGACTTTGGCCTTTGACCATCCATATGCATTGTTTCATCTCATGTCTTCCCTTATGCATCTTGTACTAACTTTTCAGGTTAATGGTAAGTTTGTTTGGGAGGTGAATTTGCCTTCACCTCCTACCTCTTCTCATCTCATCATTTTACATCCTTGCTGCATTTTTACTTGTCTTTGAGTGAGCTTGCTCACTTGTGCCTCTCTTCCCTCCTTTCTCTTCTCATCTCATCCCTTTTCTATCTTGCTTCTCCTTGGTGGCTTCCTTGAAGATTTCTCCTCTTAAGCCTCACAAACCCTAGGAATTCCAAGCATGATAACATTTTTAGATTGTTTAGTCCCCCTTAGACTCTTTCCTTTTAATTTTCTTTGAGTCTCCTCTTCTCACCTCATAATCAAGGACTAAACCTTAAAGGTTTTAAGGCTTTGTGATCAAGCTTATGCCTGCATCCTTCTATTAGGATGGAGTGTATAACTTTAATCCTAAGTGTTAAACCCTTAATGTGTTTAAATCCTTTAATCAATCCATCTAATAATCATCAAGATATCAAGCTTGTAACTTGGGCCTTGCATCAGGGTTCTAATTCTTCCTTAATTGGTTAAGAAGGACTAACCCTAGTGTTAATGGACAAGTCCCCCCTCAAGTTGTCTTACACACCATAAAAATCACTTCTTAATCTTACCATTAACTAAAATCCACTTTAATAAAGGCTTTGTTTTGTCATGAGGTTAATCCCTAATCATGGATTAAGTTGAGGAGCCTTCCTCAGCTTAAATGTTCTCATCTATTATCCTTCTATTAGGATGGTGTAATGGGTCCATTAAACCCTTGATTATGGCTTAAACTCATTACTTAACACTAAACAAAAACAAAAAAAACATCTAAAAAATCACAAGTAGGTTAATGATCTTAATCCTACATCATGGTGATTAAGTGTGAAGTGCTTACTTCATACTTAAGGTATTCTCATTACCCCTAATCAGAGGGAGGATGTGATGAGTTTACTAACCCTTGGTTTAGGCTTAAGCTCATTAACTTATGACAAATTCAAAAAACCCATAAAAGATTGAAAACACAAAAACAAACAATAATCGTCTCCTCCGGGATTCTTTTCTCATCTCATTCACTCACAAACGAGAACTCGCTTCTTCCGTCTAATGCAAGACAGTTAGCACCTGAGCCAGACAGGTCATACACTTGAGCATAGACAAGTAAGCGGTTCACAAGTCAATTCACCTTTCAGTCTCTTTGGGTCGAACTACGGTGTTCTGACTTCCTCATTGCACGAGAGGATACGTAAGCATAACTTAACAGTTATCGAACAAAAGTCTCTGTATATTCCCCCTCTTTCAGCATCATTCTTTTAGCCTCATAGTCTTGAGCATTTCATTTCTGTTCTTACACTGACACTTCTCTTATACACTTCACACTTCTTTTACACTGACACTTGCATTCTTTTCCAGCTTTGATACACAAAATAGCACTGACACTACCCCTTTAAAACACAAATCTTTCAAGCGTGGATCCCGTCGAGTACGGCGGACAATCTGGGTGCTAATACCTTCCCAGGTTGTAACCAACCCCCTTTCTCAGTCTCTCTGGTTCGCGACCGTCTTATCTATCTTTCTAGGTTTATGCAGCATTACCTTTCCTTCGGGATAAAAATGCCTAGCTGGCGACTCTATTCATTTTCTCTTTTCGCCAACCGTTCGCGTCAGTACCCTATTTTGAGTTAGCCTCATTTAGTGGGAGCGACACCGTTCTCCCACAAAATCTTTAAATCTTCGATCAAAGGTGTCAAGTATACGTCTATGTCATTCCCTGGTTGTTTAGGCCCAGAGATTAACATAGATAACATCATGTACTTACGCTTCATACATAGCCACAGAGGTAGGTTATAAATCATTAGAATCACAGGCCATGTGGTATGTGAGATACTTTGAAGACCATGTGGGTTCATTCCATCAGAAGATAATGCCAATCGAAGGTTTCTTGCTTCTGATCCAAACTCAGGATAATCATTATCAATCTTCGACCACTATGGTGAATCAGCCGGATGCCGATACTTTCCATCAATAATTCTTTCATCTGCATGCCAAGTAAGATGTCTTGCATCGGTTTCACTACGAAACATGCGCCTAAATCTCGGAATTATCGGAAAATACCATAAGACTTTTGCGGGAGATAATCTTTTCTTATATTGAGACAAACCGCATTTAGGGCACTCAGTTAACGTTGCATATTCGTTACGAAACAAAATGCAATCGTTAGGACAAGCATGTATCTTATCATAGCTCATGCCAATAGAGCACAACATTTTTTTTGCCTCATAGGTTCGATTAGGAAGAACATTATCATCCGGTAGCATTTCTCTCATAAGGGCCAACAACTCTGTGAAACTTTTATCCGACCATCCATTGCCCGCCTTTAAGTTGTACAACTTTAATACCGTAGACAGTCTTGAGAATTTAGTGCAACCTTTGTACAACGGTTTCTCTGCATCGCTTACCATCCTCTCAAACATTTCAGGACAATCATGAAGATCTTCTTCAGTGCTTCTACAATCTCTTCAACTCGATCACAATCGTATGTTTCTGTGTCTTTGTCGTATGAAGCATAGGTCGTATTACTTTTTCCACTCGATTCAACATTCTCGTTAATTTTCTCACCATGAAATATCCAACACTGATAACTTTGATCAATTCCATGCCTCAGCAAATGCGATTTCAATCCATGTGCGTCAACCTTACCAATATAACAACAACGCAAGCAAGGACAATGCATTCGTCTGGGGTTTTCAGCATGTTGAACAACATACTTAACGAATTCCGCAACCCCACTCTCGTACTCTTTGGTCATTTGATCGGCACAGATCCATGTTTTATCCATGGTTTTCCTACTTATTAAGGTAAACAATCAATCCAGACGAAAATACATAACTAAGGTAGTATCTTTGAATATTCTAACAATTTTAAAGTTCAATTCATTTTAAACTTCAATAACGTATACATAACCAATGTTAATATAAACTTCAATAACGTATCCGATACGCCGATATACCAACTTTAATTACCTCATCACTTTCATTTTTTCTATTACAAGAATCAAACTTTTTCTATTACAATATACCTATAACTATACCTATAACACGTTAATTTTTCTTTAACTAACTTTAATTTTCTATTAGAATATACCTATAACTATACCTATAACTATACCTATAACTATACCTATAAACATTTTCTATTACAAACATTTTTGTATTACAACATTTTTCAAGGAAGAACATTTTTCTATTACAACATTATTACTTATCAAACATAACAACTTTAATTACCTCATCACTTTCATTTTTTCTATTACAAGAATCAAACTTTTTCTTCCATTACTTTTCTCTTATCAACATTATTCTATTATCAACATTTTTCTATTATCAACATTATTACTTATCAAACATAACAACAACAATGTACATTATGAACTCAGTTTTTACAAACTCAGTTTTCTAATCAAACATAACAACAACAATGTACCTTATTGTTTTCCTTACAAACATCAACATTTTTCTATTGTCAACTTCTAAACTCAGGTTTTATGAATCAAAACAACTTCAACAAGAATAATACACTAAACTCAGTCAACAAGATTATGCACATTCTCAACATTAGTAAACTACTTCTAAACTCAGTAGAAAGATTAATGTCGATACAGTAGAAACGAAGAAATGAAGAAATGAAGAACATACCGCAAGAAATGAAGAACAGTAGAAACGAAAAACGAAGTCAACACCCAAATGTCGAGACACGTACGATTCTTCAAACACGTTCAATGATTGAAACCGAAAAATGGAAGTGTATTCGTGTTCGCTGTTAGGGTTTCAACGTTCGCAGGAGGGAAAACAAAAGAACAAAGAACGAAAATAGAAATGGAGTCTGAAATTTTATTTTAATTAGACCTTAGACAGCGTTTTTGTGGAAAGCGCTTTCTAAGGTATGCCTTAGACAACGCTTTCCAAAAGCGCTTTCTAAACCCCCCCCCCCCTTAGACAGCGCTTTTGGTTTTAATTTTTTTTTTAATTTAAAGACTTTAGACAGCGTTTTATCAAAAGCGCTGACTAAGGTCTATATTTAAAAGCGCTTTCTAAAAGCGTTGTCTAAGGGGGGGTCTTAGACAACGCTTTTAGAAAGCGCTGTCTAAGACCCCCCCTTTGACAGCGCTTTCATTATTTTTTTGGAACATTTTCCGTGTTTTATTTTAATTTTAACCTTAGACAGCGCTTTCTTTTTAAAGCGCTGTCTAAGATGCGCTGTTAAAAGTCATTTTTGGCGTAGTGCGGTGGTTCCTGAAGTTGTAGAAGGAGATGAAATGGAACTGTTGTTTGTTGAAGTGATGGAAGAAATGGTTGTTGAAGTTGTAGATGAATTGGTAGGAAAAATTGTTGTTGCAGTTGTAGAAGAATCACTTGTTGTTGTAAAAGGAATTGGTGGTGTTGTAGAAGTTTGTAAACACCCCAAATTTGCCCTCACTCATTCACACCATGGCTTGTGATCATCTCATATGCATAAACACAATCATATCACCTCATATCTCATTTTTGAGCCACTGCATAGTTTCTAAGTCATCTGCACCTAGGGTTTGTGATCTGAGCAATCCAAGAGCTTCATGAGTCACTCCAAAGGCCATCAATCACTTCAAATGGGTCTATGAATGTTCTTATATCATATTACATCCTCTCAAAGTCAAGAATGCAAAAGGATCACAAGAACTGGGATTGGTATGGATGCAGAGCCAAGTTTGACTGCACAGATGACCTAAAATTAGGGTTTTGGTTTCAGAGGCCATAACTCCAATTTTTTTGGTCATTCTTGTTTCCATTGGTCTTTATATGGTATAGGGAGTATGCATATCAATTTTCATGAAGAAATTCCATGGGGAAGTCATCTGATCAAGGGTTGACTTTCTGGACAAGTCAGTGCAAAATCAGGGCATCTGAGGCCCCCAATGACCCAACCAATGGGTGATCTTCATCATTTTGAGTGTATATGATCTTTATTTGATCATGGAAGAGGGTTGAAGTTCACAAAAATCAAGAATTTGGAGTTTTTGCAAGTGTTGACTTTTTGGGCATAGTTGACTTTTCAAGAATGCTTCATTTTAGGTCATTTTTCAAGCCTTGATTCTTGATCCAAAAATGCTTCAAATGGAAAAACTTTGATCATGAAAGTTGTAGAATACATTTTTCCCTTTTCAAAAAGTACAAGAACATGATCAAATTCTTCTTGGATCAAAAGTTAGGGTGTGACAAAGTTGGCTAAAATCATTGATTTTCAAGATGTGCACCAAATGAGAAACTTGCAAGATCATGAACCAAGGCTTCTTGTAACCTCTAGTTGACATCAAACCATGACACAAACATTCTATGTGACCTAAAAAATCAGAATTGGACCAAAGATCACATGTGTATGGTTTGTGTAACAAGGCATTTTCCATGAAGTTTCAAAAAGAGCCAACTTACAAAACCACTCATCACACTTCCTACAACTTGCTACATTGGATGCTGAGCTTTGCTAGCCCTTCCCCTCACCCTTGCTGCGCCAGCCCCATGCTTGTACTAGCCTAGAACCAAGCCATACCTCTCTTACACAAAAAGTTGACTTTTGGCAAAAGCAAACATCCCAATCACCACAGGCCATGTCACATCATCTGGCCAATTGGGATTGTTTATACTTTCCATTTGCAAGACAAACATAACACCAAGCCAAGCTGAAACACACCATAACATCACATTTTCACAAACACACCCCATTTGGCATTTCTCTTCGAAACTCTCTGCACAAACCACCAACATTCAAACCAGCTTCACTAATCATCTCACCATGTTCCATTGAGGAGAAACCAGCAAAGAACCAAGCCTGAAACAAGCCATAACACCATTTCACCATTTTCATACCAACTTGCAGTTTCTTTCGAAACTCACTCCACAGTCCACAAACACTCAAACAAACTCCACAAACCTTCTTAAAACATCACCCTGATCACAAAGAACCACTCAAATTGGCCTGAAGCTGCCTGCATCACCATTGCCATTTCCAACTGAGCTTGAGCAGAAGCTGCTCAAACTCTTCATCCAGCCAGCATAAATTTCTCCAAAGCATTCAAACATCATCAAGAGGTCATAAGGAGTGGATTTCACAAGGAGAGGAGGTCTGAAAGTTGCTGGAGTGAAAGCTTCGAATCTCAGGTAGCTCAAGAACTTTTTTTCCAGAAATGGATTTTTAAGTTCTAAACTTGTTCTCCATGCCTTACTGATTATCCTGGTGCTTTTAGTTTTGAAAATGGTGATGAAATGAGAATTTAATTGCTCTCTGAAACTCTGTGACCTAAAATTTTGTTTTGTTCGATTCATGAATTCCAGGAAGAATAAATTTGTTTTGATTGGGGGTTTTGGTTCGTGAGTGAGTGGGAATCATTTCCATGTTTTTAGATTTCGTTTTAGTTAGGTTTTGAGAGTTTTAGGGATTTTCAGGTGGGCTTCCCACCGGAGAAGACGACCGGAGGTCTTCTCCGGCCACCTGAAAATCATTAGGGCATAATCCTGTAATTAAATGCCATTTGAATTTGGGCCGTGGGATCAGTTGACTCCATTGACCTCCCGCGCGTGTGAATGGCTCAGATCAAGTCATTATGCCCTAATCCACTTAATTAGTTTTAATTAATTATAATTAAATTAATTTATCCAGAGTGAATCTAGACCCTCCATTCACGCGCGCAGTCCACCCTTTTGAATCCAGAATCAATCTCAGCCATCCTTTCTGTTGACTTCATTTAAAATTCATTTTTATTTCATTTCTTTTCATTTAATTTGCATAATTTATTTAAAATAGTAAAAATTGTCTAAAAATTATGAAATTTTTTCTCAAGAATTTCATAAATTTTTAAGACACAAAAATATTTTTGTTTTTATTTTTAGCATTTAAAAAGTATTTTTAAATATTTAAAAGATTGTTTTTAATTGATTAATGAGAATTAATTTATTAAAAATACTTTTAGGTATTTAAAAATCACAAAAAAATTCATGAAATGTTCTAAGACATTTAGAAACATTGTCCAACCTTCAAACCAAATTTCTTTTTGGATCTTGATGCATTTTGAGAATTTTTCATTGAATTAAAATCATTTTTGTGCATTATTTTGATCCCAAGTTCAAAAAATCATTTCTGCCTATTCATGAGGAGTTGGACATTGATTCTTCTTGCATTGCATTATGTTTAGCATGTAGTTTTTGAGATAAAAAGGCCATGATTTGATCTTTCATTTCCAATTTGTTTGGCATTTCTTTTGTTTGGAAACCCTAAAAACCCTAATAACTTGTAAAAATCATAACTTGAGATTGGTTAAGAGTTGAGACTTATCCTTTGGGCATTGGTTTAGTATAGGATTAGGGGTCCTTTGTGTGGCATTTTCAATTTTTTATAATGTTGTTTGCTTCTGATTTTGGTTTGTGTTTGATGTTTGATTCATAAACCCTAATTTGGGCTTCCATATGCATCCATCTTGCATTCTCTTGCATAACATGACTTGCCATGACATTCCATGCTTCCATTTGATTCATTGAACATCATAAGACATATCATAAACATGTTTGATCATTGCATCATGTATTTGCCATGTTGTATGCCATGTGCACTTCAGAGCTTTTCATGTATATTCATGCTTCTTAGCTTGCTCCACTTGCATTCATGAACTTGTATGATCATTTCCATGTGCTGCCTCATGTTTGTAGCATCTCATAACATCATTAGCATCATGTATTTGCTTCTGGTTTTGTTTCTCATCATGTCATCTCATCCCATTTTGCATTGCATTGCATTTCTTTTCTAACCTTTTCAGGTGGTAAGTGACTTGAGAAGTGAATTTGCCTTCACTTCTCATACTTTTCTTTTCATCTCTCTTGCATCCATTGCTGCATTTTCTATTTGTGTTTGAGTTTGAGCTTGCTCATTCTTCTTTTTCCCACTTTCTTTCTTCAAGTGACTTGCCTTCTTAAATGAAGCAAGTTACTTTGCTTCTCTTGATCCTTTCATCTGCTTCCTGGTGGTTCCATTGAAGATTTCTCTTGTATACCTCACAAACCTTAGGAACAACCAAGCATGACAATGTTTAGGGTTTTGATTAGTCTCCCCTTTTAGTTTTTACCTTTGTGTCTCTTTTGAGTCTTCTCTTCTCACCTCATAATCAGGGACTAAACCCTAAAGGCTTTAAGGCTTTGTGATTAAGCTTATGCCTGCATCCTTCTCTTAGGATGGAGTGTATAACTTTAATCCTAAGTGTTAAACCCTTAATGTGTTTAAATCTCTTAATCAATTCACTTAATAATCATCAAGACACCACACTTGTAACTTGGGCCTTGCATTAGGGTTCTAATTCTTCCTTAATTGGTTAAGAAGGACTAACCCTAGTGTTAATGGACAAGTCCCCCTCAAGTTGTCTTACAAACCATAAAAATCACTTCATCATCATATCATTAATAAAATCCACTTAATCAAAGGCTTGTTTTGTCATGAGTTTAATCCCTAATCATGGATTAAGTTGAGGAGCTTTCCTCAGCTTAAACACTCTCATCTATTATCCTTCTATTAGGATGGTGTAATGAGTTTGTTTAATCCTTGATTATGGCTTAACCTCATTACTCAACACTAAACAAAAACACCACAAAAACATCTAAATAATCACAAGTAGGTTAATGATCTTAATCCTACACCAAAGGTGATTAAGTGTGAGAATCTGACTTCACACTTAAGGTAATTCTCATTACCCCTAATCAGAGGGAGGATGTGATGAGTTTACTAAATCCATTGGTTTAGACTTAAGCTCATTAACTTATGACAAAATCCAAAAACAATAAAAGACTGAAAACACAAAAACAAACAATAATCGTCTCCTCCGGGATTCTTTTCTCATCTCATTCACTCACAAACGAGAACTTGCTCCTTCCGTCTAATGCAAGACAGTTAGCACCTGAGCCAGACAGGTCATACACTTGAGCATAGACAAGCAAGCAGTTCATCAGTCAATTCATCTTTCAGTCTCTTTGGGTCGAACTACGGTGTTCTGACTTCCTCATTGCACGAGAGGATACGTAGGCATAACTTAACAGTTATCGAACAAAAGTCTCTGTATATTCCCCCTCTTTCCAGCCACATTCTTTTAGCCTCATGATCTTGAGCATTTCACTCCTGTTCTTACACTGACACTGTATATATTACACTTCACACTTCTCTTACACTGACACCTGTACATTCTTTTCCAGCTCTTTTATACACAGATTGCACTGACACTACCCCTTTAAAACACAAATTTTTTAAGCGTGGATCCCGTCGAGTACGACGGACAATCTGGGTGCTAATACCTTCCCAGGTTGTAACCAACCCCCTTTCTCAGTCTCTCTGGTTCGCAACCGTCTTATCCATCTTTTTCTAGGTCTATGCAGCATTGCCTTTCCTCCGGGATAAAAATGCCTAGCTGGCGACTCTATTCATCTCCAGTGAGTTCACGGCTGTGTGTTCTCATTGTCCCTTTCGCCGACCGTTCGCGTCTGTACCTTCATTTGACCTAGCCTCATTTGTCGGGAGCGACAGCTTGGCGACTCTGCTGGGGACCCTTATACTGTAACCAGGGCTTCTGGTTCTTTTTGTGGGTTCCTCCTAGCGCTTGATTGATTTGTGTTTACTGGGGGTGTTATGTGTTTATTTGTGCTTATATATGTTTTATTTTTTTGCTTTATGTACAATTGTTTACTGCTTTCTTTATTGCTTTTGTATATATCATACTGTCATGCTGCTGGCTGGATCTGGTTTTTGTTTTGGTGGGTGGGGTTCTATTGAGAGTTAAGGTCCTATACCTGGGACCTGAGTGACACCTAGGCTAGAGTGAATCATATTCTTTCCCATTCCATCTCGGTCTGGTGCGGGAATATGAAACACGGTTCAGATATGGGTTTCTTCTTGAGAACTCTGTGTTGCAGATTTCCTGCAATGCTAGGGCTATCTGGGAAGCCTGCTAAGTCTGGATGACCTTTTAGTATTGACCTTCAGAAACTGAGGTGAATTAGAGGAGGAATTGTTATGGTTATTGTAAACACTGTACCTCCGGGTTAGAAGTGTTTACACTTCTCATAACTGATCCAAGTCTGAGGATCCTTGTTCTAGAACACCACATGTGAGGGGGTTGGACTGTTTACAGGTTTGCAGGTACCTTGGCCTCAGAATACCCTATTGATTTGTTTGTTTAAGAGTACTCCATTTTGGGACAGTTCTTGTGATTCTAAAACCCTGGACATGTGGCTCTTTATTTGAGCCCCCACCCTGGTTACTGGATTTATAGACCTCCACCTGGTTTTTCTTGATTATATCTTGGACCTATATCAAGACATTTGACCAGATCCAGCTCAGTCACAAACCCTTGCATATCATTTGCATACATAATCATTGCATCATATTGACATTTGCTTATTTGTGTTTCAGGGTGTCCATCTTCATTTTTGGTTTGGTTTTGGCCCTATCTTCAGTATTGACCCACCTTCATCAGCATCTGCTTTAGTTGTCAGCTACCTGCACCAGCCAATCAGTGGCCCATTTCTTCAGTGTTATCATCAGCACCTATCTCTACTCAGTCTTCAGCATCATGGCTCCTAAAAAGAGCAACATCACCTATCACTTCTTCCAGCCAGAGCTATCAGACATCAGGAGGATTCAGACCCTGATCACTCCAGATCACATACCATTGTTCAGGGAACATTATGGAGATATACTTGATATGGTTATGGATCTGGACCCTTCACAGAGAAGCCTGATCCACACTTGCATTCAGTTTTATGATCCCCCACTGAGATGTTTCACTTTTCAAGACTTTCAGTTGGGCCCTTTATTGGAAGAGTACTCCTCATTAGTTGGTATGCCTATCAGGGCTGGAATCCCTTTCAACCCTGAGATGGTCTTTCCTAGTAATGGAGAAGTAGCAAAGGCTTTGCATCTGGAACCTGTTCTGATTGAGCAGCATATGACTTCTAAAGCTGGAATCCCTGGTTTCCATCTGGACTTCTTGATCTCTCAAGCTACCCTGAAAGCTTCTTTAGGAGAGTGGAAAGCTGTTTGTGCCTTGTTGGCTTTGAGCATATATGGAATTGTGTTGTTTGCAGATGAGCCTCGATTCATTAGCAAAAATGCAATCCATCTGTTCATCTTAAAGAACCCAGTGCCCACTTTATTGGGGGATCTCTACTACTCAGTGCATCAGAGGAATGAAAAGCAGAGGGGAAGATTAGTGAGGTGTTGTGCTCCTTTGTTCCATACTTGGCTTCTCAGGCATCTACCCAGGACAGATGCATTTTTGAACCCTCATCAGCAGAGTAACTGGGCTAAGAGACTCACTACTCTAACTTCAGCAGATATCAGATGGTGCACTCAAAGCACCAAGGGTAGGGATATCATCACCAGCTGTGGGCATTTTCCCAATGTGCCCCTAATAGGAGTTAAGGGCAGCATCAATTACAATCCTCTGCTGTTCAGAAGGCAACTGGGCTATGCACTGGTCCATACTCCTAAGGCACAGGACTTGGTCGAGACTCTCTATTGTGAGAACAAGCTTAATTTGACTACTGTTAGGCAGGCTGCCTGGGCCTGGGATAATGTTCAAACCAAGGGAGTGACCATCCTAGGGAAGTGCAACAATGTGGCATCAGCACAATATTATGAGTGGTCCTATGCCAGGGCCCAATTCTCTGGAATGCCCTTTACTATAGAAGATATGCCTGAATCATCTTCAGCACCACCCCCTGCCACTGTCAGTTTGGAGGAGTTTGAGAGTTTGAAAGAAAGAAATGAGAAGTTAACTCAAGCTTTGCAGAAGACCCTCCGGGAGAGGAGTAATGGTATGAGGGAGGTTGAGAGATTGGAGAAGTTGAGGATGGAGCATCTGGTTAAGATTGAGAAGTCTGGGGATTATATCAAGAAGTCTAAAGCTGGAGAACAAATTCTGAAGAATGCTTGCAAAGAAGCCCAGTTCCAGAGAGCAAGGACAGACTTGTATCTGAAGGAGAGTCAGGCCCGGTGGGTCAGGATCACCGAGGCTCGTACTCTAGAGGACAAGAGAGTTCAAGACAAGATAGAGCAACTGGAAGCTAGTGCAAAAGAACAGCAAGAAGCCCTGGCAGCAGCCCAGAGAGAGATATCAGAGCTGAAGATCAAAGCAGGAGTGAAGAGGTCAAAGGACCAAAGTCAACTCAAGAAGCTAACAACAGCTGTTACGACCCGGAACCTCCTCATCAGGAATCTCACGGAGCGTCCGGCTGATCCTGTGACCGAAGCACTTCTCCAGGAAGTTCGTGAGGATGAGTTTGGTCTTGGTGTTTGACCATTTGTTTGTTGTTGCTGTCATTCCATGTACTTTTATTTTCCTGTAATGTATTTTTACCCTTCCGAGGGCTTGTATTTGTAAAACAAACTATGTACCATTTTGGCTTTTTGTAATATATGTATTAGTTTGTTCCATCCGAGTTTACTTCGAAAGCAACTTCAGCAGCATCTTCAAGGGTCTGGAAGGGTCAAAACTGAATGCCAAGCCGGATACCTTGAAAACAAATGAGAATACTGCATTGCATGCTAACCCCTTTTGTTTGTTTTGTAGGTTTTTGTTTTATTGCCACTAACTCTGTTGTGATGTTCAGGAACTATTGCTCGGCGCCGGGTATTTCCCCTCAACCGTCCGCACCGTTATCCAACCCGTAACAATCTTCCGGGCATCCAAATGGATCAGGTACAGCAGGACCTTGCAGAGGTCAGAAATCAAATGGCAAACGAAAGATTGGAAATGAGAACGCAGATGACTCAGTTTATGGAAGTGATGAACAACATGGCTCAGAGCCAGGAAAGATTGAGGGCCATGGTGGAAAGGCAAAACCAAGAAGATCCACATATAGGAACTGCCGGCACTAGCAACAATGAGAGGGTCCAACCTCATGTCAATCCCCCAGTCTTTGGACCACACCTCCATCCTGAGGTCAATATTCCTGCAAATGTTCAAGGAGCTGCCACTGCAGCCAGGGTACTTCAAGAAGATCCTCAGGAGGATCAATTCACAGTAATGGGTGTTGGGGAAGAGGCCTATGATAGAAGGCTGGATGAGATAGCTGAGAAATTAAGATCCTTAGAGTCTCAAAACTCTTTGGGTTTTGATGTTATGGATATGGGCTTGGTAGACGGGGTTAGGATCCCCCATAAGTTTAAGCCTCCTTGTTTTGAAAAATACAACGGGACTTCATGCCCCCGGACTCATCTACAATCATTTCTGGGAAGGCTGAAGGCCTATACTATGGATGAGAAGCTCTGGATGTTCTATTTTGAAGATAGCTTGACTGGAGCGTCAAGAGAATGGTACTCTCACCTGACCAGGGCAACTATTAGATGCTGGAAGGATTTGGCGGAAGCCTTTATCAGACAGTATCAGTACAACTTAGATATGGCACCCAACAGGACCCTCCTAATGGGAATGTCACAGTCATCCAGAGAGAGCTTCCGAGAGTATGCTCAAAGATGGAGACAGCTTGCTGCTGCTGTCCAGCCACCTATGTCTGAAAGGGAAATGGCAGACATGTTTATGAACACCCTTCAAGGAACATATATTGATAGGCTGGCTGCTTTCTCTTCCACTAGCTTTGCAGATGTTGTCATAGCTGGGGAGAGAATTGAAAGCTTGTTAAAAATGGGTAAGATATCTGACAACGGTGCAAGCTCGTCCAGTAGTACAAGAAAGCCTTTTGCGGGCCCGAGAAGAACTGGCGAGACCAATGCCATCCACACCAATAGGGGCAGGCCCCAATATGTTCACAGATCGGTGGCAGCAGTCACCATTCCCGCTCCAGCTCATCCTCAACCAGTCTATCAACCTCCGCAACAAAACTATCAGCAACAACCTCAGTACCATCAACAGAATCAGTATCCTCCGAGGAATTACAACAACAGCAACACCAACAACAATAACCAGCAAAGGCCATTCCAGCAGAGGCCTTCTCAAGCTAACAGGGTAATCGATCCGATCCCTATGCCATATGCTACATTGCTGCCACAACTCCTGAAACTCAACCTAGTTGAGCTAAGGACGTTGGCACCTCCAGATCCCAACAGTCTACCCAGGAATTATGACTCCAACGCCAGATGTGCCTTCCATTCAAATGCACCTGGCCACAGTACAGAAAAGTGCAGAGCTTTGCACATGAAGGTACAAGACCTGGTAGACTCAAAAGCTCTGAATTTCGCACCACCACCCAATGTCAATAAGAACCCAATGCCAAACCATGGTGGTCCCCGAATCCTCTTTGCACTCACATATACCTATATACACTTTCTTGGCACCCGTCCGTGTCATATCCCCAGCACAGTCGTCTACACTTCTATATACTTGTTGATATTATCATACTTTCCTCTCTTGACACTCGTCCGTGTCACTTTCCCCAGCAAATAAACACTCATCTATACAATACTCACTACTCATGTTACACTTATGCAGATACTCGTCCGTATCTCGTATATGCCATTTATATCCCCACAGATTCGACACTAGTCCTTGTTCTTTGTTAACCCGTTGGTACTCGTCCGTACCGTCATCTCAGAACAGGCGTCAAGCGTTTGTTTCTACATGATACTCGTCCGTATCATAGTCTTAAGGATGCTCGTCCGCATCTTTAATCCATACACCGTGTCAAACACTTTGTCTTACTGAATATAGATACTCGCCTGTGTCTATCATTCCCCAGAAGAATCCTTTCAGATTCAACACTTGTCCGTGTTCCTTGTTAACCAGTTGATACTCGTCCGTATCATCATCTCTGAGCACGTGTCAGTATTTGTTTCTACCCGATACTCGTCCGTATCGCAGTCTTAAGGATGCTCGTCCGCATCTTTAATCTATACACGAATACCAAACACTTATACCTTTGTTTCTTGGATGTGAGCACTCGTCCGTGTTTACTTTTCCCCAGTAGATTACCAACAAACAAATTTTCTTTTTATCTGACACTCGTCCTGTGTCACGATAAACCTTTTAGCAGCCGTCCCCTGCTAGGTGGTCGTCCTCCACCTCTTGATGGTCGTCCTCCATCATGCTCACCCGATGGCCGTCCCCATCGTTGATTTTAGCAGCCGTCCCCTGCTAGGTGGTCGTCCTCCACCTCTTGATGATCGTCCTTCATCATTTTATCCAATGGCCGTCCCCATTGTTGATTTTGGTTATCTGACATTCGTCCTATGTCATGATAAACCCTGAGAGCAGTCGTCCCCTGCTAGGTGGTCGTCCTCCACCTCTTGATGGTCGTCCTCCATCATGCTCGTCCGATGGCCGTCCCCATCGTTGACCTTTTATCCGATGGCCGTCCCCATCGTTGATATTTTCGGCAGCCGTACCCTGCCAGGTGGTCGTCCTCCACCTTTGATGGCCGTCCCCATCATATTTCCCTTATACCCAACAGAGCAGCCGTCCCCTGCTAGGTGATCGTCCTTCGCCTTTGATGGCCGTACCCCATCATCTGTTTATTTCATTCATTCTTTAACCCGATGGCCGTCCCCGTCGTGGTCCCTTTTCTTTTTTAACCCGATGGCCGTCCCCATCGTCGGTTACTTTGCTTTGTGAACTTGATGGCCGTCCCCGTCATGTTTCATTGATCCCCAGAGAATTTTACAGCTTTACTTGATGGCCGTCCCCATCATAATATCTTATCTTCCCCAGCCAGTCGGCCGTCCCCGTCTTGGCTTTACCTTTTATCCCCAGCATGTCGGCCGTCCCCGTCATTGCTTTATTTTCAGCACTTTCCCCAGCATGTCGGCCGTCCCCGTCATTGCTCTTTACCCAGCAGTCGTCCTCTGCTCGACGGTCGCCCTCCGTCGCCCACACTTTACAATATACTTTATTTTCCTTTACAATCTATATCCCTTTTCTTCTTCATTTTTGTGAGTGCAAATTTTGGACTGTCTTTGGTATTCAACCACAAGTTATCTTGTTTGCCTGTTAAGCCGTTGCTTACATCCTGCACAGCTAACTCATGTTTGAATAGGGGCAGCTGTAAACACCCCAAATTTTCCCTCACTCATTCACACCATGGCTTGTGATCATCTCATATGCATAAACACAATCATATCACCTCATATCTCATTTTTGAGCCACTGCATAGTTTCTAAGTCATCTGCACCTAGGGTTTGTGATCTGAGCAATCCAAGAGCTTCATGAGTCACTCCAAAGGCCATCAATCACTTCAAATGGGTCTATGAATGTTCTTATATCATATTACATCCTCTCAAAGTCAAGAATGCAAAAGGATCACAAGAACTGGGATTGGTATGGATGCAGAGCCAAGTTTGACTGCACAGATGACCTAAAATTAGGGTTTTGGTTTCAGAGGCCATAACTCCAATTTTTTTGGTCATTCTTGTTTCCATTGGTCTTTATATGGTATAGGGAGTATGCATATCAATTTTCATGAAGAAATTCCATGGGGAAGTCATCTGATCAAGGGTTGACTTTCTGGACAAGTCAGTGCAAAATCAGGGCATCTGAGGCCCCCAATGACCCAACCAATGGGTGATCTTCATCATTTTGAGTGTATATGATCTTTATTTGATCATGGAAGAGGGTTGAAGTTCACAAAAATCAAGAATTTGGAGTTTTTGCAAGTGTTGACTTTTTGGGCATAGTTGACTTTTCAAGAATGCTTCATTTTAGGTCATTTTTCAAGCCTTGATTCTTGATCCAAAAATGCTTCAAATGGAAAAACTTTGATCATGAAAGTTGTAGAATACATTTTTCCCTTTTCAAAAAGTACAAGAACATGATCAAATTCTTCTTGGATCAAAAGTTAGGGTGTGACAAAGTTGGCTAAAATCATTGATTTTCAAGATGTGCACCAAATGAGAAACTTGCAAGATCATGAACCAAGGCTTCTTGTAACCTCTAGTTGACATCAAACCATGACACAAACATTCTATGTGACCTAAAAAATCAGAATTGGACCAAAGATCACATGTGTATGGTTTGTGTAACAAGGCATTTTCCATGAAGTTTCAAAAAGAGCCAACTTGCAAAACCACTCATCACACTTCCTACAACTTGCTACATTGGATGCTGAGCTTTGCTAGCCCTTCCCCTCACCCTTGCTGCGCCAGCCCCATGCTTGTACTAGCCTAGAACCAAGCCATACCTCTCTTACACAAAAAGTTGACTTTTGGCAAAAGCAAACATCCCAATCACCACAGGCCATGTCACATCATCTGGCCAATTGGGATTGTTTATACTTTCCATTTGCAAGACAAACATAACACCAAGCCAAGCTGAAACACACCATAACATCACATTTTCACAAACACACCCCATTTGGCATTTCTCTTCGAAACTCTCTGCACAAACCACCAACATTCAAACCAGCTTCACTAATCATCTCACCATGTTCCATTGAGGAGAAACCAGCAAAGAACCAAGCCTGAAACAAGCCATAACACCATTTCACCATTTTCATACCAACTTGCAGTTTCTTTCGAAACTCACTCCACAGTCCACAAACACTCAAACAAACTCCACAAACCTTCTTAAAACATCACCCTGATCACAAAGAACCACTCACATTGGCCTGAAGCTGCCTGCATCACCATTGCCATTTCCAACTGAGCTTGAGCAGAAGCTGCTCAAACTCTTCATCCAGCCAGCATAAATTTCTCCAAAGCATTCAAACATCATCAAGAGGTCATAAGGAGTGGATTTCACAAGGAGAGGAGGTCTGAAAGTTGCTGGAGTGAAAGCTTCGAATCTCAGGTAGCTCAAGAACTTTTTTTCCAGAAATGGATTTTTAAGTTCTAAACTTGTTCTCCATGCCTTACTGATTATCCTGGTGCTTTTAGTTTTGAAAATGGTGATGAAATGAGAATTTAATTGCTCTCTGAAACTCTGTGACCTAAAATTTTGTTTTGTTCGATTCATGAATTCCAGGAAGAATAAATTTGTTTTGATTGGGGGTTTTGGTTCGTGAGTGAGTGGGAATCATTTCCATGTTTTTAGATTTCGTTTTAGTTAGGTTTTGAGAGTTTTAGGGATTTTCAGGTGGGCTTCCCACCGGAGAAGACGACCGGAGGTCTTCTCCGGCCACCTGAAAATCATTAGGGCATAATCCTGTAATTAAATGCCATTTGAATTTGGGCCGTGGGATCAGTTGACTTCATTGACCTCCCGCGCGTGTGAATGGCTCAGATCAAGTCATTATGCCCTAATCCACTTAATTAGTTTTAATTAATTATAATTAAATTAATTTATCCAGAGTGAATCTAGACCCTCCATTCACGCGCGCAGTCCACCCTTTTGAATCCAGAATCAATCTCAGCCATCCTTTCTGTTGACTTCATTTAAAATTCATTTTTATTTCATTTCTTTTCATTTAATTTGCATAATTTATTTAAAATAGTAAAAATTGTCTAAAAATTATGAAATTTTTTCTCAAGAATTTCATAAATTTTTAAGACACAAAAATATTTTTGTTTTTATTTTTAGCATTTAAAAAGTATTTTTAAATATTTAAAAGATTATTTTTAATTGATTAATGAGAATTAATTTATTAAAAATACTTTTAGGTATTTAAAAATCACAAAAAAATTCATGAAATGTTCTAAGACATTTAGAAACATTGTCCAACCTTCAAACCAAATTTCTTTTTGGATCTTGATGCATTTTGAGAATTTTTCATTGAATTAAAATCATTTTTGTGCATTATTTTGATCCCAAGTTCAAAAAATCATTTCTGCCTATTCATGAGGAGTTGGACATTGATTCTTCTTGCATTGCATTATGTTTAGCATGTAGTTTTTGAGATAAAAAGGCCATGATTTGATCTTTCATTTCCAATTTGTTTGGCATTTCTTTTGTTTGGAAACCCTAAAAACCCTAATAACTTGTAAAAATCATAACTTGAGATTGGTTAAGAGTTGAGACTTATCCTTTGGGCATTGGTTTAGTATAGGATTAGGGGTCCTTTGTGTGGCATTTTCAATTTTTTATAATGTTGTTTGCTTCTGATTTTGGTTTGTGTTTGATGTTTGATTCATAAACCCTAATTTGGGCTTCCATATGCATCCATCTTGCATTCTCTTGCATAACATGACTTGCCATGACATTCCATGCTTCCATTTGATTCATTGAACATCATAAGACATATCATAAACATGTTTGATCATTGCATCATGTATTTGCCATGTTGTATGCCATGTGCACTTCAGAGCTTTTCATGTATATTCATGCTTCTTAGCTTGCTCCACTTGCATTCATGAACTTGTATGACCATTTCCATGTGCTGCCTCATGTTTGTAGCATCTCATAACATCATTAGCATCATGTATTTGCTTCTGGTTTTGTTTCTCATCATGTCATCTCATCCCATTTTGCATTGCATTGCATTTCTTTTCTAACCTTTTCAGGTGGTAAGTGACTTGAGAAGTGAATTTGCCTTCACTTCTCATACTTTTCTTTTCATCTCTCTTGCATCCATTGCTGCATTTTCTATTTGTGTTTGAGTTTGAGCTTGCTCATTCTTCTTTTTCCCACTTTCTTTCTTCAAGTGACTTGCCTTCTTAAATGAAGCAAGTTACTTTGCTTCTCTTGATCCTTTCATCTGCTTCCTGGTGGTTCCATTGAAGATTTCTCTTGTATACCTCACAAACCTTAGGAACAACCAAGCATGACAATGTTTAGGGTTTTGATTAGTCTCCCCTTTTAGTTTTTACCTTTGTGTCTCTTTTGAGTCTTCTCTTCTCACCTCATAATCAGGGACTAAACCCTAAAGGCTTTAAGGCTTTGTGATTAAGCTTATGCCTGCATCCTTCTCTTAGGATGGAGTGTATAACTTTAATCCTAAGTGTTAAACCCTTAATGTGTTTAAATCTCTTAATCAATTCACTTAATAATCATCAAGACACCACACTTGTAACTTGGGCCTTGCATTAGGGTTCTAATTCTTCCTTAATTGGTTAAGAAGGACTAACCCTAGTGTTAATGGACAAGTCCCCCTCAAGTTGTCTTACAAACCATAAAAATCACTTCATCATCATATCATTAATAAAATCCACTTAATCAAAGGCTTGTTTTGTCATGAGTTTAATCCCTAATCATGGATTAAGTTGAGGAGCTTTCCTCAGCTTAAACACTCTCATCTATTATCCTTCTATTAGGATGGTGTAATGAGTTTGTTTAATCCTTTATTATGGCTTAACCTCATTACTCAACACTAAACAAAAACACCACAAAAACATCTAAATAATCACAAGTAGGTTAATGATCTTAATCCTACACCAAAGGTGATTAAGTGTGAGAATCTGACTTCACACTTAAGGTAATTCTCATTACCCCTAATCAGAGGGAGGATGTGATGAGTTTACTAAATCCATTGGTTTAGACTTAAGCTCATTAACTTATGACAAAATCCAAAAACAATAAAAGACTGAAAACACAAAAACAAACAATAATCGTCTCCTCCGGGATTCTTTTCTCATCTCATTCACTCACAAACGAGAACTTGCTCCTTCCGTCTAATGCAAGACAGTTAGCACCTGAGCCAGACAGGTCATACACTTGAGCATAGACAAGCAAGCAGTTCATCAGTCAATTCATCTTTCAGTCTCTTTGGGTCGAACTACGGTGTTCTGACTTCCTCATTGCACGAGAGGATACGTAGGCATAACTTAACAGTTATCGAACAAAGGTCTCTGTATATTCCCCCTCTTTCCAGCCACATTCTTTTAGCCTCATGATCTTGAGCATTTCACTCCTGTTCTTACACTGACACTGTATATATTACACTTCACACTTCTCTTACACTGACACCTGTACATTCTTTTCCAGCTCTTTTATACACAGATTGCACTGACACTACCCCTTTAAAACACAAATTTTTTAAGCGTGGATCCCGTCGAGTACGACGGACAATCTGGGTGCTAGTACCTTCCCAGGTTGTAACCAACCCCCTTTCTCAGTCTCTCTGGTTCGCAACCGTCTTATCCATCTTTTTCTAGGTCTATGCAGCATTGCCTTTCCTCCGGGATAAAAATGCCTAGCTGGCGACTCTATTCATCTCCAGTGAGTTCACGGCTGTGTGTTCTCATTGTCCCTTTCGCCGACCGTTCGCGTCTGTACCTTCATTTGACCTAGCCTCATTTGTCGGGAGCGACAAAGTTGTTGTCGTTATTTGCAGAATGCCTTCTTTGATCAAGCCATTGATGCCATTCCTCAGGCTTGCACACCCGTTCACGAAAACCTTGCAAAATTCACAACAGGCCTCACAACCTGGAAACACTTGGCATTTCAAAAGCTGGGCTTTAACCTCTGCCAGAGGTGTCTGAATACTTGCAGTATCTTCAATTGAAATCATGGGTGAGCCTTCCTCTATAGCATTAATCCTTGGCCCACTGTGGTTTGGCATAAGATTTTTCATTACATTGGGAGGTGGTGCAAAGTTCATGGCCTTTGAATCTACCAGATCCTGGACCTTCATATACAGAGCCCTGCATTTTCCCGTGGAGTGACCAGGTGCGTTAGAATGAAAAGCAAACCTAGCGTTGACATCATAATTTCTCTGAATGTTCTGAGGATTAGGTGGATCCAATGTCCTCAACTCAACAAGATTGAGCTTTAGGAGTTGTGGCAGTAATGCGGCATATGGCATTGGAATAGGGTCAATCACCCTGTTGATCTGAGATGGCCGCTATTGAAAAGGGTGTTGTTATTGATTGTTGATATTGTTGTTGTAGGATCTCTGTTGTGGAAACTGCAGCTGTTGAGGAAAGTGTTGTGGTTGTTGAGTATACTGAGGAGGTGGAGTAGGAATAGTGACGACAACAATTGATCTGGGCAGATATTGGGGTCTCCCTCTTCCCATATGCACAGAGTTTGTTTCACCAGATCTACGAGGCCCCGCAAATGACTTCCTTGTACTGCTTGAACTGGCACCGTTGTTGGAAATCTTTCCCATCTTCAGTAAGCTCTCAATTCTTTCCCCAGCTATCACCACGTATGCAAAGCTGGTGGAAGAAAATGCAGCCAATCTGTCAATATAAGTTCCATGGAGAGTGTTCATGAACATGTCTGCCATCTCCCTTTCTGACATCGGGGGTTTAACAGCAGCAGCCAGTTGCCTCCACCTTTGGGCATACTCTCTAACGCTTTCACGGGAAGATTGTGACATTCCCATCAGAAGGGTTCTGTTTGGAGCCATGTCCAGATTATACTAATATTGACGGATGAAAGCATCAGCCAAGTCCTTCCAATTTCTTACTGTGGCTCTGGTCAAGTGAGAATACCATTCCTGGGATGCCCCTGTTAAGCTATCCTCGAAGTAAAACATCCACAGTTTCTCATCCATGGTGTAGGCTTTCAATCTCCCCAGGAAATACTGAAGGTGGGTACGTGGGCAGGATGTGCCATTATATTTTTCAAAACAAGGGGGTTTGAACTTGTGAGGAATTCTAACCCCTTCCACCAATCCCATATCCATGACATCAAAACCTAGAGAGTTTTGGGATTCGAGGGACCTTAGCTTCTCTACAATTTCATCCAACCGACTGTCGTAAACTACGTCTCCAGCCCTAACCACAGTAAACTGTTCTTCTTGAGGGTCTTCCTGCAAAACCCTTCCTCCAGTAGTGTTACCTTGGGTGTTTCTTATGGCATTGATGTCTGGGTTCAGATGAGGTCCAAACTCTGGTGCATCAGTGCGAGGCTGCACGTGATCATTGTTACTGGTACCCCCTGTACCTGGATGGTTTTCCTCGGGAGTTTGCCGCTCGACTAATTCTCTCAATCTCTCCTGGCTCTGAGCTAAACCAGTCATTACTGCCATAAATTGATTCATTTGGGCCCTCATCTCAGTCCTTTCATTGGCCATTTGGGTCCTCACATCAGTCAAATCCTGTTGAACTTGATCCATTTGTAATCCCGGAAGGTTGTTTCTTGTCGGATACCGGTGCACTCTATTGACAGGGAACACTCTTCTGCGAGCAATATTTCCTGAAACCACAACAAAGTGAGAAACAACAAAACAAAAACCTACAAAACAAAGAGAAAATGTTAGTATGCAATGCAGGATGTCTATTTGTCTTCCAAGGGTATCCGGTTTGGTTCTTTGGTTTTGACATTTCCAGACCTCGAGGAAATGCTGATGTTGCAGAGAGATTAAGCCCACAAAAATAATACAAACCATATATATTACAAAGAGTGAAGATACATAGTTTTGATTACAATAAAATCCCCGTGGTTGGTCAACAACAAAATCAAATGTACAAACAAAAGGAAATACAAATACAAGGAAATCAAACATCCAGTCCAAAGTCATCTTCTCTGACTTCTTTCAGGAGAGCCTCAGTCACTGGACCCACTGGGTGTTCTGTGATAGTCCTGATGAGAAGGTTCCTGGTGGCAATGGCACAGGTCAACTTCTTGTGCTTATCCCGATCCTTTGACCTCTTCAACCCCGCCCGGAGTTTCAATTTAGAGATCTCCTTCTGTGCTTCTAAAACGCTGCCTGATGCTTCTTCTCACTAGCCTCCAGTTGCTCTATCTTAGCTTGAGTTCTTTGATCTTCTTGTGCATGAGCCTCAGTGATCCTGATCCACCTAGCCTGGTTCTCCTCTAAGTAATGCTCTGCCCTAGCCTTCTGAGTCTTTGCTTCCTTGCAAGCATTCTTCATTACTAACTCTCCTGCTCTAGCCTTTCTGATGTAGTCATTCGTCTTCTCAATCTTGGTCAAGTGCTCAACCCGGAGCTTCTCTAACCTTTCATTATCTAAACGGCTATCATTCCTCTCTCAGAGGGTCTTCTTCAAGGCTTCAGAGAGTTGAGTATTCCTTTCCTTCAGCTTCTCAAACTCTTCTAGACTGACAGTAGCTGCAGGCTCCACTGCTGATGGCCCAGGTACATCCTCTAAGGTGAATGGCATACGGGTGATTTGTCCCCTGGTACGAGACCAATTAAGATACTATACTAAGGCTATGTTGTTGCACTTGCCAAGGATGGTTGTCCCCTTAGTCTGAATATTGTCCCAAGCCCAGGCAGCTTGTCTGACAATAGCTGAGTTGTGTTGGATGTCACAATAGATGGTTTCAGTCAAGTCTTGCCCTCTTGGGGGATGAACCAAAGCATACCCTAACTGGCTCTTAAAAATCAAGGGGTTGTAGTTGATGCAACCTTTTACTCCAATCAAAGGCACATTAGGATATTGCCCACAGCTAGTAATGATGTCTTTGCCCTTGGTGCTCTGAGTGCACCATCTGATGTCCTCTGATGTAAGGGTAATCAATCTCTTGGCCCATTTCTTTGGCTGATGAGGGTTCAGGAAAGTGTTCGACTCCGGCAAGTGTCTTAACAACCAGCATTAATAGAGGGGTGCACAACATCTGACCAATCTTCCTCTTTGCTTCTCATTCCTCTGGTGCACTGAGTAGTAGAAGTCTCCAAGCAAGGTAGGAATTAGGTTCCTCAATAAGAACAGGTGAATAGCATTCTTTCTTACAAACTTTGGCTCGTCTGCAAACAAGATGGTCCCATATATGCTGAGTGCCAAGAGTGAATAAACAACATCCCACTTCCCTGCTGCAACATGCAGGATGGCTTGGGAGATCAAGAAATCCAAGTGAAGGCCTGGAATTCCAGCCTTGGTGGTCATATTCTGGTCAATGAGAGTAGACTCCAAGCGCAAAGCCCTAGCTACATCTTTATTCTTGGGAGCAACCATCTCAGGGTTGAAAGGAATTCCCCTCCTGATAGAGACACCCAACAACATGGAGAATTCTTCCAGCAAAGGTCCCAACTGAAAATCAGGAAAGTGAAACATCTGAGAGGAGGATCATAGAATTGTAATCAAGTGTGAATCATGCTCCTCTGGGATGCATCCAGGTCCATGATCATGTCCAATATGCCTCCATAATGTTCCCTGAATAATGGGACATGATCAGGAATGATGAGATACTGGATCTGTCTGATGCCTGTCAGGGTGGGCTCAAAGAAGTGGTATGTGATGTTGCTCTTCCTGGAAGTGTCCATGCTGACAATGGATGCTGGTGAAGCCACTGAAAAAGATGCTGAAGGAGGGTCTCTGATGAAGACAGCTGATGGAGAGAACTGGGAAGAATCTCTGGTGAAAATGCTGGTGAAGATAACTAAAGCAGAACAGGTCAAAACCAAACCAAAGATAAGAAGGTGGATACCCTGTAAAAAAAAGGCAAATGTTAAATGATGCAAAATGATGTATGCAGAATGATATGCAAAGGGTTTGTGATCAAGTGTTGGATCTGTTATCTGCCTTTATAGGGTCCATGTGTTCATAAGTCCGGATGGAGGTTTAGAAAACTAGTAACCAGGTGGGGGACTCAAATAAAGAATCACAAATCCAGGGTTTCACAAGAACTGTCCAAAATAATACAACCTTAACAAATCTAGTAACAAAGGTATGATGAGGCCAAGGGTTCTTGCAAACCTGTAAACATCCCAACCCCCTCACATGTATTGTTCTAGAACAAGGATCCTTAGACTTGGATCAGTTATGAGAAGTGTAAACACTTCTTACCCGGAGGTACAGTGTTTACAATAACCATAAAAGATCCTCCTCTAACTCACCTCAAATGCTGAAGGTCATAAAAGGTCATCCAAACTTAGTAGGCTTCCCAGATAGCCCTAGTACTACAGGAAATCCGTAGCACAGAGTTCTCAAGAAGAAACCCATGTCTGAACTATGTTTCATATTCCCGCACCAGACCGAAATGGAATGGGAAAGAATATGAAGCCACTCTATCCTATGTGTCACTCAGGCTCCCGATATGGAACCTTAATCACTCAACAATCCCTCCCACCCAGGAAACAGCAGATCCAACACATATGATAATGACAGGATGAAATGCATAGAACTGTAAATGAAAGCAATAAATAAAGTTGTACAGAAAGCAATAAATAAAGCAATAAATGAATAAGCACAAGTAGCATATAACACCCCCGTAAACACAAATAATACAAGCGCTAGGAGGAACCCACAAAAAGAACCAGAAGCCCTGGTTGCAATATAAAGGTCCCCAGTGAAGTCGCCAAGCTGTCGCTCCCAAAGATTTGCATCCCGGTACAAGCGTGAACGGTTGGCGAAAGGAGAAAATGAAATGAACTGAATAGAGTCGCCAGCTAGGCATTTTTATCCCGAAGGAAAGGTAATGCTGCATAAACCTGGGAAAAGATGGATAAGACGGTTGCGAACCAGAGAAACTGAGAAAGGGGGTTGGTTAAAACGTAGGAAGGTATTAGCACCCAGATTGTCCTTCGTACTCGACGGGATCCACGCTTACAAGATTGTGTTTAAAGGGGGTAGTGTATGGGCTATCTGTGTGCAAAAGCTAAGAAAAGAATATACAAGTGTCAGTGCAAAAAGGGTTAATGCTCAGGAATTGAGGCTTAGAAAGAGTGCTGAAAGAGGGGGAAGACACAGAGACTTTTGTTCGATAACAGTTAAGTTATGCCTACGTATCCTCTCGTGCAATGAGGAAGTCAGAACACCGTAGTTCGACTCAAAGAGACTGAAAGATAAATTGACTGTGAACTGCTTACTTGCCTATGCTCAAGTGTATGACTCTTCTGGCTCGAGTGCTAATTGTCTTGCATTAGACGGAAGAAGCAAGTTCTCGTCTGTGAATGAGTGTGATGAGAAAAGAATCCCGAAGGAGACGATTATTGTTTGTTTTTTTGTGTTTTCAGTTTTTTTTATTGTTTTTGGTGTTTTGCATAAGTTAATGAGCTTAAGCCTAAATCAAAGGTTGTAAACTCATTATATCCTCCTTGATTAGGGATAATGAGCCCACTTAAGTATGAGATAAGCACCTCAACTCAATTACCATGATGATGTAGGATTATTATCATAAACCTACTTGTGATTATTTAGATGTTTTTGGTTTTTTTGTTTAGTGTTAGGTAATGAGTTTAATCTCTAATCACAGATTAATGAACTCATTACACCATCCTAATAGAAGGATAATAGATGAGAACACTTAAGCTGAGGAAGATACCTCAACTTAATCCATGGTTAGGGATTAAATTCATTATATAACAAAGCATTTATTAAGTGGATTTTAATTAAGGGATGAGATCAATAAGTGAGTTTTAGGGTTTGTAAGACAAATTGAGGGGGACTTGTCCATTAAACACTAGGGTTAGTCCTTCTTCACCATAAAGGAAGAATTAGAACCCTAATGTAAGGCCCAATTTACAAGATGAAGTCTTAGTGATTATTAAGATGAATTGATTAAGAGGTTTAAACAAATTAAAGGTTTAACACTTAGGATTAAAGTTATACACTCCATCCTAAGAGAAGGATACAGGTATAACCCTAATTCCAAAGTTCTAAAACTTTAAGAGTTTAGTCTCTGATTAAGAGATGAGAAGAGAGACTCAAAGAAGACTCAAAGGTGAAAGACTAAAGGGGGACTATATACAACCCTAAAGTTATCATTCTTGGTTATCCTATGGTTTTTGAGGCTCAAGAGAAGTCTTCAAGATGGCCACCAAGGAAGAAGCAGATGAAAAGAGAAGAAGCAGAAGAATAAGTTGCTTACTTCATTGAAGAAGATAAGTAACTTAAAGATTCAAATGAACAAGTGAACAAGTTCACTTCAAAACCAGCAAGATTCAAATGAAAGAGATAAATAAGTTGCTTACTTCATTGAAGAAGACAAGTGAACAAGTTCACTTCAAAACCAGCAAGATTCAAATGAAAGAGATAAATAAGAATGAGTAACTTCTCAAAGTAACTTACCACCTGAAAATGTTAGCATGAATGCATAAGATACAAAGCATAAAGAAATGAAATGAGATGAGATGAAATGGTAATGTCATGTGAGATTATGCAAAGGCATACAAAGTGCATATGTATGTTCATACAAAGATGAGATGTCATGTAAGCATGCTTTGAAGTTTGAAAGTTCATGAAAGTTAATGAAATGAAATGAATGAAAATCATGGCAAATGAATGAAGAAATGATCAAGCATGATTCTAATATGTCCTAAGATATCTAAGATGATATATGAATGCAAGAAATGTCATGGCCAGTTCATGTATGGATGCATATGCAAGATGAATGCAAATGGACATGTGAAATTAGGGTTTTAGGGACACATGAGATGCAAATGACAAAGACAGAAGCAAATGACAGTATAAAAAATTGAAAATGCACTCAAAGGAACCCTAAACATATACTAGGTTACCATCCAAATGGGGAGGTCAGAAGCTAAACCTAGAAGAAGTTGTGAATTTCCTAATTTTCTAGGGTTTTTTGGGTGATCTTCAATGTAAAATGCCAAATAATTTGAAAATGCAAGATAAAAATGAAACAAAAATATTTATAGAAACTAGAGGCCATGCATAGAACAATGCAAAAAGAACCATTCACAAACTCAACTTGGTTTAAAAGTTATGAATTTTTGAAGTTAGGGTTAGAAAATGAACATTTTTAAGAACCCTAATTCATTGAAAAATCTCAAAGCATGATCAAACCCAAAAAGAAATTTGTATGGTGAGTTTGTAAATGTCTAAGAATGCTCTCTGATTTTTTTTTTGTAATTTTTAAATATTTAAATGTATTTTATATTAATTAAAATCAATTAACTAATTAAATCAAAACATTTAAATGATTTAAAAATATTTTTTTAATGCAAAAAATAAAAATAAAAATATTTTTGGTTTCTGAAAATTAATAAAAGTCTTGATAAAAATTTCCCGAATTTTTAAATCATTTTTTCTATTTTTAATAAATATATGAAATAAAATACAAAGAAAAGAAATAAAAATCAAATGAAAGGGGAAGTATGCAGATCCAAAGGCTAAGATTCAAACCTAGAGGGAAGGGGTTGACTGCGCGCGCAGATTGAGGGCTGTGATCTATCCAGGGTTAATTAATCTGATTTAAATTAAATAATTCCAATTAGGGTTTAATGACAAATCCTGACCATTCACGCACTAAACTAATCTTCATCCAAGGGTTGGCATTGAATCTGGGCATGCTAACCCTAATGACTTTCAGGTGACCGGAGCTAAGCTCCGGTCATCTTCTCCGGTGACCCCAAATCCCAACTTCTTCTATAGCTCACTAAAACTCAAACTAACTGCCCAAAAATGATCCCCAAACATCATGGAACTCAAATCAACAAACAAACAACATTTATAACACACGAATCAAGAGAATCGAAGCAAACCATTTTTTAGGTTAAACTTTCAGAACATCATGAAATGCTTATTTCTCAACCATTTTCAATTTCAAACATATCAGGATGATCAGTGCAACTTATAGAATCATTCTATAACAAGAAATCAAAGTTCTGGAAAATTTGTTCTTGAGGTATACCTGAGATGAAGCTTTGCTATCTGGAGCTTTCTGGCCACTTCCTTGGTGCTTTTCCACTCCAATGAACCCCTTGATGCTTCTGGCAAGCTTGAAACAAGTTTATGTTGGTTGTTTTTGAGGTTTCAGTTCAGAGCATTTGAAAATCGTGTTTTTGTTTGAGGTAGTTTCAGGCCAATGTGAGGGGTGGGAAATGATCCTGGGGTTGTGTGTAGATGATTGGTGAAAGAATTTTTTATTTTTGAGGGCTGAGTTGGGAGATTCGAAGAGATGAAGTTTTTAGAGGATTTTTTGTAATCTGAGCTTGGGTGAGTTTCAGGCCAATGTGTTATGTGTTATGGCTTGCATAATGTCAACATATCATGTCTTGATAGGTCAGAAGAGTGGTTGTGGCTTATGCTGATTGGTATGACTTCATTTACAAAAAAGTCAAGAATGTGTACTTGAGGTATGGGCATGGTGCAGGCCTGAAATTTTGGGGTTTCTGGCCTCAGCATGGATCAAGGAAGGCCATAGGATTGAAACATTGCAGCTGGATCACTTGATGCTAGGGTTTCTATGTGTTTTGCAAATTTTCCCTCTTTGGTGTAAATTGTGATTCAAGGCATGAAATGATCCAATTCTTGGGCTAATTATGAGTTTTTGAAGTTGCTTGATCATGTTATGAAGTATTTGGGCACATTAGAAGTCATTAGAAGCCTTGGCAAGTGGTTTTGCAAAAATCCCTCTTTGGTGCATTCTTGAAAATTATAGGATTTTTGCCAACTTTGAAGGATCATAACTTGAGTTCCATAATGAATCAAAACATGTTCTTGTACTTTTTGAAAAGGGAAAGACCTGATCTACAACTTTCATGACCAAGAATTTTTCATTTGAAGCATTTTTGGTCATGAAAGAGGAGGTTGAAAAACTTTCCCAAAATGGAAAGTTTCCATTACAAGTCATTTCCATTTTTGGCAACTTTTCAAATGGCTCAAAATTCTTCATTCTTATGAACTTACAACCACTTCTAAGATCAAATAAAGATCATAGAACTTCAATTTGATGAAAATACCCGTTTGGTTCCATTGTTGGGGGCCTCAGATGCCCTGATTTTGCTCTGACTTGCTCAAAAAGTTACCCATTGATCAGATGACTTCCACAATGAATTTCTTCATCAAACTTGGTACACATGATCCTTATAACATCTTAAGAATATTAGAAACAAGAATGGCCCAAAAATTTGGTGTTAAGGCCTCTGAAACCAAAACCCTAATTTTGGTCATCTGTGCAGTGAAAACCCTAGCTCTGCTTCCATGCCTTGCCAGTTCTTGTGATCTCTTGACTTCCATGAACTTTGAGGGACATAATATGATGATTAACACACATGGACCCCCTTGGAATGCTTTGAGGCCTTTGGGATGGCTCACATGAAATCTTGGATTGCTCAGATCACAAACCCTAGATGCAGATGAACTTGAACTATGCAGTGAAGCAAAAAAGGCAATATGAGATGTAATGCTTATGTTAATGCAAAAATGAAAGATCACAAGCCATGGTGTGAAATGAGTGAGGGAAAATTTGGGATGTTTACAAGCTAAAGGCAAAAATGTGGTGCCTGAAGAACCAGTTTTGAAAGAAGCCCATAAAACATCCTTTGATCAAGATGTGGATGAATTTATGAGGATAATCAAGAGAAGCGATTACAAGGTTGTCAATCAGCTCCACCAGACTCCTTCCAAGATCTCCATTTTATCACTGTTGTTGTGTTCTGAAGCTCATCGGGATGCATTACTTAAAGTCCTGCACGCAGCCTACGTGCCTGAGGAGATCACGGTAAATCAGCTAGAGACAGTGGTGTCTAATGTTAATACTAGTCATGGGCTAGGCTTCACCAATGCTGATTTGACAACAGAAGTTCGTCACCATAACAAAGCTTTATACATCACTCTAGAGTGTAAAGGGGTTGTGCTTTCACATGTTCTAGTTGACACTAGGTCTTCACTCAATGTCTTGCCAAATAAAGCCCTTGTTAAGCTTGAATATGATGGCATAGCTCTCCGACCAAGCAATCTGGTGGTCAGAGCTTTTGCTGGTTCCAAGAGGTTTGTTCTTGGAGAGGTGGAGCTGCCTGTGATAATTGGCCTGCAGGTCTTTCAAATTACTTTCTATGTGATGGACATTCAGCCGGCCTAAAACTGTTTGTTGGGTCGACCATGGATTCACGCCGCTGGCGCAGTTACGTCGACCCTTCACCAGAAATTAAAATATGAGTGGGAAGGGAAAATTATCACAATCTGTGGTGAAGAGGATATTTTTGTTAGCCATCTGGCCACCTACAAATACATTGAGATGGATGGTGAAATCCACGAGACCATGAGCCAAGGTTTCAAAGCACTGAATGTCAATGAGGCGACAACTGAAGTATTTGCTGCATCCCAAGAGGTTAGGATGGGTACTTCAATTGTCTCCTACCAACAAGCTCGGAAGGTTGTTGAAGATGGAAACGCCCAAGGCTGGGGCAAGTTGCTACCTGTGGAGAAGTAGGAGGACATATTTGGTTTGGGTTACAAACCATTCCGACAAGATCAAGCAGAGGCTGCCAAGGAGCCCAAGTTCGTGAGTGGGGGAATGCTGACCCCAGATGTTGTCAATAACGTGGAAGAAGAGGCTGAAAGCGACCTCAACCTGGAGAGCTGGATTCGTCCAAGGATCCCGGGCCAACAAGTCCTTAACTGGTCTTCCCAGGAAATTATAAGGGTTACTCCTGCAGAGTAATTATTATTTCCTGCTCTTAGCATACATCAAGTCATGCATCTTGCCCAAGGTGTCAAGACTCATTTTGTAATAGGGCCATATTTGTATTTTGTGCAAATGAAATATCAATGAACAATGGACATCTTTTGCAAACATTTTCTTTTTTTGCTCACTGTCTTTTCATTTTTGTTATTTTTCGCACAAAACAATAAATGGAAATGTTTTCAAAATAAATAACTTCATTTTTTTGAAAAAGATTAAAATTAATCACTAAAGAGAACAAATCTCAACCCTTGCAGAGATAATCCTCCAGATTGCACTGACAACATCACTGCTATGACCTTGTATGACTTCGACAATCCAATTAATCAAGCAGATGAAGGGGTTGGTGAAGACTACGAGTTACCCGAAGAGTTAGCCAGGTTGTTGAGGCAAGAAGAGAAAGTGATTACTCCTCATCAGGAGGAAATTGAAACTGTTAATCTTGGTACTGAGGAAGATTTGAAAGGGGTGAAGATTGGGGCCAGTCTGCAATCTCCAGTAAAGGAACAACTCATCAGTATGCTTCGGGAATACGTCGACGTCTTTGCTTGGTCCTATCAAGATATGCCAGGTCTAGATACGGATATAGTCATGCACAGGCTACCCTTGAAAGAAGATTGCCCTCCAGTTAAACATATGTTGCGTCGTACTCGCCCAGATATGGCCATGAAGATTAAGGAAGAAGTATAAAAACAGTGGGACGCCGGTTTCCTTGCTGTGACTAGTTACCTGCCGTGGGTTGCTAACATTGTACCCGTGCCTAAGAAGGATGGCAAGGTGCATATGTGTGTGTATTACCGGGATATGAATAGAGCTAGCCCGAAGGATGACTTCCCATTACCTTACATTGATGTATTAGTCCACAACGTATCTCAGTTCTCGGTATTTTCTTTCATGGATGGATTTTCTGGGTACAATCAGATCAAAATGTCACCCGAAGACATGGAGAAAACAACTTTCATCACACCTTGGGGGACATTTTGTTACAAGGTAATTCCGTTTGGACTGAAGAACGCCGGTGCAACTTATCAACGGGCTATGGTAACGTTATTCCACGATATGATCCACAAAGAAATCAAATGTTACATGGATGACATGATTGCCAAGTCCCTTACTGAAGAAGATCATATGGTGAATCTGCTGAAGTTGTTCAAGCGTCTGAGGAAGTATCAGCTGAAATTGAACCCCAACAAATGCACATTCGGGGTACGTTCCAATAAGCTGCTGGGCTTTATCGTAAGTGAAAAGGGAATTAAGGTTGATCCTGACAAAGTCAAAGCCATTCAGGAAATGCCTGCACCTAGGACTAAGAAAGAAGTTTGAGGGTTCTTAGGTAGATTGAACTACATCTCAAGGTTCATATCTCACCTCACTGCAACCTGCGAACCCTTGTTCAAGCTGTTAAGGAAAGAACAGACAATCAGGTGGAATTTCGATTGTCATAAAGCTTTTGACAAGATCAAGGAGTACCTGCAAGAATCTCCAATCCTCATGCTTCCAATTGAAGGAAGACCTCTGATAATGTACCTGACAATATTAGAAGGGTCAATGGGGTGTGTGTTGGGCCAGCATGACGAGTCTGGTCGAAAAGAGTATGCAATATACTACCTAAGAAAAAAGTTTACCGACTGTGAACAACGTTATTCACTCCTTGAGAAAACTTGTTGTGCTTTAGCGTGGGCTGCTCACCGACTAAGACAATATATGCTGACTCACACTACCTTGTTGATCTCAAAAATGGACCCCGTCAAGTACATATTTGAGAAGCCAGCACTTACCGGAAGGGTTGCAAGATGGCAAATGATTCTGACAGAGTATGACATTCAATACACCTCTCAAAGAGCCATCAAGGGCAGTGTATTGTCTGACTATGTAGTTGAGCAACCCATTGATGATTACCAGCCCATGAGATTTGACTTCCCTGATGAAGACATCATGTACTTAAAAGCAAAAGATTATGAAGAGCCAGTTCACACTAAAGGGCCGGATCCAGAAGAAGAATGGACTATGATGTTTGACGGGGCTGTCAATATGAATGGTCGTGGGGTTGGTGCAGTGCTCATTACACCTAAAGGAGTTCACATGCCTTTCTAGGCAAAACTCACCTTTGCATGCACTAACAACGAAGCAGAATACGAAGCCTGTATCATGGGTCTTGAGGAAGCCATTGACCTCGGGATCAAAACCTTGAATGTATTCGGAGATTCGGCTTTAGTAATCAACCAGACCAACGGAAAATGGTACACTCATCAGGAGCATCAGATTCGATACCGTGACTATACGAGGAGATTACTGACTTTCTTCACAACAATCAAACTTAAGTACATCTCTTGAGATGAAAATCAGTTTGCGGACGCTTTGGCTATCATTTCCTCCATGATCAAAGTTCAAGCTGCCAATTATGTGCCGCGGATTTTGGTATCCAGACTGGACCGACCGACATATGTATTCTCTATGGACACTGCCAGTGACGACAAGCCTTGGTTCCACGACATCAAATGCTTCTAGGAGAATCAGACATACCCACCTGGGGCATTGTCCAATGATAAGAAGACATTAAGAAGGCTGGCCGGCAGTTTCTTCCTCAATACTGATGGTTCTTTGTACAAGCGAAACTTCGACTTGGTCCTGCTCCGATGTGTTGACAAGAAGGAAGCAGACCAACGGATGCACGAAGTACATGAAGGCTCTTTCGGTACCAATGTCGGGGGACATACAATGGCAAAGAAATTGTTAAGATCAGGTTACTACTGGATCACAATGGATGCAGACTGTTGTGCCTATGCCAGAAAATGCCACAAGTGCCAGATCTACGTAGATAAAGTGCATGTGCCTCCAAATCCTTTGAATGTAATGTCTTCACCATGGCCCTTTGCCATGTGGGGCATTGACATGATTGGATAGATTGAACCGACTGCTTCAAATGGTCACAGATTCATCCTGGTAGCCATTGATTACTTCACCAAATGGGTTGAAGCAGCTTTGTATGCAAACGTCACCAGACAAGTGGTAGCCAGATTTCTGAAAAGAGACATCATCTATCGATACGGAGTTCCCGAGCGAATCATTACTGATAATGGTTCCAATTTGAATAACAAAATGATGGCAGAACTGTGTCGGGACTTCAAAATCCAACATCACAACTCTTCTCCTTACAGGACAAAGATGAATGGCGTTGTTGAGGCTGCTAACAAGAACATCAAGAAGATTGTGCAGAAGATGGTAGTCACGTACAAAGACTGACATGAAATGTTACCATTTGCTTTGCATGGGTACCGAACCTCAATCAGAACATCTACTGGGGCAACGCCTTATTAGCTTGTGTACGGTATGGAAGCTGTCCTACCTGTTGAAGTTGAGCTACCCTCCTTACGGGTAATGATGGATGTGAAGCTGGATGAAGAAGAATGGGTCCGGTCCCGGTACAATCAACTGAATCTGATTGAAGAGAGAAGATTAGCTGACATCTGTCATGGGCAGTTATATCAAAAGCGAATGAAGAAAGCATTCGACCAGAAAGTCAGACCTTGGGAATACCTAGTGGGAGAGCTTGTTCTGAAGAGAATCCTTCCTCCTCATACAGACCACAGGGGCAAGTGGACACCAAACTATGAAGGTCCTTACGTGATAACCAAAGTCTTCTCGGGTGGAGCACTGATGCTCGCAACCATGGATGGTGAAGACTTCCCGTCTCCTGTGAATTTAGATGCAGTTAAAAAATACTTCGCATAAAATGATCCGCTGGACATAAAAACAGAATGTAAGTCCAGGCAAAAATAGGGCATCTCGGCGAGTCAAAAACATAATAAAATACTCGGGCAAAAATAAGGGAAAAATCAAAAGAATGTACACCCGCTGAGTTGAAAAGCCGCATTGGACAACTCAGGCAAAAATGGGTATCCCGGTGGATTGAAAACCCGAAAGGGCGACCCACGTAAAATCAGGGAATAAGCGAACAACTGTATTCTGAATTCGTCTGTATCACTCACAACATGGCAAGCTCCGAAAGGATAAAGCATCGGTCAAAATCAACCTTCTTCAAAAGCAAGATAAGAAGAATGTCAAGGTCATACGGGTCATAGCAAAGGAAGCTCACCGGAGCGTCATTTTCAACATTGCCAACACTTTTATTTTTCTTAATTTACAGAAATCTCCTCCTTCCAGGGGATTCGCTTCTTTTGATTGTACTTGCCAATTCAGGGCACAAAAATCAATGAAATCATAGTTTTCAGTCACACTTTGTTTTGTACATTTTTGTTTCGTTTGCAAAATGTCCAATGTTCATAATACAACACTTGCATAAAACATATGAGCCATTTTAATAAATGCTTGCAGGAAATATATTACTTTCAGGTAAACCTAACTCCTATGACAGAATTCGGCTAAGGATACCTTGGGACACTTGCGCGTTTTCCTTTGTCTTAACAGGTTGCAGGTACCCAAGGCAAACAATCTTTCGTAACATGGGGCATATCAAGCATTGAATCCCCAGAATACTACTTCCCAGAAGTTATCTCCTCCCCGAGCGGGACCTCCCGAGCAGTTCCTGATAGCCTCTTCCACAGCAAGTTGGTCAAGGATTTTCCTATCCCCCACCAGAGATACCGGATTTCCCTCATCCTCAGCAGAGTTGGTGGAATTGATTCCCTACAGATCTAGTTGCCTCCCCAGTAGAGCAATACCTGAAACATATCCCCAGCTGAGTTGCTAAAACTTCCTCATTAAGGAGTCCTCCCTCCAGATAGATCTACCAATGATCTATTTCCCCAAACAGAGTTCTCCCTCCGGACAGATCTACCAGTGATCTCCTCCCCCAGCTGGATTATCTCTCCAAACAGATCATCTAGAGATCTTTATCCACGTAGGATCCGAGTCCCGGATCAGTTTCTCATTTTCATAATCATAGCATTTGCATCATAATCACCGAAATAAGTGTAGCATTCTGTCTAATACGGAGCATTACGGTAAAAATCAAACATGTTCCTGATCATAAGCCAGGTTCGAGCCAGTCACCTGCCAATACCATCATTATTTCACCAACAATATACAAAACTCATATCCCCTGCAGATAAAAGCCAAAGCATCCCTTTTGCACTCTCAAAACACATATGCTTGTTTATACTTATGCATTCTCTTCTCGACACTCGTCCGTGTCATCCTACCCCCCGCAGGTCGCCAGAATACCTTTTGCACCCTCAAATACAGATATTGGTTCATAATTTGTACATTTTCTTTTGACACTCGTTCGTGTCATACTTCCCCAGCAAGTCAAACACTCGTCCGTGTACCTTTCCCAATCTTTCGACACTCGTCTGTGTCTTGCACATACTTCACCAGCGGATCAATACTTATACAGAAGTCTTCGATATTCGTCCATATCTTGTATACATCACCTCCCCAGCAGATTAACACTCGTTCGTGTTCCTTTCTTAATGAATTGATACTCGTCCGTATCATCATCCTTAAACACGTGTCGACGTTTGTTTCTACTGATACTTGTCCGTATCATGGTCCTAAGGATGCTCGTCCGCATCTTTAATCTATACACATTGTCAAACACTTATATCTTTGAAATCACAAGCACTCGTCTGTGTTTACCATCCCCCAGTAAGTCACCAACAAAACAACTTTCTCCTATCCGACATTCGTCCTATGTTGTGATACGTTCGACATCCGTCCCCTGCTAGGTGATCGTCCTTCACCTTTGGATGACCATCCCTCATCCTTTTCCCCAGTGGAATCTCCATTTTTTGAACCTTTTATCCGACATTCGTCCTATGTGTCGCTCCCACCAAATGACACCAGGCCAGAAGGGGTCATACGCGAACGATCGGCGAGTGGAAGAACATGAAGATGAACTGAAAAGAGTCGCCAGCTGGGCATTTTTATCCCGAAGGAAAGGTAATGCTACATAAACCTAGGAAAAGATGGATAAGACGGTCGCAAACCAGAGAAACTGAGAAAGGGGGTTGGTTACAACCTGGGAAGGTATTAGCACCCAGGTTGTCCGTCGTACTCGACGGGATCCACGCTTGAAAGTTTGTGTTTAAAGGGGTAATGTCAGTGCTATCTGTATATCAAAGCTGGAAAAGAATGCAAGTGTCAGTGCAAAAGATATGTGAAGTGAAATAAAGGAGTATCAGTGTAAGGAAAGAGTGCAATGCCCAAGACAATGAGGCTTAAAGGATAATGCTGGAAGAGGGGGAATAGACAAAGACTTTTGTTCGATAACGGTTAAGTTATGCCTACGTATCCTCTCGTGCAATGAGGAAGTCAGAACACCGTAGTTCGACTCAAAGAGACTGAAAGGTAAATTGACTTGTGAACTGCTTACTTGTCTATGCTCAAGTGTATGACCTGTCTGGCTCAGGTGCTAACTGTCTTGCATTAGACAGAAGAAGCGAGTTCTCGTTTGTGAGTGAATGAGATGAGAAAAGAATCCCGGAGGAGGCGATTATTGTTTGTTTTTGGTATTTTCAATCTTTTATTGCTTTTGGGGTTTGTCATAATAAAATGAGCTTAAACCTAAACCAAGGGTTAGTAAACTCATCACATCCTCCCTCTGATTAGGGGTAATGAGAATACTTTAAGTATGAAGTAAGCACCTCACACTTAATCACCATGATGTATGATTAAGATCATTAACCTACTTGTAATTATTTAGATGTTTTTTTGGAGTTTTTGGTTTAGTGTTAAGTAATGAGTTTAAGCCATAATCAAGGATTTAATGGACCCATTACACAATCCTAATAGAAGGATAATAGATGAGAACATTTAAGCTGAGGAAGGCTCCTCAACTTAATCCATGATTAGGGATTAACCTCATGACAAAACAAAGCCTTTATTAAAGTGGATTTTAGTTAATGGTAAGATTAAGAAATGGTTTTTAGGGTTTGTAAGACAACTTGAGGGGGACTTGACCATGAACACTATGGTTAGTCCTTCTTAACCAATTAAGGAAGAATTAGAACCCTAATGCAAGACCCAAGTTACAAGCTTGATGTCTCAATGATTATTAGATGAAATGATTAAGGGATTTAAACACATCAAGGGTTTAACACTTATGATTAAAGTTATACACTCCATCCTAAGGGAAGGATGCAGGCATAACCTTAATCACAAAGCCTTAAAACCTTTAAGGTTTAGTCCCTGATTAAGAGATGAGAAGAGAGACACAAAAGATGACACAAAGGTAAAACTAATGGGGGACTAATCAAACCCTAATTGTTAACATGCTTGGGTATTCCTAGGTTTTATGAGGCTTGCAAGATATCTTCAAGAAAAACCACCAAGGAAGAAGCAGGATGGAAGGAGGAGAAGCAGAAGAAACAAGTCAACTTACTTCACTTAAGAAGATAATTTGCTTGAAGAAAGAAATTGAATAAGGAACATGAATGAGCAAGCTCACTCTAGTACAAATACAAAATGCAGCAATGAATGCATAATAGATATGAGAAGATATTGTGAGAAGTGAAGGCAAATTCACTTCTCAAAGTACTTACCACCTGAAAAGTCAGCCAAAGGAAATGAAATGAAATGGAAATGAAATGAAATGCACAGATGCAAACCAAAACCAGAAGCGTATTCAAGATGTAAATTATGCTAAGAGATGATGCAAATGTATGTCATGATATGTGAATGATCATACAAGTAATGAGGATGCAAATGAAGCATGAAAGGAGCATGAAAGTTCATGAATGCATATAAAATGAAATGGATACATAACATGGCAAATAGATGATGCAATGATCGAACATGATTCTAAAGTGTCCTAAGATGTCTTATATGTCATGTGGATGCATAAAATGTCATGGCAAGTTCATGAGTGCAAGCATATGCAAGAGGGATGCAAATGAAGATACAAAATTAGGGTTTACATGCAACATGGAAAGCAAAACTCAAAAACAGAAGCAAATGGCAAGATAAAAAATTGAAAATGCACTCAAAGGGACCCTAAACCCATACTAGGTTACCATCCAAAGGGGGAGGTCAGAAGCTAAACCTAGAAGGAGTTATGAATTTCCTAAGTTTCTAGGGTTTTTTGGGTGATCTTCAATGCAAAATGCCAAACAAATTGAAAATGAAAGATAAAAATGAAACTAAAATGTTTTTAGAAACTAGAAGCCATGCATAGAGCAATGCAAAAATAATCATTCACAAACTCAACTTGGTTTAAAAGTTATGAATTTTTAAAGTTAGGGTTAAAAATGAACAAATTTAAGAACCCTGATTCATTGAAAAAAAGTCAAAGCATGATCAAAACCAAAAAGAAATTTGTGTGGTGAGTTTGTAAATGTTCCTAAATGTCCAAGAATGTTCTCTAATTTTTTTGGTGATTTTTAAATACTTAAATGTATTTTTAATTAATTAATTTTCATTAATTAATTAAATAAAACATTTAAATGTTTTAAAAAAATACCTTTTTAATGCAAAAAAATGAAAATAAAAATATTTTTGGTTTCTGAAAATTAATAAAAGGCTTGATAAAAATTTTCAGAATTTTTTTGATGATTTTTACTATTTTTAAAAATTCGTACAAAGTAAAATAAGAAAAATGAATTAAAAATATGAATTAATGAAAGTATGCAGGATGGATGGTTTGGATGGATTCTGGGGAAGGACCTGTTGACCACGCGCCAAATCCAAGGGACAGTATTCAAACAGAGCTAATCTCACTTAATTAAATTAATTAAAATAATTAGGGTTTAATGAGATCATCTGGGTCATTCAAACGCGCGGGGGAAGCTGGATCCTACAGCCAATATTTAAACTAACTCTAATTAATGAGGTTTTGCCCTAATTACTTTTAGGTCACCGGAGAAGAGCTCCGGTGACACTCTCCCCTGAAAAATTTCAACTCACTCCCTAGGTCATTTCTAGAGCTCTAAAGCTCCAGATTGACTCCTCTCACTCTCCTAAGATCAACCCCACTCTCAAAAACAATTTATTTTCACTCAATCTTAAGATTCGATGCAATGAATAAAAATGGTGAAACTTTCAGACAGACCATACATTCTCATTTCTTCATCATTTTCAAAAATACAAAGTTCAGTGCACCCAGGGGAACATGCTTAACCATTTAACAACATGAAATAAAGGTTCTGGAAAAATTATTTCGCATGGCTACCTGAGATGGAGCTTTCAACTCTTGAGCTTTCTGGATGCTTCCTTGGTGCAAGATGACTCCTATGACCTCCCTGAAGAAGTTTTGAAGCTTAAAAGACCTTGAGAATGGATGGTTTGAGAGTTTGTGATCAACTGGTCAGAAAATCGTGTTTTGTTTGTGGTGTATTTTTGGCTGTTTTGAGGGGTGGTTTATGATCAGTGAGTGATTTGAGAATGAATGGTGGTTTTTGTTTGAAGAATGGATGGCTGGGTTATGAAATTCGAAGGTTTTTGCAAGAGGGGAGTTTTTTGTGAATTTGTGAATGCTGAGGATTCAGGCTTGGTTCTTGTTATGTTTGGCTTGCTTTAGGTTAGTAAAAACAAATGCAATTGGTTCAGAGAGTGGTTGTGGCATAGTGTGATTGGTATGGGTGAAAATGCAAAAAGTCAAGATTATGTGTACTTTGAGGTATGGGTTGGTTCAGGCTTGGTACAAAGGCGTGTCTGGTGCAGCAAGGATCAAGGATGGCCATGGAAATCACTTTGAGGAAATTCAGCATGTGTTGTGAAATGTTATGGGAGGTTTTGCAAATTTGACAAAGTTTGGCCCTTTTAAGATTTCTTCATGGGCAAGTCATGGAATTTTGAAATTCTTTGGGAAATTCTAAGTTTTAGGCGTTGCATAATGTTTGTATGATGATTAGAAGTCAATTTGAAGTCACAAAATGAATTGGCAAGAGGTTTTGCAAAAATTCCTCTTTGGTGCTTTCTTGAAAATTATGTGATTTTTGCCAACTTTGACAAGCCATATCTTGAGTTCCAAAATGAATTAGATCTTGTTCTTGTACTTTTAAAAAATGGAATGATCCAATATACAACTTTCATGACCAACAATTTTTCATTTGAAGCATTTTTGGTTGAGAAAGAAGAGGTTGAAATACTTTCCCAAAATGGAAAGTTTACATTACAAGTCATTTCCATTTTTGGCAACTTTTGGTTTAGCTCACTTTTCTTAGATTTTTTGAACTTCTAAGCACTTCAATGATCAAATAAAGATCGTATAACTTCAATTTGATGAAAAATCCACTTTGGTTCCATTGATGGGGGCCTCAGATGCCCTGATTTTGCTCTGACTTGCTCAAGAAGTTACCCAGTGATCAGATGACTTCCACAATGAATTTCTTAATCAAACTTGGTATACATGATCCTTATAACATAATGAGACCATTAGAAACAAGAATGACCAAAAAATTTGGAGTTATGGCCTCTGAAACCAAAACCCTAATTCCAGGTCATTTGTGCAGTTAAACCCTGGCTCTACTTCCATGCTTTGCCAGTTCTTGTGATTCTTTGTCTTCCTTGATCTTTGAAGGATAAAATATGGTGTTTGAACATACATGGACCCTCTTGAGATGATTGAAGACCTTTGAGGTGGCTCAGATGGATCCTAGATTGCTCAGATCACAAATCCTAGATGCAGATGAACTTGAACTAATGCAGTGAAGCAAAATGCAACATGATATGATATGATTGAACTTATGTAAATATGAAAGATCACAGGCCATGGTGTGAACTTAGTGAGGGAAAATTTGGGGTGTTTACAGCTGCCCCTATTCAAGCATGAGTTAGCTATGCAGGCTGTAAGCATCGGGCTTAACAGACAAACAAGATAACTTGTGGTTGAATACCAAAGACGGTCCAAAATTTGCACTCACTGGGTGAAGAAGAAAAAGGATATAGATTGTAAAAGGTAGTAAAGTATGATTATAAAAGTGCGAGTGATGGAGGACGACCATCGAGCAGAGGACGACTGCTGGGGATAAAGCAATAACGGGGACGACCGACATGCTGGGGATATAAAGAGATCATAATGGGGACGACCATCAAGTAAAGGAAACAAGATTCTCTGGGGATTAAAGGTAAGTTCAATGATGGGGATGACCATTAGGTTTGTAAAGCAAGGGTAAACAACAATGTGGACGGCCATCAGTTTAAAGAAATAAATGATGAGGGACGGTCATCAAAGGTGAAGGACGATCACCTAGAAGGGGACGGCTGCTCTGTTGGGGATAAGGATGAGGGACGGTTATCTAAGGTGAAGGACGATCACCTGGCAGGGTACGGCTGCCGAAAGTATCACGACATAGGACGAATGCCGGATAGAAAAAAGTCGACGATGGGGACGGCCATCGGATAAGCATGATGAAGGACGATCATCAAGAGGTGAAGGACGATCACCTAGCAGGGTACGACTGCTCTGGGGTTTATCATGACATAGGATGAATGTCAGATAACAAGATCAACGATGGGGACGGCCACCGGATAAAATGATGAAGGACGATCATCAAAAAGGTGAAGGACGATCACCTGGCAGGGTACGGCTGCCGAATATCACGACATAGGACGAATGCCGGATAACGAAGGGGTTCCAATAATGGAGACTCCGCTGGGAGAAGGGATGAGGGACGGTCATCCGAGGTGAAGGACGATCACCTGGCAGAGGACGGCTGCCAAAAGATATCATGACATATGACGAATGTCGGATAGAAGAAAAGTTGTTCTGCTGGGGACTTACTGGGGAATAGTAAACACGGACGAGCGTTTACATCCAAGAAATGAAAGGTATAAGTGTTTGACGCTGTGTATAGATTAAAGATGCGGACGAGCATCCTTAAGACTACGATACGGACGAGTATCGGTAGAAGCAACGCTGACATAATGTTCAGAGATGATGATACGGACGAGTATCAACTGGTTAACAAAGAACAAGGACGAGAGTCGAATCTGAGGGGAAATAGGTGGGTATACAAGATACGGACGAGTATCTGTATGAGTAAAGATTAGCATTGGTGAGGCACAGAAGAGTGTTCAACTTGCTGGGGAGAGTGCGACACGGACGAGTGTCGAAAGAGAAAGTGCATAAGTTATGAACTTATAGGTGTAAAAGATATTCTGGCGATCTTTGGGGATAAGATGACACGGACGGGTGTCAACGGGAGTGTATTATAAACAAGTGTTTGGTTTACAATAAGTGTTTAGGCAACCATGCTGGGGAGGGGTGACACGGACGAGTGTCAAGAGAGGATACATATATCTATTTGTGGTTTTATATCTGCCGGGGAATGATATGACACGGACGGGTGTCGAATTGAGTATATATGAACATGTATTTGTGAGTGCAAAGGGGATGCTTTGGCTTTCTGCTGGGGAAATATGAGATGACACGGGCGAGTGTCGAGAAGGATATGTTATGTATAAGTATCTGTTTGTAGAAAATGTCCTGGCGACTTTCTGGGGAAAGATGACACGGACGAGTGCCAAAAGGAACATGTATATGTATTTAGGAGTGCAAAGGAGATGCTTTGGTGTTCTGCGGGGACTGTGAGTCTATATATACATTGTTGCTGGAATGTTGATATTTACAGGTGACTGGTTCGAGCCTGACTTGTGAATATGCAATATGTTTGATTTTTTGCCGTAATGCTCCGTATTAGACGGAATGCTACGCTCTGAGGGGAATTATGATGTAAATGCTATGATTATGCAAAAGATACCGATCCGGGACTCGGATCCTGCTGCCTGTGGAGATCTCTGATTGATCTGCTCGAAAGAATAATATCCTAGCTGGGGATGAGATCATTGGTAGATCTGATATATAGCTCTGCTTGGGGAAATAAGTCACTGATAGACCTATCTTTGTAATGAGGAGCCCAGCTGGGGATGTGGAAGCTTCCGTCGCTTTGTTGTGCGGGAAATTCAGACATTTGCTCTTCTAGGAGAGGCTGGAGCTCTGTGGGGAGATGGTTCCTTGTCTTGCACTCGCCTGGGGAAGAAAAAAGATCACTAAACGATCTTCCTGGAGATTTCTGTGGGGATCCTGCTGAGGATGATAATATCTGATAGCTCAACTGGGGATATGAGCACCTTCTGGTACTGCTCTGAAAGATGTGCTAGAGAGGTGATGCCTGGCAACTCTGATGGGGAGAAAACACTTCTGGTGCTGTTTGGAAGATGTGTTGAGGAAATAACAATCTGGAAGCTTTGTTGGGGAAAACCTTTCATGCCCCATGTTGCACTTTGAATACCGGCACTCCTTTTAAGACAAAGAAATGCACAAGTATCCCGAGGTATCCCTTACCGGATTCCGTCATAGGAATTTAGATGCTCCCGGGAGTAAGAAATATATTTCC